>CM061063.1:165697198-166897198 GCA_030762895.1 Sophora flavescens | reverse complement strand
GATTGACTGCTACCTCTTCGGCACACGGCATTGCCTTGCCAAGTGTTCAATACGGTCACGGTTGTTGCACTTGGAGTCCTTCTTTGGGCAAACATTAGCAAGGTGGTTGGGATCTCCGCTTCTGAAGCATCTTCATTCTTGCCTTGATCGTTGTTTCTCTGGCCTCCACTCCCTGTCCCGGAAACACTGGGACGAGCTTGTTGTTGCTTCTGGTTGTAGCTAGGTGCCTGATAATATGGCTTCCTCTGCTTCCACTTAGAACTTTGGCCTTGGTTCTGGCCCCTTAGGACGAACAGGTCCTCCTACGCTTCCTCTATTATCTATTCCTCTGCGCATCAGCTCAATCTTTAGGAACTTTTCCACTAACGCTTGGAAATTACGAATTTCCAAGGGCAGTACTGACTCTTTGATCTCGAAGCGCAAACCGGCATCAAACTGTTCACACTTCCACTCTTCGTTGGGGCTGTTTTGAAAGAAGCGGAAGTATTTGGCAAGTGATTCGAACTTGGCCGCATACTCCCATACAAAATAAAGGTTAGAAAATTTTCAAATTTCCAATCCCTTGGATTTAGCATCCTTATACATCAAGAAGCCTTAATCCATGATCACTTTGGAGAAACATCAACTAAGCATCAATGTCTTGAACTACTTAAAGTTTAGGCCTTTACATGAAAAATGTGTAAAATATCTAAACTTTTCCAATCACTTAAACCTAACATCCTTTAGTACAAAGGAGCCCTTGGTCATGATCATCTTGGAATAGAACTCAAATTCAAGTCCATACAATCAAAGTTAAACAAAACCCACGAAAACCAAAAAACATGGTTTCGGTCTCATCAAGAAAATAGGGTTAGAAATTTTTGTTTTACACAAACTTTTGGTATGTTGTAGTAGGAGTAAAAATAAGAACATAGAAATTGTTTTCAACTCAAATGGAGTTTTCTACCATTTTTAAGAGATTTTAGAAGTTTGAAAGCTTAAAGGAAACTTAAAGGCAAACTATGAACATAAAGACAAGAACTTGAAAAATAAACAACATAGGATCATTACCCTCAACAATATGAAGAACTTTGATGAAGAAATTAAAGTAAAAAAGCTTGATAAACAATGAACTTTAGAAGAGAGAAGAAGAGAAAGTAAGGAAATAAGTGTAAGTGTGAAATGTGTGAAGTGAGGAAAAGTGATTAAGTGTTGTAGGTTGAAGTTTATATAGAGGGAGAGGGGGGGGGGGGGGGGGGGCGTTGATAAGTATAAGGGGTCACGACTGGAAGGAAGAAAGAATAGAAAGAAAAGTCGGTTTGCTTATTAGGAAAGAAAGAAGGTAAGGTGTGGTAAGGTGGAGGTATGGTGTGGAGGTAAGGTTGGAGAGATAATGTAAGAAAAGGTGATTTGATGAAAAAGTGAAGTATGGCTTGTTGAAAAGGTATCATAACTTTCTCATCATTCATTCCATTCCCCCTTTGCTCTACTCCATTGTGCATCAGATGACTTTCCTGATCGTATTTCCTGACGATTTCGCCCGGGTAACACTCGGAATTTTGCCAAGAACAAGATTTTTTTGAAAAACTCCAAACCCACACAAAACATAAAAAAAACACTAATCGTCTCGTTCACGAGTCAAGATTAGGTCTCTAGCTCAGTAAACTTGTATTGGCTGTGAAAACCCAGAACGACTTTCGTCAGAATTTTCGACCGAAAATTTTACTGTGACTTCATACAGTAAAACTACACAAGAAAATAATTTTATTAAAAATAAAATCATCTTCTGGATTTTATCACAAATAATTACATTAAAGCATGTATTTACTGATAAAGAAGCATTCGAAAAACAGGGTGTTACAACTCTACCCCTTTAAAAAGAATCTCGTCCTCGAGATTACGTACCTTGAAATAACTCAGGGTACTGCATCTTTATCTTGTCCTCAGCTTCCCACGTAGCTTCTCCGGTAGTCTCATTCCAGATGACTTTTACTAGAGGATTTTGTTTACCTCTAAGTTGCTTCGTCACCTTATCCGCAATTCGTCCGTTTGACGTCACAAAAGACAAGTTCTCTTTTAATTGTACATTATCAGACTTTATGATATGTGATGGATCAGGAATATATTTTCTCAATTGAGAGACATGAAAGACATCATGGATTTTGGAAAGAAAAGGTGGTAAGGTTATCTTATAAGCTACTGGACCTACACGGCGAAGAATTTGGGAGTGAGCTTCCTGGATTTAATTACTCTGTCAATCCCAGTCATTGGCGTGACTCTCAAGAAAACATGATCGCCTTCCTCAAACTCCAGAGGTCGTCGTCACTTATCCGCGTAACTTTTCTGTCTACTTTGGGTCGTTCGCATTTTCTCATGGATCATCTTCACTTTCTCGGTCGTCTGCTGCACCAGCTCTGGTCCTAACAACAGGCTTTCTCCATCCTCATACCAACATAGTGGTGTTCTGCACCATCGACCAAATAGAGCTTCATAGGGTGCCATTCATATGCTTCAGTGGAAACTGTTGTTATTGGTAAACTCTATCAACGGTAATGACTCATCCCAACTCCCTGCATCCTCCAAAACGCAGCCCCTAATCGAGTCTTCAAGTGACTGAATCGTCCTTTCCAATTGTCCATCAGTCTGTGGATGATACGCAGATCTCAATTTGACTTTTGTTCCCAAAGAGTTTTGTAGTCCCTTCCAGAACTCTGATGTAAATCTCGGATCACGATCCAAAATAATACTCGAGGGTATACCGTGTAACCTAACAATCTCATCGATGTACAACTGAGTCAACCTTTTTATTGGGTACTTCATGTTGATAGGTAGAAAGTGAGCAAACTTGGTTAGTCGATCTACAATTACCCATATAGCCTCATACCCTTTTCTAGTTCTTGGTAAACTGGTTAGGAAATCCTATGATATCCCATCCCACTTCCCTTCGAGAATATCTAAAGATTGCAACATTCCTACGGGTCTCTGATGTTCTACTTTGGCTTTCTAACATACTAGACATGAAGCGACAAATTCCATTTCGTCTCTCTTCATTCCGTACCACCAATACAATTTCTTTAAGTCTTGATACATTTTGGTGGCTCTCGGATGCATACTAAACTTACTCTCATGAGCGTCTTCTAAAATCAGCTTCATCAGCTCAACATCATCAGGTACACAAATCCTTTCACCAAACCTCAAGATCCCATCTTTTCCATCTCTGAACTTTGACAATGCTCCTTGCCGCACTAAGTCCCTTTCGGTCTGCAGATATTGATCAGTCTCTTGATTCTCCTTTATCTGTTCCATCAATCCATTTGACACGATGATCTTGTTTAGACATAGCCTTCCTGGCGTAACCTCAACCGACAAACTCAAATCTCGAAATTGTTCCAACAATCCTTGCTCCCTAACCATCATCACTGACGCATGTATCGACTTTCTGCTTAGTGCATCGGCCACTACATTCGCCTTCCCTGGGTGATACTGTAGTTGAAAGTCGTAATCCTTTAGAAACTCTAACCAACGTCTTTGACGCATATTCAACTCCTTCTTGTTGAACAGGTACTTCAAGCTTTTATGGTCACTGAAAACATTAAAAGTAGCTCCATACAAGTAATGTCTCCAGATTTTCAAAGCAACGACCACAGCCGCTTACTCTAAATCAAGCGTCGGGTAGTTCTTCACTTGAATCTTTAACTGCCTCGAAGCATAAGCCATGACTTTCCGATTCTGCGTCAGCACACAACCCAACCCTTGATACGAAGCGTCACATTAAACCTCAAAAGATTCCCTAGGATCGGGTAGGATCAACACGGGTGAGGTCGTCAACCTCTTTTTCAGTTCTTGAAAGCTTCTTTCACAGGCTTCTGTCCAAACGAACGCTTGTTCCTTACGAGTTAACTGAGTGAGAGGTCCTACAATCTTGGAAAATCCTTCAATGAACCTCCTGTAGTAGCCAGCCAAACCCACAAAACTACATATTTCTGTTGCCGTTGTTGGCCTTTCCCATTCCAACACAGCCTCGACCTTCATTCGATCCACAGTGATTCCTTCGCGAGATATCACATGACCCAAGAATTGAACTTGATCGAACCAAAACTCACACTTTTCCGGTTTCGCATAGAGTTGCTTCTCTCTCGGGATTTGAAGAACAATGCTAAGGTGTTCGGCATGTTTCTCCTGGTTTGGAGAATAGATCAGAATGTCATAAATGAAGATGACCACGAACTGATCCAAATAAGGATGAAAGAATCTATTCATGTAGTCCATGAATATAGCAGGTGCATTCGTCACTCCAAACGGCATCACCAAATACTCATAATGCCCATAGCATGTTCAAAACGTTGTCTTAGGAACATCCTCTGCTTTTACTTGAATCTGGTGATAGCCTGACCTCAGATCTATCTTTGAAAACACTGCCACGCCATGCAACTGATCCATAAGATCTTCTATCCTTGGAAGAGGATATCTGTTTTTGATCGTAACTTTGTTCAACTGACGAAAGTCCACACATAGCCTAGTCGTTCCATCTTTCTTCTTCACTAACAGAACTGGAGCACCCCACGGTGATACACTAGGTCGTATAAACTCCTTCCTCGTCAGATCCTCAAGTTGCTCCTTCAAGGTTTCTAACTCTGATGGCGACATGTGATACAGTGCCATGGATATTGGTCCAGTGCCTAGAATCAGATCAATCACGAACTCCATGTCTAGAACAGGTGGCAATCCCGGTACATCCTCAGGGAAAACTTCCGAAAACTCTAGAACGAAAGGTACGTATTCTAAGTCAAACTTGCTCTTGACGTCCGAAGAAAACAGTAACATGTATCCTTGAGCTCCCTCTTTCAAAGAAGCTCTTACCTGAATAACAGATAATAATCCAGAAATCTCATCCCTAAAAACTAAGGTTTTCTGAGCACAATCTATTAGAATATGGTTGGAAGATAACCAATCCATGCCTAATATCACATCTAGTTGTACTAAAGGCAAACAGATCAAGTCTACAAGGAAATTTCTACTCTGAACAATGATAGGACAATTTAAGCAAACAGAATTAACAGTCACAGGTTTAGCAGTTGGGGTAGAAACAATTAGATTATAAGGTAAGGAAGAAACATGCAAGTTTAGAGTTTTCACACAATCCATCGAAATAAAAGAATGGGTTGCACCCGAATCAAACAGTACAATTAAGAGATTACCATCAATGTCACACTCGCCCTGCACGAGATTGCCGGAGTTTGATGGCTCGTGTAAATTCTTCCCTTGGCAGTTGGCTTGCTTGCTCTGGTATGATTGATTGACTGCTCCCTCTTCGGCACACGGCATTCCCTTGCCAAGTGTCCAATGCGGTCACGGTTGTTGCACTTGGAGTCCTTCTTTGGGAAAACATTAGCAAGGTGGTAGGGATCTCCGCTTCTGAAGCATCTTCGTTCTTGGCCTTGATCGTTGTTTCTCTGGCCTCCACTCCCTGTCCCGGAAACACTGGGACGAGCTTGTTGTTGCTTCTGGTCATAGCCAGGTGCCTGATAATATGGCTTCCTCTGCTTCCACTTAGAACTCTGGCCTTGGTTCTGGCCCTTAGGACGAACCGGTCCTCCTACGTTTCCTCTATTATCCCTTCCTCTGCGCATCAGCTCAATCTTTCGGCACTTTTCCACTAACGCTTGGAAATTCCAAATTTCCAAGGGCAGTATTGACTCTTTGATCTCGAAGCACAAACCGGCTTCAAACTGTTCACACTTCCACTCTTGGTTGGGGTTGTTTTGAAAGTAGCGGAAGTATTTGGCAAGTGATTCGAACTTGGACGCATACTCCCCTACCGTCAGGTCTCGCTGACTCAGCCTCATAAACTCTTGTTCCTTTTCCTTTGGGCACACTGGGGAAAGTATTTGTCCAGAAACTTACAGCGAAATACTCCCCAGGTGATTGCCTGATGTTCAGCCTCTAACAGTTGCTTAGTACCCTTCCACCAGTACTCGGCATCACCCACGAACTGAAACATCGAATAAGGTACCTTGGATTCTTCAGGGGTATGCACCAACTCGAAGATCTTTTCTAGCTCTTGAATCCAAAGGTCCGCTTTAATCGGATCCACGTCTCCGTCGAACTAAGATGGGTTCTGACGTCTGAAGGCATCCAGATGTCTTCCCTCTGCAGCTTGCTCCGTTCGCAGTTGTTCTTGCTGATTCTGAGCAGCAGCATTGGCAGTCTGAAGAGCTATAGCAGCAGCTACATCAGCCAGTGCTTGAGCAGCGAAGTCCATTCCTCCGTTGCCTCGTCCATGTCCATGAGCACCTCTTCGATTCATACTGACCTGTATCACACAAGCAGTCAGATGACGGTCCAAAAGAGAGAACTCGCCGGTTACAACATATTACCTCAAAGAAGGTAATTCAAACAGCATCCAAACAGAGAAAACACAACAGCAACGCAACAGACCTAACCCAGACATTCCCGAAAGACTCAACTAGCTTTGATACCAACTAATGTGATACCCTAAACTCGGTCATCACATGGTTACCCTTTTTGTGAAAAAGAACACATGAAAATGTCGGTCGCTTTCGGAAAAGAAAACCTTGTGCATCAAATTACCGAAAAGGTACTTTATTTTTTTTTAAAGAGGTTAAGAAAAGGTGATGAACACTCAAAACATGAATATAAACATCATACATAGATACTTATATAACATTTCCCCATTGGGATCTTAAGTTTTTGGATTACAAAACGGCCTTAAATAAACAGGCCAACTTCACTGAAAACATAAACTAAAGAAACAAATAAAACATCAAACTGGGAATGAGGAATCTGGGTACTGAACTCAAAAGGAGACTCTAAAAAGCCAGGGACAAACAAAACTACTCCAAATAGCCTACGACGATCACCAAAACCTCCTACAGTCTGAGTGGCCACAAGCACTACCTCCAGATGACATATCAGACTCCGGATCGATAACCTCACCACCATCGTCAATCGGAACATCGTCCTCTCCGGGTTCCTGTGGATGGTACTCTGCCTCTAGGTTGTCCTCCCACCAGTCGCCTACCAACTCAAGAGGCTCCTCCCCCGGATCCTCTTCGGGATCCTCTTCAGGGTCCTCCTCGATAGGTTCCCCCGGCTCAACATGTGGATGAAGAAGTCCGGCCATCTGTAGAGTATGAAGGTATAGCCAGGGAGGTGGAAGTGCCACTGTCCGTGTCTCGATCGTGTGAATCCTCCGGATCGGTTCTCCATTAGCATTAGACTCCATCGTCGTTATCGGTCCCCGATACGTCTCTATCGTCGCATCATCGCTCACCGTCCAGTTCCTCACTAACCCAGCCTCGTCGAACACCTCATTCCTCGAAATCGATGGTGCTAGGGGAACGTTGGGTTCCATCTAAAGCACGTACATATACCGATACAAGAAAAGGAAAAGAACATATAGATATGCAAGAGTGAGATACCGTCATAAGATATATCCCACAACAACCATATACATGATACATGCAACACATAATCAAGTCAACAGTTAAATCATGCATAATCATAATATAACTGTGTTATATCAAGGGACTTCAAGCCCACACAATCAATTTTCGAAAATATGCATGACACTTCAATATCAGGCTCTATCCTAATCTCATGCGATCTCAACACCGTGTTTCACTGGAGAAGAATTAGAGTTGGTCAATCTCTAGCCCACAGGGCAGTTGCCTCCATACCCTCATGCATTTAAGGTCTCGGGACGAGCAACATCACATGTGCCTCTGAACCGGTCACATGGAGAGAAACATAGGAAACACAGTCTGAATGCTCAATCACAACGCCCTAAACCATGGCCGCGGTCCAGGGTTGTGGTCATAAAAATCAATTATACTTTTATTCATGTTTTAAACTTAACATGATAAGGACAATAGCCCACAACAATGAAATCAAATCGCACTGTCCTTGATTTCGAGAATTGGACTCTCAGTCCATAACATCAAGAATAGGACTCATAGTCCCTAAATAACACTGATCCAAGATCACGTGCGCATAACTGAATACTAGAGGCGACGTCTCACGTTCCAGATTCTCTTTCTTAAGTACTTATTTTTTTCGTTCAGTGAAAATTAAATTCGAAACCGAATCCTCGATAACCTATCCAGGCTATCATAAAGTTTCTAAAACATTTAGGAAAAACCTTTTCTTTGAAAATCTTTTATAAAGAATCTTTGAAATACGTTTATCTTTGAAAATTTCCCCCAATAGGACATTGTCAAATAGCTCATGAAAGTTTTCACTTGAAAAGACATAGTTCGAAAAGGATTTTTCTATTGTATAACAATAGTTCACCAAACCATTTCAACATTTAAAACAGTTCTTTATGTTAAAGAGCTTTTGGAAAAGAACACCAATCCTATTATATTCAAAGCTTATTCAGGTTTTTAATCCTTATAACCGTTGAGCACAGAAACAAGTCTGGCTTAGTAAACTTTTAATCAACAACAGTATATATTCTCAGTTCAATGTTAATATCACAGTTGAAAACATTTCATCACAGATATGCATTATAACATTTAGAGTAAGTATATTCAAATCGGATAATAGCATAAAAGTTCAAGTACATCAGATCACCAAGTAAGTTTCAATCAACATATAAATATCCAGTTAAACACCTACACACATGCATACAATTATTGAATATCTTTAGGAAATCCCCTCTTACCTCACGTGGAAGTTAAGAGTATCAGATTCGAAGAGAAAAGCTCACGAACGTCCTCGCTCCGCTTGGTGATAGAAGTCTAAGGTTACAAAACATGAAATCATGAGTTAAAACTCAATCAAAGAACACTAACCACAAGGTATAGGTTCGGTTTAGACAATAACTTAGGATTAGGGTTTTTTCCCAAAATTTATGCAACTCATGGATTTATGATCCTTAAGTGCTAGAAGTTCTTAAACACCAATCATTTAACAAAGTTGAATTAAAAATCCCACTAAGTACTTGACTTAGGGTTTTCGGCCTTCGCTAATAAATAGGCTAGAAATTTCTAAACTTTCCAATCTCTTGAGGTTAGCTTCCATACATAGTAAGGAGCTTGAAACCATGATCATTTTGGAAAATGAAAAAAAATGTCTTAGGTCATGAACACCTAGGTTCGGTCTTGACATGTTTGTGAGACTAAAAATCTTTAAATCCTCCAATCTTTTGGACATAGCCTCGTTTAACATAAAGAATCTTAAATCCTTAATCATTTTGGAAGGACAAAACAACACATTCCTAGGTCCAAACATATGAGTTTCGGTCATCATAGGGAACTTAATGAAAAAGATTTAAACTTTCCAATCACTTTAGACATAGCATCCTTTATTATAAGGAGCTTTAATCTATGATCATTTTGGAAGAAAACAAAACTTAATATTTTTGCCAAAAACCTTTAAAGTTTCGGCCTTGATACAAAATAAAGGTTAGAATTTTTTCAAACTTTCCAGTCCTTTGGATTTACCATCCTTATACATCAAGAAGCCTTAATCCATGATCACTTTGGAGAAACATCAACTAAGCATCAATGACTTAAACTACTTAAAGTTTAGGCCTTTACATGAAAATGTGAAAAATCTCTAAACTTTTGCAATCACTTAAACCTAACATCTTTTAGTACAAAGGAGACCTTGGTAAGATTGTATTGGCAGTAAAACTACACAAGAAAATAATTTTATTGAAAATAAAATTATCTTCTGGATTTTATGACAAATAATTAAATTAAAGCATGTATTTACTGATAAAGAAGCATACGAAAAACAGGGTGTTACAACATGCAATGTATGTTTGTACTTACTAACAGGTCTCGTCCAACATCTCAAAAGATATTTATCTACAAGTATAAAATGCTATTGCTAAGATTAAATCACAACATTCATAATTAAAAATAGTACAACCTTTGTTATCAATCAAACATCAAATTTTCCTGGCAGAGAAAAAGATACTGAAGATGGAGAAGAGGAAGATAATGACATTGATGCAAGAAGATTTTGGAGTCTCCTTAATCAAATCAATGAAGCACCCAATTCATACAAGTAAGTTTCACATGATCACTTACTGGATGTAAATATTTATTGGAATTTCAGTTATATTTTTCTCTTCAGCATCTTTTAATTTTTTTAGGTTTGTCGAACTAATGATAAGAATCCAAAGCATAATCTCTTACATAATTCCAATATTTTAAAAATCAATTGAACCAATGTTGGAGGTAATAATTATTTTGTTTTACCTAAAATTTGATGTATTATTATTATTATCATCATCGTCAACAAAAACAACATCATTAGTATTATGTTTTTTCTTTAAAGGATTCAATTAGTTTGAAGGCCCTTATTGAAGCAGTTGCAATTGGTCAAGGAGAAAAAGATCTCACATGTTGGACCGCGGATTCTAAGATGTCCAAGGCACCTCCTTTTCGCTCAGGATCACCAGCTGGAAAAGATTGCTCAAAGCTTGCAGCTACAAGAATAATAAGAATTCTAAAAGGCAATTTCAGATTAAGTAAAACTTGATCAACTAATATCTTCTGGGAAGCTGTTTGGCCTCGACTACTTGCCAAAGGTTGGCACTCTGAGCAACCAAATGGTGATAAGTGTGGTGCTTTTTCTTTGTAGCATCCTCTATTTTTCTTGGTCCCTGGAGTTACAAACTTTTCAAGGATACTAGTAAAGGGGACTCAATATTTTGATCCCATTAGTGATGTGCTGACTAAAGTTGGTGCATATCCTGGGCTAATTGAGCTTGACACAGTTGCAAATAATGATTGCACAAGCAAGGAAGGAAATGCGGTGGCGAATGAAACCAAATAATTATTGAATTGTAGATCTGCTTTATACTTTCTCTTTTGTAAAAGCATATTGTTGGAACCAAAGTGGTTATGTTTAATAATATCTCGAAATTTTGATATTAACAAAAACATTAAATTTGTAAGGCAAAGTTTAAGTTATGGACTAACTCGTCCATTCAAGTGTGCAAGACTATTTTTATATCGCTAGATGAGGGAACTAGTCTAGGGCTCTTTAAGAAACTCCAAAAGCATCGCTGGTCCAAACTAAGTTCGCTAGACGAACCACTAGTCTAACGTGGTAAATAACTAGTCTAATATAATGATCGCTAGACGAGCTGCTAATCTATCCGGTTTATATAACTAGTCCAATACATGGCAAGTCCAAAGACTTGTAGTTCCTCGATAAACGATTAGACGATCTGACAAGTGGTCCACCCAATAATAGGTAGACGATCCGTTAAGAAGACAACCCAGCAAAGCTCAAGTATCTAGTTTAAGATTAGGGTGATTCAGAATTCAATACGATGTAAATTAACAACATTGGTATGTTCCGTTACTCCTACTACTAGTTTACCATAAAATGATACGTATTTTTAAAATTATAATACATGATGTAAATAATGTTGTACTTTTTTTAAAAAAAATTTAATTGTTTACTATTCGGTTCATTAATTCAGCCTTTAAATAAATTTAAAGTAAATATTCTTTAAGTTTCATTGATTATTTAACAACTTGAGTGGTTAATTAATCTTATATTAGCAATGTTTATTCAAAAAATTCTCAACTATAAATACATGGATTTAAAAGGGAACAAATTCAAATGACGTAGAATGTAAATAAGATGCACATTGTAAAAGTGTAAAGAATAAATCTTATGTCAATTAATTAAATAATTGATTGTGTGTGTGTGTGTGTTTGTGTGTGTGTGTGTGTTTGTGTGTGTGTGTGTGTGTATATATATATATATATATTAAAAACTAAAAAGGTAAAACATTACGAAAATAAAGCTGGATTTTTTCTATTTTCACTAATGTTGAAATGAAAAAAAAAAATCTTGGTTTTAAAGGACTCTTATTTATATACCTAATGTGATAAACCATTTTCTATATTAATATAAATAAATGAAATTTTAAAAAGAATAATTATTTTGGTATTTAGTTTTATACTTGATTTTTATTGTAGTGACATGCAATGTATGTTTGTTGTAACACCCCGATTTTCGCTGCTTCGTAATATCGGTAATAAATATATAAATATATATATTTATCCAGGACTTAGAAAATGATTTTGGATAAACCAAGGTCATTTCCTGGTTATACTTATTATCATAAGGTTACAGGAAAATTTTTGGTTGAAAATTCAGACGGAAGTCGGTCTGTCGTTTTCTGTGTTTTCACTGACAGTAAAAGTTTACTGCTCAGAAGACTTAATTTTAACTCGTGAACGAGATGAAAAATGTTTTTATCGTATTTACTACGATACTGGAAGTTTTGAAAATTTTGGTAAAAAAATTAAAATATTATATTTGTTGCGGGCGTATACGTCGAGATTGTCTCTAGGAAAAGCTTGCGCCAGATGAAACCCGGAGTCGGCAACGTAGTAGATATGATGGATTTGACCGATTTGACGAGCATTTATGACGAGCTTATTCAAGTCATAATGGCCATAATGGCGCATTTATGACAAAGTGAATTTTTGCTATGAAATGACCATTTTGCCCTTGTCTTTTTATGACAATTACAAGCAAATGCCATTGTAAAATTTGACCAAACCTATCCAAAACCCACGGCTCACTCTTGCCTTCTTCACTAAGTATCTCTTCATCTTTCATTTCCATGTTTTTCTTCTTGAAAACCTAAGCTTTGCCATAAGAACTCCAAAGTGTTCATAAATCGTCAGATTTTGCCACGACATTATGACCAATTTATTCTCCTAATATCGAAAAGCTTTCAACATGAAAGTTGTTCATCTTTCTCTCTTATTTCCAACGACATAAAGATCATCCAAAACGGACAAGTATGTTGAGAGATATGCCCAAATTACTAAAATTGTTCTAAATCCTCATCATGTTCATCTCTCTCTAAGTTTCTCAAGAACACCATGAGAAATTTGTGAAGAACATCATCCAAATCATCATTTTCTTTGATCATCAAGAGGTAGTCTCTCTTAATCTTGCTATTCTAAGCTTTTCTCTTCACAAGATTCTTGAGTTTATGCCTTTGATCATCATGTTCTTCATAAGATTCAAAGTTCATGAAGCTAACTTCAAAAATTCATAACTAATTCTAGAAAAATCCTTTTCACATGAAACCAATTGCTATGATCTTATAATCATCTCTATTTTCATCATCTAGAAGCATAAGATCATGAGAAATTTATTTCCTTGATTTCTGGTCATGGCCGAACCTAGGTCAAAGTTGTGTTCTTAGGTTTTGTTTCATTTTCATGTCTTAATTCATGATTATATCTTGATAGTTCTTGTATTCAAGTATAGAGAAGATCAAAAATCAAACTTAAGCCTATTTGATCTCATCAAAACCGAAACCCTAGGTATGAGCACTTAATGGTTTTGTGATTCAAAAGTTGTTTGTGACACTTGAATCCAACTCTAGGTTTTGTATGTTGATTAAATCCAAGAGTTTAGAAATTTTAGAGATTTCTAACCCCAAACTCAGCCCTTGGCCGAAACCCTAGTTCTTGGAATTAGATGAGTTTTAGTTCATGTTCTTGGTTCATAATCTTGGTTTAAGTGCTTAATCATGTTTAAGTTACTTATGGATCATAAATCCCTAAGTTAACAAAATAACTAATTTTCCTAACCTAGAAAATTGGGTGAAGCCGAACCTTAACCTCCATGAGCTAAGTGTATTGTTGTTTGATTTGATTTATTTTGGTTGCAATTCGTTTGAAGGAAACAACAGAGTTAACTGATTTACGCTGACGGAGAGGAAAAATCGGATCGGGATCAGGAGATTAACAGGAACGGTTAGTTCAATCTTCAAGAGGTAAGGGGAGCTTACCTGAGGGATTTTTCTCAATAACTATTTACGTGTAGTGTGATTTAAATGATTTATATGTGGTTGTGGTTATTTGTTTATGTTGTTTACATTGTGTTGTTTATCTGTGTATCGGTGAATTATCTGCTTTTAATTTATTTAATTATCTGCAGTAGTATATTATATTGCTATGATGCATGATCTGCCTGGTGATATAATTCTGATAATCGTTGTTGAATGTTGTTTGTGAGTGTTGTTTGAGAGGCTTGACAGTGGTCAGTGCACAACCGATTAATCAGATAAAAGATTTAATGAGCTGTGAAAATTATATTCAATGTTTTATGGGAAATGTTGGAATATAATAATGGTGGAAAATATTATTTTGGAAAAATAATGAGCTTTTGAGAAATATTATTATTTTAATGATTTATTAGTGTAAAAGTAATTTATGAGTCACGGTGAGAGCGTAACCGTGAAATTTTTTTAGTACTGCTAATTTTTACGCAAGAAATTCCGAAATATTATAAAAATTTATTTTGTGAAATTAATATTCAAAAATACTTTATAAAAATAAAAATAATAAAATAATAATATAAAATGAAAAGTCAAAGTTTGACTTTAAAAATATTTTCTTGGAAAATGATAAACGATGACAAGTTTTGAAATTATTTACGGTGAAAGTTTAAAAATAGCAGTACTTGTTTTGAGAAGAAGTTTAATCTAAATTGATTTAATTTTTATAGTTGAAGTTTCAGTAAAAAGTTTTTGATGATTGGACGTTTTATAAACGAATTTCAAGTAGAAAAGATTTTATGTAAATGAGTTTACTCAATGACGTATTTCCGGTAACTTGGATAAGTTGCGGAGATCTTATTTTGGGATTTGTTTTCATAGACGAAAAACGACGTAAAGGACGATCTAGAACCTAGTAACCGAGATGTCGGGGTACTAGTGTTCTTATGACGTTATCCTATTTTGGATTTGTTTTTCACAAACAAAAACGATGTAAACGACGATATTGAACTTAGTAACCGAGACGTCGGGGTACTAGTGTTCTTATGACGTTATAGACTTGGTGTCTAGTAGGTAGACGATGTGTCTACTTTACGACGTAATAATCGATGGTAAAAGATTTATGATGTTTTCTATCACCATGAACCTAAGACTGATTGCAAGGTCTAGGGGCTTCGTGATTGAGCACTCGGACTATGAGGTCCTGTGTTGTTAATAAAAGTTGTAAAGATGTTTAAAACGATGATGGGTCATAAGCTTTTGAGAGCTTTGACAAATAAAGATATAACACAAAGAAAACGACGAGAACAAAGTGTTTTTCTTGCATGCATTTTGGCAGACGTGCCTACGAGGCTAATCATGATATCTTGAGGATGTTCATGTCTCGACGTATTTGTTAATCATGGTATCTTTATAATATTCATGAAATCGACGTGTTCATTGTGCCTTTGGGCAATCGACGTACAATGAAATTCATTGTGCTCAAGGCAATCGACGTACAATGAAATCAGGGTATTTTATGATATTCATGTAATCGACGTATTCATTGTGCCTTTGGGCAATCGACGTACAGTGGAATCATGGTATCTTATGATATTCATGAAATCGACGTGTTCATTGTGCCCTTGGCAATCGACGTACAATGAAAAAAATCCATAAATCGACGTTCTCACTGTTCCGGACAGTGGGCTATGGTAAAATCGACGTGCCTCTTTTGGCAAAAATCGACGTGCCTCTGTTGGCAAAAATCGACGTGCCTTTGTTGGCAATCGAGCTTGATCAACTCATTTTAAATGATGTTGGGGGTCTCCGGAGATTAAGTGTGAATGTGTAGATGATGTATTGAAGTGTTCATGCATAGTTTTCCAACGTTGATGTTTGGGGTGTGGAACCCATTGATAAACTGTATGCTATTATATGGATTGCTTAAGATGTTATAAACATGTATATGTGTATGTGTCTTCTTTTGTGTCGCGCATTTAGTTATTTTGTTAAATCCATATATTGGCGTCTCACCCTTACAAACATATCAGAGTCGCACAAGGGGTATGACCTCTACAAGAAGGAGAAGGCTGTCTAGTTCGGGGCATGCTGTTACTGCTTCTATGGGTGGTAGTGTCAGTTAGTTACGACCAGCTTAGGTCCTATTGTGTTATATTATGTTTTAATAATAAATTAAACTGGTAAGGATCTAGGTGTGAAAATATATGAGGCAATATAGTTGTATGACTTATATACATTGTATATTTAAGTGTGGTTTGATTACGTTGTTGTTGTTATGAGGTTAAAGGAAAAAGGAAAAAATTTATCACCATATTTTGAAAAGATGAACGTTGAGAAAACATTATTTTCCGAAAGCAACCAGCAAATTAAGTTTTATTTTCGCAAACGGGTAACCATGTGATGACCCGAGTTTGGGGTGTCACATTTGTACTTACTAACAGGTCTCGTCCAACATTTCTAAAGATATTTAGCTACAAGTATAAAATGCTATTGCTAAAATTAAATCACAACATTCATAATTAAAATGAGTACAACCTTTGTTATAAATCAAACATCAAAGTTGTTTGGCAGAGAAAAAGATGATGAAGAAGGAGAAGAGGAAGATAATGACATTGATGCCAGAAGATTTTGGAGTCTCCTTAATCAAATCAATGAAGCACCAAATTCATATACGTAAGTTTCACATGATCACTTACCGAATGTAAATATTTATTCGAATTTTAGTTATATTTTTCTCTTCAGCATCTTTTGATTTTTTTAGGTTTGGCGAAATAATGATAACAATCCAAAGCATAATCTCTTACATATTACCAATATTTTAAAAATCAATTGAACCAATGTTGGAGGTAATAATTATTATTTTTTTACCTAAACTTTGATGTATTATTATCATCATCATCATCATAAAAAAAAAACATCATTAATATGATGTTTTTTCTTTAAAGGATTCAATTGGGTTGAAGGCCCTTGTTGAAGCAGTTGCAATTGGTCAAGGAGAAAAAGATCTCACATGTTGGACCGTGGATTCTAAGATGTCCAAGGCTCCTCCTTTTCGCCCAGGATCACCAGCTCGAAAAGATTGCTCAAAGCTTGCAGCTACAGGAATAATAAGCATTCTAAAAGACAATTTCAGATTAGGTAAAACTTGATCAACTAATCTCTTCTGGGAAGCTGTTTGGCCTCGATTACTTGCCAAAGGTTGGCACTCTGAGCAATCAAATGGTGATACGTACGACACCCCTCCTTAGGGTCATCACATAGTTATCCAAAATGCGGAAAATAAAATAAGAAATCGCTTGTTAATTTCGGAGAATAATCTTTTATAACACTTTTCTTAATACAAAAATAGTGGTACAAATTTTTCTTTTCTTCAACATACATAACCCTGTCACACATATAACCGTACACGGGTATGTATGTAGTATATATATATATATATATATATATATATATATATATATATATATATATATATATATATATATATATATATATATATATATATAAGGCATCATACAACTATGCTATATCATATTATTTTCACATCTATACCTTTATCCATATAGGTCCTTTAGGGAAAGAAACAACATTAGATATCATTATACATTATTGAAAACATTAGACTCATTACTTCAAAAGTATGGCTCTCCAAAGCCATACATATAAATTTTAAACCAATCTAATGCCCTAGTTGAGCTGGTCACTCTATACGACACCTACTAAGAAGACACCAGAGGTCATTTTCGACTCCACGGTCGCTTTAAAGGTCAGGCCTAAAGATCCTCGAAAGAACTAGGGTCATCTCCAGGTCCACCTATACTCAAATAGAATATATTCCACAAATAGGGAAACCAACAAGAAAATATGCTAGAGTGAGAAACCAATATATGGATTTAACATGACAACTACATGCCCGACACACAAGAAAACAAATAAACATATACATGTTCATAACAACATCATCATTCATATTTAAGCAAATAGTTTATCAATGGGTTTCACACCCCAAACATCATCATTTGAAAACCGTTCATGAACGCTGCAGCTACTTCATCTAAAATCATACTTAATCTCCAAAGCTACAAACACCAAATAACTGAGCTGATCAGGCTCGATTGCCAAATAGGGCACGATTTCTTGAATACCTTTCCATTAGGATATCCAGGTTCGCCTTTTGGAATACCTTGTCTTCCGAGATGCCTAGATTCACCTTCTCCTTCTTGAATACCTTACCCTTTAAGCTATTCAGATTCGACTTCTTGAATACCATATCTACTAAGATACCCAGATTTGACTTCGCCTTCTTGAATACCTTACCCTTTAAGCTATTCAGATTCGACTTCTTGAATACCTTATCTACTAAGATACCCAAATTCGACTTCGCCTTCGCCTTCTTAAATACCTTATCTACTAAGATACCCAGATTCGACTTCGGCTTCCCCTTCTTGAATACCTTACCATTAAGCTATCCAGATTCGACTTCTTGAAATATCTTCTCTCTTAACATATCCAGATTCACGCCTTAGACATGTCTACCAAGAAAATGTATGTAAAACCTTTTGTTCCTAACACCTTAATTAGGATACCAAATCCAAAGAACACTATGTTCATAACACCTTAAAAATACTAGTACACCATTTTTTGTTTAACACACAAAAAACTGTACAACTTATTCAAGTTGACGAAAATAACTTGTTGTTTACCGAAAATCCTTTTACGTTGGAAATTCATTTTATAAACTTGTTAAAAATCCCTTAAAACTCATTTTATTCAAATCTCATTAATTTGAACTTAGAAACCTCATTTGAGACAAATTCTCAGTATTACTTAATTTTACCCTTTTTAAAAATACTTTCATAAATATTGACAGAATTGTCCGTTGTTTGCTGTTTTAAAACATTTTCCGGTCAAAATATGACTTTGTGTCGTAAAACAATTTTCCAATGCTGTAATAAAATTATTTTTGAAACTTTTTCTTTTAAAACATCATTTTCTAATATTTAGAAATTCATTATGTGAAAATTAGCAGTGCTAAAATATTTTCACGGTTATGTCCTCACTGTAACTCATAAAACACTCTTAAGCCGTAAAATCCCTAAAATAATATTATTTACAACTTTTCTCATTTTCCACTAACTAAACCCTAAGTAATATTATATATTACTATTTCTCATTAATTTAAAACTCATTATCCCTTAAAAACATTTTTAACACCTTTAACCTCATTATTCCTCGTTATTAACATTATTAACTAAGCACTAACCACTATCAGGCTATTCAATCCACAACAACATCAACAATCATCAACATTATATCAATTAACCCTGGTAAATCATGCATCACAACACTATAATACATAATTGCAATTAAATAAACATGGATAAAATAGCACGACATAAAATAATTTGAACAAACACCTCAACCACAGATAATCAATACAGACTCACAACTTGATAGCAAGTAGCCAACGGAAAAATCCCTCAGGCAATCCCATCTTACCTCTTGAAGATCTTTCCTTACGATACTCGTTCGCCGACACTCTGGTTTCTTGACAACACACATACACGATTTACACAACAAATTACCCTTCATCAAAACACAATAAATAATCATCAATCAAACACTAAATACACATATATATGCTCCTATATGCTAGGTTCGGTCATGTGGGAATTAATTAGCTAAAAATTTCTAAAAATACTAAGCTCTTGGATTAGTGATCCTTGATCACTTAAAACACTAAAACAAAGATTAGAATACAAATATTGAAATAAAATACTCCAATCTTCCAAAAACCCTAATTCAGCCATGTCACTAAATTTGATTTAGAGATTTCAAAATTTCACATACTCTTAGATCCATGACCTTAGAGTAGTGTAGAGTTAAGACAAGTTATCATAAGTTGAGAAATGAAACAAAATCTTTCAGCTCCTCAAGGAAATAATTTCGGCCATGATTAAAATAATGGCTTTGAGATTTGATTTTGATTCAATAATCACGGACTCAACATATATATGGATTTTAAGATTGAATCAAGTAAGACTAGTTAACAAAATGAACAAAGTCCTCCCCCACTATAAACTAGGGTTCGGCCTTGACAAAATAAAAGGGCACAAAATTTTTGATTGATGTATCCTCTTGGATCTTAAATATAGAGAGGATACTAAGATCATAGAAATTGGTTTCACTTTAAAAGGATTTTTCTATGATTTTTTATGAATTTTCAAAGTTTCTAGATCTAGGAATTGAAACATATGATCAAGACTTCAAATCACAAAAATCTATGAAGAACATGATGATGATTGAGTGAGAGAAGCATTTTATACCTCTTGGAAATGAAAAATGTTCAAGGAATCACCTACTTCCTTCACAAAATCAAGCTGTGGTACTTAGAGCTTTAATGGCAAAAATGGCAAAGCTTGATGGAGAAGATGAAGATGGCCTTTTATAAAAGTGAAAATGGGCCTCTTGGCTGCCTATGGTCGTGGCCTTTGAGGGGTAAAAAGGTCCACCACACAAAAATTCAAGGACAAAGTAGTAATCTCACAAAATGGCATTTTTGTGGAATTATGACAACATAAGGACAAAATGGTCATTTCCCAAGAAGCAATTATGACCAACATGTGGTGAGAAATGAGTGAGGATGTGGCTTATTTGTGTCCACAAATTGTGGGGCAAACTTATCATTTCGATGAAAGTTCAAGGGTAAAATCGTCCAAGGGCAAAATGGTCTTTACACTAGTTTAAAGAAATATCTAGATATTTTGTAAAAAGTAATCATGACATAGGTGAGTCATCCATGTGACTCACCATCCTAGGTGGCAAGAGGTCTCAGCATCCGACGTTGGGTTTTGTCTCTATACGTCCGTTCTCGACTCCGTCGATTACGCGATTTAGGGTTTTACGCCCGAATCGAGTATAATAACTTATTTATTTTGAAAATTTTCAAAAATTTCACCATATACTTATAAAAATACGTATGACATGAATATGACTTTAGTTTTCCCAAAATCAATTTCTAAGTTTCAGATAAAAATATAAATGTTTATTTATATTTATACCGATCTTAGAAAGCCGAAAAATCGGGGTTTTGCAATAAGTGTGGTGCTTTCTCTTCGAAGATAATCTATTTTTCTTGGTCCCTGGAGTAACAAAGTTTTCAAGGATACTAGTAAAGGGGACTCAATATTTTGATTCCATTAGTGACGTAGTGACTAAAGTTGGTGCAGATCCTGGGCTAATTGAGCTTGACATAATTTCAAATAATGATTGCACAAGCAAGGAAGGAAATGCGGTGGTGAAAGAAACCAAATAATTATTGAATTGTAGGTCAGCTTTATACTTTCTCTTTTGTCCAAGCATATTGTTGGAACCAAAATGGTTATGGTTAATAATATCTGGAAATTTTGATGTCAACAAAAAGATTAAATTTGTATGGAAAAGTTTAAGTTATGGACAAACTCGTCCATTCAAGTGTGCATGACTGTTTTAATATCGCTAGACAAGAGAACCAGTCTAGGTCTCTTTAAGAAAGTCCTAAAGCATCGCTGGTCCAAACTAAGTTCGCTAGACGAGTCAATAGTCTAACCTTGTAAATAACTAGTATAATATAAAGATCGTTGGACGAGCCGCTAATCTATCAGGTTGATATAAATAGTCCAATATATAGCAAGTCCAAGCACCTGTAGTACCTCGATAAACAATTAGACGATCTGACAAGTGGTCCACCCTATAAGAGGTAGACGATCCGTTAAGAAGACAACCCAACAAAGCTTAAGTATCTAGTTTAAGATGAGGGTGATTCGAGAATTCAATACGATGTCAATTAACAACATGGGTATGTTCCGTTACTCCTAGTACTAGTTTACCATAAAAGGATACGTATTTTTAAAATTATAATACAAAATGTGAATAATGTTATACTTTTTAAAAAAAAATTAATTGTTTACTATTCGGTTCGTTAATTCAGCCTTTAAATAAATTTAATGTAAATTAATCTTTATGTGTCATTGTTTATTTAACAACATGAGTGGTTAATTAATCTTATTTTAGCAATTTTTATTCAAAAATTCTTAACTATAAATACATTGATTTAAAAGGGAACAAATTCAAATTACGTAGAATGTAGATAAGAGGCACATTGTAAAAGTGTAAAGAATAAATCTTATGACAATTAATTAAATAATTTATTGTATATATATATATATATATATATATATATATATATATATATATATATTAAAAACTAAAAAGGTAAAACATTACGAAAATAAAGTTGGATTTTTTTTTCTATTTTCACTAATGTTAAAATGAAAAAAAAAATCTTGGTTTTAAGGACTCTTATTTATATTCCAAATGTGATAAACCATTTTCTATATTAATATAAATTAAATGAAATTTAAAAAATAATAATTATTTTGGTATTTAGTTTTATACTTGATTTTTATTGTAGTGACATGCAATGTATGTTTGTACTTACCAACAGGTCTTGTCCAACATCTCTAAAGATATTTAGCTACAAGTAAAAAAATGCTATTGCTAAAATTAAATCCCAACATTCATAATTAAAATGAGTATAACCTTTGTTATCAATCAAACATCAAAGTTGTTTGGCAGAGAAAAAGATGACGAAGAAGGAGAAGAGGAAGATAAGGACATTGATGCAAGATGATTTTGGAGTCTCCTTAATCAAATCAATGAAGCACCAAATTCATATAGGTATGTTTCACATGATCACTTACTGAATGTAAATATTTATTAGAATTTAAGTTATAATTTTCTCTTCAGTATCTTTAAATTTTTTTAGGTTTGACGAACTAACGATAAGAATCCAAAGCATAATCTCGTACATATTACCAATGTTTTAAAAATCAATTGAACCAATGTTGGTGGTAATAATTATTTAGTTTTACCTAAAATTTGATGTATTGTTATCATCATCATCATCATCAAAAACAACATCATTAATATTATATTTTTTCTTTAAAGGATTCAATTGGGTTGAAGGCCCTTGTTGAAGCAGTTGCAATTGGTCAAGGAGAAAAAGATCTCACATGTTGGACCGCGGATTCTAAGATGTCCAAGACACCTCCTTTTCACCCAGGACCACCAGCTAGAAAAGATTGCTCAAAGCTTGCAGCTAGAGGATTAATAAGCATTCTAAAAGGCAATTTCAGATTAAGTAAAACTTGATCAACTAATCTATTTTGGGAAGCTGTTTGGCCTCGATTACTTGCCAGAGGTTGGCACTCTGAGCAACCAAATGGTGATAAGTTTGGTGCTTTCTCTTCGAAGCATCCTCTATTTTTCTTGGTCCCTGGAGTTTTTCTAAAGTTTTCTAGGATACTAGTAAAGGGGACTCAATATTTTGATTCCATTAGTGATGTGCTGACTAAAGTTGGTGCATATCCTGGGCTAATTGAGCTTGACACAATTGCAAATAATGATTGCACAAGAAAGGAAGGAAATGCGGTGGAGAAAGAAACCAATTAATTATTGAATTGTTGATCAGCTTTATACTTTCTCTTTTGTCCAAGCATGTTGTTGGAACCAAAGTGGTTGTGGTTACTAATATCTGGAAATTTTGATGGTAACAAAAAGATTAAATTTGTATGGCAAATTTAAGTTATGGACTAACTCGTCCATTCAAGTGTGCATGACTATTTTTATATCGTTAGACGAGGGAAGTAGTCTAGTTCTCTTTAAGAAAGTCCAAAAGCATCGTTGGTCCAAACTAAGTTCGCTAGACGAGCCACTAGTCTAACCTGGTAAATAACTAGTCTAATATAAAGAGCGCTAGACGAGCCGCTAATCTATCTGGTTGATATAACTAGTCCAATACATTGCAAGTTGAAAGACTTGTAGTACATCGATAAACAATTAGACGATCTTGCAAGTGGTCCACCCTATAATAGGTAGACGATCCATTAAGAAGACAACCCGGCAAAGCTTAAGTATCTAGTTTAAGATTAGGGTGATTCAAGAATTCAATACGATGTAAATTAACAACATGGGTATGTTCCGTTACTCCTAGTACTAGTTTACCATAAAAGGATACGTATTTTTAAAATTATAATACAAATTGTGAATAATGTTATCCTTTTTTTAAAAGAAAAAATTAATTGTTTACTATTCGGTTCGTTAATTCAGCCTTTAAATAAATTTAAAGTAAATTAATCTTTAAGTGTCATTGATTATTTAACAACTTGAGTGGTTAACTAATCTTATTTTAGCAATTTTTATTCAAAAATTCTTAACTATAAATACATTGATTTAAAAGGGAACAAATTCAAATTATGTAGAATGTAGATAAGATGCACATTGTAAAAGTGTAAAGAATAAATCTTATGTCAATTAATTAAATAATTTATTGTATCTCTCTCTCTCTCTCTCTCTCTATATATATATATATATATATATATATATATATATATATTAAAAACTAAAAAGGTAAAACATTATGAAAATAAAGTTGGATTTTTTTTCTATTTTCACTAATGTTAAAATGAAAAAAAAATCTTGGTTTTAAAGGACTCTTATTTATATACCAAATGTGATAAACCATATTCTATATTAAGATAAATTAAATGAAATTTAAAAAATAATAATTATTTTGGTATTTAGTTTTATACTTGATTTTTATTGTAGTGACATGCAATGTATGTTTGCACTTACTAACATGTCTCGTCCAACATCTCTAAAGATATTTAGCTACAAGTATAAAATGCTATTGCTAAAATTAAATCACAACAATCATAATTAAAATGAGTACAACCTTTGTTATCAATCAAACATTAAAGTTGTTTGGCTGAGAAAAAGATGATGAAGAAGGAGAAAAGGAAGATAATGACATTGATGCAAGAAGATTTTGGAGTCTCCTTAATCAAATCAATGAAGCACCAAATTCATATAGGTAAGTTTCACATGATCACTTACTGAATGTAAATATTTATTAGAATTGAAGTTATATTTTTCTCTTCAGCATCTTTTCTTTTCTTTTTTTACGTTTGCTGAACTAATGATAAGAATCCAAAGCATAATCTCTTACATATTAACAATATTTTAAAAATCAATTGAACCAATGTTGGAGGTAATAATTATTTAGTTTTACCTAAAATTTGATGTATTATTAGTATCATCATCATCAACAACAAAAACAACATCATTAATATTATGTTTTTTCTTTACAGGATTCAATTGGGTTGAAGGCCCTTGTTGAAGCAGTTGCAATTGGTCAAGGAGAAAAAGATCTCACATGTTTGACCGCGGATTCTAAGATGTCCAAGGCACCTCCTTTTCGCCCAGGATCACCATCTGGAAAAGATTGCTCAAAGCTTGCTGCTATAGGAATAATAAGCATTCTAAAAGGAAAATTCAGATTAAGTAAAACTTGATCAACTAATCTCTTCTGGGAAGCTGTTTGGCCTCGATTACTTTCCAAAGGTTGGCACTCTGAGCAACCAAATGGTGATAAGTGTGGTGCTTTTTCTTCGAAGCATCCTCTATTTTTCTTGGTCCCTGGAGTTGCAAAGTTTTCAAGGATACTAGTAAAGGGGACTCAATATTTTGATTCCATTAGTGATGTGCTGACTAAAGTTGGTGCAGATCCTGGGCTAATTGAGCTTGATACAGTTGCAAATAATGATTGCACAAGCACGTAAGGAAATGCAGTGGCGAAAGAAACCAAATAATTATTGAATTATAGATCAGCTTTATACTTTCTCTTTTGTCCAAGCATATTGTTGGAACCAAAGTGGTTATGGTTAATAATATCTGGAAATTTTGATGTTAACAAAAAAATTAAATTTGTGTGGCAAAGTTTAAGTTATGGACTAACTCGTCCATTCAAGTGTGCATGACTATTTTTATATCGCTAGACGAGGGAAGTAGTCTAGGGCTTTTTAAGAAAGTCCAAAAGCATCGTTGGTCCAAACTAAGTTCGCTAGACGAGCCACTAGTCTAACCTGGTAAATAACTAGTCTAATATAAAGATCTCTAGACAAGCCGCTAATCTATCCGGTTGTTATAACTAGTCCAATACATAGCAAGTCCAAAGACTTGTAGTACCTCGATAAACGATTAGACCATCTGTGTAACACCCCCCTTGGGCATTACTATACGAACACATGCGGAAATAAATTTAAAAAAAAATTTTCTGGTTGCTTTCGAAAAAATATTTTATTTGAAGTCATAAAATCTGGGTGTAAAACAATTTCTTCTGAATACTTTGAGTATAATGTGCATAACACAATAGTAATAACCATCTAATTCACAATCAAATTTCCAAACATATAAAGATTTTCAAAATACCTACATAGACTTTCTCAAAACCCCAAATGAAATTTAAAATTGTAACATCCATGGCTACTTTATGGGTTGACGACTGTCCCTAAAAACCAACACGGATATTTTCAGCGTGCTTTGTCCTCACTCACATGCTTCCTGGGAAAACTTCCCAGGAGGTCACCCATCCCAGAATTGCTCCAAGTCAAGCACGCTTGATTGTGGAGTTCTTAAGTGATCGGCTACTGAAAAGAAGATGTATCTTGTTAGTATAGGTAGTACCATTCAATTCATATAAGCCTTCCACAACTGTATAGTCCCATACCTACACAGTCTCAGGATCCCTCTCATTCGGGTGTGTAATCGGTTCATTCATGTCTCCCTCTGCCTAGAAGCCTGCCAGGAGTCGCTCTTGTTCGTGCCTTCTTGCACCGGCGACCACTCCCCTCCCTCGTCGGCACCTGGGTATTACATGCTAATGTGACACCCTATTTTCAGGTATCACATTTACGTAACATGTTTCCATCGTCAAACCAAATAAAAATATTAATTTGCTGGTTTCCTTCGGAAAACAAGATTGATTTTCTAATTCCTTATATTTCTCAAAATTTGTGATAAAATTTTTTCTTATTACTGTACACAAAACAAACACTCATAAAATAATATACACCACTATATATATTTTACATATGCTTCAACATTTTACATCACACCTTTTTCTTACTAGGTCACCATCTACTCGTCACACATATTTTACACTATCGGAAATATCATAACTATGCCATAGTGGGAGTCTGATAATACTACGCAAAAGATGGCTTTCAGTAGCCACTAAGTCAGACTAACCTAAAATTCCCACTCTTTCCTAAAACTACATCCTAAGCTGGTCACCACTACAGAAATCCATTGGGGAGTCCAGTGTAAACTCCCCCACCTCCGGATGATGTGTCTGGAGAGGATACAACAGCCCCCTCTTCAACAGTTGCAGACCCTTTGTCTCCTAAAGGAATATGATCAGGATATTCCATCGGATCCTCCTTTGGATCCTCTTCCATCTCCTCTGGAATATTCTATGGAATCAATACTATGGGTGCAGGAGGTGATCCCGGTGCAACTTGCTGTAACGGTTGAAGAAAGTGAGGCGGTTGATGCTCCAGATTTCCGTGTTGTACCAGATATCGTAATATCATCCAAATAGGCGGTAATGAAACTTCAATTGTCTCTCTGCTATGAATCAACTGTTGTGGTCCATCTGCTATTGTACCTCGGAGCATCCTCATGGGACCGGTGTAGGTGGCACTCCGAGCTCCTGGGTTAATCACCCAGGCGTCCCCTCGATCAGCATTGTCGAACATCAGGGCTCGAACCCCTGAGTAGTTCAATTCCACTGCGCCCGGATCCATCTAAACACCAGTATATATATATATATATATATATATATATATATATATATATATATATATATATATATATATATTCCACATAGTAGAGGAAATCGCACAGAAATTTGCAAGGGTGAGTTTCCAATATATGAGTTTTATTAAGACAACCCCATGCACGACTCTCAAATAGTAAATACCATATATTCACAACATAATAAAATTAATTTGAAACAGCAGAATAATTTAATTCACAGGGCTTCATACCCGGAAGTCGTCGTCATTTTATAAAAATGCATGACACTTCAATATTTAATCTCTATTTTGATACCTAATCTCCGGAGATCCCACAACTTTCTGTTTCGCTTCGAGCTGATCAAGTCCCGCACATGGCACATTGTAAAAATGAATAAAACAATGCCCAAGAAATCACATAACACACTGGTCACACACAGTTTCACCAGGGTTATTATTCAAAAGTTTTGACTCATTGTCTCACTGAACAAAGGCACAATGGTCACTGCGAATTATGGAGTTCATTGTCCATAACCTATTGTGTCACACAGATTACAATAGTTAACGCATAAACTTGGACACACAGTCCTATAAAGATATATTGGCTCACACATGTACAGAGGCCCAATATTCAAATGAAACATAGTCCATAACAGATACATTGATCCACTCCAGACTCAATGATCACATCTCCTGACACGTCTGCCATATACATTGGTCCCTTCTGGACTCAATGCCCAAAATCACATGACACAACTATCATTTATGCATGAGAAAAACTTTTATTCTCGATTTGTTTTCTTTGTCGTAATAATCTTTCCTTGTCGAAGAACAAAGCTTAACGACCATTCTTAATTTCTTATTAAGACTTTTCCCTTAAACAAAACACAGGACACACAGTCCGAGTGCTCAATCACGAAGCCCTTAAACCAATGCACCAGTTTTAGGCTCGCGGATATGGAACTCACACTTTCCACATCAATTTAGGACACACAGTCCAAAAACAAAACTTTGCAGGACACTCCGTCCCATGACAAAGATCCTTGATCTACGTGTCCATACAACACTAGAACCCCGACGTCTCGGTTTCTAAGTTTATTTATCTGCTTGTAAAACGTTTCACTCAGTGAAAAACAAATACAAAAAAAAAGCTCCAAAAACTTATCCAAGTTTAACGGAATAATTTCACTGAATAAAAATATGTTTACAGAAATCCTTTTTCTGTTAAAACGTTAATAGATTCTAAAAATCATTAATAAATTCCTTTTATTTCTAATCGTTTCACTTCAAAAATTAATTCTCAATGAAGATCAACTAAAAAAAATTTAATAATAATAAAAATTAATAATTTAATTTCGAATAATTAAATATTTAATAATATTTAATATTTAATTATATTAAATAAATAATATTAAATAACTTATATCTTCTCTCTATCAGAAGTAATTGTTCTGACTGCTATAAAATATTATTTTCGGAACTTAAACACTTTAAATAACATTTTATAATAAAATTGAATTTATTTTACAAAAATTAGAGCCTGTAAAAAAATATCACGGTTTCGTCCTTACTATTGCTTATTCACACAGTTTTCACAAAATATTATTAAAATAATAATTTTTTTCATTTTTCTCAAAATATCCCAAATTAATCCCTCTAATTAATTATCTAATCTTATTAAGTTTTTATCCTTAATTAAATTTTTAACACTGACCAATGTCAGGTTACTCAGTCCAACACTCAATAGCAGATAAATTCCAATCACGGAATAGCATGGCATATATCAATTCATGACATGCATCACAATTATAATATAAACAATTAATTATAATCATGTATATCCACACATCACATCAATTAAGTTACTCAAATAAACATCACATCAATCTAGTAGTTAACAGTAAACAATACAATAGAATAATATATTTCCTACAGAAAATTAATGAATGACTCCAACAAATAAGCATGTGATCATCTTAAACTCCTCAGGCATACTCCCCTTACCTCTTGAAGATTAAACTAATAGTTCCGGTTAATCTCCTTATCCCGATCCGATTTTTCCTCCGTCGGCTTAAATCAATTAACTTGGATATTTCCTTCAAACGAATTGCAACCAAAATAAATCAAATCAAACAACAACATACTTGGTTCATGGAGGTTAGGGTTCGGCTTCAACAATTTTTCTAGGTTAGGAAAAATTAAAATTTTTTTAACTTAGGGATTTATGATCCATAAGTAACTTAAACATGATTAAGCACTTAAAGCAAGATCATGAACCAAGAACATGGATTAAAACTCATCTAGTTCCAAGAACTAGGGTTTCAGTTTTCTCAAGATCATAGGCTAGATGTTTTTAAAATTTCCTTAACTCTTGGATTAAATCAACATACAAAACTTAGAGTTGGATTCAAGTGTTACAAGACAACTTTTGAATCACAAAACCATCAAGTGTTCATAGCTAGGGTTTCGGCCTTTATGAAACAAATAGGTTAGAGTTTGATTTTTGATCTTCTATATACTTACATACAAGAACTATCAAGGTACTAGAAGATTGAATCATGAATCAAGACATGAAAATGAAACAAAAACCCATGAACATCATTTTGCCATGGATTCAGTCCAGTTCAAAAATTTGGGAAAGAAATTTCTCATGATCATATGCTTCTAGATAATGAAATAGAGATGATTATAAGATCATAGCAATTGGTTTCATGTCAAAAGGATTTTTCTAGAATTAGTTATGAATTTTTGAATCTAGTTTCATGAACTTTGAGTGAAATGAAGAACATGTTGATTCATGTCATAAATCTACAAAAGTTGTGAAGAGAAAGGTTTTAAATGACAAGATAAAGAGTTGTTACCTCTTGATGATCAAAGAAAATAAGGATTTTGATGATGTTCTTCACAAAGTCCTTATGGTGTTCTTATGGCCAAAACTTAACTTTGAAGGAAAGAACATGGAAATGGAAATGAAAACTTGCTTAAGTGAAGATGACAAGTTGGAGTCGTGAGTTTTAGGGTTGGTTTGGTCAAAATTCTCAATGTCATGGCTTGTAATATTCATGAAGAGCCAAGGGTAAAATCGTCATTTCCAGGTAAAAGTTTCATTTGTCATAAATGCGCCATTATGGCCATTGTGATGCGTATAAGCTCATCATAAATGCTTGTCACATCGGTCAAATCCATCACCTCAGCCCCGTTACTGACTCCTTGGTTCATCTGACGCAAGTTTTTTCCTAGAGATATCTCGACGTATTCGCCCGCAGCAAATATATTATTTTAATTTTTATGCTAAATTTTTCAAAACTTCCAGTATCGTAGTAAATACGATAAAAACATTTTTCATCTCGTTCACGAATTAAAATTAGGTCATCCGAGCAGTAAACTTTTACTGTCAGTGAAAACGCATATCGGGTGCTGTCTGAATTTTCAACCCAAAATTTCATCATGACCCTAAGATATAAAACATGACAGGAAAATAACAGTATTTTACCCAAAATCATTTTCTAAGTCTCGGATAAAAATATATTTTTATATATTAATTACCGACACTAGAAAGCAGTGAAAAATCGGGGTGTTACAAAAATATCCTAACCTGGTCGCTCTACAAGACACTCACTGATAAGACCTCATGATCATCCCTATGATCACACATCTCTTCCCGTAATCTGGACTTAAGTCTCCAAGTGACTTAAGGAACTCTTCTGCAACATCTGCATTCGTGTACCAAAGTACAATAGCAAAGACAGAAGAACATGTTTATGCAAGGGTGAGTTCCAATATATGGATTTTAAAACAATAACCATATGCACGACTCTCAAATACCATTTAACATGAATATTCAAAGATAAAAAATATACTTATCAAAGGGTTTCATACCCGACAATCATCGTTGTTTAAAAACCATGACACTTCAATATTCCTCAACTAACTTTGATACCTAATCTCCGGAGCTCCAATCAACCAATGGATGAGCTGATCAGGATCTAGTTGCCAATTACGGCAGAATCAATGCCTGATATGGAAAAGTTCTATTGACCATTCCACAATCCAACTCAAGACAAAGTGGTGACTACTTATAGCACATGGTCTACGTGGTCGTATATCCATCAAGGCACAGTGACGCAAACTGCATGAATACTTGCCATTAAGCATTCAAGTTCAATACAAAGGCACGTCTGCCTTGGGATGCTTGTAAAACATTTTATTCTCGTTGTTTTTCTTTGTGTTCATTCTTTATATGTCGGGACTAAAAATTTGCGCGACAACCCATTATTTGAATCTACTAAGTTTAATATCTCAATTAAACCATAATTGACCTTAAGTCAAAAGTGTGCAAATCACGTAATTTAGACCGATGCACCAGTCTTAGACACATAGATTTTAGTGCACAAAACCAATACACTAATTATAGGACTTCTAGTCCATTATTCCACTTTTTGGGCCCCGGGCCATATCTTTAAGAACATTAGATCCGACGTCTAAGTAGCTGGGTTCGTTTGTCAATTTAACAACATTTTCGCTCTGTGAAACACAAATCCAAAACAAAATTTCCTTAAATTATCAAAGTTGTCATAAATAACCCATTGTATAAAAATACTTTATAGAAAATCCTTTTACGTTGGAAATTCATTTTATGAAATCATCAAAAACACTTAAAATTCATTTTCTTTCAAAAATCAATATTTTGAAGCTGAAAATATTGCTTTTAGACAAATTCTCTGTTTTAACTAATATTACCGTGTTTACTAATCCTACTGTAAATATTATCGGAATTGTCCAATGTTTGATGTTTTTAAAAACGTTATAAGTCCAAAAATGACTTTTCTAGTAAAATATTTTTTCCAATACTATAATAAAACTATTTTTGAAACTTATTTTCTTAAAATAATATTTTCTATTATTTAGAAATTTCCTATGTCAAAATTAGCGGTACTAAAATATTTTCATGGTTACGTCCTCACTATGACTCATAAAACATTATTATGCTATTATATTATTAAAATGTTATTATTTTCATAAACCAATAATTAATAATAATATATTACTATTTTCCACATTTTCCACTAATTAAAACTCATTATTCTGTAAATAGTTTTTTAATGCTTTTAACCTCATTATTAATTGAGCACTAACCACTGTCAGACTTTACAATCCACAAACAACATCAATAACATCCATGCCAATAATATAGCAAATAGCACAATTAATGGCATACAATAAAACATAATAACAATTAAACGCAGATAATCAAATAATTAAAAGCAGATAACTTAAAAGCAGAGAAATCTAATTACGTAAACAATACATACACCAAATAAAATATACAGACCACAAACAATTACATGAATCTATCGAAAAAATCCCTCAGGTACTCCTCTTACCTATTAAAGATTATTCTTGTTGAATTGAAATTCCGTCAAATGTTCGGTTTCCGCAAAACAAGTACACGACTCACACAACAATTTATCCTCCAATCAAAACACAACAAATAATTAACAATCAAACAACTAAATACACCTATACTCCTATATGCTAGGTTCGGCCATGAGGGGATTAATTATCTAAAAATTTCTAAAAATCCTAAGCTTTTGGATTAGTGTTCTTTAATCACTTGAAAACCTAAAACAAAGATTAGAATGCAAAGATTGAAATAAAATATTCCAACCTTTCAAGAATCCTAATTCGGCCATGACACTTAACATAGGCTAGAGATTTGAAAAACCATGACCTTAGAGTAGTGTAGAGTTAAGATAAACTATCATAAGTTAAAGAAATGAAACAAAATCTTTCAACTTCTGAAGAAAATAATTTCGGCCATGAGAAATAAAATGGCTTAGAGGTTTGATTTTGATTCAACAACCATGGATTCAATATATATATATATATATATATATATATATATATATATATATATATATATATATATATATATATATATATATATATATGAATTATAAGATTGAATAAAGCAAGACTAATTTTTAAAAAAAATGAACAAAGTCCTCCCCCCCACTATAAACTAGGGTTCGGCCTCATCAAGTTAAAAGGGCACGAAATTTTTGTTGAATGCATCCTCTTGGATTTTAAATATAGAAAGGATACTAAGATCATAGAAATTGGTTTCACGTTAAAAGGTTTTTTCTATGATTTTCTATAAATTTTCAAAGTTCTAGATCTAGGGATGGAAAAATATGATTCATGGCATAAATATGAGAAATACATGAAGATTAAAGCTTATATTATCAAGGATATGAGCTTTTTCCTCTTGAAGATTGAAGAAATGAAGAAAATGATCAACCTTCACTAAGTTGAAAACTGGACAGCTTGAGGGTGTGACGGTATTGTGAGTATATCTCACAATATAGTCATCCAAAAATCACAAACTTTGGCTTTTTAGAAATATAAGAAGTAAAGTAAAAACTTTGGTGTTGAAGGTTTCATTTGGTTCGGATCATAACAGGGGTGAAAAGTGCCTTCTTTCTGCTGTTTCGTGGGTTGCTGAGAATTCTGGGTAGTTTCGGTATTTTGAGCATATCTCCCAATCCACTTATCCGTTTTTGATGATCTTTGTCTTGATGGAAATACACGAGAAATAGGAACAACTTTTATGTTGAGAGTTTTCCGAGTTTCAGAAAGGAATAGGGTCATATTTCCGGTGGAGATTCGTTGTTCTTATGAGTTTTGTAACTTAGAGAAAATGGAGAAAACTTGGTGAGAAAGATGAAGAGAAGTGGGGAGGGGCAGTTGCGGTTTTGAGCCTTTATATGGACTTAGATTTAGGCTTTTTTTGGTTCCTTAGAGTCCAAATAATGGGTTTTGTGAATATTAAATTAATATATAATTAATCATAGTTAATAGTTAACTTAACTAAGGTTATTTTGGCTAATCATGGTTAATAATATGTGGCTCACATTTGATGGAAGTGTGGATAATTTTGGGCCACACATAGTGACTCACCAATGAGTCACCGATCCTATCCGTTAGCGGTTCTTGGAAATTTCGTACGCAGCTCCGTCATTTACCCGATTTTAGTTTTTGAGAGGAAAATAATGAAATGAAAGCAAAATGAAATAGATATGATTGAGTATATATGGATGAACTAAATTTAGGAGATGTGGGAGGTTTACAACCATGTAAAATGAGTGGTTAAAAGTGCGTAGATGTGTCTTGTTAATACCTGCGAAAGCTTGGGGGTATTTTGGTCTTTTTACCTAAAAGTCATTATTACTATCATTTAATGCTCATAAATGCTTGGTGGCTCATCCTCCATGAGTCATAATGTATGACTCGTTGTCCCGATCTCTTGACAGGTCTCTGCAGTTCCGTTTCCGACTCCGTCGATTACCTGATATACGGTTTTACGCCCGAATCAAGTATAAAACCTAATTATTTTGAAAATTTTCAAAATAACCTATATCGTTGGAAATGAGATATAAAATCTATTCATTTCATTCTCGGGTCAAAATTAGGTTTTTCGATCAGTAAAATCTTACTGTCAACAAAAACCCAGACCGGGTTCCGTCTGAATTTTTAACCGGAAATTTCGCCGTATACTCATAAAAATAAGTATGATATGAATATGACTATGGTTTTCTCAAAATAATTTTCTAAGTTTTAGATAAAAATAAAAACGTTTATTTATATTTGTACCGATCTTAGAAAGCGGAAAAATCGGGGTGTTACAATCTGACAAGTGGTCCACCCAATAATAGGTAGACGATCCGTTAAGAAGACAACCCGGCAAGGCTTAAGTATCTAGTTTAAGATTAGGGTGATTCGAGACTTCAATACGATGTAAATTAACAACATGGGTATGTTCCGTTACTCCTAGTACTAGTTTACCATAAAATGATACGTATTTTTAAAATTATAATACATAATGTGAATAATGTTATACTTTTTTTTAAAAAAATTTAATTGTTTACTATTCGGTTCGTTAATTCGGTCTTTAAATAAATTTAAAGTAAATATTCTTTAAGTGTCATTGATTATTTAACAACTTGAGTGGTTAATGAATCTTATTTTAGCAATGTTCATTCAAAAATTCTCAACTATAAATACATGGATTTAAAAGGGAACAAATTCAAATTACATAGAATATAGATAAGATGCACATTGTGAAAGTGTAAAGAATAAATCTTATGTCAATTAATTAAATAATTGATTGTATATATATATATTTTTTAAAAACTAAAAAGGTAAAACATTATGAAAATAAAGTTGGATTTTTTTCTATTTTCACTAATTTTAAAATGAAAAAAAAAATCTTGGTTTTAAAGGACTCTTATTTATATACCAAATGTGATAAACCATTTTCTATATTAATGTAAATTAAATGAAATTTAAAAAAGAATAATTATTTTGGTATTTAGTTTTATACTTGATTTTTATTGTAGTGACATGCAATGTATGTTTGTACCAAGGTTTTGAAAACCGGACCGGACCGGCCGGTCCGACCGGGAACCGGGACCATGGCCGGTCCGGTCAGTAGGGAAAACCGGCCCTGTATTGAACCGGTGCAAAAAACGGAAAACCGGTTCAAAACCGGTAAAACCGGTCATAACCGGTAGTGAACCGCCCTAAACCGGCCTGAACCGGTTTCCTTATAAAAAAAATAGTACAAAAGGATTTGGATCATCTTAGCCAGAACCCAATTCTTTTGTTTTCTAACATATGTGGGCTGGTTGTAGATTTTGGGTTGGTTTTCCCTATGAAGATGATTTTAACATATATCTTTATATTTATTTAGTTTAGTTTCAAAATAATAAAAATTGTGCTTAATAATTTTAGTTGTTATGTTTTTTTATTGTTTAATATTGTTACAAATATTATATTAAAAATTAAAATAATAATATTTAATTATAACCGGTTCAACCACGGTTCAACCTCGGTTGGACCATTGAACCTCGAACCGCTGCCTTCACCGGTTCGATGCCCGGTCCGATTTTGTAAACCTCGGTTTGTACTTACTAACAGGTCTCGTCCAACATTTCTAAAGATATTTAGCTACAAGTAAAAAATGTTATTGCTAAAATTAAATCACAACATTCATAATTAAAATGAGCACAACCTTTGTGATCAATCAAACATCAAAGTTGTTTGGAAGAGAAAAAGATGATGAAGAAGGAGAAGAAGAAGATAATGACATTGATGCAAGAAGATTTTGGAGTCTCCTTAATCAAATCAATGAAGCACCAAATTCATATATGTCATATACCAGTTTTAGAAGCGGGATAATTATTATTAAACTATTCAATTTATTTTGTACAGTGATAATTATTTGTGTTTGATAATTATAAAATGATATTTTATAATTTAGTTTCAAATTATATTATTTGGCTAAGAGACATTTTAGTAAGAAAATATAATTATTTTAAGATTTATAATGGGTATAATTTATTTTATGAAAGTACCTAACTCTAAGATATCACAAATATTTTATTTATTTCATAAAGCTGATTTTATTAATTTGCTAGTCACACCCCCTATTTTTCTATGCATACCCCTCTCCTCTCTTAAATAAATAACGAAGACTCTCCCTCACCCTAACTTTCCATTTTCTGAAAAACTCCCTTCTTCTTCTTCTTCTTCTTCCTCCATCAACTCACCACCCCAGTCGCCACCATCTCTTCCTCTCCTTGTTGGGTAAGTGTTTACCCCTAGTTTCTTCTAGATTCAAGGAAATCCCCAAATCAATTTTTAAACCCTAAATCAAACAAGAAGGACAACATGAACTAGCTTCCTTCAAATAACATTTTGAAAACTGAAGAACAAGTCAGATTAGGAAGCACAGGGAGATCAACACTCACCACCTTCAATTCGCTACTTGGTTATGAGTTCTTGTTGTTTGTAACATTGGGCAACCATAAATCCCAATTACTTGTTAGATTGTTTAAATTTCTTTGGTAGAATGTTTGTTCTGAATTGATATATGCTTTGTAACAATGGGGTTTTGATTTCATGTTGATTAGGGGTGGTTGTGGATGAAAAATTTTCAAGGGGCTGTCAATCCTTCAAACCCGTAATGTACCCCTGTTAGTGTTTCATCCATAACTTCATCTACAGGGCTTATTTCGAAGTAATTTTTGTACTATTAGAAAGCAGACTCATTTTCGTTCGAAATGGGTTCTGGAATGGTTCAATTTCATCAAGTATAAAAGGCTAAAAATGACATGAAAGTTATTGTTGGTACTGAAAACTCTGAACTGACATTGTTTTAGTATTTAAATTGTAGTAAATTGTACTAATATTGGATTGTGTTAATTCCGGTTTTAATAGAAAATAGACTTATGGTGTTACAATTTAGGCTCTGGAAGTTCAGATTTTGATGAAGTTTTTATGGAGAAAACCCAGTTCCATTTTGCTACAAAATTTTGTTTACATAACTTTGAGCATATGGTACTTGATTGTGTGGAATAGATTTCTATGTGTTTTAATTCTGTCCAACCATGAATAAAATGCATATGTGCAATTGGTATGGTGTTCTTCGTGGATGTATGATCTAACTTAGTGGTTGTTGCATGATGATTTGGTTGGTATGAATTGCAATATGAAGGTGTGACATTTCCATTTGTGCTATGTCTTCATTCTTTGCATTTTTATGCATGTTTAATGAAGTTGTCATCTTGGTATGGTTGATGAATATTTAATGCATTTGACTTCCATTAGAGAAGAGTATGAGAAAATGAATCATAGCATGTCATTAAAAACTTAAAATGGTCTATGTTTAGTGAAACTAGGTTTCAAAACTATTCTAGCCATTATTTAAGGCCACAATATTCTTGTGGGTGAGATGTTAAGTCCTTCATTTTTTTGGAGGCTAGGATATGGTACTAGCAATTAAGGGACGCCTAATTGTTGTCATAGAGCTCTGACTGCCATATCAACCAGTTTAAACTACGCGTGCCTTATTTCCGCTCATACTTGAGGTACCTAGTAAAGGTTTCTTTCCTTAAAATGTCTATGCTTAGATTCACATTCAGTAAATAACCCAATCCAAGTAAGGACCCAGTAGAAAAAGCTGGTGATGAAAGTGTGAGTTATAAGAGAATAATTCCGTAGTGGTATAAAGTTGAGTAGTCCTACTTTAGCCTGCTTTAGTCCACGGAGTGCACACCTGGCAAAATGGAGAGGTAAGTTGGCTATGAGAAACTTTACCACTACGTGAGGTTAATTATGATAAGTGTGCATATGAGTAAGTATGTATAACTCAACGAGGACTATTAAACATGATATATTGTTACTAATATGCTTTGCTTGAAGCAGGAACTCATTGAGATTCATTTCTCACTAGACTCCTTTTTGTTTCAGATAACAGGTACATATTGGAAACTGATGAGCAAGTTCGGGAAATTGCTTGACAGTCACCCAATTGTGTCCCAAGATACGTTAGTTTTCACAGCCAGATCAAAGTTGGAGTCTTACTAGGAGTCAATGTTTACATGAAATTGAATTGTTGATTAGGGTCTAAATGGTTATTTGTATTAAATTAATTCCAAATATATGTTCAACTCTAGAAAAATAACTTGTAGAAATTTGTTTCACTTATTTTCAAAATTTCCTATGTTCAACTATTATTCCGGATGTTATAACCATGTTTATATATTATTACTCAGTAGTATCCTTGTGAAAGTTGGGATATTACATTTATGGTATCAGAGCAGTTTGGTCATTCCGGACTGTGAGTTTATCATAATAAGAAGAGCGTGTTTAGCATGATCCGGCTTAGGACGTCAGTAGTCAATGTCTTTTTGCAGTGTTGTTACAATTCTTAGTTCTTTGAGGATAAATTATTGAGACTGGCCATCCCAATGGTTTGCTCAAGGAATGAAGGAGGATAATGACCTGTGGGGGTAAGCATTAAATAGACAATGCTTCCCATAGTTTAGTTTGTGGCAGTTATAATTAGTCTATTGAAAAATATTTTTGGATTTTCATTTTGAATTTTTTTCCATGTGTTATTTGCATACGACTTGAATTACCTATTTCAACAAGAATTGGCTTGTGAGTTAGTGTTTTGATGTTGGTAAATTTAATTCGAACATACTGAAGCTCTGTTTTGGTTGAGTAACTATTGGACGCCATTCTAAATTTAATTTGTCTTGAGAGGGAATTTTCAATGTGTGAACAATTTGTAGTTGAAGTCATGGTGATGGTATAAGTTATGAAATTTCATGCTTCTTGTGAATGGGTGTGCCGTTGTGTGTATGATTCTAAAATTGTGCATGAAGAAAGTAATTACTACTATTATATGTTGGTTTATATTAAGCTAACACTTTATTATGAGTTCTTTGTCTTTCCTTTGTGCACTGTATCATTGTTTCTTCCTGCATTTTTTTTAATGATTTGGGTCTTGTCTGCCATATGCATGTGGCGAAGGCCTGATAGTATTTCAGAAGTTTATTGTTGTTTTAGTTTTTGGATAAAAGAAGAGAACTTCAGAAGTTTATTGTACTATTATACAATTGCCTTTGGTTATGCACCTATCCCCTACAGAATATAGTAGGTTGTAAATGGTTTGGAGTAAATTATTTGTTTATTGTTATGACATCAAAGATTCTACTACCCCAACTTACCATGTCTCTTCCTCATTTTATATATTTACTTTCCAGTGGTTATTCTGTTATGTTTTACTGCTTGTGCCTTTGATGATCCATCCTACCTATAAATTAGTTTTTATAACGAATGAGCAATGAACTCTATATATTAGAAGGAATTGAGGTAAAATCCAAGAATGTTTGGATTTGTAGCATTTAATTGTTTTAGACATTGTTATTACATAACAGATATTTAAAATATAAGATGACTTTGTAGATAGTTAAAAGATTTATAATTGGTTACTTAAATAGTCAAATGTTCCAGTTGCTATGTGAGGCTTCACCATCACCAAATAGATCCTATTTTGAGTTTGATAATAAAACTTCAAGGAAGCAATGAGATTATTAGTCCGTTTTATGTTCCTGATATATCAGAACTTAATACATGAAATCTTTCATATTGCTCTAGTTTATTTATTTTTATTTCTTCTCTTTTAATTACTACTCATGTTCTTGAAAAATTCAAAGTCAACATCCGTCTTAGTTGAAACAACTTTTCTTGCACTTGATTTATTTTGAATGAACCAATGGGAATATACATGCCTTGTTAAGCATCTTTAATATCACCTTGAATCCCTTAAGAGCAAAAATAAGATGCAATATTAGCTGAGTAGTCTGCAAAACTAGAAGGATGCATTTACATTAGCTAATATATATAACACCTAGAGCAGTTGAACTGATATAAGTGACTATTATAACTTTATTTATATGTTGATGTGCCAAATAATGATAACGTTGAATCTTTTATAATTACTCATTCTCTAAATTAAGTTAAAGATCGACAAATCATGCTTTTCTTAGTTTCATAAATAGATAGTTTAGAGCATGGCAAGTAGAATTTCCTTTTTGTGCACTACCAAACAAAACACAAGGATTAATTTCCATTCCTTATAATACTCATGCGTAAATTGTTTGTAGACTTTTATATGAATTAGTGACTTGAAAATACTATGTTCACTGTACTGTACATCTTTATCTTGGGTAAGTTGCTGAGGTATTTAAATTTTCTTCCCTGGTATCTTAGAGGTGAAAGGTGAATTTTTGATGCCTTGGTCTGCATGATAATGTTTAAACTCAATTGTGTCTTCTTCTTTATTTTGCATTCAAGTTATTGCACACATAAGTCTTGATTAGTAATTATATGGCTTCACATTATTGGTTCTATATGTTTATATTGTTGTGGGTAGGTCTTTTCTTGATAATTAAATTGCTATATTGATATTGGTGAAGCTCTCAACCAATTTGGCCTCCACTTTTCTTAGCTAACGGGTGATGTAAATTAACACATAAACTTGATTGCTGCCATGTTTTCATTAATGTCAATACTTATCATGGTGTTAATGAATACATAGTTAAGGTAAGGATTTTAATTTCTTCTTATATATGGAAATTGTGGCTAGCTTAGCATGTGTCCTATTTTTAAAAGTTCTCATTTTGGAATCAACTAGTTAGATTATATGGTTCTGAATTGTCTTGCTTAGAACATTGGTAAACTTATTTATGGTTGGATATATTTGAATGTTCATTAGTCCCCTGTCAAGTAGTTATAATATTTATAACTTATAGGTTAAGGTTTCAATTAAAGATAGGCCAAGAAGTATGGACATGGTACATGTAAATTATTCTGTTGTGCCAAAGAATAAGTGGAGTGTGACATAAGTTGGAAGACAAGAATCCTATTGTTCTGCATAATGTTTTCTTCTGAGTATGAATTTATGTTTTTTAGTTAATTGGACCTTACTCTCACTCCTTTGACTCTTTTTCCCATGATTAGTTATCTTACATTTGATCCTGTTCTGCCAAACTTCATTATTGATTTTAAATTATAATTCAAGAATTCTTTACAATATGCCTAAATTCTGTTTTGGAGCTTTAGTATTAGTAGCCTACTTTAAAGTAAGCGAGAATGAAGAAAAGAGCTTCCTTGTTGTTAGATGTCGAATAGCAGAAAGGAATGGGTGTGAAAGGTACATAATTCAATGACTGATATTGGTTAACGTAGGGAGGAATGAAATTCACGAGTTAGTAGTGTTGTTGCTTTGTGGTTTCATTTCTCTATTTTTTTTTCTTTTTCCTACTTGTGTGAGCTAAAGCTCATAATAGGTACATTATTTCCTTCCTATCATAATGATAGTACTAATAGTTAGACAACTTAAGTTTCCTAAGCTTCCCTTGTATTTTGTGTGGCTAGTCGACATTCTTAGCAAGGTTATCTAATTTGCTTGTGCGTATTAACTACAACTTGTAAGCTAAAACTTAAAATATTCCTTCAATTCAAGCAAGGTTGCCTTGCTGTACTTCCAGTACGTGGACACCTCTCCACTTTTGCCTTCCATCAAATTCTCCCATGTTGGCACATTCTTTCCATATTAACTTCATGTGCTAGAGATAAGTCGATTATCTATGGTATTTTAAAATTATGTATCATAGAATATTCAGTACACGACTCTCTAATTATTCTATTTCTTTATGTGCTTTCTCAACAGCATATCCTTACCCTGTTTCCTATGTCTGGCAAAATCCATTTCCTTTCTTCTATGCATTGACAACTGCTAAAAGTCTTACTTATTGTTGAAGGAAATATAGTTGAAGGCTGCTAAGTCTTGCATCTTTCATTCTACCCAAAATATCAACAACTTTTTGATTTATATTCATGTACATATACCAGTTAAGAGAAAAGGAAATAAAAGTCATTCACCTCTTCCTCAGATTATATTTTGTGCAAGTTACACCATTTCACTCCAATCTCCATGATGTATTTCACATTTCACAACTTTTCTAATGTAACAAATTTCGAGGACGAAATTTTATTTAAGAGGGGGAGAAATGTCATATACCAGTTTTAGAAGCGGGATAATTATTATTAAACTGTTCAATTTATTTTGTACAGTGATAATTATTTGTGTTTGATAATTATAAAATGATATTTTATAATTTAGTTTCAAATTATATTATTTGGCTAAGAGACATTTTAGTAAGAAAATATAATTATTTTGAGATTTATAAATGGTAGAATTTATTTTATGAAAGTACCTAACTCTTAGATATCACAAATATTTTCTTTATTTCATAAAGCTGATTTTATTAATTTGCTAGTCACACCACCTATTTTACTATGCATACCCCTCTCCTCTCTTAAATAAATCAAGATGACTCTCCCTCACCCTCACTTTCCATTTTCTGAAAAACGCCCTTCTTCTTCTTCTTCTTCCTCCATCAACTCACCACCCCAGTCGCCACCATCTCTTCCTCTCCTTGTTGGGTAAGTGTTTACCCCTAATTTCTTCTAGATTCAAGAAAATCCCCAAATCAATTTTTAAACCCTAAATCAAACAAGAAGGACAACATGCAAGACCTCTAGTTTCCTTCAAATAAAATTTGGAAAACTGAAGAACAAGTCAGATTAGGAAGCATAGGGAGATCAACACTCACCACCTTCAATTCGCTACTTGGTTACGTGAGTTCTTGTTGTTTGTAACATTGGGTAACCATAAATCCCAATTACTTGTTAGATTGTTTAAATTGCTTTGGTAGAATGTTTGTTCTGAACTGATATATGCTTTGTAACAATGGGGTTTTGATTTCATGTTGATTAGGGGTGGTTATGGATGAAAAATTTTCAAGGGGCTGTCAATCCTTCAAACCCGTAATGTACCCCTGTTAGTGTTTCATCCATAACTTTCCCTACAGGGCTTATTTCTAAGTAATTTTTGTACCATTAGAAAGTAGACTCATTTTCCTTCGAAATGGGTTCTGGAATGGTTCAATTTCATTAAGTATAAAAGACGAAAAGTGACATGAAAGTTATTGTTGGTACTGAAAACTCTGAACTGACATTGTTTTAGTATTTAAATTGTAGTAAATTGTACTAATATTGGATTGTGTTAATTCCGGTTTTAATAGAAAATAGACTTATGGTTTTAAAATTTAGGCTCTGGAAGTTCTGATTTTGATGAAGTTTCTATGGAGAAAACCCAGTTCCATTTTGCTGCAAAATTTTGTTTACATAACTTTGAGCATATGGTACTTGAATTGTGTGGAATAGATTTCTATGTGTTTTAATTCTGTCCAACCATGAATAAAATGTATATGTGCAATTGGTATGGTGTTCTTCGTGGCTGTATGATCTGACTTAGTGGTTGTTGCATGATGATTTGGTTGGTATGAATTGCAATATGAAGGTGTGACATTTCCATTTGTGCTATGTCTTCACTCTTTGCATTTTTATGCATGTTTATTGAAGTTGTCATCTTGGTATGGTTGATGAATATTTAATGCATTTGACTTCCATTAGAGAAGAGTATGAGAAAATGAATCATAGCATGGCATTAAAAACTTAAAATGGTCTATGTTTAGTGAAACTTAAGGTTTCAAAACTATTCTAGCCATTATTTAAGGCCACAATATTCTTGTGGGTGAGATGTTACGTCCTTCATTTTTTTGGAGGCTAGGATATGGTACTAGCAATTAAGGGACGCCCAATTGTTGTCATAGAGCTCTGACTGCCATATCAACCAGTTTAAACTACGCGTGTCTTATTTTCGCTCACACTTGAGGTACCTAGTAAAGGTTTCTTTCCTTAAAATGTCTATGCTTAGATTCACATTCAGTAAATAACTCAATCCAAGTAAGGACCCAGTAGAAAGAGCTGGTGATGAAAGGGTGAGTTATAAGAGAATAATTCCGTAGTGGTATAAAGTTGAGTAGTCCTACTTTAGCCTGCTGTAGTCCATGGAGTGCACACCTGGCAAAATGGAGAGGTAAGTTGGCTATGAGAAACTTTACCACTACGTGAGGTTAATTATGATAAGTGTGCATATGAGTAAATATGTATAACTCAACGAGGACAATTAAACATAATATATTGTTACTAATATGCTTTGCTTGAAGCATGAACTCATTGAGATTCATTTCTCACTAGGCTCCTCTTTGTTTCAGATAACAGGTACATATTGGAAATTGATAAGCAAGTTCGGGAGATTGCTTGACAGTCACCCAATAGTGTCCCAAGATACGTTAGTTTTCACAGCCGGATCAAAGTTGGAGTTTTACTAGGAGTCAATGTTTACATGAAATTGAATTGTTGATTAGGGGCTAAATGGTTATTTGTATTAAATTAATTCCAAATATATGTTCAACTCTACAAAAATATATTGTAGAAATTTGTTTCACTTATTTTCAAAATTTCGTATGTTCAACTATTATTCCTGATGTTATAACCATGTTTATATATTATTACTCAGTAGTATCCTTGTGAAAGTTGGGATATTACAATATAGGTAAGTTTCACACGATCACTAACTGAATGTAAATATTTATTAGAATTTAAGTTATATTTTTCTCATCAGCATCTTTTAATTTTTTTAGGTTTGTCGAACTAATGATAAGAATCCAAATTACTCTTTCATATTAGCAATATTTTAAAAATCATTTGAACCAATGTTGGATGTAATAATTATTTTGTTTTACCTAAAATTTGATGTATTATCATCATCATCAACAAAAACAACATCATTAATATTACGTTTTTTCTTTAAAGGATTCAATTGGGTTGAAGGCCCTTAAAAATTTACGTTGTCCCCAATGTAAACAATCAAGTCGGAGAGAGGAGAAAAATGGAACGACTTACCAAGGCGGCAACGGGTGTTGGCCTGTCATTCCAGTCAGAAACTTGTTGGGAAATGCATCACGGCCGTGAGCTTCATCACGGGCAGGCCGTGATCAATTCTGATCCATGGGTGTTGGCCTGTCACAGCCGTGAACTCCATCACGGCTAGGTTGTGATGCTCTCTGATCTTCAGGGTCTTCTCATCACGCCCGTGATGGGTATCACGGCAGGGCCGTGATCCTTTCTGGTCTCCACATTATGTTCATCACGGTCGTGACCAGTGTCACGACCTGGGCGTGATGGTTGCTGACTTTGCTTTTCTCCCTGCCCTTTTGCTTCTCCTTCCTTCTTTCCTTGAAAACACCTAACAAATCTATTAATTTATTTTTTTCCTCTTGATCTTCTCAAATTATTCAAGAGTTAAAAATCAAAAACAAATGAAAAAGGGAAAAGAAAGCTTGGGTTGCCTCCCAATAAGCGCTTCTTTAACGTCACTAGCTTGACTTATTGAGAAGCTTCCACCTGGATCCCATAGCCTGTGGTATAAGGACCAAGGTGTGCTCAAGGTGTAAGATCCTCCACCCGTATCTCATGGTTTATGGAGTGGCGATTGCAGAAGTAATATGACTCTATCCACAATCCCACCTAGCCAGTGTGTGAAAACTCCATCGACCTCTACAATTATGAACTCACTTCCTCTTGGGTCAAATGGTGTTTTCACGAGGAAGTTTAACAGACAAGTGGAAGGGACTAACTTAGCAGTCTCCACACATGCATTTAAGCCGACATATTTGTTTAATGCATCAAAATCAGATTGCTCAGCAAGCATGGTGGAGTCCACTACCACTTCATCTTCATTTTGAACTATCCCCCAAACCAGATTTTGCTCAAATTGTGCTTCATTTGACTCTTGTACTAACTGTTTCCAAATCTCCTCAACTTGCGTTTTGAAGTTCTGCTTCGCAGCTTCGATACTGTCACAATTGACTCTTGCCTTGGCCTCAGAGATGGATAGTTCTTGGGAATATTGTTCTAGAGCAGCATTCAAAGGTGTCTGCTCATTCCATTCCCATTCCTCAGTTTCCCAAGGATTTGTGAAAGGTACTTCCTCTTCTTGTGATTCGTCTATCACAACCACTTCATCTTCAATTTGATCCATTTCCCCAACCAGATTCTGCTCAATTTCTGCTTCATGTGGCTCTTTGGGAATCAGCTATAAACATGGTGGTGGAGGTGGTAAATACGAGCAAAAGGTTTCCCAATCCTCCTCGGAGATGTTATACATAAGCCTACCCATCACACTATCAACCTGTGCGGGAATAATATGATTCAGCAAATCCATGCAGTCTCCCAAACACCAGTCGTCCTCCAAGGTGTGACTTGAGGCTTCCTCATCAGGTGGATAATAATAATTTTCCATGAATTTTGTCCACCTTGCAAAAACAGAACTCAAAACAAAAAGATCAAATATATACAGGAAAATAAAAAAATAAAAAATGTCTAAATTAGTTGCCTCCTTTGTTAATAATGATATTGGCTAAACCAATCCCCGGCAACGGCACCAAAAACTTGTTGGATGAAATTATAGGCAAGTATACCTAGTCGTACAAGTAATACGGTGGTGAGACCGGTTATAGTATCCACAGGGCTGATTCTGAGCATTTTTTCTTAAATTCCTGCAAAACAACACCAAGAAACCGCCTCACCCGTTCCAAGGTAAAAACTAATAAAAATCAAACTAATCATGCCTAAACTATATGCAAATGCATGCAAAAATGTACATGAAATATGATGCGAAATCACACTATCCAATCACCCCAAGCTTATTCAATTGCTTGTCCACAAGCTATTACTAAGGCCAGAAGATATAGACAATCAGATCACGGATAGTGAACCAAGAACCCGAGTGATAACTAATCCAAGTAACAGGCATTTTAAAATAATTCAGCAAGAGACAATCAGTTTCAAGTCCAATTAGAATCTTAGGTTTCTTAGACTCATATTCTCACTGATTCGGGCACTCTTTCTCACCTGAAGATCACCCCAAGCTTGTTCATTTGCTTGGCTCTCTTTCTCACCTCACTCAAGTGTTTAGGGATATATGACAATTCGCTCCATTTTCCTCAAGGAATGAATTTTACCATAGGCTCGACTATCAACCAAATCTCTACTTTATTAATGAAAACAATTAAGCATCAAGAGGTCTTTTACTTTGGTTGTAACGGGGCCATGTGATTAATCGTTAGGTGGGGAAATCAAGAAAAGGACATTTCAAAAGGCTACACAAAACATCAAGCATTGCAAATCATGACACCTTCTAAAATACCCTTTTTGGGTTTCAATTCACTTTTGCCACCTTTCTTTCTTTCCTTTTCTTTTATTTCTCACTTTTCTTTTTGTCATCCCCTTCTCTATATATATTTCTTTTTCTCTTATTTTTCTTTTATTTGGAGAAGGGGAGATTTTCAGTTCCAGAGAAATATTTTTCTGATTTTCTCATCCCATACTTTTTCAACTACCTTTTTGTGCACCACGGGTCATAATATGAGAGAGATGACAACTGTCTGTCCAAAGCTTAAACTCCTCCGAAGCAATCCTCAAAGGTAAGCAACCACCCCTTTGATCATGAGCACCAAGAACCACATTATAATCGCCAATGAAACACCAGGGGCCATCATCTCTTTAAGGAGTATGGGGAAGCTTCTGGTCAAATGGTTAACCTTCACAAGTCCAAGTTCTATGCAGGTAACATTTCGACTAATAGAATGTCTACCATTGCTAATACCTTAGGATTCACTACTAGTAGGTTTCCTTTCACATATCTTGGGTTGCCTATGTTTAAAGGTAAGCCAAGGAAATCCCATTTGCAATCCATAGCAGATAGGATCAAATCAAAATTAGCCACATGGAAAGGTTGTTTGTTGTCAATCATGGGAAGAGTTCAACTTGTCAAATCAGTGGTTATTGGTATGATGATGTATAGCTTCCAGGTTTACTCATGGTCTATAAGCTTGCTGAAATTAGTTGATAGCTGGCTGAGGAACTTTATCCGGTCTGGTAATACAGATCTCAATAAAACAGTGACAGTTGCTTGGCATAAATTGTGCAAACCTGAGGCTGAGGGAGGTCTTGGAGTCAGATCTTTAAGAGCTGTTAACAATGCTTCTATGCTAAAATTGTGCTGGGATTTCATCTCCTCCTCTGAGAAGTGGGCTAGTCTTTTAAGAGCTAGAGTTTTGAGGAATAATTCAGTTGTGCAATATTCTATCTCTTCTTCAATTTGGCCAGGAATCAAACCTCACTTGAATTCAGTTCTTGAAAACTCTTCATGGTTGCTTGGAGATGGTTCGGACATAAACTTTTGGAATGATGTATGGTTATCTAAGCCTTTGAACTCTTTGTTGTCTTTACCAGCACACTTACATTCTTCCTTAAATGCAAAGGTTAAAAATTTCCTGCACAATAACTCTTGGTTCATACCAAGTATTATTCTCCAAAATTGTCCAGCTATAGCTAAAGAGCTTAAGCATATCAGCATCCCTTCCTTTCCTAGTAAAGACATTCGTGTGTGGTGCAGAAATGAATCGGGCTCTCTAACTCTGAAGGATGCTTTTCAGTTTCTTAACAGCAATGGCCAAGCTGTTCCTTGGGCCAACTTCCTCTGGAATAAATGTGTTCCTCCTTCCAAGTCTTTCCTGGTTTGGAGAATCCTGCACAACCGCGTGCCTACTGATGAAAACCTTTGGTCCAACGGCTGCATTGTTGTCTCTAGATGTAATTTATGTGGTTGTAATTATGAAACAACTGATCATCTTTTTCTTCAATGCGCCTTTGCTAAGGATTTATGGTCTTGGCTGAGCAACACAATTAGCATGGCAATTGATACTTCTTCAATGCTTTATGTTTTCTCAATCTGTGATCATCGATGGAGCTCTCAAGTTAAGGATCTTCTGATTGCTGCCATAACTAGCATCATCTGGGCAATTTGGCATTGCAAAAATAAATCCAGGTTCGAAGACAGGTTTATTCCTTTGCAGGTTGCTAAAAATCTTATCCTTGCTAATGTTAGCCTTGCGGGTAACCTGAGTAAAGGTACAACTTCATCATCTATACAGGACTTCATGTTATTAAAGGCTTTTAGGGTCAACTGTCATCCCAACCGAGCTCCTCAAATCATAGAAGTCATATGGCATCCCCCTCCCTGTTATTGGGTCAAGTGCAACACTGATGGGGCATCTAAAGGTACACCGGGTCCTTCTTCTTGTGGTGGCATTTTTCGTGATCATAGTGTTACTCTCATATTTTTCGTGAGGGCAATAACTGTGCAGATAAAATTGCCAATCACGGACTTTCTATTCATGGATTCTTTTGGTGGGATTTAATCCCTAGTTTTATTAGGGATGATTTTTATAATAATAGGGTAGGACTCCCTAATTTTCGTTTTAGGTGATTTCATGGGTAAGGTTCATGTCCCCCCATGCTCTTGTATTGTTTTTTTTTTCCTTTTTTTAATAAATTGGGGTGTGCTGCATATGATAGATAGTGTCTAAGGTGCCAACCTAGTTGGGATGTTAGTCTCTATTGTGATGCCTTTGCATGCCTCCTTTGCCTAAAAAAAAACTACCTTTTTACCCTTTTTTGTAATACTTTAAAAGGTGCCTCATCAAGCATATTCATCAAAGTGATTCAAGGTACCAAAAAAAGTATTTTATTCATTTAGGCTCAAACTTGGGCAACTAAGGGGTAGCATTTAGTCATTCAAAGCTCAGAAGGCCGGAAAAATACCTAGTGCCTCGATCATTTTCAAAAATGTTTTCAAAAATTTTTAAGCTTCAGAACGGTTTCAAGTCAAGTTCTAGAGAAATACAATCCAAGAGGAATAACACTCTAACACAAGGAATGGGGTAGATTTAGTGAGTACTCCTTTTTGTCTCAAAGTCTCACATTTTAGTAGTTCAAAAATCAATGAGAAACACAAATCTACGGAACCACATGCTAATTATCAACTATCAAAAGATTATCTCAAGAAATTTTTCTATTTGTAGCCTTATCACAAGAATAAAAAAATTGGGTTCAAGAATTCACTATCTCAATTTATTTGGCACTTAGTTCTCACAATTGGATGCATAATCTAAGCAAAGGCAATCTAATTGTGAGATCATGCAAACTATACCTATATGAATGCAACATGCAAAATGCACAAGTATGCAAAAGTGCCCCTACCCCAAGCTTAAAAATTTACATTGTCCTCAATGTAAATAATCAAGTCGGAGAGAGGAGAAAAATGGAACGACTTACCAAGGCGGCAACGGGTGTTGACCTGTCATTCCAGTCAGAAACTTGTTGGGAAATGCATCACGGCCGTGAGCCTCATCACAGGCAGGCTGTGATCAATTCTGATCCATGGGTGTTTGCCTGACACGGCCGTGAACTCCATCACGGCTAGGCCGTGATGCTCTCTGATCTTCAGGGTCTTCTCATCACGCCCGTGATGGGTATCACGGCAGGGCCGTGATCCTTTCTGGTCTTCACATTATGCTCATCACGGTCGTGACCAATGTAGCCTTATCACAAGAATAAAAAAATTGGGTTCAAGAATTCACTATCTTAATTTATTTGGCACTTAGTTCTCACAATTGGATGCATAATCTAAGCAAAGGCAATCTAATTGTGTGATCATGCAAACAATACCTATATGAATGCAACATGCAAAATGAACAAGTATGCAAAAGCACCCCTACCCCAAGCTTAAAAATTTACACTATCCTCAATGTAAACAATCAAGTCGGAGAGAGGAGAAAAATGGAACGACTTACCAAGGCGGCAACGGGTGTTGACCTGTCATTCCAGTCATAAACTTGTTGGTAAATGCATCACGACCGTGAGCCTCATCACGGGCAGGCCGTGATCAATTCTGATCCATGGGTGTTGGCCTGACACGGCCGTGAACTCCATCACGGCTAGGCCATGATGCTCTCTGATCTTCAGGGCCTTCTCATCACGCCCGTGATGGGTATCACGGCAGGGCCGTGATCCTTTCTGGTCTTCACATTATTCTCATCACGGTCGTGACCAGTGTCACGGCCTGGGCGTGATGGTTGCTGACTTTGCTTTTCTCCCTGCCCTTTTGCTTCTCCTTCCTTCTTTCCCTGAAAACACCTAACAAATCTATTAATTTGTTTTTTTCGTCTTGATCTTCTCAAATTATTCAAGAGTTAAAAATTAAAAACAAATGAAATAGGGAAAAGAAAACACGGGTTGCCTCCCAATAAGCGCTTCTTTAATGTCACTAGCTTGACTTATTGAGAAGCTTCCACCTAGATCCCATAGCCTGTGGTATAAGTACCAAGGTGTGCTCAAGGTTTAAGATCCTCCACCCGGATTCCATGGTTTATGGAGTGGCGATTGCAGAAGTAATATGACTTTATCCACAATCCCACCTAGCCAGTGTGTGAAAACTCCATTGACCCCTACAATTATGAACTCATTTCCTCTCGGGTCAAATGGTCTTTTCACGAGGAAGTTTAACAGACAAGTGGAAGGGACTAACTTAGCAGTCTCCACACATGCATTTAAGCCGACATATTTGTTTAATGGAGCAAAATCAGATTGCTCAGCAAGAATGGTGGAGTCCACTACCACTTCATCTTCATTTTGAACTATCCCCCAAACCAGATTTTGCTCAAATTGTGCTTCATCTGACTTTTTTACAAACTGTTTGCAAATATCCTCAACTTGCGTTTTGAAGTTCTGCTTCGCAGCTTCGATACTGTCACAATTGGCTCTTGCCTTGGCCTCAGAGACGGATAGTTCTTGGGAATATTGTTCTAGAGCAACTTTCAAAGGTGTCTGCTCATTCCATTCCCATTCCTCGGTTTCCCAAGGATTTGTGAAAGGTACTTCCTCTTCTTGTGATTCGTCTATCACCACCACTTCATCTTCAATTTGATCCATTCCCCCAACCAGATTCTGCTCAATTTCTGGTTCATGTGGCTCTTTGGGAATCGGCTGTAAACATGGTGGTGGAGGTGGTAAATACGAGCAAAAGGTTTCCCAATCCTCCTCGGAGATGTTATACATAAGCTTACCCATCACACTATCAACTTGTGCGGGAATAATATGATTCAGCAAATCCATGCAATCTCCCAAACTCCAGTCGTCCTCCAAGGTGTGACTTGAGGCTTCCTCATCAGGTGGATAATAATAATTTCCCATGAATTTCGTCCACCTTGTAAAAACAGAACTCAAAACAAAAAGATCAAATATATACAGGAAAATAAAAAAATAAAAAATGTCTAAATTAGTTGCCTCCTTTGTTAATAATGATATTGGCTAAACCAATCCTCGGCAACGGCACCAAAAACTTGTTGGATGAAATTATAGGCAAGTATACCTAGTCGTACAAGTAATACGGTGGTGAGACCGGTTATTGTATCCACAGGGATCGATTGCCAATTACTAATTCACAAATCAAGCAACTATCTAGACTAAATGAAGAAAGATCAAAATATAAAAAAAAAGCAACAAAGGCAGTAAAATATTTTTTGTCTTTTTGGGAACTTTTAACAAACACTTGGAGTGCAGAAAGAGGTGTTGGGATTAAATTTCACCAAACCTTAGCCTCATGCAATACCAAGACTAGATACCTCACATTCATGCTTCAAATATACCCTAATTCCTTAGGTGGCCTAGATTAATGAATTTGCATTACGATTAAGGATTACGCGATTACTAATAAACCAAACTCTATTCCTAGATGCAAGGTTTACTAGGTGATTAATTCCAGTTCTCGTTCTAATACGAATTTTCCAATTGCATACCAAAACGATAATCAAGTCATGGGGGTGCTAGCCACAACAAGCATTAAGCGTAGGAATTAAACACTAATACGAAGGCATGAACACAGATTAATCAATCATGGTAAATACATAATATTCAGTTTACTTACATCTAATCCCAACAACAGGGATTTAGCTACTCATAGAGAAAGCCAAAACTAAAACAGTAGGGACAAAGGAAAGAAGAAGGGAAAGAAGAAACTCCATTGGAAGCTTTTCCCAGTCGTCGACCTCCTTTGATTCTAGGGTTCCAGTCCTCCTCAATCGCCATCCTCCAAGGTCTTCCTAGGGTGAAAGTGCTCCTAGGATAAAAGTCCCTGTTTTTCTGTCTGGAAGAATCTCTAGAGTCAGATCCCCTTTTCTGTCTGCTGCGCTCTTTATTTATAGAGTGGTCGCGCGTCACGGCCAGGCCTTGACGTGTTCTGGAATGGGAGCGCTTTCAATTTTGGAGCATCACGGCCGTGAGCCTCATCACGGCTAGGCCGTGATCAGTTCTGCCTGGCCTATCACGGCCGTGATGGGAATCACGGCTAGGCCGTGACAGCTTCTGACTTTTGCCTTCAATCTTCTCAGTTTTCTTGATCCTGGCCATGATGGTCATCACGGACAGGCCGTGATGGGCTCTGCTTGGCTCATTTTCTTCACTTTTAAAGCTCTATTTCATCCAGGCTCCATCATGGCTGATTCTGAGCATTTTTCCTTAAATTCCTGCAAAACAACACCAAGAAACCGCCTCACCCGTTCCAAGGTAAAAACTAATAAAAATCAAACTAATCATGCCTAAACTATATGAAAATGCTTGAAAAAATGTACATGAAATATGATGCGAAATCACACTATCATGGGACCGTCCAAAGGGTAAACTTAACTTGTGCAGCTACGAGTGTCATTGCTTTGCATGAGCGCCTCTGGGAATGGAAGAGGTGTGCATCGGGATCATCGTGCAGTTGTAGTTCACGCTTTGTGTGAGCGTTCTTACCATGGTGAAGGTGTGCACCGGGATAATCGTGCATCTATAGTGTCATTGCTTTGCATGAGCACCCACGGCCCGGGGTGTGCACAGGGTTTAATGTGCAGCTATAGCGTCGTTGCTTTGCATGAGCATTCTCACCATGACTAGGGATGTGCACCGGGAATGGGATGTGTCGCTTGGACGACTGACCGATAACCATAACTATGATAGGGAAACCATAGCCATTTTCAGTATCAAGTTTTAGTTGTAGGAGTGAGGGTAGGATAGATATAAAAATTTTATGGAAGATGAATGACTTGACTGATGTTGTTTCTGTGATAATTACTGTATAGTTTACTATGACTCTTTTCCGCTTTTGATGATAGAACTGTTTCTTATCCCCTATATATTTCTGTATGTTGTATTTTGTCTCCTCGTGGAACCGTACGAGAAGACCCTGTGGATGAACGTAACCAGGAGGAGTTGGATGGAACTCCCTATGAACCGGATGCCGGAGGACGAGCTGTGACCCATGATGATGAGGGGCTAGTTCGTTCGGGCCCGTGCGGCGGTGTCGTGAAGCGTGATCTGTCCGCTTATGTTTTGTATAACTATGCACCAGTTCGGGATCCTATTGATGGGATGCCCTGAAACAGTGTTTTGATAACTCTGATGCTTTAAGTATGTTTAATATATTTATGTTTTCATATTCTGTTCTTTATGAATCTATTTGCTTAAGAAATTAAGTTTTAATTTTTATGTAATTTTCACATTAAGCGTGCGATTAAGTAATTAAATAATGAGGTTTTAAACTAAATGACACAAAGGGGCACAACGAGGTGTCTCGTTTGGTATAAGAGCAATTTGATTCTGATCGGACTGCTAAAAGTTAGGGTGTTGTTACTGGCCATGTCTAGTTGAATCCACATCGGATTTAGACTATGTTTAGAAGTGGGGTAGAGTGTCCAAACCTAATACAAAAGTTAATATTAGTATGGCATATGGTATTTATATACTTGCTTATGTAGTATTATATGTCATACTAATTAGAGCGGATGATTTCTTTCACCAGAATCATGGCACGTGGGAAGAGCATGAGGAACATTTGAGTTTGGTATTGCGAGTCTTAAAGGATAGGCAACTTTATGCCAAACTTTGTAAGTGTAAGTTTTGACTGGAAGAAGTGCAATTCCTAGGGCACGTGATTAATAAAGAAGGAATAGTCGTAGATCCATCTAAGGTTGAGGCAGTTCTTAAATAGGAATGACCTAAGTCAGTGAGTGAAGTACGAAGTTTCTTAGGACTTGTTGGATATTATCGGAGGTTCATAGAGGGATTCTCTAAGATTGCGTTGTCCATGACGCAGTTAACGAGAAAGGATACAACTTTTGTATGGACGGACAAGTGTGAGCAGAGTTTTCAAAAGTTGAAGGAAAGGTTGACTACATCACCTGTGTTGAGCTTACCAGACCCTCCAGAACAGTTTGATGTATACTGTGATGCGTCATACCAAGGTTTAGGTTGTGTTCTGATGCAAGAGGGAAGAGTTGTTGCTTATGCTTCCCGACAGTTGAGGATTCATGAGAGGAATTATCCGACTCATGATTTGGAGTTAGCAGCAATAGTGTTCGCATTAAAGATATGGTGACACTTTTTGTATGGAGAAAGGTTTAATGTTTTCAGTGACCATAAGAGCCTGAAGTACCTATTCGATCAAAAGGAATTGAATATGAGGCAGCGGAGGTGGATGGAGTTCATAAAAGATTACGATTTTGAGTTATTGTACCACCCTGGTAAGGCCAATGTGGTAGCAGATGCCTTAAGTAGGAAGTCCTTGCATGTATCCGCAATGATGGTTAATGAGTTAGAATTGCTTGAACAATTCAGAGATCTGAGCTTAGGAATGGAATTACGGAAAGATAAAGTTTGCCTAAGTATGGTCACTATTAGTAGTGATTTCTTGAAAGATCTTAAAGATAAGCAAGTTCAGGATCTATACCCTCGGGAGATTAGTAAGGGGATAGACGTGGGTAAAGTTTCTGAGTTCACTAGGGGAGCAGATGGTGTGTTAAGGTTTAAGGATAGGATATGTGTGCCAGAGGATGCAGAACTTAGGAAGATGATTTTGGAAGAAGCAGACAAGAGTAAGTTGAGTTTTCATCCTGGATCCACAAAGATGTATCAAGATTTGAGGAAAATGTTTTGGTGGGCCAGAATGAAGAAGGAAGTAGCAGAGTATGTTTTATCTTGCTTGGTGTGTCAAAAGGCGAAGATTGAACATCAGAAACCAGCAGGATTATTACAATCTTCAGATATCCCATAATGGAAATGGGATAGTATAGCTATGGATTTCGTGGCCGGATTACCACGAACTCCTAAGAAGCATGATGCAATTTGGGTGAGCTCACTTCTTACCTATTAGAGAAGGTGATAAATTAGAAAAGTTAACCCAGATTTACATCAGCGAAGTGGTTAGATTGCATGGTGTGCCATCAAGCATTGTCTCAGATCGAGATCCTAGATTTACCTCTCAATTTTGTAAACAATTACAACATGCCTTGGGAACAAAATTGAGAATGAGTTCTGCCTATCATCCCCAAACCGAGGGGCAATCAGAGAGGACAATTCAATCATTGGAGGATATATTGAGAGCTTGTGTGTTAGAACACACTGGCAGTTGGGATGAGTTCTTACCATTGATTGAATTTACTTATAACAACACTTTCCACGGTAGTATCGGAATGGCACCGTATGAGGCTCTGTACGGCAGAAAGTGTAGGACCCCATTATGTTGGTATGAGACTGGTGAGAACCAAGTTTTGGGTCCGTATGTGGTACAACAGACTATAGAACAAGTCAGGAAGATAAGGGAAAAGATGAAGGAAGCACAGGATAGGCAGAGGAGCTACAGTGACAAGATGAGGAGACCATTAGAATTCCAGGAAGGTGATCACGTATTCTTGATAGTTACTCGAAAAACTGGAATTGGCAGAGCTATCAAATCTAGAAAACTTACTCCTCGTTTCATGAGACCTTTTTAGATTCTTCGATGAATTGGTCTAGTAGCTTACCAAATTGCCTTGCCACCAAATCTTTCCAACATTCATGACGTCTTTCATGTTCCTCAGTTGAGAAAGTACTATCCTAATCCATATCATGTGATTGAGTCTGAGTCGATACAACTGCGAGAGAACCTAGAGCTTGAGGCCTTACCTGTGAGGATCGCCGATAGACGGATTAAGGAGCTTCGTGGTAGACAGATTCCTTTGGTTAAGGTCATATGGGATGAAAAGATGCAACTTGGGAACGCGAGGCGGATATGCAACAACAATATCCACATCTTTTCTGAGGTATGTAAATTCCGAGGATGGAATTTTCTTTTAAGAGGGGTAGTAATGTAACAGCTTGATTTTCATTATACTATTTAATCAATTAAAATATAATTAATTATATTTTAATATGAAAGTAGAAAATATTTTTTTAATAAAATAAAATCATATTCCTAATCCACCTTATCATATGAAGTCACAGTAAAATTTTTGGTTGAAAATTCAGACGAAAGTCGGTCTGTGTTTTCACTGCCAGTATAAGTTTACTGAGCAAAAAACCTAATTTTGACCCGTGAACGAGACGGTTAATGTTTTTATCATGTTTCCTTCAACTTTGGTTATTTTGAAAATTTTCGTTCAAAAATAAAATAAAATAAAATATTTTATTCGAGTGAAACATTCAGAAAATACGATCGGATGTGCAACCGGTTACGTATTTAAGCAGTTAAAGGAACCCTGAAGGATGAGAGAAGGCTTGATGGGATGCCTAATTAAATGCCTATGACACACTTTAAAGTGATCATGATTACTTTATCAAATTATAATCTATTTTATTCCCAAAACCCATTAAACCTTCCTTGAATGATCCAAACAATGCCCTAAACCAAAACTTCCTCTCCAAGACTTGCTCCCTCTCCTCTAGGCCGTGCACCCCTCCCCCTTCCTCTATAAATACCACTCTTCATCCTCACTTCATCACTTTCCTTTCTTCTACTCCATTAAAACTCTTAAGCTTTCAAATTTTTCTTAACTTCAATCTTCCAAAGCTCTAGTTTTTCCTCTTCTTTTCACTAAGTGTTCTTCACCAAAGTTGTTCCTCTTGCTTAGGGTAATACTCTCATGTATTATTTTCTTTAAAAACTTCATCTTTTTCTAAAGTTTCTTCTTTATGTCATATATGAGCTTTTATCTTCAAAAATCTCTCAAAAATGGTAGAAAACTCCTTTTGAGTTGAAACCAATTTTTATGGTCTTGTATTTACTTATAGTTTAACATACTAAGAGGTTGTATAAATCAATAATCTCCATCCTCTATTTCTTGAGGAGGCTGAATCTACTCATGATGGCCTAGGGAGTGTTTTGTTTCAACTTCTTTTACATGATCAAGTGTTAGTTTTTTTTAAGTGTTCCTTGATCATTGAATTCATAAATCTTGGAAGGTTTTGATAGCTTTTTTTCCCATGATGGCCAAAACTATGTATTAGTGGCCTAGGATACTATGTTTCAACTTATCCAAGTGTGATCATGAACTTAGAACCCTAATACATTGTGATGCTTTACTTTATTCTTGCTTCATTTATTTATTGTACTTTCTTTATGGCTTTACTTACTTGTGTTGATTTATTTTTCTGTCATTATGTTTCTGTTCATGTCATTTACTTCCATGTTCTTTATATTCATGTCTTTTATTTTATGTCATTTATATTTATGCCATTTACTTTATGTAATCTACATTATGTCATTTAGTTTTATGTCATTTATGTTTATGTCATTTATGATTCATTTACTTATGTCATTATGCTTTAATTACTTATAGGCTTATGTTGTTCTTACTTTATGTGCTTATGAGCTTTGTTATTTAAAGTCCTATGTTGCTTCCAAGATGATCAAAGACTTGAGCTCCATAAGTTATCGGATGCTAAAAGGTCTAAGAGATTGGAAAAATTAAAGATTTGTATCATGAAAACCCAAGGATGGCCGAATCTTAAAGGTTATGGACCTAGGATGTTTCGTTTTTCATTTTCCAAAGTGATCATGGTTTTGAGCTCCTTACTATTAATGGATGCTAAACCAAAGAAATTGGAAAGTTTAAATGTTCCTAGCCTATCTTATTGGTCAAGGCCGAATCTCCATCAAGTGTAACTTGGTGGGATTTTTGTTCAACTTTGTTTAAAGTAATCTTGTTTTAAACTCCTAGCACTTAAGGATCATAAATCCCTAAGTTGCATGTGTTTTGGAAACTTCTAGCACTTAAGGATCATAATCCAAGAGTCGCATAAATTTCGGAAACCCCTAATCCTAGTTTATTGTATGAACCGAACCTATACCTTGTGGTTAGTGTTCTTTGATTGAGTTTTAACTCATGATTTCATGTTTTGTAACCTTAGACTTCCATCTCGGAGGAAACGAGGACGTTCGTGGTATACCTCTTCGAGTATCTAATCTCCTTACCTTCACAGAAGGTGGAGTTAATACTTTGTGGTGTGACGACGAGGAGCTTCGAGTTCGGGAGTTCGGTGAAAACCCGGGTGGGGGAAAGAACGAACCTATCGTCGAAATGGATAAGTAGTATATTATATAATAATTGTGTAGGGTGACCTAAACCCTACTAGTAGTCGAGTAATCGACAAGACCAAAATCACATTGGAAACCTTTTCTGAAAAACCAATGGCGATTCGGGGATTGTAGGTTTATTGACATTAGGTTGATCTTTATATTGTTGATGTTTGATTTGATTTTATTACCTTTATTGAATTGATTTTGTGCTATGTTGATGTTTTGAAATATCTTTGATTGACTTGATGTTATGCATAATCTGTGTGGTATTTACTTTATGCGGATTAAGCGAATATATATATATATATATATATATATATATATATATATATATATATATATATATATATCTGTGTGTGTGTGTGTGTGTGTGTGTGTGTGTGTGTGTGTGTGTGGTCTAAGAGATGAGTTGTTTTGGGAGTGAGGATCATGATGATTTTTAGAGGTGCCTAACCTACATGAAATATGTTAAAGAGGTGTCGTGACATAGAGCATGTGTTGAGGTCTTGATGAGAGGTTAAGGCACTAGGTTATGACCATAGGAGTCTGCGAGATTCATAAGTTGTGTTGTTTCTATAACCGTATTTGGGACACATACAAGACCCTAAGTCCTTGTGGGACCGTCCAAAGAAAAAAATTAACTTGTGCAGCTACGAGTGTTATTGCTTTGCATGAGCACCTCTGGGAGTGGAAGAGGTGTGCACCGGGATCATCGTGCAGCTGTAGTATCACGCTTTGCGTGAGAGTTCTTACCATGGTGAAGGTGTGCACCGGGATAATCGTGCAGCTATAGTGTCATTGCTTTGCATGAGCACCCACGGTCCGGGGTGTGCATCTGGTTTAATGTGCATCTATAGTGTCATTGCTTTGCATGAGCATTCTCACCATGACTAAGGATGTGCACCGGGAATGGGACGTGTCACTTGGACGACTGACCGATAACCATAACTATGATAGGGAAACCATAGCCATTTTCAGTATCAAGTTTTAGTTGTAGGAGTGAGGGTAGGATAGATATAAGAATTTTATGGAAGATGGATGACTTGACTAATGTTGTGTCTGTGATAATTACTGTATAGTTTACTATGACTCTTTTCCATTTTTGATGATAGAACTGTTTCTTATCCCCTATATATTTCTGTATGTTGTATTTTGTCTCCTTGTGGAACCGTACGAGAAGACCCTGTGGATGAACGTAACCAGGAGGAGTTGGATGGAACTCCCTACGAACCAGATGCCGGTGGACTAGTTGTGACCCATGGTGATTAGGGTCTAGTTAGTTATGGCCAGTGCGTCTGTGTCGTGAAGCTTTATCTTTCCGCTTATGTTTTGTATAACTATGCACCAGTTCGGGATCCTATTGATGGGATGCCCTGAAATAGTGTTTTGATAACTCTAATGCTTTAAGTATGTTTAATATATTTATGTTTTCATATTCTGTTTTTTATGAATCTATTTGCTTAAGAAATTAAGTTTTAATTTTTACGTAATTTTCACGTTAAGCGTGAGATTAAGTAATTAAATAATGAGGTTTTAAACTAAATGACACAAAGGGGCACAACGGGGTGTCTCAATACTCTGCCTCGATCAACATTTGTTTTGTAATATTTGTCTCACTTATGGATATTGATCTTAAAGGTTCATATCTTACCAATCACAACTATACCCCAACAAAATTCCCACCACTTCTTGTCTATCCTGCTAAAGGGATGATCGTAGTTAAATACTACATTTACTCCCAACTAAATTTTTAAGATCAAATCATTTTTTCTCGTTTCACCCACTCGAGTTGAGGGTGATCCGTTGGACTCAATCTCAACTTGGTCCTTAACACTTGGAGCGGACTTTACCAAACCATTGGTAAACTTCGGGTCTTCATATGAAATGATGCTTAAAGATAATCCATGGAGTCGAATCAGTCCTATGATACCTATTTCGGTTAGCTTATCCACTGCATAGTGGATCTAAACAGATAAGAAAGGTGCCTTCCTCGTTAACCTAACAATCCATCGTCCAAAATGAATGAAAACTCTTAACGATCCTCGTTAAACGCACACCAAATTCATTGTGATGCTATTGCCTTAACAAGTAAGGTCTTATACGCCAAATTATTTCTCAACTAACTCTAATATTGGAATATGAATCAAATAACCATTCTTATAACTTATGAGATAGTTTTACACGTCAATGACATTTTGAAAAAAAATATATAGGATAAAGTTGATCAAAGGTGGCAAATCCTTTTGAACTAGTATAAGACATGGTCTTGAAGAATATGACAAGTATCGGAAATACACTAGTGAAAAATATACATTAGACGGTAAAGGTTTACGTCAGTTAACCAAAAGCTAGACGTTAAAAAGGAGGCGGTGACAGTTTTGTAAATATCAGACTTCATTAATTCAATTTTAACGTCAGTTGTTTTAAGGACTGATGTTAAAAGTGAAGTGACTCACTTTTAACGTCATTTTAATAAACAACTGACGTTAAAAGTGAACCTTTTAACATCAGTTCTTCATTGAACTGACGTTAAAAGTGCGTCACTTCACTTTTAACTTCTGTTCTTTCATCAACAGACGTTAAATGTTATTTTAATAATTTTTTTATCTAGTATACGTACCCTTCCGCATTGCCTTCCTCAAAGTTTCAGTTTCACAATTGCTTTGATGTTTTGTGTTTCTGTTTTGAAAACTAAAATATATGTGCGAAGTATAAGTTGAATCAATAACCCAAATCGGATCTCATTAATGAAGTGTAATACAGACTGATACAGAAGATTGAAAGGGTTTAAAATCCTATAAAAAGTTAAATTGAAAGGTTTTAAAATCCTAAACATTTGTTGAGGCTTCGTTCCCTTCACGGGTGAGCAAGAGAGGAGAGTCGAGCGACTGAGTTTTCCAGAATTCAATGAGGAGGTTGTGTGGCAAAGCATAAGGCCACTTTTGGAACCCCTTATCACACCCGAAACATTAAAGCTACATCCCATCAGAGAGTTTTATGAAATATGCCAAAGGAAAAACTATACTCCGAAGGGTGCAATCGATCTGTTTTAGCAATGGTCTTGGAACAGTCACTTGCATCCTTTAAGACCTCAGAAAACAGGGGGGGCATGAGAGAGCTCAAGAGAGGTAAAAACAGGTGCACTAGATCTGTTTCAAGCAAAGGCAGTGGTTCTAGAGACTTCCATGACGGTCACTTGTTGCCAAAGCTGAGGTTTTGGAACTGTGACACCCGAGCACCTGATTTTCCCTCCAGCAGCTGATTCTCCGGAAGGATGATAAGGTGAGCAACTCACATTACATGATTTACACAAGCTTATCACCCATGTTACGTGATTTACACAACCTCAGAAGTTGTTTGACCATTAAGACAAAGATCTTTGAGTCTAGGAATAGGAAGAAAGAGTGATGAAGTTAATCTCCATGGCAGAGCCATATTGTGAAGCCGAAAATTAAAAGGATAGGAGGAAGCTATTTATAGGAGCAGGGGATGAAGTTACTAAGCTATTCTGATTTTCTTGAAAACTTATCTATAAACTTAATGCTCATTAAGAGGGTTAAGTTACAAGGTGCATGGGTAAGTAGCACAGTAGTAAAAGGAATGAATGTTTTTGCAGATATCTATACACTTTTAACGTCAGTTGTTTAAAAAAACTGACGTTAAAAGTGTTTTTAAAATAAAAAATATTTATTGTTAACGTCAGTTTTTTATACAACTGACGTTAAAAGTGTGATTTTTACTTCAGTTAAATAAATAGCTGACGTAAATAATCCTATATATTATAAACGTACAAAATGAATATTGGAAATAATGTAATTAATATACAGGAACTTGGCAGTCATAAATTAAGTTGACGTTAAAAATGAGGTGGTGGCAGTTTGTAAATATTAAATCACTATTTGCGTCAGTTCTATAAATAACTGACGTGAATAATTATGAAACTCATTTCATTGGTTGTCATGTCCCTGTTGTCCCTCTTAACGCAGATCACTCCATATAGTGCAGTTTATTTCTAAACCTTTTTTTTAAACAAGTTTATTTTTAATTTTTATTAATTAGCTTGAATTAGTAAACAAATTCTTGTGCAAATTAAAATAAATAAACACTTAACATAAAACAAGTTATATGTATAATCAAATCGTATCTCATTGAAGCGATTCATAAGTTAAAATTACATGATTAAAAGATAAAAAATTTCTGCAACATAGCCCTAAAATATGAAAAAGTTTCTGCTTCAACATCATTTTCTTCTCAGTCCTGTCATCAGAAACTCCAATGGATGCATCACCTCCCTCACTTGAATTCCATGATGCAAAGTAAATCCTCAGTCACTAGCAGCGAAAGCAAAGTGAAATGGATCTTTGCATCTTTCTTCTTCACTGGAATTCCTTGATGCATAATCTTTAATCTACAGTCACCTGCTTCCAAAGCAAAGTGAAAGGGATGACGGGGATGAAATAAAGTGAGAGAATCACATTACGTGATTCACCCAACCTTACCATCCATGTTATGTGATTTACACGACCTCAAAAGTTGTTTGACCATTAAGACAAAGATCTTTGAGTCTAGTCATAGGAAGAAAGAGTGATGAAGTTAATCTCCATGGCAGAGCCATATTGTGAAGCAGAAAAAATTAAAAGGATGGAAGGAAGCTATTTATAGGAGCAGGGGATGAAGTTACTAAGCTATTATGATTTTCTTGAAAACTTATCTAAAAACTTAATGCTCATTAAGAGGATTAGGTTACAAGGTGAATGGGTAAGTAGCACAGTAGTCAAAGGAATGAATGTTTTTGCAGAAACTAATAAACTTTTAACGTCCGTTGTGTAATACAACTAACGTTAGAAGTGTGAGTGTTTTTAACGTCAGTTTCTTAAGACAACTGACGTTAAATATATGACCTTTAACGTCAGTTTTTACTAACAACTGACGTAAAATGTTGTTTTATTTTGATTATAACGTTTACGCGCGCCTTCTGCACTTCTCTGTACGTCTCTTTTCTCTTTTCATCATGCTCAACCCTCACTCTCAATCCTCACTCTCAATCTCACTCTGCCCTAATCACGAGCTCATCTCCACCACAACCACCGCGAGGGCTTCTTCGCCACCACCGTGAGGTACACTCTTAACCCCTAACTCTGTCTTTCGCGCTCATTCTTTGCAATAACTTGACATCTCTCTTTCCCCTTCCCGCGCACTAACTCTCCTTGTCCCTCTGCTCTCAGTAACCACATTGAACGTTGGCCACCACTCGAGCTTCCCCCCCACCACCACGCGAGCGCCTATTTCTGGTGAGTCTTTAGGGCACATTTTTTTATTTTTGGTTTTGAGTGTATGTTGAAACTGTAGTCTCAGTAGTTGAAACTTGAAACTGTGAGTTTGAGTTGTTTGGAATGTCTCTATTTTTGGTTTTGAGTGTATGTTGAAACCGTAGTCTCAGTAGTTGAAACTTGAAACCGTGAGTTTGAGTTGTTTGGAATGTCTCTATTTTTGGTTTTGAGTGCATGTTGCTCTACTGGTTGATCTGTCACGGCCGTGATGCTCAACACGACTAGACCGTGATCAATTCTGCATGTGAGGGTCTGGTTCAGTTGGCACGTTACAGCCGTGATGGACATCACTGCCAGGCCGTGACCAGTGCTTGGCAATCTTCAAAAACTATAGTTTTCAATCTCCCGTATTGTCCTTATATTTGATAGATGTTTTGTATATCTACAAGACCTATCTAGTTATTTTTATTTATACTTCTGTATTTATTTTGAGTTATAACCTATGTTAATACATATATATTGTTTCTGAACAGGCATACATATGGATCAGTCGGATAGCCCACATGCACGGGAGGACACTGTGGGGGCTTCGCAGGACCCGATCACGCCTACGACTGATTCTAGTGTAAGTTTACATGTTATATACTATCTTTAGTCCTTCTTTTTAATGTAAGTTTATAATGTTACAACCCTCTATTTTATCGTTTTTTTTTGTCCATACAGACATCACAGGCTCATAGGAAACGGGGTAGAGGAGCCACCTTGTTGAAGAAACTAGAGAAGGACAGGCAAAGCGGACAGAAGCTTGAGGTGTCCTTCGATGCTAATCTAAATGCCCAGGGACCCCGTTCTAAAGAATTTAATAAATGGGTGTTTCTACAATCGAAGCAGCACGTAAGCATCAATTACAACCACTGGAATGACGTTCCACAGAACGTTAAGGATCAGATTTGGGAGGCTATCGCGGTATTTTACCTTTACATTCGTTTGATTTACATTATTAGATAATTATCTGAGTTATAATCCATCCAATTGTTATGTATTTAATGTGTAGGTATCTTGGACTGTGCCAAATGACGAGGATCATCGTCATAAATGTATGAAAATGGCATCAAAGCGTTGGAATGGGTTCAAGCATGATCTTACCAGGTACTATGTATCTGGGAAGAAGCAGCTTGATAAAATGTTCTCGGATTAACCCTGGATTGATCAAGATACTTGGGATATGTTTGCCAGGAGTCGACAGGATGGAGAATTTCAGGTTGGTTGATTAAGTTAATTTTGTATGCTTATTATAGATCATTTAACTGTATTTAATTATGTGTTTTTGTTTGAATAGGCTAAGGCAAATAAGGGTCGGCAGAATCAGGCGAAGAACGTCCACCGCCACACCATGTCTCAGGGTGGGTACCAGACTCGGATCGAGCAGATGATGGTGGATAGGCTGAGGGCGAAGCAGGAAGAGCACTCTACTAGGATTGAAAGAGGAGAGGTTCCTGAGGGCACACCATTAAGTCCTCCGTCGGACATCGACCGCGAGGATGTCTGGTTAGCCGACCGCATGACAAAGATGGGATCTTTTAAAGTTGATGCCACTCGCGAAGTGGCAGATAAGATTGTAAGTAAATAATTAACTTGATTTCAATTGATATTTGTATAGATATTTGCAACACTTTTCACTTGCACGTTTTTTCATTTTTTTCATTGTAGATGGATCTTAAAGCACAATCCTCCCAGGGCTCATTCGTCCCTTCTAGACGGCGGGACGTCTTGATGACTGCTCTAGGCAAGAAAGACCATCCTGGTCGGGTTCTCGGTGTTCCTTGGAACGCGACCATCAATGAATATTATGGCAAGTCTGCTTCACGAAAGCGGGTGGTCGATGAAGCATCAATTTTGGCTGACATTACTCAGCACCTCATGTCCAACCCAGCTATTACAACACATCTGATGCAAAGCTTAATATCCAACCCGGAATTCAAGCAGGCGCTTGACAGAGCTTTCCTCAGTCGGTACATCCCAGGACACCGCAGGGCATGCCAACCCTTCACATGTGAGCACAAAAGAGAGTTTTAGTAGGGCACATGTGGAGGACGATGAGTTGGCAGCTAGGGAGCGGGAGTTCGAAGTCCAACGCCATGAGCATGAGTTGGAAATGAAAAGGCGTGAGCTTGAGTTGGACTCCAAACGAAGTGAGCTCAAAATGTTAACAAAGGTATGTATTCATTATTAATGTCCAAATTAGTCAAATAATTACTTGTGTTTTTTTAATTATCAACAACTTATATATTTTATTTTTCCTAAACTGAAGGCCCAGTCGACGTCGGTATCGCTGTCACCTATCACTCGTTTGTTCTCACTTGGTGAGGATTATGCGTTTCATATTTTTGAATGTCCATTGGAGCACGATGGATGGGTGACACGCCCAGATCAATGGAGGATATTTACCTTCTGTGGTGACGATCTCGGGAACGCCTGTAGAAATAACGTCTGGATGAACAACAATGTTTCCAGTCTCTGGTGCACGTAAGTTAATTTTAATTTTATAACTTATTTATTTTTGGTATTTTTCCATTTAATAATTTATTTTAATTTCAATATATATATTATGTAATTAACATCCACACCTTTTCATATCTTAGGTATCTCCATCGTCTTTAGCTTGATAATGGCGTTGCATCAGTTTACGGCTTCTTAGATCCGTCAATCCTTCTGCCCAAATTCTTTGTTTGCGATGCATTGAGTAAATACTTAGGGAAGTTGTTGGGAGACAATCAGAAAGAATTATATCTGGCTCCCTACTGTATGAAAAGCCATTGGCAGTTGTTCGTACTTCACCCGTCTAGGCATACTGTCATATTCTATTGCTCTCTCCACCAACAGCCGCCACAGGTGGTGTTGGAAGCTGTAAATAAGCAAGTAACTAATCTTAAATTTAATTTAAGTTTTTATATCAGTTGTTTTTAGTTTATTACACACATGATATATGAATTTTTTAATTGATCGACATGATTATTTGTTTATGATAGCGCGCTGAAGGCGAGTAGCATAAGTTGCGCCAACGGGAGAAGTAGGACTTCTAAGGCTAAAGCAAATCCTGTATGGAACATCATCAAGGTTTGGTAGTTTATTTATCAAATAATTAATATTATAATTACTAATTTATATGTATATTCAACTGACACTGAAATTAATTTTGTTGGTAGTCTCGATTTCAAAATGACGGGTGGTCGTGCGGCTATTATGTGATGCTTCATATGCTGAACATAGTCTCCACATCTATTACGGATGGATGGAATAAGGTAATATTTAAACAACTTGTTAAATTATATATTATAGTTTTGAATATGACTTGCATTGATGTTATTGTTATTATTTGAACGTGTGTAGGCATTTAACGACCAATCGCCTATTCAAGAAGATGAGTTAAGAGACTTGAGGATGCCCTTCGCTGAATTCTTCTTCAAGTATGCGGCTGAAAAAGAAATTGACAAGATACCTCCGCAATACTTAGATAAATAGTTTTTTTGTTAGACTTTAGAAACTAATTAATAACATGTATATATATATATATCCTTAGATTGGTAGTTTTGTTTTTTAGACATTGGAACTAAAATTTATTTATATATATACATGGGTTTTGGTTTTAAGTCCCCCCATTGTTCCATTTTTCCTTTGCAATTCTGTAATGTGTGTGATATTCTGTGTTACCGGGATATTTACTGAATGCAAGGATAGCTGAGGGGAGTGATATTTTAAAACTGAATTTTTAAAAAAAAATTCTATTGATACAACTGACGTTAATAGTATTTTATAAAATATACAGTACACTATTAACGTCAGTTGTAATAAACAACTGACGTTAAAATTAAACCTTTAACGTCAGTTCTTTATAACAACTAACGTTAGTTTTAACAAAATTAACGTCCGTTGTCTTAAAGAACTGACGTTAATAGTTTTATGTGTAATGTCAGTTGTTTAAAAAACTGACGTTAATAGTTTTATATTTAACGTCAGTTCTCAACTGACGTTAAAATATTAACTATTACCGTCAGTTGTATTTACGTCAGTCAGTATTCTGATGTAAAAAATCAATTTTAACTGACGTAAAAAGCACTTATTGCACTAGTGAGATACAGGAATATTCCTTATGTAATAAGATTCTTTAGTTGGTTCGTGGTTGTAAAAATGCATGATCGGTACACGTTTACAAACATGAATCTAATAAAGTTCCTTCTTTCACAAGAACTTTACTGCATAACGGTTTAAAATAATAATAGTCCAACAAAATTCAGACTATCAGAACCAATTGATAAGTCACGATAGACTGTAAGTCAAGGTCATAAAAGTGAGTTTTGCATGTACAAAATGTACCACTGTGATCGGCTAATACGACCATAAAAATTTGAGAAACAATTATCAACTGACAAGTTCATAAAGAATCAAATAATACAGTGAAGAGTTTTCCTTAGACATAAGACACTCATTCTAAGAGTGAAGATTAGGATTGGCTTATCTTGATTTCGAGCAAGCACGAGGTATTTCTAAACACACTTAATCCGGTTTGTTGCTGTCTTCCGCATCCTTCTCTGACCTGTGTACAATGACCGACAACCTAGTCAGTCTCTCAGTCATGGAAAGATTTGATATTTCCTCATAAGGCGAGTCAATGGCTCCAAGGTCTTAGATAGTTCCTCAATGAAATTTTAATAAAAATCGGTTAGCATAACCATCTATGGATTTCAATCACCATCTGTGATCACTTCCACAAAACTAATGTTTCATCCTTATGAACAACATCAATGCTCCTCGCAAGGCACACTTGGTCCCAAAACTATCCCGACAACAAATCTTCCCGTTAAGACAAGTCATGTAACTCGACTAACTTTGTAGGCGATATCCTACACAAAGTGATAGATATCAAACCGAATCTAGAAACTAGATTGATTAAAAACTCAATATCCTTTGCAACTACAAACCTAGATCATTTTCAGGGAACACTCCCGGAAAATCTTCCACGATAGGTACCTCATTCAAATGTTTGACACAATCCCCAAGGGATGAACGAACGTGTCAACATGAACATAAGTACCATTTACTAAACATGAGTTCTCATAAGGTATCAACCCAATTAGAACCCATCAAAACATACACACCTGTGTGTCAACACACATTGTTTTGGCAAGGAAACAATTTCAAACAAGATCCAACCAGAGATCACACAATAAAAACCTAACGGACCTATTTCCCAAGGTTCCCGAAAGACTCAACCAGCTCTGATACCACTCTGTAACACCCCCCTGGGCATTACTTTGTAAACACGTGTGGAAATAAATTAAAAAGAAATTTACTGGTTGCTTTCGGAAATTTATTTACTTAACGTCATAAAACTTGGGTATAAAATTTGTTAAATACGGTTACGGTAAAATTTAAACCTATTTTAAAATAGTAACACCATATTTTTATCTATCATTATATAGATTATGGTCATATATACCATTTGTCATATGACCCAAAACCTAAGCCGTGACCGACGTACAGACTTACAAACCTAGCTTGGCAGCCTATTTGTTTTAGAAATGTACTTGAATAAGAAGTAAGAATATTCTTACAAAAATTTTGGCAGAGTCTTCTCTGTAATTCCAACGTCCCAGAATAAAAACACCTGCTGAAATATTTCTATTTTCATCCCAGAAGTTTCAGTCATACAAAAAAACATAAAGACGATATTTTTCGGAAAATATTTACATAAACAAATGCCTGACCAAAATGAAAGATTTTAAATTTTTCATCCAAAAGAAGGGCTCTCCGAGCCATTTACATTCCACCCAAAAATAATGGCTCTCTGAGCCATAAACATAATACTAACATTAATCAACGTCATCTAACAACCTAAGCTGGTCGTTCTAAAAGATATTCATGGGTAAGACCCCTATGGTTCTCACCATTATACCTGACATTATACTTCTTCCAGTATTGGGAATAATATCCCCAAGGGAAACTGGAAACCTTTTCTGCATCTTCTGCACACGTGTACCCAGGTACAACAGTAAAACTATAAAAAAACATATAAATGCAAGGGTGAGATACCAATATATGGATTTAAACACGATAACCACATGCACGACTCTCAATTACCATTTAACATGAATATTCAAAGGTAAACAATATATTTATCAAAGGGTTTCATACCCGACAGTCGTACCCATTTTAAAAACAATGACACTTCAATATTCATCAACTAACTTTGATACCTAATATCTGGAGCTCCAACCAACATATAAATGAGCTGATCAGGCTCCAATTGCCAAATAAGGCAAAATCAATGCCAGATATGGCAAAGTTAAAATTATCATTCCACATTCCTAAACAAGGCAAAGTAGTGACTATGTATAGCACATGGTTTCGTGGTCATATATCCATCAAGGCACAGTGATGCAAACGTCATGAATACTTGCCATCAAGCATTCAAGTCCTATACAAAGGCACGTCTGTCCTGGAATGCATGTAAAGCATTTTGTTCTCGTTGTTTTCTTTGTGTTCAACCTTTATGTGTCGGAGCTAAAAGTCTCACGATCACATCACCATTTTAAACTTTCAAGTTTAATGCCTCTTTCAAACCATAATTGACTCCAAGTCAAAAGTGTGTAAATCACGAAATCTGGACCAATGCACCAGTCTTAGATACACAGATTTTAGTGCACAAAACCAAATATATAGTTTATAGGACATTTAGTCCATAACCTCACCTTTCGGACCCCGGGCCAATATCATAGAACACTAGATTCCCGACGTCTCGGCTTCTAGGTTTGTTTAAACCATTTTCGTTCTGTGAAATACAAAACAAAACCAAAGTTTCCTCAACTCATCCAAGTTGACGGAAATAACTCGTTGTTTACCGAAAATCCTTTTGCGTTGGAAATTCGTTTTGTAAACGTGTCAAAAATCTCTTAAAACTCATTTTGTTCAAAACTCATTAATTTGAATTTGGAAACCTCATTTGAGACAAATTCTCAGTATTACACATTATTACCCTTTTAAAAAAAACACTTTCGTAAATATTGACGGAATTGTCCATTGTTTCCCGTTATAAAACGTTTTTAAGTCAAAACATGATTTTCATAATAAAGTAATTTCTCCAACACTATAATAAAATTATTTTTGAATTTGTTTGGAAAAGACAACGTAACTGAAATATTTTCAAGATGTCGTCCTCACTATTTACTCTTAAATCACTCTTTTCTCCAAAACATCATCAAATATAAATACTTTCAATATTTTTCTTCCATAAATCAAATCCTTTAAATTTCTCCTCAAGCTTTTTCAATGCTTTAATCTTTAATTTAACTGAACACTGACCAATGTCAGGCTTCTCAGTCAATCAACCAACCAATAGATAATCCAAACATAACAGATATCCATACCTCACATTTTAATCATGCTTTCACAGAAAACATTAAAAACCACATAGCAGTCATATAACAACTTAATTTGACACCACACATCCCAACAGATAAACTCAAATATGACACACAAATAGCATGCAGTTACCAAAAATACCTCAGGCAATCTCCCCTTACCTTTGAAGACAAGAGAATGATCACTCATTCCGGGTCCCTCTAATACTTCGCAACCCTTATAACAACTTTGAGATAGCTCCAACCCTTTACCCTCTTCTCCTTCAACTATGACAGTCACATCCACATAGATGGAAATTGGCTATCAACATAGCCAATAGCAAGCATAACCAAAAATCAGAAACTTATCATCACAAAACACAAGTTTGTACAACTTAAATAATTAATTCAACTAAGGAAACGATATTGGTTTTCCACTTAAAAACCGATTGGGGTTTTAGAGTTCACTAGAAATTTGGGAAAAACCAATTTTGATCAATCAATATGAAATTAGGGTAGCGAATAATAAATTTACAACTTTAATTACATTAAAACATAATCAAAATTGAGAAATCAACATAATTTGACTAATGTTTCAAATTGGGAAATTTGGGGTTTTAGTAAGATTGGGGAAAAATCAATTTAGCCCAAGAACAATGAAATAAATGTAGGGAAACACTAATTCACTACCTTAATTGCATAAAACTCAGTTCAATTTCAGAATTCGAAACTGAATTAAAAAGGCTAGGGTTAGGGTTTTGCAACTGATTTGGGGATTCTTATAATTGAAACACAATAGGTGGTTTTACTCACCCCTACAAGGAAGAAGGAGAAGTACATGGTGGTGCTGTCATGGACGCGTGGCGGCGGCGACAGCAAAGTGGCGGAGCTCTGTTTCACAACTAAAAGGATGACCCGGAACGAGGAGCTCACAGATCCAAACTCGGGTTCTTCTTCTCCCTTCGTGGCGCCTTCAAACGGTGGCTGGAGAAGGCTGGCGGCGGCCAGAAAAACTCCCCGTGACGGAGGGCGGTGTTTCAGATGCTTACAGCGGCGACGTCGCACGAGGCTCCTAGCGGTGATTGTAGAGACCGAGCGCGGTCGTCTCCTCGCGTGGCAGTCCTAGCGGCAACTGGCGGTGGTGCAGCTGTGAGCAGTGGAGGAAGGGAGATGAAGTGGAGGGAGGAAGAAGAAGAGAGAAAGGAAAGAAGAAAAAGAAAGAAAGAAGGAGTCGGGTAAAGGGTCGTGCGACAGAATGAGAGGAAGAGAGAAGTTGAGTTTTTAAGTTAACATTTAGTGATAGGTACGAAAAAATGAGTGATAAATATCGAGTCTAAAAACAAACACGTTTTTGGCTTTTGGATCTAAAAATAATGGTTGACAATCATATACTTTTAAAATTTAAAATAGTGTCAAGATTGATAGTTGAACTGATCAACTAAGAAAATAAATGGTCCAAAATTTAATCTAAGATTAATTTTAAACCAACATATTTTCAAATCTAAAATTAAATAGAGTCAAATAGGAAAATAATTTTCTTTAAATCATATTATTTAAAATATTTTTTTCTAAACAAATACTACTAGTGACAATAACATAATATTATTGTATAGTAATCGTGCCTACACTGACATAAGACAGTATTAACGCACTCAAAAACAAATTTTAAATGAGTAATTAAAATTACTCAAACCAAATCACATAAAAATAAACTAAAAAATAAACATATACACATATTTACTATTATTGAAGAATAGTAAAAACCGGGGTATTACAAAATGTGGTGGCGAAAGAAACCAAATAATTTTTGAATTGTAGATCAGCTTTATACTTTCTCTTTTCTCCAAGCTTATTGTTGGAACCAAAGTGGTTATGGTTAATAATCTCTAGAAATTTTGATGTTAACAAAAATATTAAATTTGTATGGCAAAGTTAAAGTTATGGACTTACTCATCCATTCAAGTGTGCAGGACTATTTTTATATCACTAGACGAGGGAACTAGTCTAGGGCTCTTTAAGAAAATCCAAAAGCATCGCTGGTCCAAACTAAGTTTTATAGACGAGCCACTAGTCTAACCTGGTAAATAACTAGTCTAATATAAAGATCGCTAGACGAGCCACTAATCTATCCGGTTGATATAACTAGTCCAATACATATCAAGTCCAAAGACTTGTAGTACCTCGATAAATGATTAGATGATCTGACAAGTGGTCCACCCTATAATAGGTAGACGATCTATTAAGAAGACAACCCGGCAAAGCTTAAGTATCTAGTTTAAGATTAGGGTGATTCGAGAATTCAATACGATGTAAATTAACAACATGGGTATGTTCCGTTACTATTTGTAACGCCTCCCTCGGCGCTACATAAAACTTACTAGTTGAGGAAAATAAAAACAAAACAATTTGTTGTTTACTTTCGAAAAATAAATTATGACTTCATCATGATCGAAAACTGGTGTAAAAAAAATTCTTTTGACATATACATAAACACATCACCTTTTATATATATATATATATATATATATATATATATATATATATATATATATATATATATATATATATATATATATCCATACTTCTATGCATCATCATAATATTTACATCACTATTTTCCTACATCAGGACCCTTATAGTTGTGGGTCATTTGTAAGAGTTCTATCATCAGTAAATAAAATACAAATATAACTATACAATACCAATAATCAAGGGCTAAGCAGAGAACCACTACTACAAAAAGATTGGCTCCCATCAGCCAGATATACAAACCAGAAGAAGACTACCATTACCACAAAAGAAAACTAATATAGTCCTAAGCTGGTCAACTAGTGAAAACCATTAGGTTGACCTCCATGGTCATCCCTATCAGGAGAAGGATCAGGTGAAAGTACTCCTACTCCGCCATCAGCTGCGGGGTCAACCTCCTTCTCTAACGGGTGATTCTCTGTAGGGGTGGAGGCTGGTGGTAGGTGTTTCCCGTCTCCATCAAAGTCCTCAGTAGTAGCCAGATAGGCGGTAGTGGAACCTACACTATTTTCATGCTATGCGAACACGATGACATTCCTGCTTCAGTCCCCTTTGTCATAAGTAACGACCCGGTATAAGTAGTGCTTCGGGCTCCCGGGTTGATCACCCAAGCGCCTCCATCATCTAAATGCTCAAAGGCTAGGCCCAGAAACCCTGAATAGGTTAGGTGATTCATGAGATCCATATGTACATGCAAACAATATACCACAAAAAGAAACCAAACAGTAAAAATGCAAAGGTGAGATACCGACATATGAGTTTTATCGAAGTAGCCACATACACGATTCACAAACAATAACCTATGACAACAACAAATTATCATAATCGAACTTATAGTCATCCCAATTATTCAAAACATGGATTCATACACGACAACCAAATGCATTTTTATAAACATTTCATGTCACTTCAATATCCATTATCTATTTCGTAAATCTCCGGAGATCCTAACTTCCCTCTGTCGAGCATGATAGTCCACAATAATCCCTATAACACAATTGTTTCGCGTTGGGTGGCTCTCAATTTAGGTCTGATCCCCAATTGTTCTAGGGTATCACGTCTCACCTAAATAATATTTGGATACTTCCCTATTGAGTACATTACGTGCAGGGTAACCGAGTTCCACGACCCGAAATTGTAAAGCCCCGAGCATTCCGTGGATTTCGAGCCCGAATGTCCCTATAGACCCAAAGACCCAAGAATCTAACTTTGGTCAGTAACTATCAAAATTGTCAATCCACCCTTTGTGGATTGTAGCTTGATACACAATGGCACGTCTGCCACAATATGCATGCAAACCAATGGTTTTCATTTTGTTTTTCTTTTTCGTTTCGTTCTTTCCTTGTCGAGGCTTAAAGCTCCCGACTACTTTTATTTCAGGTATTAAATTTATTTTAATACCAACGTAGGATTTTAAAACAAAATCCATGATTTAAAATATTTTCTCAAATGAACACTAGCCCGATGTCTCGGCAATCTAGGTTCTTATCTTTTTCCTCAAATTTTCCAACAGGAACACTAGCCCTATATTTCGGTAATCTAGGTCTAGCCCGATGTTTCAGCAATCTAGGTCCTTATCCACTTCCATCTTTTTCCACTTGGTTTTTCGTTGAGTGAAAACTAAATAAAAATCTGTGTCATAAAGACATTTTTTCGCTCTAGTAAATACATTTTTACAGATTCTTTTTCTTTTATAAACAATTTATGAAAACTTCAAAATCAGTAAGACATTTTCTCAATAAATTCATCAATGGAACTTTTATTTAAATCTTTTCATTTTAAACAAAATCTTTTGGTAAAATTTAAAAGAAATATTTCTTTTCCAAAGACTTTTCCTTCAATACTTTTAAACATTTTCATAAGGTTTTGATGTCTTCCCTTTTCTATGTTTTTCCTCAAAATAGTTTCGGTTAAAAAGAATATGTAAGTTGTCCCAATTTTCGGTCTACATTAACCCTCATTGAAAAATTATCCATGACTTTCTCGAATGTAACTTTTAATTTGATCTTTAAGTGATGATTCAATGACGGCGCTCTGCTAGGGTTTGTTGTTGCATGTAACTCTAGGGTTTGCATGATCATGGCTTCCGGATGTCCTTGTCCATGGCCCTTCCTTCAGCCTCCTGCCCCATCGTCCTTGCCTTCTACTTCTTCACCTCCTTCTCTTCCTGCACAAAAGAAATCCTTTGCCCAGGCACTCTCCAATTCTTTTGACATTCCCATCAGTCAGTTACCTAAGCCACGACTGATTGGAGATGTGTTCTCGATAAAGATCTCGGAGGAGGAATACAAGCTTGGATTGGAAAGCAGTAAAAATAGTCTGCATGGACGTTTGATCCTTCAGAAGGGTAATCAGCCTATCAAACTTCAAGACCTGAAAGATAAGCTATCGAAATTATGGAACCCGATTGGTCATTGGCGTATGATTCCTTTAGGCAAAGGATATTATGAATTCAACTTTGCATCCTTGGAAGATCTGCGTAGCGTTTGGGCTGTTGGGTCCTGGAATCTGCAGCCAGGCATGCTAAGGCTATATCAATGGAGTCCAGATTTCAATCCGAATCTTCAAAAACAAACCCATGTTCAATCCTGGGTGAGAATTTATGATTTGCCTAGGGAGTACTGGAGGCCGAAAATTCTCTTTGAGATTGCAAATGGAATAGGCACTCCAATTGCTTTAGATGAATCTACAAAAAACAAAGTCTTTGGCCACTTTGCCAGAATCCTGGTTGATATTGATCTCTCTGGACCTATCCCAAATGGTATCTGGGTTGAAAGGGAGGCTCATGCATTTTATGTTACGTTCGACTATGAAAGACTCCCCTCTTTTTGATCATGCTGCCTCTCGATAGGGCATGCTGCTGGGGAATGTAAGAGAAACCTTAACAATCCTGCACCCCGAACGGAACATCCTTTTATCCAGAAACCAAAATCTGCTTATATTCCTAAACAGCCAAGTGCCAGGAAACCAGATGTTGAAGATAGGGTTATCCCTGAGCTTGTGATTGGTGAAAAGGAAGCTTCAGGTCAGGATCCAGTGAACTGTGGTAATCAGGTTCCTATCATTGTTTCGGCTGATACCAATGTAGGTGTTCCAGTAATGAATAATGCAGTAGTGCAGCAGGTTGTCAATAATGCAGATAATATACAAGGAATTCAGGAGGATGGAAATACTTCTGACTATGATGAATCAATTGATCCGGAATCTCCCCAGGTAGCCAGAGTTTTATCTGATCCTGGATTTCATACTCCAATGGTTGGTGTAGAAAACACTGGAAATGGAGTGCAATCTACTAGTCATGTCTCGGAATCTATGGGTGGCTTAGAACATAATGTCAATTCTATTCCCCAGAGTATTAATGCAGTTATACCATCCTTAGTGCATGATCTTCCTCAGCAGGCTCAGCAGGATATTAGGATTGTGTCTAAATTCTGGAGCAATGGTATTGAGGAGGAAGACAATGATGTGGAAGAGTAATGCCTTGAAGCTCAGCCTAAACAAGGAAACTTTGAAGTGTTCATTTCGAAATCTCAGAAGAAAAAACTGAGGAAAAAACAGATTGCCCTAGCAAAGGCTGGTAAAGCACAAGCCCCGAATAGGGCTGGTCCTAGTAATTTTGCATGATGAAGCTCCTTTTCTGGAATGTTAGAGGGATTGGCAATCTTGATACTAGGTTAGTTTTGAAGAAGTTTATGGTTTCAAATAAGCCTGAGATTATCTTCATTGCTGAGCCGTGGATCAGCATTGATCAATTCCCTGATAGGTTTTGGAAGAAACCGAATCTTAAAGTTTTTGCAGTTAATGATAGGAATTCTCTCTTGCCTAATATTTGGTGTATTTGTCATGAAACTTTGCATCCTTCTGTTATTGCTTGCTCTAACCAGCAGGTTTCCTTCTCATTGAAGGTGGAATCTCAGGAAGTATTCATTTATGCAATATATGCTAGTACTAGTTATCTTAAAAGGAGAGAGTTGTGGGCTGAACTGTTGGCTCTACAGCAAGCTAATGATGGACCATGGTGCTTCATTGGAGATTACAATGTGGTCCTTGGTGCACATGAGCAAAGGGGTGGTTGCTTGCCTTTGAAGATTGCTTCTGAGGAGTTCAAGCTTTGGTCTGACAGTTGCCAATTATCTCATATTATGACCCGTGGTGCTCAATTCACTTGGTCTAATGGCAGAAGAGGTAATGCTTTAACAGAGAAAATGCTTGATAGAGTGGTTTGTAATGACAAATGGTTTAGTTATTGGTCTAGTGTTGATTGCTGCACACTCCTTAGAAGTAAATCAGATCATCATCCTTTGCTTTTATCTTTGAGGAAAGAGGACAGTAACTTCAGTTCTTCTTTTAAATTCATGAAAATGTGGTCTTCTCACCCTGACTGCACTAAGATAATTGAAGAGGTTTGGAATTCTGGGGTAATAGGTTGCCCTATGTACATACTGTCTCAAAAACTAAAAATGTTGAAAGGAAGGTTAAAAAGCTGGAATAAAGACTCTTTTGGGAATGTGAACATCAAAGTTGCTTCTGCCATGGCCAAAGTAGACAGCATTCAGCAAATAATTAACTCCTCAGGAATGACAGATTTGTTATTTGAGCAGGAACAGCAGGCCCAAACTGAACTTCAAAAAGCTTTGCACTTCCAAGAAGAATTCTGGAAGGAAAAATCCAGATTGGATTGGCACATTCAAGGAGATAGGAATACTGAGTTCTTCCATAGGATCACCAAGATTAGGAATGTCTCAAAGCAAATCTCCATGCTCAGAAATGAGGATCAAGTTCTGCTTGATGCAAAGGATATAGAGGATCATGTTTTGAATTATTACACCAAGCTTTTCAGTACTGAAAATCAGTGCATGGACAATGGCTTAGTTGACAGAATTGTTAGCCCGATGGTATCTAGAGATGATAATCTTATGCTAACTAATCTGCCTTCCCTTGAAGAAGTGAAAAATGTTGTATTTTCTCTAAATGCAAATGGTGCTCCAGGGCCGGATGGATTTGGAGGCTTCTTCTTTCAAAATTACTGGGAGATTGTTCAGCATGATGTTTGTAAAGCAGTCATTCAGTTTTTTGAGCAGGGCTGGTTGCTGCCAAACCTGAATTCAAATCTCTTGGTTCTAATCCCTAAGTCTCAAGGTGCAGATAGAGTGGAGGAATTTAGGCCTATTTCCTTGGCTAATTTCCAGTTCAAAATCATCATTAAAGTCTTAGCAGACAGGCTGGCTAAGGTTGCACCAAAGATTGTCTCTGATAATCAAAAGGGCTTTATACAAGGTAGATACATTACTGATTGTCTCTGCACTGCATTAGAGTGTGTAAATATGCTGGACAAAAGGGCTTTTGGTGGTAATTTGGCCTTGAAGATTGATGTCAAGAAGGCTTTTGACACCATGGACTGGTCCTTCCTTTTGAAGGTCCTTCATTCTTTTGGTTTTGATATCAAGTTCTGCCATTGGATAGAAACTATTCTGAAGTCAGCTAAACTTTCTATTGGTATCAATGATAAGTCAGTTGGTTTTTCTCTTACAAGAGGGGAGTTAGGCAGGGTGATCCATTGTCACCTCTACTTTTTTGCATTGCTGAAGATGTATTGAGCAGGGCTATCTGCAAGTTGGTTCAAGAGGGTAAGCTCAAAACAATGGCTGGCCCCAGAGGTCTCAGTCCTCCCTCTCATATCCTATATGCGGATGATATTCTTATCTTTTGCAAGCTTCCATCTAGAATTTGTCCTTGTTAATGTCCATTTTTAAGGAGTATGGAGAGGCTTCTGGTCAATTGATTAATGATAAGTGTGATTCCACATCATCTTTGTCCATCATTTTGCATGCATTTTCATGTAGTTTAGGCATATTTTTATTAGATTTTAGGTTAATTTTCCTTTGGAACGGGTAAGGCGGTTTTCGTGTGTTGTTTTGCAGATATCAAGGGTAAATTGCTCAAGATCAACCATGATGAAGTTTGGATGAAGATGGAGCTTTAAAACTGAAGAAAATGAGCCAAACAGAACCCATCACGGCCTAGCCGTGATGCCTATCACGGCCATGATCGAGCAAAACTGAAAAAGAACAAAGGCTGAAGTCAGAGTCTGTCACGGCCTGGCCGTGATAGCCGTCACGGCCGTGACCTAAAACCACCACAAGTCAGAGCACATCACGGCCCAGCCGTGAAATTCTTCACGGCCATAACAGAGGGCTCGCGACGCGAGCATAGGCTCGCCTCGCGAGAGACTGGAATTTCGCAGAGCAACCAGAAGCAGAGACCGTCACGGCCTGGCCGTGATGGCCATCACGGCCGTGACGCGCATTACTTGGACCTGAAGAAACCGAAATAGATCAGATTTTGAGTTGGTTTGGGACTCTAACCTCCCCATTTCTATAAATAAGGATCAAGGCATCAGATCTGAGAGACATAACACACAACACATTGGATGATCCATCTCTCTTCTCCTACTCTCTTCTCTTTTCTGATTTTCACTATGTTGTCAACCCAGCTTGTCATCTCCATGGCAAGACTGGAGTAGTAGTTTGTTTCTAGGGACTAGGGCTCTGCCCGAGGTTTGTAAATGATGTTGATTTGATGTAAAATCATTGTTGATTTCGTTATTGTTTTAGATCTGATTTCTAGTGTGTTAATCACTCATAAATTTCGGCAACCGTTTATTTGCGTGACGTAGACGTTCTAAGGAGGAACCTAGCGGTGAACTTAGGATTTCTAGGGTGTTTCACTCGTAAAGCCCGGCGGCCACTGGTTTGTGAGATGTGGATGATCCAAGGAGGAACCTAGCGGTGAACTTAAGTTATTTGCACGACTGAGACATTCCAAGGAGGAACCTAGCGGGGAACTTGGGTGTCGGACCTATAGAAGTCAGACTTGGGACTGAAATCACGAGAGTTAGAAGCCGTCCCTCGAGGAGCAACGAGTTGTCACGAAACGCAAAGGGTCCAATCTGGGATCGACTACCACGAGAGTAGGGGTTGGGTCAATTGGGCACGGCTTTTGTAACCCGAGAGGGAGCTTAAGCTATCAGAGGATAAACTCGCCTTCAAGGCAATTTCGGTAATCGACAAAGGTAAATCAGATTAGCAACATAAACAGCCTCAAAGGTAACCCAAATCCCTAGGAATCCGTTTAGATCCAAAATCCCAAAAACATTTGTTTTCTGTTTGTTTATCATTTAAATTCAAATTCAAAAACCCTTTTCACTCAAATCATAAAAATCCTTTTTACAAAGTCCAGATCTAATCGATTCGAAAACCGATTGCGATTCGAGAACACAGTCTCTGTGGGTTCGATATCTTTTATTACTTGACGGCAGTCCGGTACACTTGCCGGAATCGCACGCGCGCGCACGCCGCAGCTGACATCAAGTTTTTGGCGCCGTTGCCGGGGACTGTGCCTTTTCGAATTTCAATTAGTTTTTAAATTGATTTTTCTGGACCTTTTCTTTTTGTTTGATTTTTATTTCTGAAATAAAAAAAAAATCAAAAATCAAAAAATTCTTTTCCTTCTATTGTATCCATCTCTCTGTGTGTTATATGCAAAGATCCCTAAGTCTTGGGAGCCTTAGTGAGATTGATCCGGAGATCGAGAGGACCTTCTACAGACGTAGAAGACTACAAAGTGAGGGAGAAAGGTTGAGTCCCGTTCCACTCATGGCGAATCAACCGGATACAAAACCTTTGAAGGACTACGCAGCCCCAAATGCGAGAGGCTTGCGAACTGGGATTGCAAGGCCAGAGATTGAGGCGGAGAACTATACCATACCACCTATGCTAATCAACATGATTAGGCAACATCAATTCGGAGGATTGCCTTCGGAGGACCCAACCGATCACATAGAGACATTCTTAGAGTTCACCGATGCAATCAGGATTAATGGAGCCTCAGTCGATGTTGTGCGTTTGAGATTGTTCCCCTCATCTCTCACTGGAAAGGCGAAGGCCTGGCTTAAGCAAATCCCCGCTAACACTTTGACCACTTGGGACCAACTGGAGCAGGCGTTCTTGGAGAAATTCTTCCCTCCATCCAAGACGGCCTATATAAGAACCCAGATCACCGGCTTCTTCCAAAAAGACGGAGAATCATTCTCGGAAGCTTGGGATCGATACAAGGGACTGCTGGAGTCGTGCCCACATCACGGACTCGAGAGGTGGTTAATAGTGCACACCTTCTATAACGGATTGGACTACTCTTCGAAGGTGTCACTAGATTCTGCAGCCGGTGGAGCGTTTATGAATAGGCCTCTCACTGAGGCATTCAACATCATCGAGAATGTCGCCACCAACTACCACCAATGGGGTTCCGAAAGAGGTAATAACCCGAACAAGATTTCGGGGGGTAAGTTTGAGGTAAATAGCACAGATCTTATTATGTCAAAGATAGACTCACTTAATAAACGTATTGATCGGCTTGAAAGAGCTAATGTGAGTGCATTAGGTGCTACTAACCTTGTTTGTGAGATTTGTGGAATGCAGGGACATGACATGATGGAATGCCCTCGTGGTATCGCTCATGGATCCGGCGCTTCGGGTGAGCAAGTGAACTCTTGTAACAACTTCTACGATACGAACCCGAAGCTGCCCAACTATGCTCCCCCAAATCCCTACAACCAAAGAAGGAACAACCATTACCTCTCCTACGGCAACTACAGCAACACGCTCAACCATGAGTTCCAAGAGGGTCAAGGTAATAAGAGAACAGCACCGGGGTATCCTCAGGTACAAAGATCTAAACTCGAGACTTTATTTGAAAGTTTTGTTGAAACTCAGACAAAACAGAACGAGGAGTTTAGACAACAAGGAAGGGCAGTGAGTGAAGCAATAAATGAGCTAGCATCTAAGGTAGACAACTTAGCAATTCATAACAAGATGCTAGAAACACAAATTGCCCAACAAGCCATCACGTACTCGAGACCTAAGGGTACATTCCCGGGGCAACCCGAAGCAAATCCCAATGAGCATTGCAATGTCATACACTTGAGGGATGATAAGCTTGGGGTGGGGGTAGCTGAAATGGAGGTGGAACCGGAGGAGGACACGAGCGAAAAAGAAGAGCCAGAACCGAAATATGTCCCTCCATCACCGTACCAACCCCCGATACCTTTCCCACAAAGGTTGGTTAGGAAAAAGCAAGTAGATGTAGAGACTAAAATGCCTACTAAACTGAAAGACCCAGGTAGTTTCTCCATCTCTTGCTCGATCGAACAAGTGCAAATAGACCCAGCCTTATGTGACTTAGGGGCTAGCACGAGCTTGATGTCCCTCACTATCATGGAAAGGTTGGGAAGCAAGGAGTTGAGACCATTCAAATTCCCCTTACAAATTGCGGATGGCTCAACTAGGACTCCTCTAGGCATACTAGAGAATGTTCCTGTAAAGGTAGGGAAAATTCTCATCCCTACCGACTTCCTGGTATTGGACATGAAAGGGAATTCTAAATTCCCCATCATTTTAGGAAGGCCATTCTTGGCAACCGCTGGAGCAGTAATAGACGTAAGGAATGGTAAACTCTCTCTAAATGTAGAGGAAGGTAGGGTAAATTTTCAGTTGACTAACTCTTATAACAACCCTCCTTTTGAGAGCCATGTGTGCAGAATCGATGTAACGTCTCCAGCGGTAGAGAAAGAACTTAGCATGGAAGCAACCCCAAAGATATGCATGGTTGAAGATGCACCCAGTGGTGAAGTTGGAATTGCTGTCCATGCGGAAACAAAACTTCCGCCGGGAGGAAGGAAGGCTAGGAAGCTCCGAGAGAAAAGAGCGAAGCGGAAGCATTATTGGCCGTATGAGCAGAAACGGCTTTTTGAAGGAGTTCCTTGGAAGAGAAGTGTGCCTGCACTTCTACGCCCAGCCGACCCCGGTTGATTTAAGGAAGTATGGTCAAGCTTAAGACCATAAATAAGCGCTTCTTGGGAGGCAACCCAAGTTTTCTTTCCCTTTTTCCTTTTGTTTTTGATTTCACCTCTTGAATAATTTGAGAAGATCAAGAGGCAAAAATATCATTAATAGGTTTGTCTAGTGTTTTCAGGTTGAGAAAGAGAAGAAGAGCATAAAAAAGGATAAAGTCGGAGGCCATCACGCCCTGGCCGTGACAGTGGTCACGGCCGTGATAAACTAAACAAGAGCACAGAAAGGATCACGGCCTAGCCGTGACAACCATCACGGGCGTGATGAGTAGGATGCCAAAGCCAGAGAGCATCACGGCCTAGCCGTGATGTAGATCACGGCCGTGACAGGGCAACTCCTGAGGACCAGAAACGATCACGGCCTGCCCGTGATGAGCCTCACGGTCGTGATACAATTTCCACCCAAGTTTTGACTGGAATGTGAGCCAACACCCGCTACCGATTCGGTAAGTTGTTCCAATTTTTCTCCTCTCTCCGACTTGATTATTTACATTGGAGACAATGTAAGTAATCAAGCTTGGGGTAGGGGTATTTATTTTTGCATTTGCATTGTTGCATTCATATTGCATTCTCATAGGCATAGATTGGTATGATCACATTCTTTAGATTGCCCCTCACTTAGAACATGCATCCGATTGTAAGAACTTGAAGCCTAATGAATTGAGATAGTGAATTTTCGAACCCAATTTTTCATTATTCTTGTGATATGGCTAAAAATAAAATTTCTTGAGATAATCTTTTGATAGTTGATAATTAGCATGTGGTTCCTTAGACTTGTGTACCTCACTGATTTTTGAACTACTAAAAGTAAGATTTTGAGCCAAAAAGGGGTATTCACTAAATCTACCCCATTTCTTGTGATAGAGTGATTTAATTCCTCATGGACTGTATTTTCTAGAACTTGACTTGAAACCATTTCAAAACTTAAAAATTTTTGAAAACATTTTTGGAAATGATTGAGGCACTAGGTATTTTTCTGGCCTCCCGAGCTTTGAATGATAAATGCTACCCCTTAGTTGCCCAATTTTGAGCCTAAAGATAAAATACTTTTCTTGGTACCTTGAATTACTTTGATAAATAATGCTTGGTATGGCATCTTTTAAAGTATTACAAAAAGGGTAATTGGTAGTTGGAAAAAGTATGGGATGAAAAAGGTTAGAAAGTAATTTCTCTTGAGCTATAAATCTCCCCTTCTCCAAACAAATAAAAATGAAATAAACAAAGAAAAAAAAATGGAGAAGGGGATGACAAAGAATGTGAGAAATGAAAAGAAAAAGAAAAAGAAAAAAATAATAATAATAGAAGGAAGAAAGGTGGAAAAGTAAACCAAAGCCCAAAAAGGGGGTATTTTAGAAAGTGTCATGCTTTGTAATGTTTGAATATCTGTCTAGCCTTCTTGAAATTCCCTTTTCCTTAATTTTCCCACCTTACAATAAATCCCATGGCCACATTACAATCAAAGGAAAAGACCTCTTGATTCTTAAGTGTTTTCATTAATAAAGTGGAGATTTGGTTAATAGACAAGCCTATGGTAAAATACTTTCCTTGAGGAAATTGAGTGAATTATCAATAAACCCTAAAACACTTGAGTGAGGTGAGATGAGTGCCCAAATCAGTGAGGATATGAACTTGAAGAACCTAAGCTTCTAATTGGACTTGAACTTGATTGTCTCTTGAGTGCTTATTAAAAATGCCTATTACTTGGATTAGCTTCTAGGGTTTTTGGTTCACTATCCACGCTTTGATTGATTTATATCTTATGGCCTGAGTAATTGCTTGAGGACAAGCAAAGTTTTAAGCTTGGGGTGATTTGATGAGTGTGATTCCACATCATCTTTGTCCATCATTTTGCATGCATTTTCATGTAGTTTAGGCATATTTTTATTAGATTTTAGGTTAATTTTCCTTTGGAACGGGTAAGGCGGTTTTCGTGTGTTGTTTTGCAGATATCAAGGGTAAATTGCTCAAGATCAACCATGATGAAGTTTGGATGAAGATGGAGCTTTAAAACTGAAGAAAATGAGCCAAACAGAGCCCATCACGGCCTAGCCGTGATGCCCATCACGGCCATGATCGAGCAAAACTGAAAAAGAACAAAGGCTGAAGTCAGAGTCTGTCACGGCCTGGCCGTGATAGCCATCACGGCCGTGACCTAAAACCACCACAAGTCAGAGCACATCACGGCCCAGCCGTGAAATTCTTCACGGCCATAACAGAGGGCTCGCGACGCGAGCATAGGCTCGCCTCGCGAGAGACTGGAATTTCGCAGAGCAACCAGAAGCAGAGACCGTCACGGCCTGGCCGTGATGGCCATCACGGCCGTGACGCGCATTACTTGGACCTGAAGAAACCGAAATAGATCAGATTTTGAGTTGGTTTGGGACTCTAACTTCCCCATTTCTATAAATAAGGATCAAGGCATCAGATCTGAGAGACATAACACACAACACATTGGATGATCCATAACAACTAGGACTTAGGCATAGATCTCTCTTCTCCTCCTCTCTTCTCTTTTCTGATTTTCACTATGTTGTCAACCCAGCTTGTCATCTCCATGGCAAGACTGGAGTAGTAGTTTGTTTCTAGGGACTAGGGCTCTGCCCGAGGTTTGTAAATGATGTTGATTTGATGTAAAATCGTTGTTGATTTCGTTATTGTTTTAGATCTGATTTCTAGTGTGTTAATCACTCATAAATTTCGGCAACCGTTTATTTGCGTGACGTAGACGTTCTAAGGAGGAACCTAGTGGTGAACTTAGGATTTCTAGGGTATTTCACTCGTAAAATTCAGCGGCCACTGGTTTGTGAGATGTGGATGATCTAAGGAGGAACCTAGCGGTGAACTTAGGTTATTTGCACGACTGAGACATTATAAGGAGGAACCTAGGGGGTGAACTTAGGTGTCGGACCTATAGAAGTCAGACTTGGGACTGAAATCACGAGAGTTAGAAGCCGTCCCTCGAGGAGCAACGAGTTGTCACGAAGCGCAAAGGGTCTGATCTGGGATCGACTACCACGAGAGTAGGGGTCGGGTCAATTGGGCACGGCTTTTGTAACCCGAGAGGGAGCTTAAGCTATCAGAGGATAAACTCGCCTTCAAGGCAATTTCGGTAATCGACAAAGGTAAATCAGATTAGCAACATAAACAGCCTCAAAGGTAACCCAAATCCCTAGGAATCCGTTTAGATCCAAAACCTCATAAACATTTTTTACTGTTTGTTTATCATTTAAATTCAAATTCAAAAACCCTTTTCACTCAAATCATAAAAATCCTTTTTACAAAGTACAGATCTAATCGATTCGAAAACCGATTGCGATTCGAGAACACAGTCTCTGTGGGTTCGATATCTTTTATTACTTGACGGCAGTCCGGTACACTTGCCGGATTCGCACGAGTGCGCACGCCGCAGCTGACATCAATTAACACTCAGAAATCCAAGTTTTATGCAGATACTATTTCTGCAAACAGAATGTCTTCCATTGCCAATGTTTTAGGATTTACTGTAGGCAGGTTCCCTTTCACATATCTTGGGCTGCCTGTGTTCAAAGGGAAGCCAAGGAAATCCCATTTGCAGTCCATTGTAGATAAGATTAGATCCAAACTTGCCACATGGAAGGGAAGTCTGTTGTCAATTATGGGCAGAATTCAATTACTTAAGTCTGTGATTACTGGTATTATGTTGTATAGCTTTCAGGTTTACTCATGACCCTCTAGCTTGCTGAAATCAATTGATTGCTGGCTAAGAAACTTCATATGGTCTGGCAATACAGAAGTCAAAAAAACTGTGACAGTGGCTTGGAAAAAAATCTGCAAACCTGAAGCTGAGGGAGGTCTTGGTCTTAGATCATTTAGATCTGTCAACAGTGCTTCTATGCTTAAGTTGTGCTGGGAATTAACCTCTTCATCAGAGCAGTGGGCTTGCCTTCTGAGAGCAAGAGTTATGAGGAGAAACACAGTGATCCAATATTCTATCTCCTCCTCAATCTGGTCTGGAATCAAGCCTCATCTGAATACAGTTGTGGAAAACTCAGCCTGGATGCTAGGTGATGGTGCTGATATCAACTTTTGGAATGATATATGGTTGTCTAAACCCTTAAACTCATTGCTTGCTTTCCCAGCTCAGTTACAGTCTTCTTTAAAAGCAAAGGTGAAGGACTTCTGGTTCAATAATTCTTGGAATATTCCAAGCATTATTTTACAGCATTGCCCTGCTATTGCTGCAGAACTCATGCACATCAGCATTCCATCTTTTCCTTGTAAGGATACCCGTGTGTGGTGTAGGAATGAATCGGGGTCCCTAACACTGAAGGATGCATATCAGTTCCTCCACAATAATGGTCAAACAATTTCTTGGGCTAAGTCTCTTTGGATTAACTGTGTCCCTCCTTCCATTTCCTTCTTGGTTTGGAGAATCATTCACAACCGTATGCCTACTGATGATAATCTTTGGGCCAATGGCTGCATGGTTGTCTCAAGATGCAATTTATGTGGTTGTAGTTATGAAACAACTACTCACCTATTCTTTCATTGTGCCTTTGCAAAAAATTTGTGGTCCTGGCTGAGCAACATGCTTAGCTTGACTATAGACACATCTTCAATGCTCACTGTTTTTTCAATTTGTGAGAATTAATGGAGCTCTCAAGTAAAGGACCTTTTGACTGCTGCAATATCAAGTATCATCTGGGCAATCTGGAATTGCAGAAACAAATCAATATTTGATGACAGATTCATCCTTTTGCAGGTTACCAAAAACATGATCCTTGCAAAGGTTAGCCTGGCAGGTAACTTGAGCAATGGCACAACTTCTGCATCCTCTCAGGAACTCAGGATTTTGAATGAATTTAAAGTCAGCTGCCATCTTAATCGTGCCCGCCAAATCACTGAAGTTAAATGGCATCCTCCTCCTTGTTACTCGGTTAAGTGCAACACTGATGGAGCTGCTTGAGGTGCCCCGGGTCCTTCTGCTTGTGGTGGCATTTTTCGTGATCATAGTGCTGCTACCCTTGGTTATTTTGCAGCCAACCTTGGTGTCAATTCTGCTTTTTATGCGGAACTAATGGGTGCAATCTTGGCTATTGAAATTGCCCACAAAAAAGAATGGTCATTATGGCTGGAATGTGACTCCCAAATGGTATTAGCTGCGATCTCCTCTCCATCTATGGTTCCTTGGAAAATAAGAAATAGATGGAAAAATTGCCTGTCCATTATAAGGGATATGCGTTTTGGTTCCTCCCACATCTTTTGTGAAGGCAACACTTGTGCAGATAAAATTGCCAATCATGGCTTGCTGATTAATGGCTTTTTTTGGTGGGATTTGATACCTAGTTTCATTAGGGATGATTTCCATAATAATAGAATGAGTCTCCCTAATTTTCATTTTAGGTGATTTCATGGGTTTGGTTTTGCCCGCCACCCCCCCCCCCCCCCCATGCTTTTGTATTGTTCATTTTTGTTCTTTTTCAATAAATTGAGGTGTGCTGCATATGATGGATATTGGCTAAGGTGCCAACCTAGTTGGGATGTTAGTCTCTATTGTGATGCTTTTTCATGCCTCTTTACTTAAAAAAAATTTGATCTTTAAGTTACAAACATTTTCATTTCTTTGAAGTCTTCTCACTTTCCAAAAACAAAATCAATTTCTTAAGTTTTCTGAGTTAAGCATTTGAATGATTTAATTCTTCAGACACAAGCAATGACCAATGTCATGCCCTCCGGTAATCACAATCAAGCAATAAAATCTCAGTCAACATCATCAACAAAAATAACATTAAAACTCCAATCATTCTATCAACTCTAATCATTCAAGAAAAACATCATTACAATGATTAAAAATTAACATACATTCAAACACAACAATAAGTATGTGACTAACTAAAACCCCTCAGGTAAACTCCATTTACCTCTTGAAGAGCATAAATTCTTTTTATTCAAATTGGTTGAAAAGATTTCCTTCCTCTTACACGGTTGCACAATACAAACCCCAATGTTCAACCCTCAATCAATCAACACATAACAAGTTAAAGCAACCAAATAAATTCTTAACCCTCTTCCTATTAGGGTTCGGCCAATCATGAACAAAAAGGCTAGGGTTTTCAAATTCTCCTAATCTCTTGGATACATGATCCTAGAGCATTAGGTATACAAGATCAATTGACATAACTCACGAATTTTTAAAAATTTCATCCAACCCCCTTGGGTTGGGGTTTTCGGCCCAAATGAGAAAATCAGGTTAAGGATTTTCTTTGGATTCAAGATCTTAGATTTAGATAATATAGGTACTAGAGAGCTTAAATCAATTATTAGATTTCAAAAAATTGAACAAAATCATCAAACCCCCTTTTCTTAGGGTTTCGGCCACTTAGGGTTCATAGGGTTAGGGTTTTCATTTTCATTCAATCTCTCAAACATAAGATCCCATGGTCTTAGAAAGATTATAGCAATTATCATGGACCAAAAATTCCATTCATACCATTTGTTATGAATTTTTCCATTAAAGCTAGCAAAAATGGGTTTAAAAAAATGAAACATGAAAAGAGATGAAAATGATCTCAAGAAGAAGAAAAAATGATCTTGAATCATGATATTACCTTAAGTGAGTGGAGAAAGTAGAAGAAGATTGAATGATCTTGATCAACTTCTAAAAGAAAAGCACTTGGAGCTCTTGAAAATAAACTTGTGTATTTGTGTTTGTGTTTGTGAAGAATGAAGAAATAATCAACTAAGTGACTAAGTGGGGTGGGGGGGGGGGGGGTGAGTTTCTAGGGGTAGTTTAGGAAGAAATTGTTTAGTTTAGGACTTGTTTGGCAATTCAATGAACAATAATTGTTTTTTACTTAGTATATATATATATATATATATATATATATTTAGAGTCGTGATCATGACATTTGATGAGACATGATGTGACACTTTTTGCAAGTCCCATCAATCACTTCCATTATCTTTGCACCATATCCATTTCCGCCGTTTACCCGACTTTGGTTTTTACGCATGTTTTATTTGAATATTTTTCCTGAATAAAATATATTATTTATTTTAGAGCGAAACATTTTGAAATGTCCCATATCACTTAAAATGGAATAACAAATAATAATGTTTCGTTCACGGGACCAAATTAGGTTTTCTGATCAGTAAACCTTTACTGTCTGTGAAAACACAGACCGGGTTTCGTCTGAATTTTTAACCCAAAAATTAACTAAAACTTTCTACCATCAAGTAGAGTCTAGGTATGATTTTGTTTAAGTCAGAATCATTTTCTAGGCCTCGGGTAAAAAATATAAACATATAAATATCTTACAGATATTGGAAAGCAATGAAAATCGGGGTGTTACGTTACTACCCCACTAAAAAAATTCGTCCTCAAAATTACACACCTGGAAAAAGATTAGGATATAGTAATTTCATCTTGTCCTTAGCTTCCCATGTTGCCTCTCCGGTTGTCTCATCCCAAATAACCTTGACTAAGGAAATTTGTTTACCCTTGAGCTGCTTAATCATCTTATCCTCAATTCGTACAGGTGAAGTCTCATAAGACAAGTTTTCTTTTAATTATACTACATCGGGTTCAATTACATTCGATGGATCAGGAATATACTTCCTCAGTTGTGATACTTGAAAGACATTATGAAGGTTTGAAAGAAAAGGTGGCAAAGCAATTTGGTAGGCTACTGGACCAATACAACAAATAATTTGGTAAGGTCCAATGAATTTTGGAGTGACTTTTCTGTACTTTATTACTCTACCTACCCCAGTCGTGGGCGTGACTCTCAGAAATACATGTTCACCTTCTTGAAATTCGAGAGGTCGTCTTGTCCGATCAGAGCAACTCTTTAGCCCACTTTGTGTTACTTTCATCCTTTCAAGGATTTGTTTAACCTTTTCCATTGTTTGTTGCATGATTTCGGGAGCGAGAATCATGATTTCTCTATCTTGTTACCAACAAAACAGTGTTTGACATTTTCGCCCGTACAGAGCCTCATAGGGAGCCATCCCTATACTTGCATGAAAAATGTTGTTGTACTTGAATTCGATCAGCGGCAAGAGATCATCCCAACTTCCATGATGGTCTAAGACACATGCTCTTAGCAAGTCTTCTAATGATTGGATTGTCCTCTATGTTTATCCATCTATTTGAGGATGATACGCTGAGCTTAAACGCAATTTGGTTCCCAGTGCTTGATGTAAACTTCCCCAGAAACGTGAAGTGAACTTCGGGTCTCGATCTGAAACGATACTCGAAGGTACTCCATGAAGTCTGATCACTTCCTTGATGTAAACATCAGTTAACTTTTCCACAGTGTAATTGATCTTAACAGGTAAGAAATGTGTAGATTTCATTAACCTATCAACGGTCACCCAAATTGAATCAAAACCTTTGGAAGTTCTCAATAGACTTACTACGAAATCCATCGATATGCTATCCTACTTCCATTCAGGTACATCTAATGATGTAAGCATTCCTCCAGGTCATTGATGTTCTACCTTTGCCTTCTGACAAGTCAGACATGATGCAACGCACTCCACAACTTTCTTTTTCATGTCTGGCCACCAAAACCTTTGTTTTAGATCTTGATACATCTTAGTTGATCCAGGATGAATACTTAACTTGCTCTTGTGTGATTATTCCAGAGTCATCTTTTTCATCTCAGGATTGTCAGGTACATATACTCATCCCTTACACCTTAAGATGTTCTCTGATCACAAACTAATTCCGTAGCTTTTCCTTTTCCCATTAACTCTTTCTTCTCTTGAAGATACACATCCACAACTTGTTGTTCTCGGATCTCTTCCATTAATCCACTAGAAAATTTTATCATTCCTAAATTGATTTTCTTTTGGTTTACTTCCATAATTAAATTGAGATCACGGAACTTCTCAATTAACTCGAGTTCCTTTACCATCATAGCAGAAATATTAATGGCTTTCCAGCTCAATGCATCTGCTACAATGTTCGCCTTTCCAGGATGATATTGCAACGTGAAGTCATTGTCTTTTACAAATTCCATCCATCGTCTTTGCCTCATGTTGAGCTCCTTTTGATCAAATAGATACTTTAAACTTTTTTGGTCACTAAACACATCAAACTTAGCTTTATACAGATGGTGCCTCCATATCTTTAGTACAAAAACCACATCAGCTAACTCTAGATCATGCGTCGGATAATTCTTCTCATGAGTCTTTAACTGGCGTGATGCGTAAGCTATGACTTTTCGGTGTTGCATTAACACACAGCCTAAACCTTGATGTGAAGAATAAAAATATACTTCATAGGGTTCATTTGGTTCAGGAAGTATTAATATTGGCGAGGTTATCAGACGTTCCTTTATTCTTTGAAAGCTTTCCTCACATTTTGTAGTCCATGTAAAAGGTTGATCTTTCATTGTAAGTTGATTCAATGGTGCAACTATATCTGAAAAACCTTCAATGAATCTCCGATAATAACCAGGTAGACCAACAAAGCTTCTAATCTCCGTCACCGCCTTTGGCCTTTCCCAAGAAAGTACTGCTTCTACTTTCGCAGTATCTACAGCAACTCCTTCTTTGGTGATCACATGCCCTAAGAATTTTACTTCTTTGAGACAAAACTCGCACTTGCAAAGTTTTATGTACAGTACCTTATTGTGTAGGATTTTTAGAACTTGTCACAGATGTTCTTCATGTTCCGCATGACTCTTAGAGTAAATGAGAATGTCATCGATGAATACTACGACGAACCTATCAATAAATGGACGAAAAATCCGATTCATGTAGTCCATGAAGATAGCAGGCCCATTCGTCACTCTAAAAGGCATTACGAGATACTCGTAATGTCCATAACGAGTTTGGAATGCGGTTTTTGGTATATCTTCTGTCTTCACTCTTATCTGATGATAAACCATCCTTAGGTCGATCTTCGAGAACACAACAACTCCTCTAAATTTTACCATTAGATCGTCTATGCGTGGTAGAGGGTACTTATTCTTGATCGTCACTTTGTTAAGTTGTCGAAAATCCACGCAGAGTCTCGAACCTTCGTCTTTCTTTCTTACTAAAAAGACCGGTACTCCCCACGGGGACACACTCAGTCGTACTTACTGTTTTGACAAAGATCCTCCAGTTGAGCTTTCAACTCAACAAGCTCTGTAGGTGACATTTGGTACAGAGCGATTGAAATTGGACCGACTCCTGGAACTAGATCGATGGAGAACTCGATATCTCTGACTGGTGGCAAACCCGAAACATCATTCGGAAACACATCCGAAAACTCTCTCACTATAGGCACCATACTCAAATCGATCTGCCCCTCGACTTCTAAGCTAGATAAAAACAAGCATCCCAGATATCCTTCTTTCAAAGAAGTTCTTACTTGGTTGGTAGATAAAAATCCAGAAATCTCAGGATCAGGAAAAACTAAAGTTTTATGAGCACAATCTAAAAGGATATGTTGGAAGATAACCAATCCATGCCTAGAATTACATCTAACTGTATTAAAGGCAAGCATATCAGATTAACAAGAAAATGCCTATCCTTAATAACAATAGGACAGTTCAGACATATAGAATTTACAAAAATGGGTTCAGCAGTTAGGGTTGAAACAATCAAATCATATGCAATGGAAGAAACAGACAATTTCAGATGTCTCACACAATCCATCGAAATAAAAGAATGTGTCGTACCCGAATCAAAAAGTACAGTTAAGAGATTACTATCTATGTCACAATTACCTTGTATGAGATCATTGGACTTTGAAGCTTCAGCACCACTCATGGTGTAAACTCTTCCCTTAGCTGTCAATTTATTGGTCTTTGAATTGTTAGCAGTTGGTACAGACATATGAGCATTGCATTCCTTGGCCATGTGTCCTATATGTCCATACTTGAAGCACTTCACTCCCTTCAACTAACAAAAATTGGTAATATGGTTTGTACTTCCACACTAGAAACATTTCTGAAGATATCTCTGGTTTTGGTTCCTTTGGCTCCCACTGCCAGATGCAGAAGCAACTTGTCGGTACGTTGCCCAGAAATGCATTGCGGAACACATTCCAAGTGATTTCCTGGTTGTCCGCGATTAACAACTGTCTGGTGTCGTTCCACTAGTACTCGACATCTCCCAAAAGTAGGAAGGTAGCATATAAAAATTTTACTCCTTCCGGACTGTGAATCAGCTCAAAGATTGTCTCTAGCTCTTGTATACAGAGATCTGCTTTCTCAGGTCCAGTCTCTCCATGAAATTGTGGTGGATTCTGACGTCTAAAAGCAGTCAGGCCTCTGCCTTCAACAGCTTGCTCAGCACGGATTTGTTCTTGCTGATTCTGGGCAGCCATAGTAGCTATCTGTAGCACAATAACAGTGGCAACATCATAGTTCTCTTCGAAATTACCACGGCCGTCTACACGACCACCTCTACGACCTCTTCCATGGTCGCGACCACGTCCACGTCCACGTCCACCCTCTGGTTCCATAACTGACCTACAAGACAAAATCACTTAAACTACAACCAGAAAATGAAACGTAAACTATTCCTTTAACACACATTACTTCTAAAAAGTAATTCACCAAGTCTAAGTCATAGATCACACATCATAGACATAACAGACCTATTCCCAAAGATTCCCGAAAGACTCGACCAGCTCCGATACGACTAATGGAACGCCTACCTCGGCACTTGGTCGCGCTGTCGCGCACGCGCCAAAAAGAACGAGCGGTTTATAAAAATGTAAACAAGGCAGTTCAAAGAGATTATCAAATAAGAAACAAAACAAAACAAAGCAATGAAAACAAGGCAGTTCAAAGAGATTATCAAATAGCAAAAAACGATTAATCTACTGTTCTCGAATTCCCAACTATCATCGGTCCATGTAAATTCCAAGCCCTAAGCAGATTCTAATCCCCTCCCGGTTGTAGCAACAATTTACAAGCGAAACCACTGCTACAGATATATGTCCCTATTCCCGAATTAAGCAAACGGGGTTAAGCCCTTCGTGAACTAAGCGAACACGAATTGAACACACACGAATTAAGCAAACGCGATTAATTATAGGAACATAACGTCACCGAAAATAAATCAACACAACACAATATACTCCTGAATTAAGCAAGCAGAAATATATAGCATAGCATTGAAAAGGGAAAAACATACAAAACAGGAATTACAAGAACCTCAAGTGTAGTGGAATTCGATTACAGTAGACTAATCTAAGAAAATTAGTTCTCCATGGAAAACGAAACACACAGAAAAATGTAAAAACAATGGAGAGCAAAAAGTCCTTCCAAACTGTCCAGAACAGCCATTTATACTATTCAGAAATTTAGCCCACTCGCGAGGCGAACCCTCATTCGCGAGGCGAATATTGTGAAGAGTCAGCAACGTTTGGTCTTCTCGTGAGGCGAAGTAATGCTCGCGTGGCGAGGAATGGAAGAGTCACGGCTTCTGGCTTCAGTCTCGCGAGGCGAGACATGTATCCGCGAGGGGACACAGAACGGGTTGCATTTCTCTAGAACAGTCAGCTATCAGGGTCGCGAGGCGAGGTGTTGTTCGCGGGGCGAACCAAAGAGGATGACATTTTTACTGTTCTACTGGCTTTCAGGTTCGCAAGGCGAGAAAACTCTCGCCAGGCGAATCCCCTGTTTCTTTATTCCCTCAACTTCTACTTAACCTGAAAACAACAAAATAGCCATAAGTGCTTTATTTGACCCAAAACTGGCTAAATTAACCTAAAACTACTCAAACGACTCAAAATGTTGCTTAAGGACAATCAAGTCTAATTTGGGTGAAAATGAGATATAATTAGCACAAAACCCTGTCATACTAGCCATAAAACTAGATGATCCAGAGGCTTATCAAAATACCCCAAACTAAAACTTTGCTTGTCCCCAAGCAAACTACAACTCAAAAATCCAAAAGACTCAAGACCTGGCAAGCTTAAAGATTCAATCAACTTTTCAAAAATTCAAGCAATTTCATCAAAACAGTTTTTCTTTCAATGTTCCCCCCTTTCAAACAAAGCAATCCCCATATTCAATTATTCTAAACAATTGAGAATTTCATCAGTGAAACAATCATTAATCTAAGCAGGGGATCCAAGTTACACGCAAGAGGGAGATCACCAAATTCAAACAACTGCCTTTCTCACAAGGGCATTTAGTGTTTCACTCATTCGCTCAGTTTGTCTAGGTTATCAACATTTCCTCAATTCACCTTTCAAGAGCACTTCCCATGAATTTGATTTTCATCTCAAAATGGTTCCCACAGAAACGTGCATGCAACATCAAAAGGTCTTCTATGGTTGTAATGGGGCCTGGCTAGGGTAGGATATACAAAGGAGCTAGGCTTAAGTCCCTAGGAACTAAGAGAGCATGAGCTTTTTACACTTTGAAATTCCACTCAAGTTTCTTTTTTTTCATTTTTCATTTGCCTTGAGTGACTACAGCCTCTTTATTCAAATAGCCTTTTTGAAATTTTTGTACTTTTTTTTTCTGCTTTTCTTTTCTTTTTCTTTTTTTTCCTTTTTTCTTTTTGGCCCTTGGCTCCAACCTTTCCATTGTATTTTTTTTCTTTTTCTCAATCCCAAACAACACATTACACCTTGTAGCCACCCCAAACTTAGTTTCTTGCAACCCAATCTCTTACTAAGATTCCATGCTCTCCTAATCCTAAGATCGGGTTAACATGGTTTTTTCAGATTTTAGCTTGTAACATAGGGTTAACAAGAATTAACAGGATAATTAGGCTCAAAGGGGCTAACTAAGGAACATGCATTAGGAATTGGTTATTTTAGGCTAAGTAGCTATTTACAAAGAAAATGCCTAAATCATCTGAAGCAAACACATAAACATGCAAACCAAAAAGAGATTTAAGAAAATTCAGGAAAGTGCAACTTAAAAGTGATTCACACAGTTAAAAAAACATGTTGGAGGCTCAAATCCTCACCTGGACATTTTTGCAAATTGTTTGACAGAGATTCTATCCCTAGTGTGTGCTTCCTATCACCCCAAACTTATCATAAATCATGCCATCATAACAAAATCTCAAAGTTCAGTTTTCAATCACATGGGGATCACTGTTCAAAAAAAAAATTCAACCTAGGGGGAATCATCACATCAATCATGCAATCAATCTGTGCAAAATCATTAAAATCAATCAAACTTGCCAACATAAGACTCAACACAATTTATTCAAGAGCTAAAAGAAAAGAAAACAAGACAAAACAAAACTACAACTAGTTCCCTCCCCCACACTTAAAACATACATTGTCCCCAATGAACAACAGAGCTATAAAATCAGAGTGAGGGAAAGGAAAGGGTACTCCCTGATCAAGTTTCAGTGTAGGTGGGAGCTTCCACGGAGAGCTCCTCAACATTAGCGTCCACAGGAACACCAGCATCCACACCATGGAATGGCTTCAGCCTCTGCCCGTTAACCTTGAAGGACTTGTTGGTACCTGCACTTGTAATCTCTACTGCACCATAAGGAAAAACGTTAGTAACAACAAAGGGGCCATCCCATTTAGACCTAAGTTTCCCAGCCATCAATTTCAGGTGGGAATTAAACAGTAAGACTTTCTGGCCCACAGAAAATTCTTTCCTAGAAATCATCCTATCATGAAAAAGTTTTGTTTTCTCTTTATAAATCCGGGAGCTTTCATAGGCTTCTAGCCTAAGCTCCTCAAGCTGCTGCAACTGGAGTTTCCTTTCAATACCAGCTTTCTTCAATTCCAAATTACAGCACTTGACTGCCCAATATGCACGGTGCTCAACTTCCACCGGGAGGTGACATGCCTTACCAAATACAAGCCGAAAGGGGGACATTCCTATTGGCGTCTTGAAAGCGGTCCTCTGAGCCCACAGTGCATCTTCCAAACGGCGGCTCCATTCCTTTCTATTCGGCTACACCATCTTCTCTAGAATCTGCTTGATCTCCCTATTTGATATCTCAGCCTGGCCATTGGTCTGGGGATGGTAAGCAGTGGAGACTCTATGCACAACCCCATATTTCCTGAGTAAGGCTTCCATGGTGCGGTTGCAGAAGTGAGTGCCCTGGTCACTGATTATAGCCCGAGGTATGACAAACCTGCAAAAAATGTTGGACCTAACAAATTTTGAAACAACTTTAGCATCGTTAGTCCTAGTGGGGATTGCTTCCTCCCACTTTGAAACATAGTCAACAGCCAAAAGAATGTACAGAAAACCAAAAGAAGCAGGGAAAGGACCCATAAAGTCGATTCCCCACACATCAAAAACCTCACAAAAAAGCATGGGCTGTTGAGGCATCTCACTCCTATGAGTGATGGCAGGGCCTGTTGTTTGACACTCCTTGCAATTCCTGTAGACCTCATAGGCATCTCTAAAAATTGTGGGCCAGTAGAACCCAGAATCCAGGACTTTTCTTGCCGTCCTATGTAGTCCAAAGTGTCCCCCTACATGAGAGGCATGTGAAAAGTGTAAGATGGACTCTGTCTCATGATCGGGGACACACCTCCGAATAACCTGATCACTGCAAAACTTCCAAAGGTACGGATCATCCCACACATAGTACTTTGAATCACTCTTGAGCTTGTGGAACTTAGATCTACTTGTACCTGCAGGAACAACACCAGCAACAAGAAAGTTAACAATGTCATCAAACCAAGGTGTTACCCCATATAGATGTAGAAGTCGCTCATAAGGAAAATCATCTTGGATGGGAGAAGGATCCTCATCCCTTGCTATTCGGCTCAAGTGATCGGCTACCAAATTTTCAGCTCCACTCCTGTCTTTTATCTCCACATTGAACTCTTGGAGAAAAAGCATCCACCGAATCAGTCTTGGCTTAGCTTCTGGTTTCTTTAACAGGTACCTCAGAGCTGCATGGTCAGTGAAAACAATAACCCTAGAACCTAGCAAATATGACCTAAATTTATCAAGTGCAAACACAACAGCTAGCAGTTCCTTCTCTGTGGTGGTGTAATTGGATTGTGAAGCATCTAATGTCCTAGAAGCATAATGAATGACATGGGTAGCCTTGCCCATCCTTTGTGCTAGAACCGCTCCCACAGCAAAATTAGAAGCATCACACATGAGTTCAAAAGGGAAGGTCCAGTCAAGGGGCTGGATGACGGGGGTAGAGGTCAGTGCTCTTTTCAGGTAGTCAAATGCCTTATTGCAGTTGTCATCAAAATCGAACATGGCATCATTCTTCAGCAGGTTTGACAAGGGCAGATCTATCTTGCTGAAGTCCTTAATGAATCGCCTGTAGAAACCTGCATGGCCAAAACAATCCCCTGCTCTACCATAAAGTGACATTTTTCATAGTTCAAAATCAAATCAGTCTCAATGCATCTTTGTAGAACTAAACTCAGACTATGCAAACATGCATCAAATGAGGAGCCATATACAGTGAAGTCATCCATGAACACTTCCATGCAATTTTCAATAAATTCAGTAAAAATGCTAAGCATGCATCTTTGGAAAGTGCCAGGAGCATTACAAAGGCCAAATGGCATCCTCCTATAGGCAAACGTGCCGAAGGGGCACGTGAAAGTGGTCTTTTCCTGATCCTCAGGGGCAATATGGATCTGGAAGTACCCGGAAAAACCATCAAGAAAACAGTAATGAGATTTACCTGCCAGCCGTTCCAGCATCTGATCTATGAACGACAAAGGAAAGTATTCCTTTCTGGTGGAATGATTCAACTTCATATAATCTATACAGACTCGCCAGCTATTCTGGACTCTAGTGGGCACATGCTCATTATTATCATTTCTTACCACAGTGAGGCCGGACTTCTTGGGTACAACTTGCATTGGACTTACCCAAGTACTATCAGAGATGGGGTATATAATACCTGCTTGCAGAAGTTTAGTCACCTCTTTCTTCACCACATCCAGAATCAATGGTTTTAGCCGCCTTTGAGCCTGTCTTACTGGTTTAGCTCCATCCTCCAATAGAATTCTGTGCATACATCTGGAGGGCTAATTCCTGGGATGTCAGCTAAGGTCCACCCAATAGCCTTCTTGTGCTTCTTCAGAACCTCCAATAGTTTTGGTTCCTGGTCAGAGTCAAGGCTGGAAGAGATAATGACTGGAAGTTGTTCATTTGTCTCCAAGTAAGCATACTTCAGGTTCCCAGGAAGTGGCATGAGCTCTAAGGAAGGTGGCTGCTCAATGGATGGTACATTGGGAGTAGCCATGATGTCAAGGACTTCTGCTGAACAAACAGCTTCACTCTCACTATCACTATCACCCTACAAAGTTGAATCAAGAAACTCAGCACAAACAGCACACGAGTTAGTGTCAGTACATGAATATATATCATCAAATCCAGAAATAAATGGAAAAACAGAGTGCTCCTCCAATGGATGTTTCATAGCATCAAAGATGTTGAACTTTGCCACAATATCACCAAACTCCATAGACATGGTCCCATCATTAACATCAATCTTAGTCTTAGCTGTCTTCATGAATGGTCTGCCCAAGATTATTGGTGATCTACTGGAATTTGTCTCGCCTGCCATGTCTAGGATGTAGAAGTCAGCAGGGAAGATCAAATCATCAACTTGTACCAGCACATCTTCTACCATTCCCATGGGGCGGGCACTAGTCCTGTTGGCCAACTGGATGGTGAGACCTGTATACTGCAAGGGCCCAAGATCAAGGTTATTGAAAATAGAAGTGGGCATGACATTTATGGAGGCTCCCAAATCCAGCATGCAATTTTCAAATTTTCTGTCCCCAATAGTGCATGGAATAGTAAAAGTGCCCGGATCCTTGCACTTCTGTGGTAGTGCCTAAGTAGGGGCTAAAACAACAACTCTTTCTGGTGCAGGCTTAGACTGGATAAGAGCTGAAACATTTCTTCCCAAATCAACTCTCTCATTACTCTTCAACTTCCTCTTATTGGTGCATAAATCCTTCAAAAATTTGGCATACTTAGGAACCTGCTTGATCACATCCAAAAGAGGAATATTTACAACCACCTTTATGAACACATCAAGAATTTCCTTCTCCTTGTCTTCACCACCAATCTTCTTATTTTTCTATACTCTGTGTGGGAAGGGGATCGGTGGTATGTACACTTTCTCAACTTCAACATCAACTGAAGGCTCAGGAGTTACCTCAACAGTTTCTTCATTTTTCTCAGAGGCTGCCTCAACAACTCTTCCAGATCTCAGAGAAATGGCACTCACATTAGGATTGGATGCATTGGGATTCATCACTGTCTGTGCAGGTAGCTGGGTTGTCCCTTGAGCTTGCTGTATGTTATTTATGGAAGTGGCAAGCTGTCCAATCTGTGTCCTCAAATCTTGAATGCTAGCATCTGTTCGCTGCTGGGTCTGGCCAACTTGCTGCTGAAACTGTGTCTGTGAGGCCTGAAGCTGTCCGACTTGCTGCTGGAAAAGTGTAGTCATTTGTGCAGTCATTTGTTTGAACATGTCCTCTAGTGAAGGTCCGGAAGGTGCAGAAGTGGTCACTTGAGGAGGATTCTGAGGTGCCATCGGTTGTTGTTGGGATGAGTTCCCATACCGAAGATTAGGATGATTCCTCCAATTGGGATGGTACCTATTTGTGGAGAGGTCTGGAGTGTTGTACCGGTTCTGATTATTGCCTTGATTATAGGGATGGACTGCATAAGCCTGAGACAAATCAGTCACGAACTCTTCCTTCGGAATGGGGCATGCATCATACGGGTGCTCAGGAGAGTTGTACATGCCACACAACCTTGCAGGCTAAACCCTATCTATTGCCAATTGCCTTACAAAAGAAGTGAGCTCATCCATTCTATTCTCAAGGGCCTGGTTGGACGAAGAGCTATGGACCTCATGCACACCTCTTGTCTCAACAGAATTTCTTCTGGTTGTAAACTGCTGGGAATTCAGTGACATATTTTCAATTAGTTGCTTGGCAGCAGCTGGGGTTTTATCAACAAGTGCTCCCCCACTAGGAGCATCCAAAATATTCCTATCCATCGGCAGTAACCCCTCATAAAAGTGTTGGATAAGAAGTTGTTCATAAATCTGATGCTGGGGGCAACTGGATACCAAATGCTTGAATCTCTCCCAATATTCAGCCAACGACTCATTTCCTTGTCTGATGCCACATATTTCCTTCCTTATTGACGCAGCTCTGGAAGCAGGAAAATATCTCTCTAAGAAAACCCTCTTCAAATCGTTCCAGGTGGTGATAGAGTTTGGCTCAAGATATAACAGCCAATCCTTTGCAGCTCCCTGGAGTGAGAACGGAAAAGCTTTCAGCTTGATGCTATCCTCAGTTACTCCCTCTGATCTCGAGGTTGTGGAGCAGACAACCTGTAATTCCTTCAAGTGCTTGTGTGGATCCTCACCTGCAAGACCACTAAACTTTGGCAACAAGTGAATGAAACCAGACTTTAATTCAAAGGGGGTATCAGCACCAGAATATGCAATACACAAGCCATTATAATTAACATCAGGGGCAGCAAGATGTCTTAATGTCCTTTGGTGACCCATGTTAGCAAAAACAATTTTAGAATTAGAATCAATACTAGTGCTAGCCCGAATTTCTCTACGGCGTGTGTGCAGTGTTCTTTCAATTTCAGGATCAAAATCACACAATTTAGGGCAATTGGACCTAGTAGCCAGACCAATTCAAAACAAAAACAGAAAATAAAAGAAAGAAAATAAAAAAATAAAATGCGAAAAATAACAAACAAGAGTCCCCGGCAACGGCGCCAATTTTTGGTCGCGCTGTCGCGCACGCGCCAAAAAGAACGAGCGGTTTATAAAAATGTAGTTTAGGGCGACAACTTGGATGTCGTCTCACAAGGACTCTTGACTCGCTATTTATCACAAAAATCAGTTTTTGGGGTGGGGTTTGGATTTGAATGCAAATAAGAAACAAAACAAAACAAACCAATGAAAACAAGGCAGTTCAAAGAGATTATCAAATAGCAAAAAATGATTAATCTACTGTTCTCGAATTCCCAACTATCATCGGTCCATGTAAATTCCAAGCCCTAAGCAGATTCTAATCCCCTCCCGGTTGTAGCAACAATTTACAAGCGAAACCACTACTACAGATATATGTCCCTATTCCCGAATTAAGCAAACGGGGTTAAGCCCTTGGTGAACTAAGCGAACACGAATTGAACACACGCGAATTAAGCAAACGCGATTAATTATAGGAACATAACATCACCGAAAATAAATCAACACAACACAATATACTCCTGAATTAAGCAAACAGAAATATATAGCATAGCATTGAAAAGGGAAAAGCATACAAAACAGGAATTACAAGAACCTCAAGTGTAGTGGAATTCGATTACAGTAGATTAATCTAAGAAAATTAGTTCTCCATGGAAAACGAAATACACAGAAAAATGTAAAAACAATGGAGAGCAAAAAGTCCTTCCAATCTGTCCAGAACAGCCATTTATACTATTCAGAAATTTAGCCCACTCGCGAGGCGAACCCTCATTCGCGAGGCGAATATTGTGAAGAGTCAGCAACGTTTGGTCTTCTCGCGGGGCGAAGTACTGCTCGCGTGGCGAGGAATGGAAGAGTCACGACTTCTGGTCTTCAATCTCGCGAGGCGAGACATGTATCCGCGAGGAGACATAGAATGGGTTGCATTTCTCTGGAACGGTCAGCTATCAGGGTCGCAAGGCGAGGTGTTGTTCACGGGGTGAACCAGAGAGGATGACATTTTTACTGTTCTGCTGGCTTTCAGGTTCGCGAGGCGAGAAAACTCTCGCCGGGTGAATCCCCTGTTTCTTTATTCCCTCAACTTCTACTTAACCTGAAAACAACAAAATAGCCATAAGTGCTTTATTTGACCCAAAACTGGCTAAATTAACCTAAAACTACTCAAACGACTCAAAATGTTGCTTAAGGACAATCAAGTCTAATTTGGGTGAAAATGAGATATAATTAGCACAAAACCCTGGTCATACTAGCCATAAAACTAGATGAGCCAGAGGCTGATCAGCACTACATAAAACTTACTCATTGCGGAAAATAAAAACAGAAAACAATTTACTGGTTTCTTTTGGAAAATAAATTATGACTTGATCATGTTCGAAAACCTGTGTAAAAAAATTTCTTTTGACATATACGTAAACACATCACCTTTTTATATATGTCTCCATACATCTATGCATCATTATCTCTGTTTTCCTACATCAGGACCCTTATAGTTGCGGGTCATCAGTCAGTGTTCTATCATCAGTAAAGAAAATACAGATATAACTATACAATACCAAAAATCAAAGGCTGAGCAGAGAACCACTGCTGCAAAAAGATTGGTTCTCATCAGCCATTTATACAAACCAGAAGAAGACTACCAGTACCTCAAAAGAAAACTAATGTGACATCCGTGTTTTAAGGCATTATTTATATGTTGGATAATTAGGTTTAATACCTTGATTTAGGGTCTAATATGCAAGTTTAAGTGTTGGGAACCTTGCATGGAAAGTACGAGCTGAACTGGCGTTGAATTGAATGAGAACGTGAACATGTTCTAAGATTTTCTTAGTGCCGTTTAGAATGCTTAATAATGAAAAATAAGAAATTTATTTTTGAGGAAGAGATTAGGTATGCTTGAGGGTTTGGTCTTATTCCTTAGGTATAGTGGAGTCTATGTTTCAAATTTTAGGTCAATCGGACTTCAAACGAGTTCAGAAAGTGATAAAACGTATGAAATAATAGTGCTGGTCAGTGTGGGGCGCTGAGCGTAGCATACTGGGTGCTGAGAGCTGGCTCACGGGCGCTGAGCGCCCAACGTGAAAAAAAAAATAAATTTTGTTTTAAATTGAGTCATCACGTTGGGAACCTTTTTAGAAGGTGTAGAACCAGAATTTTAGAGAGAGAGATAAGAAGAGCTAAGAGAGAGAAAAAACTTTCGGAGCTGATTCCGATCAATCTGTTCGTCCTATCGAGTAACCGAATATACCGTTGTGATCCTCGCAATGTCTACTTCATCATCCTATCTTTCGTTTCTTGATTAGGCTAAGGTAAGCCTACGTCCTTTTTATGCCGAAATGCCATTGTGTATTGACTATTGGCAACCCAACAAAGTGACCGTTAAGAATATGTATCCCCTCCCTAGGATTGATGATCTTATGAATAAGTTAATCGAAGCTTTTGTTATCTCGAAGGCAGATTTGAGGTCAAGATACCATTAGATTTGGGTTAAGTCTGAGGACATCCCAAAGACAGTGTTTAGAACACGAAATGGTCACTATGAGTATTTAGTTCTGCCCTTTGGTGTGACTAATGCTCTTGCTGTGTTCATGGATTATATGAACAAGACCTTTCATCCTTACTTGGATAAGTATGTGGTGGTTTTCAATGATGTCATCTTAGTGTACTCCAAGACTAAGAAGGAACATGAGGGGCACTTGAGGGTTGTCTTGCAAACCCATAAGGAGAAGCAGTTGTATGCTAAGTTGTCGAAGTGCGAGTTTTGGTTAGAGGAGGTGAATTTCTTAGGTCACGTGATCTCTAAAGGTGGGATAGCCGTGGACCCGGCTAAAGTAGAGACGGTACTCCAGTGGGAAGCGCCAAAGACAGTAACCGATGTTAGAAGTTTCTTGGGTTAAACAAGGTACTATAGGAGGTTTATAGAAGGCTTTTCTAAGTTAGCTTTACCCTTGAACCATCTCACGAAGAAGGGACAATTGTTTGTGTGGGACTCTAAATGTGAGGAGAGTTTCCAAACCCTGAAGGATAGGTTAACATCAGCATCAGTTTTAGTTTTGCCTGATCCTAGTAAACCTTTAGTAGTGTATTGTGATGCATCGAAACAAGGTCTAGGTGGAGTGTTGATACAAAATGGTAAGGTAGTGGCTTATGCTTCTAGGCAGTTGAATATCCACGAGAAGAACAACCCTACCCATGACCTAGAGTTAGGAGTTGTGGTATTTGCCTTAAATATATGGAGGCATTACCTTTATGGAGTTAAGTTTGAGGTTTTTAGTGATCATAAGAGTTTGAAATATCTGTTTGATCAAAAAGAGATCAATATGAGGCAACGTAGGTGGATGGAGTTCTTAAAGGATTATGAGTTCGATTTGACCTACCACCCAGGAAAGCCCAATGTAATGGTCAATGATTTAAGTAGAAAAACGTTGTATGTCTCCACTTTGATGGTTAGGGAGATGGATCTGATCGAGGAGTTTAGATACCTATGTTTATCCTGGGAAGTTACCCCTAAGAGCATTTGGCTTGGAACCTTGAAGGTTACCAACAGTTTGATGGATCAAGTTAGAGAAGGCCAAAAGTTAGATAAGTTTCTCTTAGACCAGAGGGAGTTGCTTGCTCAAGATAGAGACCTTAGTTTTAAGGATGGAAGTGATGGGGTTTTGAGGTTCAAGGATAGAGTTTCTATACCAGACGTCCTGGAGCTTATGAAGTTGATCCTTGAAGAAGGACATAGGAGTGCACTGAGTGTGCACCCATGTGCCACTAAGATGTATCAGGACCTTAATTGGATGTTTTGGTGGCCTAGGATGAAGAAAGATATGACTGAGTTTGTGTATGCTTTTTTAGTGTGCCAAAAGGCTAAGATAGAACACCAAAAGCCATCAGGAAAGTTGCAACCTTTGAGTATCCCAGAATGGAAATAGGACAGTATTGCTAGTGATTTTATGTCTGGACTCCCGAGGACTCCAGCCGATTATGAAGTGATATGGGTTTTTGTGGATAGATTGACTAAGTCTGTCCATTTCATCCTAATGAACATGGAATACCCTTTGGTAAAGTTGACCCGGTTGTATATCAAGGAAATAGGTGGGTTACATGGCGTACCTTCTAGCATAGTGTCAGATAGAGACTCAAGGTTTACCTCTAGGTTTTGGACTAGTTTGCATGAGGCTTAAGATACCAAGCTTAGGCTAAGTTCAGCTTACCACCCACAGACGGATGGTCAGTCTGAGAGAACTATCCCATCCTTAGAGGATTTGCTTACGGCTTGCGTGCTAGAACAGTCAGGCAGTTGGGATAAGTTTTTGCCCCTGATAGAGTTCACCTACAACAACAGCTACCATTCCAGTATTGGGATGGCACCTCATGAAGATCTTCATAGGAGGATATGTTGGACACCCTTGTGTTGGAATGAACTTGGTGATAGTGTGGTGTTAGAACCTAAGATAGTGCAAGAAACCACTGAAAAGGTAAGAATGATTAAGGAAAAGGTGAGAACGGCATAGAGTAGGCAAAAAAGCTACCATGACAAAAGGAGGAAGGCGCTCGAATTCCAGGAAGGCGATCACGTATTCTTGAGAGTTACTCCAACAACTGGGGTCTGTAGAGTGATGAAAGTGAAGAAACTTACTCCCAAATTCATTGGCCCTTACCAAATACTTAAAAGAGTCAGTGAAGTTACTTATCAAATAGCCTTGCCACCTTTCTTGTCTAAACTTCACAATGTTTTTCATGTGTCACAACTTCGTAAGTACATTCATGAGCCAAACCATGTGATAGTTCCCGACACGATTAAGTTAAAAGAGAATTTGACTTTCGAGGTACAACCCCTTCGAATTGAGGACCAGAGGGTCAAGCAACTGAGGGGCAAAGAGTTTCCTTTGGTTAAGGACGTTTGGTGCGGGACAACTGAGGATAGTGCTACTTGGGAGCTTGAGAGCAAGATGATGGAGGCATACACACATCTCTTCGTTTGAGGTGAGTAGAAATTTCAAGGATGAAATTTTATAAGGGTGGTGGAATTATAACACCCTGTTTTCCGTATAAGTTTTTTTTTATGTGTGCCTTGTTTGTTACTAAGGTTTAGAGTAGGCTAAGTGGGGTTTTTGAGTTAAAAATCCCTTATTGACGCATGAGCATGCCCGTGCTCATGTGTCAGCACGCCCGTGCTGGTTAGGAAGCACACCCGTGCTCAGGGGGGAAACTTGTCTTGTTGACACTAAGTGGAGCACGACCGCGCACAACAGGGAGCACGACCGTGCTCAGTGCAGAGTCTTTAAATAGATAGTGAGCAGCGAGGGTTACAGGTTAAACCCTCAAAATTGGCACTTTAGGCAATCCTAAGTGTGACGACATATTCTCTCATTCTTCCCCTTTGAAACCAATCCTTGTTTGGTGTTCTGTTCATAGTTGAGAGAGTACAATCATGCGCCAGTGCCAATTAGCAAAGGTAATGGTCTTTCCCTCTTCTATTTCCTTTTTTGTTTCATGAATTGGGAACAAATGGGTTAACCCTGTTTGTGTTGAGCAAGGCTTGGGATCGTTCGTTGAGCCATTCGAGGGAACCGGTTTAGGAGCGTCTTCAGTTTAACGGGAATTCTTCATACCAAGTATGGGGAGAAGGAATAGTATGAGTATGTAGGCATGGGGGTAGCATAAGACAAATGGTTGCCATAACCCTTTATGTTTGATAACATGTTGTATTCCTATATGCCTAATTATTATATGATGTGAACTGTTTGTTTTTATGATATTGGCATGACTATTATTAATTGTTTATTGATGTTTGTTATCTTCATGTTGATGCAACGATGCCACGATTGAGTGTTTTTATCATAATTGTGATATTGTGATATATCGGCTGTTGTTTGGTATTATGAACGCATGACATAAATACAATAAAACTGTTAAACAGTGTTAAAGGGTAGTTGTTCCCCTTGTTCATAAGACTGAATGTTAGTAATGAGTGAGGATTATGCCAATGGCCTAGTCAATGACCGTAGGGATTGATTTTGAGCGATTAGGGACAATTAATGGAATGAAACTAAAGGATTAATTACCCTCTAATTATAAGACATGAACATTTAATCAACACTAATGAAACTGATGACCAATGGGTTAGTAAGAACCCCTAAGATTGAATCTGAATTGTTCCCAATGGATTGGCAAAAGGTCTGTGACCCTTCTGCCCGGACCAGCAGGGCGCCCACTTGAGTACGCCCGTGCTCCACAGGGAGCATGCCCGTGCTTCCATTCACACCCAGAATGGGGCTCACTGCTTAAGCACGCCAGTGCTCAATAGTCATCACGATCGTGCTTAACTGTGAGCTCAGCACGACCGTGCTGAGGGGTGAGCACGCTCGTGCTCAATTGTCCAGAACAAAAAATAGAACAGACGTAGAATGCTGAGTTAGGGGTGTTTGACCCCATAGGCCTTAAAAGACTTAATAAAATACCAGCGACACATGAAGACCAAATACAAGTGATAAAATTGCTATACCTTGGTAGTCTAGTGACCAAGGCGACCTTGATGCATGATGGTCAAGGTGGTAATCTCTAGTGCTTAATGGCTTGAGAGTTAATGATGGCATGGTACCTAAGTACCCTAGTGGCCAAGGGGGCCTTGATACTTGTTGATCAAGGTGGTAATCTCTAGTGAAGAACGACTAGAGTGTTTAATTAATAAATACAAAAGATAACGATAATCCTCGATAGCCGAGAGGTCGAGGTGTGATGGTGTTAAAACTTGGGTAGCCTATAGGCCCAAGTAGAGGTGGAGATTGTTCTTGTGTGTTATGTTGAGCATGCATTCATACATCGGAGATGATAGTAGAGGATGTTCAACATAAGGGAGGTCATCTGAGAGTAAGGCAATATGGCCATCCACAGCGATTCAAGTGAATCATGTACAACCGTGGTGGCACATCCGTGAGTAAGGTGCGTCGGCTATCCTAGGGGTCCACCCAAGGTTTGGTGGATTGCCTCGGCGTTGGTGCTTATTGCCCAATGTGGAAATGTAAGCCTGAAGTTGACTTCCTGAGATAGATGGATCCAAGTGCATAAGGGAGTAGTGGAGTAGAGTTTGCATTGCATAGCATACACGTTTGTATGATGATATTGATATGTTATATTGTTTCCTACTATAACATGATTGTTTGATGTATGCTCGTCTTGCTAACTGCTTCCTTGCCATTATATTTGTATTCATGTTTTTTACTCCATATTTCTATGTTTCTTGTTGTGGCATGTATCTTTTATGCAGAGGACAACGAGCAGCCAGTTGAGGAGTGACTTCGAGGAGCCGCGACTCTTTAGTTAGGATTTCAGTTTCTTTAATTTTATGTTATGTTTTTTTTCCCGTATTTTGAGACTTGATACGTTGTGGTGCCTTTTATCCTCTATTTTGATTATTTTCCTTAAATGATGTTTTATTTTATATTACCCTATCTTCTAATTCTTTATATGTATGCGGGGTAGGGGGTGTCACAACTTAGATGTGGCTAACCTAATTAATTAATATTTTATTATGATGATATTGACGAGGTGATATTATTTGAGATATGCTATGAGATATTGATGAGAGGTTAAGGCACTAGGGTATGATTCGATATACGTCTGCGAGATCCATATAGATGCATGTTGTTTATCACAGCCGTGTGTTTGAAATACACGAGGTCTGAAGTCCTAACGGGATGGTCCCAACTTAGATTTAGGCCGTGCAGCTATAATGTCATTGCTATCATGATCACCTTCAAGAAAGAATCAGGGTGTGCACCAGAGCAAGATGTGCATCTATAGTGTCATTGCTTCGGATGAGAGTGTGCACTGGGATTTGGGGACGCGTCGCTTGGTCGACTGACTGACATCCCTAATTAGACGATGGATGTGTGACAGGATTGGTGGTGGCCACGTCAGCATAAGTTGCAAGAGTGCGAAGGGTAGAGAATGATAATGTGTGTCGAGGATGATTGTGTGTGTGTGTGTGTATCTGTGATGCATGTCTATGTGCCTTTATTGTTATATGTTACGTACCCTTTTCCTTATATGATGATAGATAGTTTCTTATCTCCCTACTTCTTTTCTATGTATTTTGTTTTATGTGATCTTTTTTAGAAGACCCTGTGGAGGATCCAGCTATAGAGGAGTTTGATGGGACTCCTTATGAGTCAGATGTCGAGGACGAGTAGTAGACCCGAGTAGTTAGGTAGAGAGACTGTGGCCAATGCGTCTTTTTGCGGTTCTTTTTGCAGGTTGTTGTATATTCAATTATTTTGTCAGTCTGTACTTTTGGGGCCCTATTCTGACGTGGTACCCTATGTAGTACCTTGTACTTTTATATATATGTATATCTATGTATGATGACTATGTTTCCGTTCTTTATGTTTAAAGTTTTAATATTTATGATTTTTTGTATATATGTCTAATTCTAATATTACGATTAAGTTTTAGTTAATTAGGATTTTATTTAATGGGACATCGGGTTGTTTCAATTGGTGGTATTATAGCAGTTTGATTCTGTTCAGACTGTGAAGTTTGAATCCACATCGGATAACGACTATGCATAGAAGTTGGGTAGTGAGTCTAGATGCGATAATTAACATTTGTGTGGCATATAGTATTTATATACCCAGTTATATGTCAGCTAATGATTTCTTTTAACAGGATCATGGCTCGAGGCAGAGGCAGATGACGTAAAGGACGATGGGGTGGTAGGACCCCAGAGAGAGTAGATGTAACACCCTGTTTTTCCTATACTTTCTGTAGCAGTAAATACATATTTAAATGTGTTTATTTTAGATTAAACTCAGAGGATGATTTTAATTAAACTAAAATCATTTTCTTGTGTTGTTGTAACATATGAAGTCACGGTAAAATTTTCGGTTGAAAATTTAGACAGAACCCGGTCTGCGTTTTCAATGTCGGTACAAGTTTACTGTGCAGAAAACCTAATTTTGACCCGTGAACGAGACGGTTAGTGTTTTTATTATGTTTCCTTCAACTTTGGTTATTTTGAAAATTTCATTCAAAAATACAATATAATATTTTATTCGGGCAAAAACGTCGGAAGAATTACGATCGGAAATGCTACCGGGTACGAAATGGAGCAAATTAGGGAGCACAAAAGAAGTGAAGTGACTTAATGGGACATGATGGGAAAGGTTTATGACACACTCCAAAAGTGTAATCCTCACACTTTTCAAATTATATTCTAAAAACCTATTTTTCTCTTTCCTCTTCAACCAAACAAGTCTTAAAGACAAAACTTGCTCTCCAAGCTCATCCTCTCTCCAAAATTTCGTGCTGCCCTCTCACTCCTCTATATAATCATCACTCATCTTCATTCTCTCATTTTCTTCCTTCATCTTCATACATCTTCAACTTCTTCCATTTCTTCTTTTTTTCAAACACTTAAAGCTTCCATTTCTATTAGTCTTTTCCACTTAAGTTCTTCCTTATACTAAGAATAATGCTCTCATATGAATCTTTTTTGAAAGTTTCATCTTTTATTTCCTGGTTTACTTTATGTATTCTTTATATGCTTTAAACTTCTAAAATCTCTCTAAAATGGTAGAAAACTCCTTTTGAGTTGAAACCACTTTCTATAGTTTTGTATTAACTTATATTTTCACATACTAAGAGGTTGTGTAAAACAAAAATCTCTACCTATCTCTTCCTATGAAGGCTGAATGTTAGGCATATGTGGCCTAGGAGGTTTTTACTTCAAATTTTGGAATATGATCATGTGTTTGAGTTTCTAACTATTCCTTGATCTTAAATATATAAATCTTGAAAGGTTTGAGAGCTTGTTTTCCTATGATGACTGAAAATATGTATAAGTAAGCCTACGATACTATGTTTCAACTTTCCAAGTATGATCATGGATTTAGAACTCTTAATACCTTGTGATTCTAAACCTAAGAGTTGTTATCAAACAAAGAATATTTTTCCTCATTATCCTATGTAGGCCGAAACTTAAATGTTTTAGAGCAAGGATGTTTGAGTTTCATTTTCCAAAATGATCATGGACTAAGGCTCCTTAATATAGAAGGATGCTAAGTCTAAGATATTGGAAAGTTTAATGATTTCTAACTTGTTTATTCTATGTTATTGAACCTAGGATGTGTTATTTCTTATTTTCCAAAATGATCATGGACTTGATCTCCATAAGATATTTGGATGCTAAGTCTAAGAGATTGGACTATTTAAGTTTCAATTGTTTTCCAAAATGATCATGGACTTGAGCTCCATAAGATATTTGGATACTAAGTCTAAGAGATTGAAGAGTTTATAGATTTCTAGCCTATAAATCCTATGAAGGTCGAACCTAGAAGGTTATGGACCTAGGATACTTTGTTTTTCATTTTCTAAAATGATCATGGTTTTGAGCTCCTTACTATGTATGGATGATAGACCTAAAAGATTGGAAAGTTTAGAGAATTCTAGCCTATTTTAATAGCCTTGACCGAATACCCTAAGTTTATAACTTAGTGGGATTTTAATTCAACCTTGTTAAATGATCATTGTTTATGAACTCCCAACACTTAAGGATCATAAATCCATGAGTTGTATAATTTTTGGGGATCTCTAACCCTAATTTATTGTCTTTGCCGAACCTAATACCTTGTGGTTTAGTGTTCTTGGTTGATTTTAACTTGTGAACTTGTGTTTATAACCTTAGACTTCTATTGCGCAGAAAGTGAGGACGTTCGCGGTACTTCTATCCAACCATCTCATATCTCTACCTAACCAAAGGTAAGAGGGGACTGCCTAGGGATATTCAATGACTATATGCATGTGTGTATGTGTTTAACTTGAGTGATTTGAATATTATTATGATATGGAGCCAATACTTGAATGACTTGTTTACTTGAGCTATTGTGATTATTACTTGAAGTTGATTTTCACTTGCTTTACAGTTTTATGAATTATATATATGTGATGAACTGTCATTAATTGTGATATTACTGTTTGAGATATATTACTGTTGATTGAAGTTTGAGAAGCCATACTTGAGTCTGTGCTCAATGATTATAAGGATCAAAAGCCTTAATAAGCCTTGAATAAAACTTTGAAAGTTTCGGTTTCATTTATAAAAGTTCTGTGTTTAAAGTGCTTACTTCATAAAGAATAAGATTCTCGTTTTTGAAAGAAATGTTGAAGTGATTTTAAGTCAACAGAAACTACCCTTTCATGATCTAAAGTTTTGTACAAGAGAAAACCTTTTTCGAACTAGTGTTTTATGAAAGGAAAACCCTTTGAATATATTTGACTTAAGTCCATCAAGGATTTCAAAAACAAATGAATTTCCTAATTGCTTTATAAAAGATTTTGCAAAGGAAAAGGATTTTCTCATAAATTATTTGGAAACATTCTGGTTACTTGGATAAGTGATAGAGGTTTTGTTTTGGATTTGATTTTCACTTAGCGAAAAGTAAGCACATGTGAATAGGAATCTAGTCGCGAGACATCGCTCTAGTTTTCCATGATATGCATGTGATCTAGGATCCATGTCAAGAATTATGGACCAAGGGTCCTAATCATGATGTTATGGGCTAAGAGTCCAAATCTCGGAATTGAGGACTGTGCGTCTTGATTTCGTTGCTACGGACTAGGAGTCCTTATCATGTTAGAATAAAACATGGATAAAATCATAAATGATTTCTATGACCACAAACCTTGACTGCGACATTGGTCTAAGGTGTTGTGATTGAGAACTCGGATTGCCCGTCCTGTGTTATTGATTTTCAGGTGATGATGAAATTTATGAATAGTCACTAACCTTTAAGCTTAGATAATGAATGAGAACGAACACAAAGAAAACATCGAGGACTAAATGTTTTACATTTGCATTTATGGCAGACGTTCCCGACGTGGTTTTAACGTGAGACCTTAACAGGAAAGGTATCATGCGACGGTGTATTATCGGTGTTCTTAAGATGGACAATGAGATGGTGTGAACAGCCATTTTTGTCCGTCTTTTATTATATTTTTATGATATTATGCTTCAAGGAGACTGATAATAGTAATAAAGAGAGAAAGAAGGAAAAAAAATAACAAAGAAAGGAAGTGGGCTCATAATCAACTTGCTGTTGGACGCGGTCCGGGCCAGTCCATTGCATTGGACTTGCTTGTGGACGGGGTAGTCCCGTCCAGTTCACTGCATTTGCCAAATGGACAGGGTGGCCCCGTCCAGTCACAACATTTGCCAAATGGATGGGGTGGCCCCGTCCAGTCCCTTGCGCTTGCCAATGGACGGGGTAGTCCCGTCCATTGCTTCGCACTTGTTGATGGACGGGGTGGTCCCGTCCATTGGTTCGCACTTGCTGATGGACGGGGTGGTCCCGTCCATTACTTTGCACTTGCCAATGGACGGGGTGGTCCCGTCCATTGCTTTGCACTTGCTGATGGACGGGGTGGTCCCGTCCATTGCTTTGCACTTGCTGATGGACGGGGTGGTCCTGTCCAATGCTTTGCACTTGCTGATGGACGGGGTGGTCCCGTCCATTGATTTGCACTTGCTGATGGACGGGGTGGTCCCGTCCATTGCTTTGCAGTTTCCGTTGGACGGGATGGTCCCGTCCATTACTTCACACTTGCTGTTGGACGGGGGTGGTCCCGTCCTTTGTTTTGCACTTGTTGTTGTACGGGGTGGTCCCGTCCATTCCAATGCATTTGCCTTTGAGCGCATCCAGCCCATTACATTTAATTTTCTGTTGGACGAGGAGGTCTCGTCCGTTGCATGTTTAAATTTCTTCTGGACAAGGAGGTCCGTCCCGTGTATATCTACTTTTGCATATCTAAGTTTCTGTTGGACGAAGAGACTTCGTCCACTGCAATTTTGTTTTCAGGCTGGAGACTAAAGAATAAAGAAAGAAGAAGGAGAATATAATGCAGAAGGGATGAAGAAAACAAGGAGAAAAAGACAATCAACAAAAAGGAAAGGAAATTGAGTTATGTCCACTCCCTACTTTACATATCAGACAAGACCTTTTTTCCTCCTCTACCCTTTGGTCCTACTTCCTCATCTCCTCCCTCGTCTTAACCTAGCAGCCCTACTCCTAACCCTAAAAAGCCATCATACACATCAGGCAAAACCCCCATCTCCTTCTCTTTTCAAGCAAGCAACCCTCACATCAAATCACCTCATTTTCATTGCTCACGCCGCCACCATCTGAACACACGCTATTGCTGTTCACGCCACCCCCATCTGAACACGCCATTACTGCTCAAAACCGCCCAAGCCTTGGATTTCGTACGAACCGACCTTGAAGCCAATGGAGAAGAAGCAAGAAGCCCTCTCCTCTGTCTATAAAAGGAGAGGAAAAAGAGGAAAAAGGGAGGATTTTTTTCGGGGGTAGAGGATCCGGTATTTTCTTGGTGAGAAAAGAAAGAAAAAGAGAGAGAGATTTATATCTAACATTTTCTTTGTAAGGAAGAGAGATTAGAGATCTGAGTTTCCTTTTTCTCTTCCCTATTACTAGAGTGGTTAAGAAGGAAGAGCTGAAGGAGCCAGTGAGATTGAATATAAAGACTTCGATCTTGAAATCTGATCACTGAGAATAAACAAAATCACTCTTATTCTGCTCTTATTTGGTAATCCTTATTCTCTTTGTTGATATTATTTCAATAGGTTTCTCGTGACATTCTTATTTTTCTGTGCCACCACTCACTGAATAAGTTAGCAAAAAGTTTCATTTCTACGTTTCATTTTTGTCTTATTTTCAAGAAGTAAAATCGTTTATTTACATAAAAATAGAGGATGATCACTTGATCAAAACAATCTTTTTGGGTTGCCCTATGACAAATGTCATGTTCAACCCTTCAGGTTTTAAGGTTGCTCTGTGGACCTACGTGCCATGTTCAACCTCACATAGGTTCAATCAAAATTTCACAACTGAGGATGTTTCTTTTATGAAAGACGATTCTTGGGTAAAACAAATATCTTCAAAGTTATTAATAATTTATACAACTAACTTTGGGTAACCATTTTGTGGATGTTCTAGGGTGTCGTGGGGTTAAGTCTCCATGCCTTCCCTAGACATAATCGACTCCCGAACCTAAAGCTTTTTTCCTAAAGGGTTTTCCAACTTCCCTAAAATTAAATAAAGTTGGTGGTGACTCCATGTTTTCTCTCTAAGAGGAAAAACTAGTCTTTTTTCTTGGTCGCTACAGATGGCGATTGCACTGGGGAGTTCTTTTAAGATAGTCAAGCCCGTTAAATTGATTTTGTAAATTCTTAGTAATATGTATCTTATTTGTTTTACCTTTTACAATTATATCTTGCTGTTTTTCTCCTTATAATAATTAAATGACAAAACTAAAAATAAATGTTTTTATTTTAGTGATACCTGTTTGGGTTGTCCTTTTGGTTGGGTTTTTTTCCTATTATTTAAATGAGAAGATTTAGTTGTACGTATATTTTAACTCACGTTATTGTTATATATGTTTCACTAACAATGTTTTTGTTTCCTCCTCCTTTCTTTTCTGTTTCCCATATTTTAACAATAGGGTAGAGGACTTGTAACCTTTTTATATATACCTATGTTTGTGTTTTACAGGTTTTTCTTGCCTTCTCTTTTTATTTTTGCTTTTAAATGTTACAGGTTTGTATGCCCCCTTCACACACATCACTATCACATATTGCACACACACTTAGCTCTATACCTGAGCTTGCTCAAAAACTCAAGGATTAGGCGGTGCTATGATATTGTTATTGAAGAGGTCTGGTACCTCCCTGATACTTGTCAATTCACCACTCAGATTGTACATGAGATCATGGAATAGTCATATTGAGAGGGTTTATCCCTACTTGTGGCTAGATTCATGAATCATATCCTTATAAGGGCAATCTGGGGACCATGACTTTTAGAGGTCTAGACCCATCCCAACTTTCACTAATAGAGCAGACCTAGTGACCAGCCTATTTAGAGTCCTAACCTTAGGGCGTGTCCATCCTTAGGTTTTACCTGGCTTAGGGCAAAAGGGGGCGTACTTTTCTTTCCTCTCTCTATTATCATAAGCATAATTTGTCATGCATGCTCATCGTGTATATTCACAAAACTAGGGGCATCATATTGCTACCCCAAACCTGAATGACATATTCGAATATTATTGCACACCTAATAGACGTTATGTCATAATAAAGGTGATACACACCCATCAGGGTTTTCAACCCCATTGGGTCCATGCAACATGAATCATGCAAGATATATTTGTTTCACTATACTCATTTTTTTTTGTCTCTTTGTTGGAAGATTTTGGTATTCACCTTATAGCAAGAACATGGAAAAGTTTGGTTCAGAGAAGAGTACTAGCAACGTGAGTTGTTCCCCAAAAAATATCAAGATCGATATGACACTCAATGACGTGAAGAGATTATGTGAACTCAGCCAGCAAATGCCAGAAAAAGAACGCTCAGACTTTGTCAGCAAATAAGGTTGAATATTGGACTTGTTGCGTGTTCCAGTGGAAGCTCCCGCTCTGAGTGCATTGGCCCAATATTGGAACTCAACTTTGAGATGTTTTTAATTGCCCAACTTGGACATCACTCCAACCATGGAAGAGTATGCTTATATGCTAAGACTGCCAATTCAAAAGAAGACTCGCTTCTACATGTATTATGGCCAACATGTAACAGATCGGAAAATAGCAAGTCTATTGGAGCTTCAACCGGAACAGATAGAGAAAACAGAAAAGGGAACCACCAAAGGGTTGAAGAGGCGGTTTTTGGAAGTGTACCTCAACAAGCTGGGCCAGCAACAACGATGGGTTACTTTCAACAAAGTACTAGCCCTCATGATATATGGGTTGGTGCTCTTTCCTTTTGTACCAAATCTGATTGATCAGTCAGCCATGGATGATTTCTATAGGGCCGAAGAATATGGTGTAAACCCGGTCCCTGCTATCTTAGCTGAAACCTTCCTCTCCCTACAGGTTTGTCATCAGAATCAACAAGGGAAAATGCGATGTTGTGCGTCAATATTGTATGTCTGGATCATGACTCACTTGTACGCACGTGATAAAATTGGTAGGACAGATGACCCGTTGAAAGGATTCACTCGCATGCAACTAAAGCCACACAAGCTATATGAGTGGAAACAAGAGTTTGATCAGATCGACCCGCGGTCATTTAGTTGTATGTGTCCATGGTATAATGGAGATTCAGTTGTATTCAGTTGTGGAAGTTTGTCAAATGTTACATTGATGGGTCCTAGAGGTTGTGTATCATACTCACCAGCTTTGGTAATGCGTCAACTCAAGTGGACATGGGATGAACCCCCCCAAAGAGCTGCTCGATGGGATATTCTTCCTATACCAAGAAGGTGAAGGCATCAAGAGTCAAACGATAGCAGTAAGGTCAGCATGGAATGATATTCATGTAAAAGGACCGGAGGAATTAGGAAGGCGTGTCATAGCTCACACAAAAAGATATGAAGTATGGAGAGAAGCAAGAAGAGGTTTTCCTCCAAGACCTGCATCCCCTCTCCATAAGGAAAATATCCTCTTACCAAAGATCAAATGTTAAAAGAAATTGAAGTTTTAAAAGCTTAGATGAGAGTTTTTGATGAGAAGGACCAAGCTACCGAAGTAACTATTGTCACGCTCCGAAGACAAGTGCAGAAGCTGAGTTTACAGATTGAGCATTTGAAGGACGAATGCGCTGATGCCCACGAAGCCCCGAGTCTCACAAAAGGGCAAGATGAAAAAAGATGAAAAAAGAGCTCGAGACAAATGTAGGGGTTCACGTTGAAACAATACATATACTAGAAGAGAGAGTTGAATCCCTGCAATAATCCTTGGCCCAAACAGAAGTGTACTCTGATCGAGGATGGGACGAAGCAGCCAAGTATCGCGAGCTACTAGCAGAAGCCAACATAAGAGAAGATTGGCTCAGAAACAAGATAAAAGACTCTGAAAGGGTTGAAGCTCAACATCACACAGAATGGGAAAGGGATGGAAATTAGTGGTGAAGGATGTAATGAATGAAAAGGAAGTATAGAAGAGAAAATACGAGGACGTGATGGGTAAGCTCCAATATCACACTTCCCAGCTGGTGGAGCGTTTTGAAGAGGCATCCGTCCACATTCGTATAAACCATTTCCTTCAGCTACCACCGAAGGGGACTGAATTCTTCAATCATTTTGGAAAACTTTCCAGAGGGTTCAGGAAAAAGAAGATGAGACTTTTAACATAGAACTTTGTAGACCTCAAAGAAAGATGGAAACTATCAAGGACTCATGATTTGTATCAAAATATTTATAATGGAATGGAAGTTTTCATCCATGTCTTTCGAGCATTTCTAGATGATATCTATCGAGGAGTACATTCTCCCTTAAATACATCATCAACTCTTTTTACCCTAAAAACGACATGTTTTCTGTGTAAATGAGGACGTTGCTAGTACGGGTGTGGTTCATCGAGGAATGGATTCTCCCATGGAATTGACACCAACTGCATTCAAACTAGAGGGAACCATACCACTAGACTTGATTGCAGGATGGGTTTTCTTGCTATAGGTGTAATACGACAGTCTTCCTAAGAGTACCCTCACAATTGAACGAAGGATGATAATCTGCACATGCATGCATACACGCACACAAAATTTTGAATTGGCTAATAATTTTTTTTAAAATGATTTACAGAATCACATCCTTCTGAGGATTCTGGAACCATTGAACGACCTAGGAAAGGTAACACCAACCAAACCCGAGTTTACGATACCAGATCTCGGACCAGGATGGCTGCCAATGCGTCTGAGGAAGGAAGGAACCTAAGCTCTGAGATAGATGATGTGAGGGGAAGAATAAGCAAGATGACTGAAACCCAAGCAAGATTAGAAGCCATACTACAAGATATGAGGGAATCTCTCAGCATGCTTAGTGAAAACAGAGATACAATTGAACCTGGTAGGCAGCGGATTTCTTCTGTGGTAACAGCACCAATGTTTTCAAACATTAACACGGGTCTCATTCAGGGAGTGTCTGGACCCGACCAAACACATCACACGGCACCAATAACACTTCCCATTGGAGAAGGATATCCCACTTTTGAGAATGCCTATCATGAAGTCCCGGGCTACACCGCGCCAACATCTGAGCAACCACATGTATCTACTCACAGCCAGTCAGCGGGAGTCCAGGCTGGTAAGGATAAGATGAGAGATGAATGGATGGAGAAAATGGAAGAACAAATAAAAGCGATAAAAGGCCCGAGTACCTACGGCCCTCTCCAGATAGAAGAACTCTGTCCCGCCACGGATGTCGTGATCCCCAAGGATTTAAAGATGGCAATCTGGTCCAAGGATGACAAGTTACTTATCAGCTTTTTCCATGAAAGTTTGACTGGCCTCGCCTTAGAATGGTACCTTCAATTGGACCATTCCAAGATCTCGCGGTGGACGAAATTGGCTGACTTATTTATGGACCAGTACAAATTTAACCTGGATGCAGCCCCAAGTCGTGAACAATTGACTACACTGCAGAAAAGAAGTGAGGAGCCCTTCAAGCAATATGCCCAAAGGTGGAGGGGTTTGGCTGCACAAGTTCAGCCCCCGTTGACCTTATCTGAAATGTGCTCATACTTTCTAGGAACCCTCGGAGCACATTTTATAGGGGCCATGGATGGGGCCGCCTACAAAGATTTCTCTGACTTGATCACCGCCGGTGAAAGGATTGAGTTTTTGGCAAGAGCTGGAAAGCTCCCCATGAATGATGGTGAAGGAAGTGCATCCCGGAAGGGATTTCCACCAAATAAGAAGGAAGTTGAGGCGAATTATGTACAACACCAACGGAATTTTAATCCTCAGTACCAAGCACCCTATAACCCTAACCAACATATCCCATACCAGACACAAACCCTGCTTTACCTATCCTCACAAACCAACACTTACCCGCAAAACCAAATCAGTAATATTCCTACCCCCCAACCATATAACCTTGCCCGCCCATCATACACCCGTTACCCGTATGCACCCCCACAAAACCACCCAAACTATCCTCCGCCTCACCAAACGTCCCAAACCAAGGACGTTTCCAAAGTCCAAATCTGCCACCTTTCCCGAAATTGTCCATCTCCAATGCGGATTTATTCCAACATTTGTTTAATCGCCACTTGATTGCGGGAAACCCTGTACGTCCCTTAGAACCACCATTTCCTGCTTGGTACAATCTAAATCAGACTTGCAAGTACCATATGGATGTCATAGGGCATTATATTGAGGATTGCGAGGCTTTTAAGACAACAGTAAGAAAATTGATTGCTTGTGGGAGGCTAGGATTCGAAGAAGAGGTCGGGCCTAATATCATTAAGAATCCAATCCCGGATCATAATGGTGGAAATCGAGTAAACAATTTGGAGGTAACAAGGTCCCCAATCAGGAAGGTGCTGGAACTACGAGTACCAATGCAGAAGATTTTCGAAGAACTGAAGAAGGTGGGATACCACATTTTTGCACCAGTGAGGATCCCAAGATAAGAAAGGTTGTATGCCAAGGATCTAAGGTGTGACTATCATCATGGGCAAGTGGGGCACGATATCGAAACTTGTTGGGATTTCAAAGTCCAGGTTTAGAGGTTACTCACCTTGGGGGTGATTCAAGCAGATGAGGTGCTGCAGAGGAAGTCATTGTAGTTGAAAAAGTTGTACTCCGAGTACCACCCATGAACAAACCTTCAGACCCAAAAAGAGTCATCGTAAGGGTGAGCAAGCCAACTCCTTTTGCTTATGCTGATACACATGTTGTACCATGGAATTATAAACAGAAAGTTGAACTAACTGGAGCTGTGGGGGAGACCTCGAAGGCCCAAGTTACTAATATTGTGAGAATTGGAGGTATTACAAGGAGCGGGCGATGCTACACCCCAGCTGAAGAAAAAACGATGAAGGAAGCCGAAGAAGAGAAAACTATGGCTGAAAGAAAAGGGAAAGAAGAAGAGGAGTTTCTGAAGATCATGAAGCAAAGTGAATATGATGTGGTGGAACAGTTGAAGAAAACTCTGGCAAGGATATCCCTTTTGTCGCTCGTCTTGACATCAGAATTGCATCGCAAGGCATTATTGAAGGTGTTGAATGAAGCGTATGTCAAACCTGACGTCACTCTGGAAAACGTGGTAAATATAGTGGACCCAATCAGGCATGTCAACATGATTACTTTCTCGAAATATGAAGTGGCCTCGAAATCCCGCTGTAGCACTAAAGCTTACACATCACCCTAAAGTGTAAGGGGTTTGTGATTGCAAAGGTGCTTCTAGATGGTGGTTCGGTGTTGAATGTGGTTCCAATGTCCACACTCGAGCAGCTGAATATAAGCGTGGCGGATTTGAAACCACAAGAAATGATTGTGCGAGCCTTTGATGGGACAGCAAGAGGAATCTTAGGAGAGATAACTATGTCCCTTGAAATAGGGCCTAGTTCTTTCCCTGTCCTCTTTCAGGTCATGGAAATCCAACCAGCTTACACCATGCTTTTGGGGAGACCTTGGATTCATGAAGCAGGAGTGGTCCCATCGACTCTGCATCAGTGTTTGAAGTATATCCAAGATGGATCCGTTATTACTGTCTGCGGTGAAGAGGAAATCATGCTGACAAAGCCCACCACAGTACCTTATGTGGAAAGTACAGAGCAGATGGAAGATGACTCGCTGCGTAGTTTTGAGGCATTGAAGTCAGAGAACAAGAAAAGGGAGCCCCCAATGAAGAATGTGAATGAAGTAGTAGTCCGCATCATGGAAAAGAACGGGTATCAAAGAGGAAAAGGCCTAGGCCCTCAGTTGCAAAGGATCCCTCAGCCAATTGAAGCGGCTATGAGAGAAGGAAGGCACGGATTGGGGTATCAGCCCAACCTGACAGAAGGGATGAAATTCATGACTCTTGAGAACAAGGAAGAAGAAGAGCGCGAGAGAAAGTATCTTCCCCTTCTGACAGGGACTTTCCCAGTATCTGCTGAAGTTATCAGTCCCGCAGAGTCATTTTCCCCTCACTTCACTATCAGCACACTTGAAGAGGAGCTGGACGAGAACCATGTCATCTATCTCCCTACTTGCGATGAGGTTCTCAACAATTGGAAATCGAAACCAGTTGTTGATGTTATTTCCATAAAGTAATTATATTATTGTACTAATTATGAACTGATGTTTACTTTCTTTGAGACATGAATGAAAATGTAACACTCTGTCTGGTGTTTTCCTTTTGGTTTCATCGTCTCTTTTCTCTCTCTTTCATTTATTTATTTTGTTTAAGCTTTTCAGTCATAAATAAGACCCTTGCCTATACTTCTCCTATTCCTGACTTTTTCTTCCAGGAATACTTCTTCCACTAAAGATTTACCTCGGGAAAGGAACTTTGAAAACTCATTTATTGATTCCCTCACGGCCGCCGATGAATACGACCTTGAATCCGATGAGGAAGAAGAAGACATTGAAGAATTCATAAAAGTGGTGAAACGGTCAGAGGAAGGGATGAGCTCGAGTGATGAGGTTACAGAAGTGATCAATGTGGGAACCGAGGAGGACAAGAAGGAGTTGAAAATAGTGGATAACCCAGAGCGAAGAGAAATGGTTGCACTATTCAAAGAGTATCTGGATGTGTTTACATGGTCCTACAGAGATATGTCAGGTTTAGATCCTGAGATAGCATCGCATACAATTCCCTTATACCCAGATGTGGCTTCAAAGAAGCAAAAATTAAGGAGAATGCATCCTGAGATGTCGCTGAAGATCAAGGAAGAAGTGACCAAGCAGTTAGAGGCTGGCTTTCTGGAAGTAGCTAGACACCCGGAATGGGTAGCTAATATTGTTTCAGTACCAAAGAAGGATGGAAGGGTCAGAATATGCATGGACTACCGAGACCTGAATAAAGCCAGTCCAAAGGATGATTTTCCCCTACCTCATATTGATGTCCTTATAGACAGTACAGCCGGAAGTCACAGGTTCTTTCATGGACGGGTATTCTGGGTACAATTAGATCCTCATGGACAATGACGATAAAGAAAAGACAACTTTTATCACTCCTTGGGGAACTTTTTGTTACAAAGTGATGCCTTTTGGATTAAAAAATGCTGGGGCCACTTACCAACGTGCTATGGTAGCATTGTTCCATGATATGATGCATAAGGAGGTAGAGGTATATGTTGATGATATAGTGGCTAAGTCCAAGGGAGGGGAAAGCCATGTGGCAGTTTTGATAAAGTTGTTAGAACGGTTAAGAAAGTACAAGTTGCGCCTCAACCCTGCAAAATGTACTTTCGGTGCATCCACGGGGAAGTTACTTGGCTTTGTTGTTAGTAGAGAAGGAATAAAGGTGGACCCTAACAAGGTGGAAGCAATACGTGACATGCCAGCACCTAAGAGCGAACGAGAAGTAAGGGGTTTTCTTGGAAGATTGAACTATATTGCGCGCTTCATTGCAAATCTGACTAGCACATGCGAGCCAATCTTCAAACTCCTCAGGAAGAATAATCCAGGAAAATGGGATGATGACTGTCAAGAAGCGTTTGATAAGATAAAGGCATATCTACTGAATCCCCCAGTGTTGGTACCACCTACCCAAGGCCGTCCATTGTTACTCTATCTCACCATATTGCCAACCTCAATGGGGGCACTGCTGGGACAACAAGATGGATCTGGCAGGAAGGAGCTGGCAATTTACTATCTGAGTAAGAAGTTTAACTCCTGTGAGGCTCGTTATATGGCAATCGAGAAGACTTGTTGTGCACTAGTGTGGACCTCCAGAAGACTCAGACAATACATGTTATATCACACCACTTGGTTAATTTCTTGAATGGATCCTTTGAAGTATATCTTTGAAAGTCCCCATATCTCCTTAAGGGTTTCGAAGTGGCAAGTGATATTGTCAAAATTTGACATCAAATATGTGACTCAAAAGTCCATCAAATGAAGTGTGATTGCTGACCATTTGGCAGAGAATCCTCTTGAGGATGGGTGGCCTGTCAATTCCGAGTTCCCAGATGGAGATATAATATCCCTCGAGGAAGATGAGGAACAGGAAGATGTGTGGAAAATGTATTTTGATGGAGCAGTCAACATGTATGGCAGGGTATAGGAGCAATGGTTATCTCACCAAATGGCAAGCAATACCCGATGGCCGTAAAACTGAAATTCGAATGTACAAATAATATTGCAGAATATGAGGCGTGTGCTGGTGGATTGCAAATGGCACTTGAACTGGGTATAAAGCAGTTGAGAGTCTTCGGGGATTCAGCTTTAATCATTTACCAAGTCAATGGTGAATGCAGACCAAAGACTCCAAGTTGATTCCGTATCAGAAATACTTGACTCGGTTGATTGCAAAGTTCGACGAGATTACTTTCTCGCATGTAAGTCGAGACAAGAATCAATTTGCTGATACTTTAGCCACACTAGCCGCCATGACCAAGCTGGATATCCATATCAATGTCCAACCCATCTAAATTAGAGTGCAAGAGGAGCTGGCGTACTATGCTCATGTGGAAGGAGAACCTGATGGTAAGCCTTGGTATCATGATATCAAGCAATATATTCAGAACAAGGAATACCCATTAGAGGCGAGCGAAGTAAATAAAAAGACCATCAGAAGATTGGCTATGGCCTTTTTCTTAAACACGTAAGTCTTGTATAAAAGAGGATATGATGGTACCCTACTCAGATGTGTGGATGCTCGCGAAGCTAAATTGATCATGATCGACGTTCATGAAGGAATCTGTGGGACTCATGCCAATGGTCACATGATGGCTAGGAAGATCCTGAGAAGTGGTTATTATTGGTCTACTATGGAGTCAGATTGTATGGAGCATGCTCGTAAATGCCAAAAATGTCAGATGTATGCAGACCGGGTTAATGCACCTCTGTTTCCACTGCACAGTTTAGCATCCCCATGGCCTTTTTCGATGTAGGGAATAAATGTCATCGGTCCCATTAATTCCAAGGCTTCCAATGGTCATCGTTTCATTTTGGTGGCGATAGACTATTTCACTAAATGGGTAGAAGCTGCTTCATATGCCAGCATAACTCAAAGGGTGTTTGTCAAATTCCTCAAGAAGGACATCGTCTGTAGATACGGGATCCCAGAGAGGATAATCACAGATAATGCTGCTAATCTTAATGGTATCGAGATTCAAAAGTTTTGCGATGGTTTCAAAATCAAACACCACAATTCGACTCCTTATAGGCCTCAAATGAAGGGGGCAGTTGAAGCAGCAAACAAAAATGTCAAGAAGATCGTTGCCAAGATGGTTATAAACTATAAGGACTGGCACGCAATGCTGCCATATGCTCTACATGCTTATCGGACTAATATACGATCGAGCAATGGGGCAACCCCTTTCTCTCTGGTGTACGGGATGGAGGCTGTCTAACCTATCGAAGTAGAACTCCCTTCGCTAAGAATCTTGATGGAAGCAGATTTAGAAGAATCTGAGTGGGTGAAAACTTGGTATGAGCAGTTGAACATGATAGAAGAGAAAATATTGGCAGCTATCAGTCACGGGCAATTGTATCAAAGCAGAATGGCAAGAGCTTTCAATAAAAGGGTTCATCCTAGAGAATTTTGCGTGGGAGACCTGGTCTTAAAGAAAATCCTCCCTAGTCAGGAGGATGCCCGGGGAAAATGGGCACCAAATTATGAAGGCCCTTATATTGTCAAACAAGCATTCTCAGGAGGAGCTTTGATTCTGCAAAACATGGATGGGGAAGAGTTACCAAGGCCAGTAAACTCTGATGTTGTGAAAAAGTTCTACGCTTGAAGGCCCGCTAGGTTGAAAACCCGAAAGGGCAACCTAGGTAAAAGTTAGGGCAAAGAACAATGAAAACAAAAGAAAAGAAAAGGCCCGCTAGGTTGAAAACCCGAAAGGGCTGCCTAAGCAAAAGTTAGGGCAAAACGCGAAAGAAAAGCAAAGGTCCCCAAGGTTGAAAACCCGAACGGGCAACCTAGGAAAAAGTTAGGGCAAAGAACAATGAAAACAAAATAAAAGAAAAGACCTTCTAGGTTGAAAACCCGAAAGGGCTCCCTAGGAAAAAGTTAGGGCAAAACGTAAAAGAAAAGCAAAGGCCCGCTAAGTTGAAAACCCGAAACGGCAACCTAGACAAAAGTTAGGGCAAAGAGACCTTAGGCTGAAAACCTGCAAAGGCATCCTGGGAGGAGGATGTGGTGCAACACTTCTGCAAGCACTCACCACGCTGGGGAAATTTTACCCGGCTGAGTATACTGGGGCCAAATTGTTAAAGAATGATGTATTTGAAGATTCAGAAACAAAAGCCAAGATCTGTGTCATCAAAAGGCTGTGGGGAATCAATTAAATGAAAATCAAAGGACCAATACTGGGGCAAATTTTATGTGATTCTCTTAATTTTCTTTGCTTTGTTTTTAATCTTCATGATCCCTTTTGTAATTTTGCTCTCATTATTATTGTCTCTTAACAAACGAAATTCTCGTATTAAGGCAAGAGGCTTTTCTTTCACACTCCCTTGTCGTGTTCACTCTCATGTTCAATCACTATGGTCATGTCTCAATAAAAGTAAATATAAGTTTAATGGTATCCTTTGATAATTCTAAATGGTAGCACCAATGAATGGTTTGAACCAAAAGGACTCAATACTTCAAATTCAATGGAAGAGCTAGCATGCACTGGACGACAAAAGAATGATGAAAATAAGCTTGAGAGGACAAACATAACATCCAGAGTTTATCAGATTCTTGGGTGACCAATGTTGTTAAAAGAATGAGTGATGCCTCGTCCTAGAGTAGCCGGTGAACAAGGGTTTGGTTGGTGGAATTTTTTCCATCGAGCATTTGGTTCTGCTGTCTTCAAAAGGAAATGATTCCCTTTAGTTTCAGATTGCTGATTGAATTTTATTTTCGAGCTCTAAGGCTCGCTGCATGTTTACTTTTCTGTTGGACGAGGAGATTCCGTCCATTGCATTTAATTTTCTGTTGGATGAAGATGTTCCGTCCATTACATGTTTACTTTTTTGTTGGACGAGGAGGTTCCGTCCATTGCAATTAATTTTCTGTTGGACGAGGAGATTCCGTCTATTGCACTTACTTTTCTCTTGGACGAGGAGGTTCCGTCCATTGTATTTAATTTTCTGTTGGACGAGGAGGTTCCATCCATTGCATGTTTAGTTTTCTGTTGGACGAGGAGGTTCCGTCCATTGCATTTAATTTTCTGTTGGACGACGAGGTTCCGTCCATTGCATGTTTACTTTTCTGTTGGACGAGGAGATTTCGTCCATTGCACTTACTTTTCTGTTGGACGAGGAGGTTCCGTCCATTGCATTTACTTTTCTGTTGGACAAGGAGGTTCCGTCCATTGCATTTAATTTTCTGTTGGAGAAGAGGTTCCGTCCATTGCATGTTTACTTTTTTGTTGGATGAGGAGGTTCCGTCCATTGCATTTAATTTTCTGTTGGACGAAGAGGTTCCGTCCATTGCATGTTTACTTTTCTGTTGGACGAGGAGATTCCGTCCTTTGCACTTACTTTTCTGTTGGACGAGGAGGTTTCGTCCATTGCATGTTTACTTTTCTGTTGGATGAGAAGATTCCATCCATTGCGTTTACTTTTCTGTTGGACGAGGAGGTTCCGCCCATTGTTTGTTTACTTTCCTGTTGGACGAGGGGATTCCGTTCATTGCAACTCTTTTTCTAGCTCTGAGGTTCACTACATTTTATTTTCGAGTTCCGAGGCTCGCTGAAATTTTATTTTTTCGAGCCCTGAGGCTCATTGCAATTTTATTTTCGAGCCCCGAGGCTCACTGCATCTTTGTTTTTCGGGCTCTGAGGCTCACTGCATTTTATTTCCGAGCTTTGAGGCTCACTACAATTCTATGTTTGAGCTCTGAGGCTCACTGCATTTGAGCTCTAAGGCTCATAGCAATTTTATTTTCAAACCGTAATGTTTTCTTCTGAGCTCAATGTGTGTTCATTTTTTTTACGTGTTCATTACTACAATACATGAAAAGTCACGACCAATCTTGTCTTCTAGTATGCAACAAGTAAAGAGAGGAAACTGTGAACACCCATTTTTGTTCGTCTTTTATTCTATTTTTATGATATTATGCTTCGAGGAGACTGATAATAGTAATAAAGAGAGAAATAAGAAAAAGAAAATAATAAAGAAAGGAAGTGGGCTCATAATCAACTTGCTGTTGGACGCGGTCCGGGCCAATCCATTTCATTGGACTTGCTTGTGGACGGGGTAGTCCCGTCCAGTTCACTGCATTTACCAAATGGACGGGGTCGCCCCGTCCAGCCACTGCATTTGCCAAATGTACGGGGTGGCCCTGTCTAGTGCCTTGAGCTTGACAATGGACGGGGTAGTCCCGTCCATTGCATCACACTTGCTGATGGACGGGGTGGTCCCGTCCATTGCTTCACACTTGCTGATGGATGGGGTAGTCCAGTCCATTGCTTTGCACTTGCTGAGGGACGGGGTGGTCCTATCCATTACTTTGCACTTGTAAATGGACAGGGTGGTCCCGTCCATTGCTTTGCACTTGCCGATGGACGGGGTGGTCCCGTCCATTCCTTTGCACTTGCCGTTGGACGGGGTGGTCCCGTCCATTGCTTTGCACTTGCCGTTGGACGGGGTGGTCCCGTCCATTGCTTCACACTAGCTGATGGACGGGGTGGTCCCGTCCTTTGCTTTGCACTTGCTGTTGGACGAGGTGGTCCCGTCCGTTCTAATGCATTTGCCTTTGAGCGCGTCCAGTCCATAACATTTAATTTTCTGTTGGACAAGGAGGTCGGTCCCTTGTATATCTACTTTTTCATATCTAAGTTTCTGTTGGACGAAGAGACTCTGTCCACTGCAATCTTGTTTTCTGGCTGGAGACTAAAGAATAAAGAAAGAAGAAGGAGAAGATAATGCAGAAGGGACGAAGAAAACAAGGAGAAAAAGACAATCAACAAAAAGGAAAGGAAATTGAGTTATGTCCACTACCTACTTTACATATCAGACAAGACCTATTTTCCTCCTCTACCCTTTGGTCCTACTTCCTCATCTCATCCCTCGTCTTAACCTAGCAGCCCTACTCCTAACTCTAGAAAGCCATCATACACATCAGGTAAAACACCCATCTTCTTCTCTTTTCAAGCATGCAACCCACACATCAAATCACCTCCTTTTCACTACTCATGCTGCCCCCATCTGAACACACGCTATTGCTGTTCACGCCGCCCCCATCTGAACACATGTTATTGCTGTTCACGCCACCCCCATCTGAACACGCCATTGCTGCTCAAAACCCCCCAAGCCTTGGATTTCGTATGAACCAAACTTGAAGCCAATGGAGAAGAAGAAAGAAGCCCTCTCCTCTATCTATAAAAGGAGAGGAAAAAGAGGAAAAGGGGAGGATTTTTTTCCGGAGGTAGAGGATCTGGTATTTTCTTGGTGAGAAAAAAAAGAAAAAGAGAGAGAGATTTCTGTCTAGCGTTTTCTTTGTAAGGAAGAGAGATTAGAGATCTGAGTTTCCTTTTCTCTTCCCTATTACTAGAGTGGTTAAGAAGGAAGAGCTGAAGGAGCCAATGAGATTGAATGTAAAGACTTCGATCTTGAAATATTATCACTGAGAATAAACAAAATCACTCTTATTCTGCTCTCATTTGGTAATCCTTGTTCTCTTTGTTGATATTATTTCAATAGGTTTCTCGTGACATTCTTATTTTTCTGTGCCACCGCTCACTGAATAAGTTAGCAAAAAGTTTCATTTCTACGTTTCATTTGTCTTATTTTCAAGAAGTAAAATCGTTTATTTACATAAAAATAGAGGACGATCACTTGATCAAAACAATCTATTTGGGTTGCCCTATGACAAATGTCATGTTCAACCCTTCGGTTTTAAGTTTGCTCTGTGGACTTACGTGCCATGTTCAACCTCACATAGTTTCAATCAAAATTTCACAACTGAGGATGTTTCTTTCTTGAAAGACGATTCTTGGGTAAAACAAATATATTCAAAGTTATTAATAATTTATATAACTAATTTTGGGTAACCATTTTGTGGATGTTCTAGGCTGCCATGGGGTTAAGTCTCCATGCCTTCCCTAGACATAATCGACTCCCGAACCTAAAGCTTTTTTCCTAAAGGGTTTTCCAACTTCCCTGAAATTAAGTAAAGTTGGTGGCGACTCCATGTTTTCTCTCTAAGAGGAAAAACTAGCCTTTTTTCTTGGTCGCTACAGACGGTGTACGTGTATCGTTATGCCTAAATGGACAATGAAACGATGTGCATAATCGTTGTGCCTAAATGGCCAATGAAACAGTGTATTATTGTTGTGCTTAGCTAGACAATGAGACGGTGTATCGAGCCTGATCAACTCATTTTGAGGATGCTGGGATCTCCAGAGATTAAGTTTAGAACCTGGTGATTAAAGTGTCATGCATTATCTTTATAAAACTTATTGTTTAGGGTATGAGACCCACTGATATGACACTTGTTGTTTTATCTATGAATAATGCTTAAATGCTAATATGCCAATGTGTTGTATGTGTCATGTATATGGTTGTTGTATGATATATCCATTTGTCGAAGTCTTACTCTTACAGTTATATCAGGTCTCTTCGGGTTTTACTGTAGTACCTTGGTACTCTAGTACCGATGTTGCAGAGGAGTCTTTCTAAGTCACTTGAAGACCTAGTGTTAGAGGTTGGGAAAGTATTCTGATTGTGGGTCTCTCCAATGAATATTTGACAGAATGACCAGCTTAGGAGTCTGAGTTGGGTTGTATATCTAAAGTGGTCGGTAAATGTAGTGTTATATACATCCATCTGTAGTTTAAACTTTTTCTTTCAAAAATGGAAACTTAGAGAAATGTTGTATGTCATGGTAACTTTGTTATGCATGTGACTTTAAGTTTTAAATGTATGTATTATGGATTTCAGAGTTATCCTTAAAGAAAAATTTTATACCCCAGCTTTCTAACTTAAAAGAAATTTTCCGAAAGCAACCAGCAAATTATCTTTTTAATTTACTTCCGCATGTGTTATGTAGTAACACCCAGGGGGTGTTACAGGTGGTATCAGAGCCGGTCGAGTCTTTCGGGATCTTTGGGAAATAGGTCTGTTGTGTTGACATTGTGTTTTCTCTGAATTAAGTTTTATTTGGATTACTTCCTAGAAGTAATGTGTGTTGATACACCTTTACACGTTTCATTTCCTGGTTGTGGCCTGACTGATTTGTTCGGCAGGATAGTTATGGAGCCAGCACCAGAAGATGGACACAAGGACGTGGATGCGGTCGTGGACGTGGTCGTGGAGGTGGCCCTATTGGCGGTCGTGCCAACATGAATGAGAATTATGACGATGGAGTGGACTATGCTGCTCAGGCTATGAAAAACGTGGCAGCGGCTATTGCACATCAATCTGTTATGATGGCTGCCCATAACCAACAAGAACAAGCTCGAGCTGAGCAGGCTATTGAAGGCAAAAATACAACTGCTTTTAGATGCCAAAATCCATCCCAAATTCATGGAGACGTGGATCCTGTGAAAGCTGACTTATGGATTCAGGAGTTAGAGAAAATTTTTAAGCTGATTCACAGTCCTGGGGGAGTGAAGGTATCCTATGCCACTTTTCTGTTGGCCGGTGATGCTGAGTATTGGTGGAAGGGCACCGAACAGCTGCTGGAAGCAGAGAATCAGGAGATCACTTGGGGAGTATTCCGAACCAGGTTCTTAGACAAGTATTTTCCTCAAAGTGCACAGCTGAGAAGGAGCAAGAATTTCTACAATTTCCACAGAAAGAATTAACTGTTGGAGAGTGCGCGGCAAGGTTGGACTCTCTTGCCAAGTACTTTCGCTTTTTCCAGAACAACCCAAGTGAAGATTGGAAGTGTGAGCGTTTTGAGAAAGGACTTCGTTTCGAAATGATGGAATCAGTACTACCATTGGAAATCCGGAATTTCCAAGCCTTAGTAGAGAAGTGTAGAAAAGTGGAACTAATGAGGAAGGAAAGAGGCAACGGAGAAACTGTTGGAGGATCCACTCGTTCCAAAGACCAATATCTAAATCATAATCAAAAATGGAAGTAGCATCGGAGTGAACCTTATTTCCGACCACAAGGGAATGACCAGAATCAACCACAACATCGTTCTGATAATTCTGAATCGGGAACCCAAATCACATGACTGATGTTTGCCCACGCAAGGGAACGAAATGTTACAACTGTGGACAAATAGGACACTTGTCAAGGGATTGTAATGCACCAAGGTTGGAAAGGGCTGTCAACACCTTAGGGACTGATAGACCCACGGCAAAGGGAGGAGTTTACACCATGACTGGCGCTGGAGCTTCACAATCTGATGATCTTTTACTACAGAAGTAGTGTACAATTTGAAGGTCTTATGGCAGTGGTCTATAATTCTAAGTTGTAATACGATTCTAAGTATAATCGTGTTTTGACGCCCTTAAGTATTTGACTCTCTAGGGTCTCCTATGTTACTAGTCTTTACAGTGAATGTATGTTTCTTATGACTAGTGGGAATAAAAGTCTCTTTAAAAAATTTATTCCAGTTCCCTTCTCTTTTTGATTGTTGTGGGAAGTTTAGACTTTGGATCCAATCTTTCTTTTCCTAGAGTTGTGAATTGCCTTGTTGTTGCACGGGATAGGTATGTTTATAAAAGAAGTTTCTTGATGAGACTTAATCTAATCACTTTTACTTTTGGTGGAAGTGATTCTGTTTGAATTCTTATCAAGCTATTGCACTTTTAAATTGTTGACCAGGAAATTCTAGTGAAAGGAGAAAATTTTTAGATTCATGATTGTAAACGTGTACGATCATACATTTTTACCTCTATGAACCTACTAAAGGATCTTCATATACTGGATGTTTCTTTATTCTTTTGGATTGATGAAATTCTTTTAGATACTTTCTTCTGATAGTATGATCTTGATAGCGAGAGATCCTGTTTAGTTTCAAGTTACGTAATTTCGAGGATGGAATTCTTTTTAGAGGGGTAGTTTTGTAACACCATGTTTTTACTATGCTTTATGTAGCAATAAATACATATTTAAATGTGTTTATTTTAGATTAAACTCAGATGATGATTTTAATTAAACTAAAATCATTTTCTCATGTTGTTGTAACATATGAAGTCACGGTAAAATTTTTCGGTTGAAAATTCAAACTATGTGTTTTATGAAAGGAAAACCCTTTGAAAATATTTGACTTTATTCCATCAAGGATTTCAAAAACAAACGAATTTACTAAATGCTTCATAAAAGATTTTGCAAAGGGAAAGGATTTTCTCCTACATGATTTGGAAATGTTCTGGTTACTTGGGTAAGTGATCGAGGTTTTGTTTTGGATTTGATTTTTGCTGAGCGAAAAGTAAGCACATGTGAATAGGAATCTAGTCTAAGACGTCGCTCTAGTTTTCCGTGATATGCACGGGATCTAGGATCCGTGTCAAGAATTATGGACCAAAGGTCCTAATCATGATGTTATGGGCTAAGAGTCCAAATCTCGGAATTGAGGACTGTGCGTCCTGATTTCGTTGTTGTGGACTAGGAGCCCTTATCATGTTAGAATAAAACATGGATAAAATCATAAATGATTTCTATGACCACAAACCTTGACTGCGGCATTGGTCTAAGGTGTTGTGATTGAGCACTCGAACTGCCCATCCTGTGTTATTGATTTTCAGGTGATGATGAAATTTATGAATAGTCGCTAGCCTTTAAGCTTCGACAATGAATGAGAACGAACACAAAGAAAACATCGAGAACTAAATGTTTTACATTTACATTTACATTTACTAGAGACATTCCCGATGTAATTTTAACAGGAGACCTTAACAGGAAAGGTATCATGTGATGGTGTATTATCGTTGTTCTTAAGATGGACAATGAGATGGTGTATGTGTATCGTTGTGCCTAAATGGACAATGAAACAGCGTGCATAATCGTTGTGCCTAAATGGCCAATGAGACGGTGTATTATCGTGGTGCTTAGATAGCCAATGAGACGGTGTATCGAGCCTGATCAACTCATTTTGAGGATGTTGGGATTTTCGGAGATTAAGTTTAGAACCTGATGATTGAAGTGTCAAGCATTATCTTTGTAAAACTGATTGATTCGGGTATGAGACCCACTGATATAACACTTGTTATTTTATCTATGAATAATGCTTAAACGCTAATATGCCAATGTGTTGTATGTATCATGTATGTGGTTGTTGTATGATATATCCATTTGTCGGTGTCTCACTCTTGCAGTTATATTAGGTCTCTTCGGGTTTTACGGTAGTACCTTGGTACTCTAGTACCGATGTTGCAGAGGAGTCTTTCTAAGTCACTTGAAGACCTAGTGTTAGGGTTTGGGAAAGTATTCTGATTGGGTTTCTCTCCATTGAATATTTGATAGAATGACCAGCTTAGGAGTCTGAGTTGGGTTGTATATCTAAAGTGGTCAGTAAATGTAGTGTTATATACATCCATCTGTAGTTTAAACTTTTTCTTTCGAAAATGGAAACTTAGAGAAATGTTGTATGTCATGGTAACTTTGTTACAAATGTGACTTTACGTTTTAAATGTATGTATTAAGGATTTCAGAGTTATCATTTAAGAAAAATTTTATACCCCAGTTTTCTGACTTAAAAGAAAACAATTTTCCGAAAGCAACCAGCAAATTAACTTTTTAATTTACTTCCGCATTTGTTACGTAGTAACACCCAGGGGGTTTTATAGTAGATGGTGAGACTTCTCAGCCTGAGGTAGGAGCTGGAGGTGGAGGATAGTCATTTGATCCTCTCCAGACCATTCGGGAGTTAGCACCAGTATTGTTGCAACAGGTGCAACATAATTCTCAGAGGATGTAGAGAGATGTATAGTTACAGGAGCAGCAGGACAGGATGAGAGTTGTCGAGGCAGAGGATGCAAGGTTGGCTACCGTCCTAAAAGGGAAGTAACCCCAGTTCAGAGGGGATTAAGTAACCCCAGGATGTGTCAAGTTCTAATGGAAGATTAAGGCACTAGGATGTTGTTAAAACGGGTTGGTGAGATTCAAGTATAGGTGTTGTTCTCCACAACCGTGTATTGGTAATATAATATACAAGGACAAAAGTGTATTGGTAATATAATACACAAAGACAAAAGTGTATTGGTAATATAATACTCAAGGACACCTGTGTATTGGTAATATAATACACCATGTATTGGTAATATAATACACATAAAATCAAGAGTTCTCGCGAGACCACTTCCACCTTAGGAAATAGGTGTGCAGCTATCGTGTCTTTGAGTAGCATGAGATTGGGGATAGAGGATGATATATTAACTTGAGGATGATCTATTAGTTATGTGTGTTGTTTGTCTATTACTGTATAATTTACTATGACTCTTTTCCGCTTTTTGATGATAGAACTGTTTCTTATCCCCTATGTTTCTGTATTCTTGTGGGTTACTTTACTTACATTAGAAGACCCGATGAAGGATTAAGTTACTAAGGAGCTAGACGGAGCTCTGTATGAAATGGAGGTTGCTGAGGAGTTGGATGGAACTCCTTACGAACCAGATGCTGGAGGTCGATATGTGATCCATGGCGAGTAGAGTATAGATAGTATGACCAGTGCGTCTAAGAAGGAGTATTTTTATATGTTTCCGCTAAGTATGGCTTTTATTTTAAGTTTATGACCATAAGGGATCCTACTGAGAGGATTCCCTCAACTGTGTTTTGGTAATGTAATAAATAAACAGGTGTGTATTTATATATTACAACCTTGGTGTGTTTAATTTGCATAAGTTATATGATTGTTTAATTAAAGTTTTAATTTTTACGTACTTTTCACGCTAAGCACGTGATTAAGGAATTAAATAATGATGTTTTAATCTAATGACACAAAGGGGCACAACGGGGTGTCTCAGTTCTGCTTATCACCCCCAGACTGATGGACAATCAGAGAGAACAATTCAATCATTGGAGCATCTTTTGAGGGCTTATGTTTTAGAGCACATTGGCAGTTGGGATTAGTTCTTGCCATTGATTGATTTTACATATAATAACAGTTTCCATAGCAGTATCGGGATGTCACCGTATGAGGGTTTGTATGGTAGGAAATGTAGGACACCTTTGTGTTGGTATGAGACTGGTGAAAGCCAAGTATTGGGCCCTGTTGTGGTACAGCAGACGACGGAACAGGTTAGAAAGATCAGGGAAAAGATGAAGGAAGCGCAAGATAGGAAAATGAGATAAATTAACAAGAGGATGAGACCCTTAGAGTTCCAGGAAGGTGATGACGTGTTTTTGAGAGTCACTCCGAAGACTGGAATTGGCAGAGCTATCAAGTCTAGAAAGCTTACTCCTAGATTCATTGGACCTTTCTGGATGCTTCGACAGATTGGTCCAATTGCCTACCATATTGCCTTACCACCTAAACCTTCTAATCTTCATGACGTTTTTCACGTATCCCAGTTGAGAAAATATGATCCTGATCCTTTTCATGTACTTGATCCCGAGTCAATACAACTCCGAGAGAATCTAGAGTATGAGGCTTTACCGGTTAGGATCGTAGATAGAAGGATTAAGGAGCTTCGCGGTAGACAGATTACTTTGGTCAAGGTCATTTGGGATGAGACTACAGGAGATGCTACTTGGGAGCGTGAAGCAGATATGCAGCAACAATATCCACATCTTTTCTGAGGTACGTAAATTCCGGGGACGAAATTTCTTTTAAGGGGGGTAGTAATGTAACATGCGTGTTTTAAGGCATTATTTATATGTTGGATAATTAGGTTGAATACCTTGATTTAGGGTCTAATATGCATGTTTATTTATTGGGAACCTTTCATGGAAAGTACGAGATTAACCGGCGTTAAATTGAATGAGAACGTGCACGTGTTCTTGGATTTTCTGTATAACGTTTAGAAAGCTTAATAATGCATAATAAGAAATTTATTTTTGAGGAAGATATTAGGTATGTTTGAGGGCATGGTCTTATTCCTTAGGTATAAAACATAAGGATAAAACAGTAGTGCTGGTCAGTGTGGGGCGCTGAACGCAGTATACTGGGTGCTGAGCGCTGGCTTCGTGACACGTGTCACGTTGTGACTAGTGGAGAGAGGCGGTGCAGCCTCATCAGCACTGAGCGCTTGCTCATGGGTGTAGAGCTCCCAACTTGAATTTTTTTTTAAAATTTGTTTTAAATTGAGTCATCACATTTGGGAACCTTTTAGAAGGTGCAGAACCAGAATTTTAGAGAGAGAGAAGAAGAGGTGAGAGAGAGAAAAAACTTCCGGAGCCGATTTCGATCAATCTGTTCGTCCTATCCAGAAACCGAATATACCATTGTGATCCTCGCGATGTCTACTTCATCATCCTATCTTTTTTTTCTTGATTAGGCTAAGGTAAGCCTATGTCCTTTTTATGCCGAAATGCCGTTGAGGTTATCTTTAAATTCGTTTATCGGTTTTCAGTTCCGTCTTCAGATTTAGGTTACGTGTGACACGTGCTTCATGAATATGCATTCAGGTGAATTTTTAGAGCCCCGGAGGTAGGATAACCTCACGTGGCAGTTTAGAGAGGGCTGGCTTCGTTGTTCTAAAGCTAGCCTACGACACTTCAGGTGGGAGAAAGAAGCCATTTAACATCGGAAATGGCTAAGTAAAATTTTATTCAATATTGGCGTAGGGCGACCTAAACCCTACTAGTGCACGAATAAGTGACAATGTCAATATCACATTGGGGACTACTTGGTGGTTAAATTTATGATATTGAGGTTGTCTAATTTTTACTAAATTGAACTGCTTGCTGTGTGCTGTTTGGATTAACATGTTAATTATAGTTATTATGTTTATTTGAATATGTTATTATTTTAATAATAATAATAATAATAATAATAATAATAATAATAATAATATTATTATTATTATTATTATTATTATTATTATTATTATTATTATTATTATTATTATTTTATTTTGATTATGGTTGATAACATGTTGTCTTGATTGATAATATGTTTTATCAGGAATGATATTCTTAGTGACATCTATTTGATATTTTAAGTGATGCATGTTAGGGAGTGTATGATATATGATTTAGACATGTCTAACCTAATTAATTAATATTTTATTATGATGAGATTGATGAGGTGATGTTATTTGAGATAGGCTATGAGATAGGTATGAGAGCTTAAGGCACCAGGGTAAGATTCGATATACGTCGGTGAGATCCATATAGATGCATGTTGTTTATCATAGCCGTGTGTTTGGAACACACGAGGTTCGAAGTCCTCGCGGGACCGTCCCAACTTAGATTTAGGCTGTGATGCTATGCATGAGCACCCTCGAGAGAGAATCAGAGTGTGCACCAGAGCGAGATGTGTAGCTATAGTGTCATTGCTTTGTATGAGCATTCTCACCGCGGATGAGAGTGTGCAATGGGATTTGGGGACGCGTCGCTTGGACGACTGACTGACCTCCCTAATCAGACGAGGGATGTGTGACAGGATTGGTGGTGGCCACGTCAGCATAAGTTGCATGAGTGCGAAGGGTAGAGGATGATAACGTGTCTCGAGGATGATTGTATATATATATATATATGTGTGTGTGTGTGTGTGTGTGTGTGTGTGTGTGTGTGTGTGTGTGTGTGTGTGTGTGTGTGTGTGTGATGCATGTCTATGTGCTTTTATTGTTTATATGTTACATACTCTTTTCCTTATATGATGATAGATAGTTTCTTATCTCCCTACTTCTTTTCTATGTATGTTTCTTTTATGTGATCTTTTTTAGAAGACCCTGTGTGATGTGATCAAGACATAGATCACTAACATTTTAGGATCATTCTTTGATTTCAATTGATAAAAATTTAATATCAAACACAAACAAGAACAATTGATATGAAGCTTGATCTTCAAGTGAAGAATCAAGAGAAACAAATGGAGCAGAAGAGAATAACAATTGATATATAACTAGAAAGTAAATTGCAAGAAGTAAATGACAAGAATTAAAGAGAAAGAATTAAAGAACAAAATAGAAAATGGAAGAGGTAGAGAAGAGGAGGGAAGGCGCCACAAAGTCATTCTTCTTAGAGAAGAAGATTGAATTTGATAAGCCAAAGGAAGATTCACCACTTGAATATGGAAATATTTCAAGATAAGAATCAACGATTCAACTCATGAACCAAGAAGAGGAGACTCTCGACTCTCTATAGCAATCTCAAGTGTGAGAAAACTCAATTGTATTCAAACTTGAAAAATGGTTTACATAAACCCTATTTATAGGCTCATCCTACTTAAGGTGCAAGCTATACTAACTTGAAGTGCAAGCTACTCTAACTTAAGACTCAAGTAGAGCCTCCTAGTTCTTCCACCCAAGTGTGGTATTTGTTTTTGGCCTAATGCCTATACTATTATGCTATGGCCCAATAGGCCCAAATCCTAAACTAGTCCTAAGTGCTTTTTTGAATAAGCACTTTTCATTACATCAACTCTACACTATTCAAGGTTCCTAGTTCCTACCTTTATTACATGAATCCTAATCTAAACAAGGGTCCTAGGTCCTATCCCTAACTAGGTGGTCAATAGCTCAATACACAAGAGGTTCAATGTGAAACCCTCTTCATAAGGTTGCCTATGAGTCAAGTGATTGACCACCACCTTCTTCAATGTGTCTTTGACTCTTCTAAGCCTTTCCCTTGTTATGGGACATGTAGGTCTTCAATGTTAGGTCCTTGGATTTGTGTGTCCATGCTCATATCATCCCCTCCTTCTTGAAGAACATTCGCCCACGAATTGCGTTGATCATCATCCAATCACCCGGTTTGAGTAACACTTGTTTTCTTCCCTTATTTTCTTGCCTTGCATTGTGCTCCCCTTGTTTTTCAATATTTAATTTAATTTGTTCATGAATATTTTTAACAAAGTCGGTCTTGGCAAGCCCATCTTGATGCAACAATGATTGGTCAATTGGTATTAGAAGTAAATCAAGTGGGCTTTGTGGATTAAAACCATAGACTATCTCAAAAGGGAAGTTCTTAGTAGTAGAATGTTGCACACGGTTGTATGCAAACTCAATGAAAGGTAAGCAATCTTCCCAAGGATTTAGGTTTGTCTTGAGGATGGTTCGCAGGAGAGTAGAAAGAGTCCTATTAACCACCTCGGTTTGCCCATCCATTTGTGGGTGGCAAATAGTCGAAAAGAGTAATTTAGTTTCAAGCTTGCCCCAAGAAGTTCTCCAAAAGTGACTTAGAAACTTTGTATCTCTATCGAATACAATGCTTCTAGTAATCCCATGTAGTCTAAATAATTCCCTAAAGAAAAGGTTGGCTACATGGCAAGCATCATCACTTTTGTGATGAGACACCCCGTTGTGCCCCATTATGTTATTAGATTAAATCCTTATTAATTAATTTCTTAATCTCACAATTATCATGAAAATACGTAAAAAATTAAAAACTTAACTTATAAAGTATATAACTTCATATAGAATAGCATATCACAATATAATTATATTATTCATATTACAAAACATTGTTGAGGATATCATATTAGTAGGATCCCTCACAGGCATATACTTAGACAAAAAGTTAAACAGCGGAAAACATAATAAAAATACACCACACGAGACGCACTGGCCATAACTAACTAGACCCTAATCACCATGGGTCACAGCTCGTCCTCCAGCCTCCGGTTCATAGGGAGTTCCATCCAACTCCTCCTGGTTACGCTCATCCACAGGGTCTTCTCGTACAATTCCACAAGGAGATAAAATACAACATACAGAAATATACAGGGGATAAGAAACAGTTCTATCCTCAAAAGTGGAAAAGAGTCAAAGTAAATTATATAGTAATTGTCACAGACAAACAACACACACAACTAACAGATCATCCTCAAGTTAATATATCATCATCTACCCCTAATCTCATGCTACTCAAAGACACCATCGCTGCACACCTATTTCTAAGGTGAAAGTGGTCTCATGAGAACTCTTGATTTTATGTGTATTATATTACCAATACATGGTGTATTATATTACCAATACACAGATGTCTTTTACGTGTATTACATTACCAGTACACGGTGTATTATATTACCAATACACAGACGTGTTTTACGTGTATTATATTATCAATACACGGTGTATTATATTACCAATACACAGATGTCCTTGTGTATTATATTACCAATACACTGTTGTGGACAACAACACCTAGACTTGAATCTCACCAACCCGTTTTAACAACATCTTAGTGCCTTAACCTTCCATTAGAACATGACACATATTCTATACCATAACACCTCTTTAACATTCCTCATCTAAGTTAGGCACTTTTAAATCATCATTATCCTCACACCCAAAACAATCATCTCTTAGACAACATACATACATATATATATATATATATATATATATATATATATATTTGCTTAAAATCCACTAAGCATAATAATAAAAACCAGACAGATCATGCTTAACACAATATCAATCAAAATACTGCAATATCACTAACATAGTACAAAATCAATTCAATAAAGGTAATAAGCTCAAATCAACCATCAACAATATAAAATCAACCTAATGTCGATAAACCTATAATCCCCGAATCGCCATTGGTTTTTCAGAAAAGGTTTCCAATGTGATTTTGGTCTTGTCGATTACTCGATTACAAGTAGGGTTTAGGCCGCCCTACACAATTATTATATAATCTACTACACATCCATTCCGACGATAGGTTGGTTCTTTCCCCCACCTAGGTTATCACCGAACTCCCGAACTCGAAGCTCCTCGTTGTCACACCACAAAGTACTAACTCCACCTTCAACCAATCAACATAATAACCAATAAATCAAACAAACTCATCTATGTTCTCTTTAGGCTAGGTTTGGCCATTTAATTCAAATTAGAGTTAGGATTCTTTTCTCAACATAAGCCTTTGGATACTTATCACTTAGGTTCTAGGTAACTTAGATAAATTGCTATAACTTGAAAATATGGAATAAAAATCATCCAACCACTTAGGGTAGGTTTCGGCCTTGTATTACAAAATAGGCTAGGGTTTTCAAAACAACACAATTTGTTAGACCAATGACCTTAGAGTATTAAAAAGTATGAATCAATCAATAGATTTCACAGATCAATCAAAAACATTTCACCCTTTTTATGTTAGGGTTTCGGCCCTATGTAAAAAAATAGGTTAGAAAACTCTATTGGATTCAAGCTCTTAGATTTAGACAATAAAAGTATTAGAGAGTTCAAATCAAGCATTAACTTTCAAAAACAACAACAAAACATCAACTCCTCTTTCTTACATAGGTTCAGTCCATACATGGAATTTAGGATAGAAAACCTTGTTGAAGTTAAGCTTCTAGATTAAGATCATAAAGGTATTAAAGAGTATGAATCAAGTGTTAGGATTTAGAAACGACACAAAAACATCATACCCATTTTCTGTTAGACTCAATGACTTAGAGATTTTGATATATGACAAATACAATTTAAGGTGTATGCAACTGTTTTATTGTCAAATTGCAAAGACAGGTATTAAGCAGTGACCAACAAATTCATTAAGCTAATTCAGGGAAAATATTCAAGGAAGAACTTGAAGGAATCAAGGAGCTGCATACAGAAATCAAAGAGCAAAGACAAAGAGCAAGGAATCATCAAGACAAAAGCTTAAAGGAGAATTTTAGATTTAAGTCTTAGATGATTCGTAAGAGAAAGAAATCTCTTAGTCACAAAAAGATCAATTAAAAAGATGCATGAAGAAAATCAAATTTCATAACCTGTATTAAAAGGAATAAGTTTTCGTTAATGAAAATGATTTTTGGAAATAAGAAGCGTTCGTCCAATAAAGTAATAGAAGCGCTCGTCCAACACAAGTGATAGAAGCACTCGTCCAACACAAGTGATAGAAGCGCTCATCCACTAAAGTGATACAAGCGCTCGTCCAATAAAGTGATAGAAGTGCTCATCCATTGAAGTGATAGAAGCGCTCGTCCACTAAAGTGACAGAAGTGCTTGTCCACTAAAGTGATACTAGCACTCGTCCACTAAAATGACAGAAGCGCTCGTCCACTAAAGTGACATAAGCGCTCGTCCACACAAGTCTTTGGACTTGCTAAAGTGCTTAAGGAGTATCCGTCCAAAGACGTAGCATATGGAGCTCGTCTACTATCAACTATGACCCTTGAGGATTGAAGACGACACCGATGTAGAATCTTATTTCAAGAACTAGAATTAAGAAAACAGATTCTGTTATCAGACCCAAATCTGTTTTGATTAATCCCAACGGCTATAACTTGTTTTCTATATAAATAGGGATCAAAGGAACACTTTATATATCATATCACAAAAACGATATACACATATCAAAATCATTCATCATCTTTCTTGAGCTTATTGTGAAAAGTGTTTCGTTCTCATAAGTGCTTCAATTTGTTTATCTGACTATTGAGAGTTAGGAATCAATTTTTCGTTCTATTTGATTGTAAAGAGAGAGGGAGTCTCTCTGAGTGATTAGGGTGAGGTATCCCTAAGGAAGAACATTGAGGCTCTTCACAAGAGTGTGGTATCTCGAGGTGAAGGAGTGCTCTGTGGTGTAAAGGTTTTTCAAGCTACCTGGCTAAAGCGTGTTGTGTTAGTGTGTGAAAATCCACAGGTGGAGTGGGGACTGGATGTATGTCACAGTGGTGGTGACTGAACCAGGATAAATTTGGTTGTGTGGTATCTCTAAACTCAAACTCTTTTACTTTCTGTTTATGTTCAAGAACCTGCGGTTTTGATGTTTAAAGTTCAATATAATTTTTGTTCTTGATCTGCATAAACTATAATGAAACCTGAATCTGATTGTAATCAAGTATGTGTTATCTGCGTTCAAAACTGAGTTGATCAAAACCATTCTTCATTGCTGAAATTGAACTAAAACTGAAACTGAAACCTGCAAGTTTGTTCTTGATAGTTAATGCTTGTATCTGAAACTTGCATAACTTGTTCTTAATCTTTAAAGGCTTGATCAGTTTCTGTATTTTGTTATTATTGAGTTTTGAACCTGAACCTGTTTTGTGATCTATTAATTCTGAATCAATATCTCTTATCCCCATCACCTTCTATTCAAGATTTCATAAAAAGCCCATTACTGTTTTTGTAAAAGATCCTGAGGCCACAAATCTGAAAAGTAAAGTTTTGTGAAAAGAATTTTTAAGAGGGAAAGACTTTAAGAAGACTCAATTCACACACACACACACACACACACACACACACACACCCGCTTGAGTTGTTGAAGCCAAAACAACAATTGGCATTAGAGCTAAACTCTTAAGTTTGGCTTAACAACTATAAGAGTATGACTTCCAATGACTGTTTGAATGAAGGGGCTTCCCTTGCATGCCCTCCTGCCTTCAATGGATCTGAGTATATCTATTGGAAGGAAAGAATGGTAATCTTTCTTGAGGCAATAGGCGTATACATATGGGATGTAGTAGAAAATGGACCATTTGTCCCCTCTACTATAGATGCTAATGGTGCTCCAAGAAATAAGCCTAAAACTGAATGGAATGAAGATGATAAGAAAAGAGTTCAATATAATGCACGTTCTAAGAATATTATAACATCTTCTTTAAGCCGTGATGAGCTTTTCAGGGTTTCAAATTGCAAATCAGCAAAGGAGATGTGGGATACATTGCAAGTGACTCATGAAGGAACCACATATGTGAAAAGGGCAAGAATGAACACCCTCACACATGAATATGGGTTATTTCACATGAATCGTGGAGAACCGATGGAGGTTATGCAAATGCGATTCTCACACATTCACAAATCAATTGGATGCACTTGGAAAGACAATCTCCAATGAAGATCAAGCTAACAAAGTCATGAGATGCCTAAGTATAGAATGGCAACCTAAAGTAACTGCAATTTATGAAACCAAAGACCTTTCAACAATGTCAATTGCCACATTGTTTGGAAAACTGCAAGAGCATGAATTGGAGATGAACAGACTGAATGAGAGTGAAGAAACTGATAAAAGAAAGAAGGGATAGGCTCTGAAATCACAAGTCAAAGAAGTAGAAGACAGTGATGATGATGGTTCAGCACAAGAGATAGAATCTGAAGAAGAGATGGGAATGCTAGTTTTTTTTATATAAGTAGCGTGCAAAAGCATCACAATGGAACGGGTCATCCAAACTAGGTTGGCACCACCAATTCCAACAATCATATGCAGCACCCTATGCTATCATTGAGATCAAAGAACCAAAAAGAACAAAAAACATGGGGGGGGGGGGGGGGGGCAAAAAACCAAAACCCATGGGAAAATACAAAATCAGGAAAATCTGTAGCAAGGCAAACCCTGCCTGTTACGAATAAAATCCTCTCTAACAAAGGAAGGAATTGTGTCCCACCAATGGAAACCCGGGTGATGGATACCATGATTAGCTAATTTATCCGCACAGGAGTTCCCTTCCCTATAAATATGGGTGACCTGTAGGGTGAAACCTGTATCTGTCTCCATGCAATTCTTCCATCTTGTTTGCAGCCTCCAAGGAACAGTATCCCAATGGTTAAAGGCCCTCATCATAAGTGCCGAGTCCGTTTCAATCCACAGATTTAACCACCCTCTATTGGATGCAATTTCAATGGCGTGCATAGTAGCAGAGAGTTCAGCAATAAGGGAGGTGGAGACACCTAAATGACAAGAGAAGCAGCCAAGGGCGGCTGCATTGAAGCCTCTAAAAATTCCTCCACATGCTGAGGGGCCTGGACAGCCATGAGCTTCCCCATCTATATTACACTTCGTCCAATATATTGGGGGAGAGAGCCATACCACTTCCTTGATTTTTGGGCCTTTGGTTGGATGTCCATCAATGCTGAATTCCTTAAGGATTGTGAGAAAATTCAAGAAGTTCCTAATTGTTGGGTTTTGGGCTTCCTTCCTATGTGGAGAAAGGCCCAAATGTGTAAACCCATTTTGTCTCACTTGTTTAAGTGGAGAGAGAGGTCATATTAGGATTGTAGAGAGGTCTCATTTTAGTAAGAATATAGTAGCCAACAAGAGAGAAGAGAGAAGAGAAAGCCAACCCGCATATCCACCAGACAGTCACCGTAAAATCGTGACAGAGGATTGGTTCATCGTTGGATCGAGCTGAAATTTCTGTAGCAGGTTCAGGACGTGTGGTTCTTCATTCTCATTGTTCGGATTTTCAAGACGAGGTCTGAAGTGAGAGATATTGGCTTCGCACAGTAGCTCTGTTTTTTGGGTAAATTTCATCTTCTTGTTTCTCATTTGTAAGCATTGGTGCTTGGTTGTTTTGGTTGATTGTTAGCACGGTTTGTGCACTTGTTGGAGACTTTTTTGTACCCTTATTTGATCATAGTGAATCTGTTTCTTTGGTTTGGACGACCCGTGGTTTTTACCCTTGCTTTAAGGGGTTTTCCACGTTAAAATCTTGGCATCTCTTTTATGTTTGTGTTGTTCTATTTGCTGCCATATATTTGTTGTTGCTCCTCACAGATTCATGCAAGTTTGGGGGATTTATTTCCACCGCGTATTGCTTTGTTATTGTGTTACGCTGTTGCATTGTTGTTCCCCCCATCAGAGTGGCATCAGAGCTACTTGGCTTGGGGCATTTTGACTTGCTTGAATGATGGAGGCAAATACAAAGATGGCCTGTTTGAATGTCACTAATTATCATTTGTGGAAGGGAAAGATGAAGGATTTTCTCTTTGTGAGGAATATGCATCTTCCTATTTTTGATACTCAGAAGCCGGATGCCAAGTCAGATGAAGAATGGGATTTTAAACATCAACAGGTGTGTGGTTTTATTCAGCAATTTGTAGAAGATAATGTTTATAATCATATTGCTAATGAGACACATGCAAAATCTTTGTGGGCAAAGATAGAGTCCTTGTATGCCTCTAAATCAGGGAATAATAAATTGTACTTACTGAAGAGATTTACTAATTTGTGGTACAAGGAGGGGACTTCCATTTCAGATCACTTGAATGAATTTCAAGGGCTCCTTGATCAGGTTGCAAGAATGGGTATCAAGTTTGATGATGAGCTTTTTGGACTATTTCTATTGTTATCTCTACCAGAGTCTTGGAAGACATTTCGGGTTTCTATCACAAGTTCAACCCGAAATGGTGTTGTTTCTCGGGAAATGGCAAAGGGTAGTGTTCTTAATGAGGAGATGAAAATGAAGGTACATGGTACTTCATCTCAGTCCGAGGTGCTTGTCACTGAAAAGAAGCGAAGGGTGGTAGAGAGAAAAGCAGGAGCAAGTCCAAGTCTCGATACAAGAATGTGGAGTGTCATTATTGTCACAAAATAGGGCACATACAAAAGAATTGTTTTCTGTGGAAAAAGGAGAACAAAGACAAAAAGGGTAAGCAGAAAGAGAGGGATCATGATGATGATGACCGTGTCACTACTGCTACTGGTGATGATCTTGTTATTCTCCATGACCATGAGTCGGTTAATCTTGTATCAGATGAGAGCATGTGGATAATTGATAGTGGTGCTACATTGCATGTTACACTGAGGATGGAGTTCTTCACATCTTATACTTCAGGTGACTTTGGAGCGCTGAAGATGGGTAATAATGGTGTGTCTAAGGTGATTGGTGTTGGTGATGTTTTCTTGCAAACCAACATGGGAATGCAGTTGGATCTTAAAGGAGTCAAACATGCTCCGGATGTCCGCTTTAATTTGATCTCTGTGCAATTGCTTGATGAGGGTGGTTATAATAATCACTTTGGTTCTGGAAAGTGGAAACTCAGCAAAGGTAACTTGTTGTGGCTAGAGGGGAGAAAATTTCTAAACTATATTGGACAAAAGCTTATGTTGCTAAAGACAGTCTGAATGCTGTGGATATGGAGGCATCTTTGTGGCACCGAAGGCTTAGTCATATCAGTGAAAAAGGGTTCAATAGATTAGCTAAAAAGGATGTGCTTCCAGGATTGAAGAGTGCAGAGTTGGAGAAGTGTTCTCATTGCATGGCTAGTAAATAGACTAGAGTATCCTTCAAGAAGCATCCTCCCTCAAGGAAGTCAGAGTTGCTTCAGTTGGTGCATTCTGATGTGTGTGGCCCATTGAAGGTAAAATCCTTTAGTGGTGCCCTCTACTTCGTTACCTTTATTGAAGATTGTTCCAAGAAACTATGGGTCTATGCTTTGAAGACAAAAGAGCAAGTGCTGGAGAAGTTATAACAGTTTCAAGCTTTGGTTGAGAGACAGTCAAGCAAGAAGCTGAAATACGTTCGCACTGACAATGGTGGTGAGTATTGTGGCTTTGATGTCTATTGCAAGCAACAAGGTATTGCACATGAAAAGACTCCTCCTAAAACTCCTCAGCTGAATGGTTTAGCAGAGAGGATGAACATGACATTGATTGAGAGAGTGAGATGTATGCTTTCTGAAGCTAAGTTGCCCAAACATTACTGGGGTGAGGCACTGTACACAGCGATACATGTTATTAATCTCAGTCCTGCAGTTGCTTTGAACAGTGAGGTGCCGGACAAAAATTGGTTTGGCAAGAATGTTAGGTATGATCACTTGAGAGTCTTTGGTTGCAAGGCTTTTGTGCATGTTCCAAAGGATGAAAGATCCAAGTTGGATGCAAAGACAAAGCAATGTATCTTCATCGGTTATGGTCAGGATGAATTTGGTTACAGCTTGTATGATCCTGTTGAGAAAAAGCTTGTCAGAAGCCGTGATGTAGAGTTCAAAGAAGATCAAACCATTGAAGACATTGATAAGGTGGAGAAGACTACAGCCAAGAATGATAGCAACTTGTTTGATGTTGATCCAGTTCGATTGCCTGTTTATAATCCGGATACTGTTGATGGTAATGTTCAGAATGGCGATCCATATGATTATGTTAATGATCAATAGCTTGGAGATGATTTAGATGTTCCAGGTGATGATGATGAAGAGGAACATGAGATGTCACAGGATGAGAATCTTGGTGATGCTCCCGAACCACCTCAAATCCAACTCAGGAGATCTAACAGGCAGAGACAACCATCTACAAGGTATCATTATGATGAGTATGTAACCTTGACTGATGAAGGAGAACCTGAGTGTTTTGGAGAGGCCATGAAGAGTGAAGACAAACAAAAGTGGCTGGGTGCAATGCAGGATGAAATGAAATCCATGTATGATAATCACACTTATGATTTGGTGAAGTTGCCTAAAGGCAAGAGGGCCTTGGAAAACAGGTGGATTTATAGGGTGAAACATGAGACTAACTCTATGTCTCCGAGGTATAAAGCCAGGTTAGTGGTGAAGGGCTTCCGTCAAAGAAAGGGTGTTGATTTTAATGAGATTTTCTCGCTTGTGGTAAAAATGTCATCCATTAGAACCATGTTGAGTTTGGCGGGTACTCTTGATTTGGAGGTAGAGCAAATGGATGTGAAAACATCTTTCCTTCATGGTAATTTGGAGGAAGAGATTTACATGAAGCAACCTGATGGTTTTCAAGTAGAAGGCAAGGAAGACTATATGTGTAGGTTGAGAAAAAGCCTATATGGTTTGAAGCAGGATCCGAGGCAGTGGTATAAGAAGTTTGAGTCTGTTATGTGTGACCAAGGATATAAGAAGACTACTTCTGACCATTGTGTCTTTGTTAGAAAGTTTTCTAATGATGACTTCATTATCCTATTATTATATGTTGATGACATGCTTATTGTTGGGAAAAATATTGCCAGGATTGACAGGTTAAAGAATCAATTGGGAAAGTCGTTTTCCATAAAAGACATGGGAGCTGCTAAACAGATTCTTGGTCTAAGAATCATGCATGACAGAAAGGAGAAGAAGCTATGGCTATCACAAGAACACTATGTTAAAAGAGTGTTGCAGAGATTCCAGATAGAAAATGCCAAGGCAGTAAGCACTCCACTTGCTACTCATTTCAAGCTGAGTGCTAAACAAAGTCCTTCAAATGAAGAGAGAAATTAGATATGGAACAGTTTCCTTATGCATCTGCTGTGGGTAGTTTGATGTATGCAATGGTATGTACAAGACCAGATATAGCACAAGCTGTTGGTACAGTCAGTAGATTTTTGTCTAATCCAGGTAGAGAGCATTGGAATGCTGTGAAATGGACTTTGAGATATCTTTGTGGTACCGCTGGTATGAAGCTTTGCTTTGGAGGTGATAAGCCTACTTTGGTGGGGTACTCAAACTCGGATATGGCTGGAGACATTGATTCCAGGAAGTCCACTTCGGTCTATATGATTAGATTTGTAGGGGGAGCTGTGGCTTGGCAGTCTAAGTTGTAGAAGTGTGTAGCATTGTCCACTACTGAAGCAGTGTTCATTGCCATTACCGAAGCATGCAAGGAGTTGCTATGGTTGAAGAAATTCTTGCAGGAGCTTGGTTTTGTTCAAGTCAAATATTTGTTGTTTGTTGTTAGTCAGAGTTCTATTCATCTTGGTAAGAATCCAACTTTTCATTCTAGGTCCAAACATATTGATGTGAGGTATCATTGGATACATGTTGCTTTGGATGCTAAGCTATTGGAGTTGGCTAAAGTTCATACTGATGATAATGGTGCTGATATGATGACTAAAGTACTACCAAGAGGGAAATTTGAAACTTGTTGTGATTTCGCCGGTTTGGCGATTATCTCCACATAGTTGTGAGGGGGAGATTTGTTGGGTTTTGGGCTCCCTTCCTATGTGGAGAAAGGCCCAAATGTGTAATCCCATTTTGTCTCACTTGTTTAAGTGGAGAGAAGTCAGATTAGGGTTGTAGAGAGGTCTCATTTTAGTAAGAATATAGCAACCAACAAGAGAGAAGAGAGGAGAGAAAGCCAACCCGCATACCCACTAGACAGTCACCGTAAAATCGTGACAGAGGATTGGTTCATCGTTGGATCGAGCTGAAATTTCTGTAGCAGGTTCAGGACGTGTGGTTCTTCATTCTCATTGTTCGGATTTTCAAGACGAGGTCTGAAGTGAGAGATATTGGCTTCGCACAGTAGCTCTGTTTTTTGGGTAAATTTCATCTTCTTGTTTCTCATTTGTAAGCATTGGTGCTTGGTTGTTTTGGTTGATTGTTAGCACGGTTTGTGCACTTGTTGGAGACTCTTTTGTACCCTTATTTGATCATAGTGGAGCTGTTTCTTTGGTCTGGACGATGCGTGGTTTTTACCCTTGCTTTAAGGGGGTTTCCACGTTAAAATCTTGGCGTCTCTTTTATGTTTGTGTTGTTCTATTTGTAGCCATATATTTGTTGTTGCTCCTCACAGATTCTTGCAAGTTTGGGGGGGGTTTATTTCCGCTACGTATTGCTTTGTTATTGTGTTAAGATGTTGCATTGTTGTTCCCCTTATCACTAATGAAGAAAGGCAACATCAAAAGAAATTCATCCACTTTTCAAAGGAGAAACTTCAGTAAAGGTGACAACTCATCCAACAACATCAGAAGCTATGAATGTGGAAAGATTGGCCACATGAAACTTGACTGTCCAAAACTGCAAAAGTAGGACAAAACAGAAAAGTATGACTCAAAGTACAAGAAGTGGAGAAAGCCAAAAAAGGCCTACATTGCTTGGGATGATAATGATCTAGAATCCACTGAAGAATCTGAATCTGAGGAGGCAAACTTGTGCTTGATGGCTAGCAATCATAGTGATTCAGAAAGTGAAGTAAGTTCTAATTATCAACCTTCTTATGATGAATTGTAAAATTCTTTTGAAGAAATTCATAAAGAATCCATTAGACTTGCTAGATTGCAAATTAAGTCTAAGAAAACCATCAAATGCCTAGAAGAGAAAAATTATGTTTTAAACAAAGAGCTAGATGAATTAAAAACAGAAAATTGTGCTGTAAAAGAAAGATTGGCTACTGTTTTGGAACCACCTATATGCTCTAATTATTCTAAATGTTGAACATTGAATAAAGAAGTTGAAAAACTGAAAAATGACTTAGCCAAGTTCACAAATGGTAGAGATAACTTGAATGCTTTATTAGGACAACAAAAATGTGTTTATGATAAGGCTGGAATAGGCTATGAACCTAAGATACATGAGAAATCATTCAAGAAATTTTTTGCTGCATATAAGACATCAAACACACCATTTGTTAAATGCAATTTTAGTGCTAGAAAAGCTCACACGGCTTCTAGATGTCAATACAGAAAATCAGCATACAATAAATCTAAGTATATATGGGTTCCTAAGGGAACTATTGCTGCAACTAACTCAAAAGGACCCAAACAGATTTGGGTACCTAAAACAATAAACATGATTATGTTTTGTAGGTGTGTTGGAAAGCCAAGAATGTGAAATGGTATCTTGACACTGGTTGTTCCAGGCACATGACTGGAGACAAAACCAAGTTCATTTCCTTTACCCTTAAGTCAAGTGGTAGTGTTACCTATGAAGACAACAATAAAGGGAGAATACTTGGCACTAGCAACATTGGAAGTGACTCAACAACAATCATTGAGGATGTACTATATGTTGAGGGACTGAAACACAACCTATTAAGTATCAATCAACTATGTGACAAAGGCTTCCAGGTGAAATTCAATTCCAATAATTGCTTAATAGAAAATCGGCATGATGAAAATTGGAAATTAATTGGACATAGGGCAGATAACATCTATATGCTTGATTTAGATAATATCTCTTCAAATACCACATGCTGTCTTATTTCAAAAGAAGAAGAGAATTGCCTTTGGCATAGAAGAATTGCACACATTCACATGAACCACTTGAATAAACTGATTCGTAAAGATCTTGTAGTTGGTTTACCTAAACTGAAATTTGTGAAAGATGGACTATGTGATGCATGTCAAAAAGAAAAGCAAGTTAAGGTCTCTTTTAAACCAAAGAATATTGTTTCAACAACTAGACCCTTTCAACTTTTACACATGGATTTATTTGGTCCATCTAGAACCAAAAGCTTTGGTGGTAACTCGTATGCATTGGTAATAGTAGATGATTGCTCTAGATATACATGGACATATTTTCTATCTCATAAGAGTGATTTATTTACTACATTTTAAGAAAATGGTAAAAATTGTGCAAAATGTTGTGTTAAATATGAAGTGTTTGAAAACTTTTGTGATGAGCATGGCATTCAACATAATTTTTCTGCTCCTAGAACTCCACAACAAAATGGAGTAGTGGAAAGAAAGAATAGATCATTAGAGGAGATAGCAAGAACTATGTTGAACGACTCTAGCTTGCCAAACCATTTTTGGGCAGATGCTGTTAATACAGCCTGCTATGTGCTAAATAGAGTCTTGATAAGACCAATCTTAAAGAAAACCCCTTATGACCTTTACAAAGGAAGAAAACCAAATATAGCTCATTTTCATGTTTTTGGTTGAAAATGCTTTGTTCTTAACAATGGAAAGAATAATCTTGGAAATTTTGATGCAAAGGCTGATGAAGGAATTTTCCTAGGTTATTCTCTATCTAGTAAATCATTTAGAATATATAATTAGAGAACACAAACTATTGAGGAATCTGTGCATGTGACATTAGATGAGTCTATCCCGAAAAGGTTGGGAAAGGATTCTGTTATTGATAATCTTACAGATTCAATTGATAAAAATCTCCTAGAAGAGAAACAGGACAATTACCACAATGAAAGCTTAAAGAATGAATTGTTGCAGCAGGAGCAAATAGAACAATAGCCTGACCTACCAAAGGAATGGAGGACTGTCAGAAATCATCCAATTGATAACATCATCGGTGAAATTACAAAGGGGGTAACTACTAGACAATCTCTTAGAAATGCTTGTAATCATATGTCATTTGTGTCTCAAGTAGAACCTAAGAACATAGATGATGCTATGATTGATGAACATTGGATGATGGCTATGCAAGACGAATTAAACCAGTTTGAAAGAAACCAAATTTGGAAACTAGTGCCTAAACCCAAGAACTATCAAGTAATAGGTACAAAATGGGTTTTTAGGAATAAACTAGATGAAAATGATTTGTTTTACTTGATATGCAACAATTAACTTTGATTATGATCTCTATCATAAGAACTTTTATTCAAAGTAGAGAAATTGAGATTGAATATGTTGATAAAACTAAACAACTTGCTGATATTTTTACCAAGCCCTTGAACAAGAAAAACTTCTTTTTCATTAGAAGAGAATTGGGCATAATTGATCAATCATATATCTAATCTCTAAAGAAACTGTTTATATGATTGTATTTTTGTGTAAATATACTCTGATACCAAGATGGACGCGTCTATTTTCAAAAGGAACAATTTTAGATGGACACATTTTTTTTAGTTGTCCCTGTACCTATCCATCTATCATGAACAATTTTATATGCTATGTTTAAATGTTTAAGTGCTTGCCTTCTCTATTGCTTTGAATGTTTCTTTTCTTTACCTTTTTTATGATGCCAAAAGGGGGAGGAAAAAGTATGATATAGATAAAGGGGATAATAACAAATTATACATGCATATGTTGAAGGGGAGCCTATAAGCTTACATACTTAATAGAGAGTAAATCAAATTCTGCTCTGATAATATTTTTTTGCTCTGATATACTTCTGCTCTGATACCATGATATAAATCTGTCAAAAACACTTAGCTTTTGCTATACTTATACTCTGATCTTATAATTTGTTAGAAGATTTGTCATTATAAAAAAGGGGGAGTTTGTTAGACTCAATGACTTAGAGATTTTGATATATGACAAATACAATTTAATGTGTATGCAAGTGTTTTAGTCTCGAATGTCAAAGACAGGTATCAAGCAGTGATCAACAAGTTCATTAAGCTAATTCAAGGAAAATATTCAAGGAAGAACTTGAAGGAATCAAGGAGCTGCATACATAAATCAAAGAACAAAGACAAAGAGCAAGGAATCATCAAGACAAAAGCTTAAAGGAGAATTTTAGATTTCAGTCTTACATGATTTGTAAGAGAAAGAAATCTCTTAGTCACAAAAAGCTCAATTGAAAAGATGCATGTAGAAAATCAATTTTCATAACCTGCATTAAAAGGAATAAGTTTTCATTAATGAAAATGATTTTTGGAAATAAGAAGCGGTCGTCCAATAAAGTAATAGAAGCGCTCGTCCAACACAAGTGATAGAAGCACTCGTCCAACACAAGTGATAGAAGCGCTCGTCCACTAAAGTGATACAAACGCTCATCCAATAAAGAGACAGAAGTGCTCTTCCATTGAAGTGATAGAAGTGCTCGTCCACTAAAGTGTCAGAAGTGCTCGTCCACTAAAGTGATACTAGCACTCGTCCACTAAAGCAACAGAAGCGCTCGTCCACTAAAGTGACAGAAGCGATCGTCTACACAAGTCTTTGGACTTGCTAAAGTGCTTAAGGAGTATCCGTCCAAAGACGTAGCATATGGAGCTCGTCTACTATCAACTATGAGCCCTGAGGATTGAAGACGATGCCGATGTAGAATCTTATTTCAAGAACCAGAATCAAGAAAACAGTTTCTGTTATCAGACCCAAATCTGTTTTGATTAATCCCAGCGGCTATAACTTGTTTTCTATATAAAGCGGGATCAAAGGAACACTCTATATATCATATCACAAAAATGATATACATATATCAAAATCATTCATCATCTTTCTTGAGCTTATTGTGAAAAGAATGTTTCGTTCTCATAAGTGCTTCAATTTATTTTTCTGACTATTGAGAGTTAGGAATCAATTTTTCGTTCTATTTGATTGTATAGAGAGAGGGAGTCTCTCTGAGTGATTAGGGTGAGGTATCCCTATGGAAGAATATTGAGGCTCTTCAGAAGAGTGTGGTATCTCGAGGTGAAGGAGTGCTATGTGGTGTAAAGGTTTTTCAAGCTACCTGGCTAAAGCTTGTTGTGTTAGTGTGTGAAAACCCATAGGTTGAGTGGGGACTAGATGTAGGTCACAGTGGTGGTGACTGAACCAAGATAAATTTGGTTGTGTGGTATCTCTAAACTCAAACTCTTTTACTTTCTGTTTATGTTCAAGAACCTGCGATTTTGATGTTTAAAGTTCAATATAATTTCTGTTCTTGATCTGCATAAACTGTATTGAAACCTGAATCTGATTGTAATCAAGTTCGTGTTATCTGTGTTCGAAACTGAGTTGATCAAAACCATTCTTCATTGCTGAAACTGAACTAAAACTGAAACTGAAACCTGCAAGTTTGTTCTTGATAGTTAATGCTTGTATCTGAAACTTGCATAACTTGTTCTTAATCTTTAAAGGCTTAATCAGTTTCTGTATTTTGTTATTATTGGGTTTTGAACCTGAACCTATTATGTGATCTATTAATTCTGAATCAATCTCTCTTATCCTCATGACCTTCTATTCAAGATTTCATAAAAAGCCCCTCACTGTTTTTGTAAAAGATCCAGAGACCACAAATCTGAAAAGTAAAGTTTTGTGAAAAGAATTTTTAAAAGGGAAAGATTTTAAGAAGACTCAATTAACCCCCCCCCCCCCCCCCCCTCTTGAGTCGTTGAAGCCAAAACAACATTTTCCTCTATAGGTTTGGCCAACTAGGGTTCTATAGGAAAGAAAATGTTTTTTGATCAAAAGCTCTTGGATAATGAGAGTAGAGATCATAACTAGATCATAGAAATTGGTTTCACATTTTTATGATTTTTCTCCAATTTTCTATGAAATTTTGAAGTTCTAGATCTAGAAATGAAAAACCATTAAAATGAAGAACAAAAGATTGGAAAAGAAAGGAGATTTTATGTGACCTAATATGTGAAAGTAGAAGAAGAATTGATGATGATCTTGGCAAGTTTCCACTTGAAAGCACTTGAAGCTTCAAAAATGGAGTTTATGTGTTTATGAAGAAGAAAGTGAGGAAATGAAGAAGATGAAGTGTTTTTATAGAGGAGAGAGAGAGAGAGTAGGCGTGAAAGAGAGAGAGAGGGGGAGAGAACTTGATGACCAAGTTTTGGGTTATGCCATGTTTGGTTGGCAAAAAGGAGAAAAATGGCATATTGATTATAAAATAATAAAATTTGAAAAAGTGTAATGATGTCACTTTTTATGGATGTGACAAAAAGCTTCTACCACCATGCCTACTTTTCCAACAAGTCACTTTAATCCTTTCATGTCTCTTATTCTGCTCCATTGCGTATCCGGTTCAATTTCCCAATCGTATTTCGCCCGAAATAAATACTATATTTTAATTACGAATGTAAAATTTCAAAAATTACTAAAGTCATTGGAAACACGACAAAAACACTAAACATTTCGTTCACGGGTCAAAATTAGGTTTTCTGCTCAGTAAACTTTTACTGTCAGTGAAAACACAGACCGACTTTCGTCTGAATTTTCAACCCAAAATTTTACCGTAACCCTCTATCATAAAGTAGACTATGAATATGATTTTATTTTATTCAAAAACACTTTCTAACTCTAAAATTAAAATATAATTAATTATATTATAACCAGTTGAACAGCATAATTATATCTAGGCTGTTACATTACTACTCCTCTTAAAAGAAAATTCCGTCCTCGGAATTTACATACCTTAGAAGAGATGTGGGTATTGTTGTTGCATATACTCCTCGCGTTCCCAATTAGCATCTCCAGTAGTTTCATCCCATACGACCTTAACCAAAGGAATTTGTCTACCGCAAAGCTCCGTAATCTGTCTATCTGCTATCCTTATAGGTAAAGTCTCATGCTCTAGATTCTCTTGCAGTTGTATAGACTCAAACTCAATGACATGTGAAGGATTAGGATAATACTTTCTCAACTGAGAAACATGAAAGACATCATGAAGGTTGGAAAGATTGGCTAGTAAGGCAATTTGGTAAGCTACTGGACCAATTCGTCAAAGAATTTGAAAAGGTCCAATGAATCGAGGAGTAAGTTTTCTGGATTTGATAGCTCTGCAAATTCCAGTTTTTTGGGTATCTCTCAAAAACACGTGATCGCCTTCCTGGAATTTTAATGGTCTCCTCCTCTTGTCACTGTAGCTCCTTTTCCAATCCTGTGCTTCCTTCATCTTTTCACGTATCTTCCTGACTTGCTCCGTAGTTTGTTGCACCACATCTGGACCCAAAACTTGGTTCTCACAAGTCTCATACCAACATAACGGGGTCCTACACTTTCTGCCATACAAAGCCTCATATGGTGCCATTCAGATACTACTATGGAAACTATTGTTATAAGTAAATTCAATCAATGGTATTTTGCAATTGTCCTTTCTGACTGTCCATCAGTTTGGGGATGATAAGCAGAACTTATCCTCAACTTTGTTCCCAAGGCATTTTGCAATTGTCTCCAAAATCTAGATATGAATCTAGGATCTCGGTCTGAGACAATACTCGATGGCACACCATGCAATCTAACAATTTCTTTGATGTAAATCTGAGTCAACCTTTCCAAATTATAACTTTCACCAACAGATAAGAAGTGATCACACTTCGTCAACCTATCAATGATAACCCAAATCGCATCATGCTTCTTGGGAGTTCGTGGTAATCCGACCACAAAATCCATAGCTATGTTATCCCATTTTCACTCTGTGATATCTAAAGATTGTAGTAATCCTGCTGGCTTCTGATGTTCAATCTTAGCTTTCTGACACACCAGACAAGATAAAACATACTCCGCCACTTCTTTCTTTATCCTTGTCCACCAAAACATTTTCTTCAAATCCTGATACATCTTTGTGAATCCAGGATGGAAACTCAACTTACTCTTATGTGCCTCCTCTAAAATCATCTTCCTAAGTTCTGCATCCTCTGCCACCCATATTCTATCTCTAAACCTTAACAGACCATCTGTTCCTCTACTAAACTCATAAATTTTACCTTCATCGATTCCTCTTCTTACTTCCTGGAGGTATAGATCCTGAACTTGTTTATCTTTAACATCTTTTATAAAATCACTACTAATAGTGATCATACTTAAGCAAATCTTATTCTCAACCAATTCCATTTGTAAGTTCAAATCCCTGAACTGTTCAAGCAATTCTAACTCCTTAACCATCACCGCAGACACGTGCAAGGACTTCCTGCTTAAAACATCCACTACCACATTTTCCTTCCCAGGATGGTATAGTAATTCAAAATCATAATCTTTGATAAACTCCATCCACCTTTGCTGTCTCATATTCAATTCTTTTTGATCGAATAGATACTTAAGGCTCTTGTGGTCACTGAAGACATTAAACTTTGCTCCATACAAAAAGTGTCACCAAATCTTGAATGTGAACACTATTGCTGCTAACTCCAAATCATGAGTTGGATAATTTCTCTCATGATTTCTCAACTGTTGAGAAGCATAAGCCATAACTCTTCCCTCTTGCATCAGGACACAACCAAAACCTTGGTATGACGCATCACAATATACGTCAAACTGTCCTAGTGGGTCCGGTAAGATCAACACAAGTGATGTAGTCAACCTGTCCTTCAGCTTTTGAAAACTTTGTTCACACTTGTCCATCCATACAAAAGCTATATTTTTCCATGTTAACTGCGTCATAGGCAATGCAATCTTCAAGAATCCCTCTATGAACCTCCGATAATATCCAGCTAGTCCTAGGAAACTCCGTACTTCACTTACTGACTTAGGCCGTTCCCACTTAAGAACTGCCTCAACCTTAGCTGGATCTACGGCTATTCCTTCTTTATTAATCACATGACCTAGGAATTGTACTTCTTCTTGCCAAAACTCACACTTGGAATGTTTGGCATAAAGCAGCCTATCCTTCAAAACTCGCAACACCAATCTCAAATGTTCCTCGTGCTCTTCCCGTGTACACGAATAGATAAGAATATCATCGATGAACACAACAACAAACTTATTGAGGTACGGTCTGAAAATTTTGTTAATATAATCCATGAACACGGATGGCGCATTAGTTACACCGAAAGGCATAACTAAATACTCAGTGCCCGTACCTCGTCCTAAAAGCCGTCTTGGGTATATCTTCTTTTCTTACGCTGATATGATGGTACCCAGATCTGAAATCAATCTTAAAGAACATTGTTGCTCCTTTCAACTGATCCATCAAATCATCTATCCTAGGCAACAGATATTTATTCTTTATTGTCACCTTATTCAACTGCCTGTAATCCGTGCACAACCTTGCACTTCCATCCTTCTTCTTAACAAATAACACCGGTGCTCCCCATGGTGAAACACTCGGTCTGATAAACTTTTTTCCTAACATGTCATCCAATTGTTCCCTCAACTCTACCAACTCAACCTGTGACATCCAATAAGGTGCTATAGATATAGGCCATGTCCCTGGTACGAGATCTTAGTGAATTCCACTTATCTTTCCGGTGGCAAACCTGGAACGTCTGGAGGAAAAACTTCAGGAAACTCTCTCACAATAGGCATGGAATCTATGCTTGGAGTCTCATTAGCCTCCACTGCGAAAAGCATCACAAACTGTTGAGAGTTGTCACTCCTCGTAGAAACTTCTTTATTGGCAGATGCTATACTATAATGTTCAAGAAATGATAAAGTCTTGCAAGAACAATCTAGCACTACACGGTTAACTGAGATCCAATCCATGTCAAGAATAATATCTATCTGTTGCATAGGCAAATAGATAAGGTCTACAATAAATGTCCTATTCTCAACAACGATAGGACATTGTAAACAAACAGACATAGTAGTCAAAGGATTACTGGTTGGAGTAGATACTGTAAGGGTATATGGTAATTTGGAAACAGTTAAGTTCAAATGATCCACACAATCATGCAAGATAAAATAATGCGTAGTGCCTGAGTCAAACAATACGTTCGAGAGTCTATCAGCTATCAAACACATACCTTGCAATCTCGTGCCAAATGACCTGGTTTCCCACAGTTGAAACAGCTAGGCCTATTTGTACACTCTATAGCATAATGCGATCCTCCACATCTGAAGCAAACTAAGCCTTGTGGTTGCTGACCCGCTCTAGACACTGGAGTCGGTGTTTGCCTGGGTCTTGCATATGGTCTCTGTCTCCACTGAGACCCACTTCCTCCGCGCCTCTGGAAACTTGATCGGTTAGTACCTCCACTCCTCAGTTATTTCTGCTCATTGGCCATCCTTTGGTCTATACTTTCAATGGCACTACATCTTTCGACTAGTTCTGGGAAATGCTTATAAGACTCGATGACTTAGAGATTTTGATATATGACAAATACAATTTAATGTGTGTGCAAGTGTTTTAGTGTCAAATTGCAAAGACAGTTATCAAGCAGTGATCAACAAGTTTATTAAGCAAATTCAAGGAAAATATTCAAGGAAGAAATTGAAGGAATCAAGGAGCTTCTTGTAGAAATCAAAAGAGCAAAGTCAAAAATCAAAGGATCATCAAAACCAAGCTTAAAGGAGAATTTTAGATTTAAGTCTTAGATGATTTGTAAGAGAAAAGAATCTCTTAGTCACAAGATAGCTCGACTAAAAAGATGCATGAAGAAAATCAATTTTCATAACCTGCATTAAAAGGAATAAGTTTTTTTAATGAAAATGATTTTTGGAAATAAGAAAATTATTTGTCAGGTACAACCATGTAATCAATGGATGTATGTCTGCTACTGTAACTGACAAATGAATTTAAGGTTCTTGATTCATTACACAGATGTATTGAATGGGTGTACTGATGGATTAACCAAATTCAAGTTTTTGAAAAACACGTACAACCATGTATTACACAGGTGTACAAAAACTATCAGAACTATCAGTATGAAATTGGTTAATACAGCCATGTACTCAACCCCTATTCAAGAATTAGAATCAAGAAAACAGATTCTGTTATCAGACCCAAATATGTTTTAATTGATCCCAACGATTATAACTTGTTTCCTATATATAGAGGGATCTAAAGAACACTTTTAACATATCAGAAATTTTACAAATTGAATTTGAGAGATCAATTGTGAAAATAATTCATCTTCTTGCTTGAGCTTCATTGTGAAAAAGAGTGTTTCAAAACTCATAAGAACTTCAACTTGTATATCTGACTTTTGAGAGTTAGGAATCAATCTTTATGTACTTTTCGATTGTAAAGAGAGAGGCAGTCTCTCTATGTGATTAGTGTGAGGAATCCTAAGGAAGAACATTGATTGAGGCTCTTCACAAGAGTGTGGTATCTCGAGGTGAAGGAGTGCTCTGTGGTGTAAAGGTTTTTCAAGCTACCTGGCTAAAGCTTGTTGTGTTAGAGTGTGAATACCCACAGGTGGAGTGGGGACTGGATGTAAGTCACAGTGGGGGTGACTGAACCAGGATAAATCTGGTTGTGTGGTATCTCTAAACTCAAACTCTTTAATTTTTGTCTTGCGCATATAACTATGATCTTGATGTTCTAAGTTTTTAATTGATATCAGTTCTTGATCTGTTTTATTTGAATTAAAACCAAAGTATTACTACAATCATTCTTGAGTTATTAAATGTTCAAAACTGAGTTGATTAAAACTGTTCTTGATAACTGAAACTGATATAGTTCTTGACTGACTAAGGCCTGTATCTAATACATGTACGACCCTGAACTGATTTATCTTTCTGATCTGATTTACCTCACCACCTTCTATTTAAGATTTCATAAAAAGCCTTTCGTTGTTTTTGTAAAAGATCCTAAGGCAACTTTTATTTGAAAATTAAAGTAGATCATGAGGCAACTTTGATTTGAAAAGTAAAGTTTTTGACAAGCTTTTTTGAAAGCTCAAATCCCCCCGCACCCCACCCCCCTACCCCCCACCCCCCACCCCCAAGTCTTTGAAGCCTAAACAACAATTGGCATCAGAGCTAAACTCTTAAGTTTGGCTTAACAACTATAAGAGTATGGCTTCCAATGACTGTTTGAATGAAGGGGCTTCCCTTGCACGCCCTCCTACCTTCAATGGAACGGATCTGAGTATATCTATTGGAAGGAAAGAATGGTAGTCTTTCTTGAGGCAGCAGGTGTTGACATATCAGATGCAGTAGAAAATGGGCTATTTGTCCCCTTTACTATAGATGCGAATGATGCTCCAAGAAATAAGCCTAAAACTGAATGGAATGAGGATGATAAGAAAAGAGTTCAATATAATGCACGTGCTAAGAATATTATAACATCTGCTTTAAGCCGTGATGAGTTTTTTAGGGTTTCAAATTGCAAATCAGCAAAGGAGATGTGGGATACATTGCAAGTAACACATGAAGGAACCACATATGTCAAAAGAACAAGAATGAACACCCTCACACATGAGTATGAGCTATTCAGAATGAAGCAAGGAGAACCTATGACTGAAATGGAAATGAGAATCACTCACATTGTCAACCAACTTGCTGGTCTTGGAAAAGCTATATCAAATGAGGATCAAATTAACAAATTAATGAGATGCTTGAGCAAGGAATGGCAGCCAAAGTCACTGCAATCTCAGAATCTAGAGACCTCTCATCAATGACCATTGCCACATTGTTTGGAAAACTGTAAGAGCATGAATTGGAGTTGAACAAACTGAATAAGAGTGAAGAAACTGACAAAAAGAAAAATGGATTGGCTCTGAAATCACAAGTCAAAGAAGTAGAAGACAGTGATGATGATGATTCAGCACAAGAGGCAGAATCTGAAGAAGATATGAGAATGCTAGTTAGAAAATTCGAGAAGTTCCTAATGTAGAAAGGCAAGTTCAAAAGAAAGCCATCCACTTTTCAAAGGAAAAATTTCAGCAAAGGTGACAACTCTTCCAACAACATCACATGCTACAAATGTGGAAAGATTGGCCACATGAAGCTTGACTGTCCAAAACTGAAAAGAAGCACAAAACAGAAAAGTTTGACTTAAAAGACAAGAAATGGAGAAAGCCAAGAAAGGTCTACATTGCTTGGGATGATAATGATGTAGATTCCACTGAAGAATCTGAATCTTAGGAGGCAAACTTGTGCTTGATGGCCAGCAATAACAGTGATTTAGATAGTGATGTAAATTCTGATTACAACCTACTTTTGATGAATTACAAGATGCATTTGATGAGTTATATGCTGAATATCTTAAGATTGTTAAACAACTTGTCTCTTCTTGAAAAATAATTGCTAAACAATGTGATGATTGTGCATGCTTGAAAATGAAAGAAAGAGAACTAAAATCTAGGAATAAGGTCTTGATTGCATCTAGATCTAATTGTTCTAAGTGTGGTACATTGACTAAAGAAGTTGAAAAATTGAAAAATGACTTAGCCAAGTTCACATATGGTAGAGATAACTTGAATTCTTTATTAGGACAACAAAAGTTTGTTTATGATAAGGCTGGAATAGGCTATGAACCTAAGATACATGAGAAATATTTCAAGAAATTTTTTGCTGCAACTAAGACATCAAACACACCATTTGTTAAATGCAACTTTTGTGCTAGAAAAGGTCACACAGCTTCTACATGTCAATACAGAAAATTAGCATCCAATAAATCTAAGTATATATGGGTTCCTAAAGGAACTATTGATGCAACTAACTCCAAAGGACCCAAACAGATTTGGGTACCTAAAACACAAACATGATTCTGTTTTTGTAGGTGTGTTGGAAATCCTAGAATGTGAAATGGTATCTTGACAATGGTTGTTCCAAGCACATGACTGGAGACAAAACCAAGTTCATTTCCTTTACCCCTAAGTCAAGTGGTAGTGTTACCTATGGAGACAACAATAAACGGAGAATACTTGGCATTGGCAACATTGGAAGTGACTCAACAACAATCATTGAGGATGTACTATATGTTGAGGGACTGAAACACAACCTATTAAGTATCAGTCAACTATGTGACAAAGGCTTCAAGGTAAAATTCAATTCCAATAGTTGCTTAATAGAAAATCAACATGATGAAAATTTGAAATTAATTGGACATAGGACATATATCATCTATATGCTTGATTTAGATAATATCTCTTCAAATACTGCATGCTGTCTTATTTCAAAATAAGAAGAGAATTGGCTTTGGCATAGAAGAATTGCACAAATTCACATGAACCACTTGAATAAACTGATTTGTAAAGATCTTGTAGTTGGTTTGCCTAAACTGAAATTTGTGAAAGATGGACTATGTGATGCATGTCAAAAAGGAAAGCAAGTTAATGTCTCTTTTAAACCAAAGAACATTATTTCAACAACTAGACCCTTGCAACTTTTACACAAGGATTTATTTGGTCCATCTATAACCAAAAGCTTTGGTGGTAACTTGTATGCATTGGTAATAGTAGATGATCACTCTAGATATACATGGACATATTTTCTATCTCATAAGAGTGATTCATTTGCTGCATTTAAGAAAATGTCAAAAATTGTGCAAAATGAAAAGGACATGAAAATTGTTTCTATAAGAAGTGATCATGGGGGAGAATTTCAAAATGAAGTGTTTGAAAAATTTTGTGATGAGCATGGCATTCAACATAATTTTTCTGCTCCTAAAACTCCACAACAAAATGGAGTAGTGGAAAGGAATAATAGATCATTAGAGGAGACAGCAAGAACTATGTTAAACGACTCTAGCTTGCCAAAACATTTTTGGGCAGATGCTGTCAATACAGCCTGCTATGTGCTAAATAGAGTCTTGATAAGACCAATCTTAAAGAAAACCCCTTATGAGCTTTACAAAGGAAGAAAACCAAATATAGCACATTTTTATGTTGTTGGTTGCAAATGCTTTGTTCTTAACAATGGAAAAAATAATCTTGGAAAATTTTATTCAAAGGTCGATGAAGGAATTTTCCTAGGATACTCTATATCTAGAAAAGCATTTAGAATATATAATAAGAGAACACAGACTATTGAGGAATCTGTGCTTGTGACATTTGACGAGTCTAACCCCAAAAGGTTGGGAAAGGATTCTATTATTGATGATCTTGCAGATCCAATTGAGAAAAATCTCCTAGAAGAGAAATAGGAAAATGAAGATGATGAAAGCTTAAAGAATGAATTGTTGTAGCAGGAGCAAATAGAACAACAGCCTGACCTACCAAAGGAATAGAGGACTGTCATAAATCATCCAATTGATAACATCATTGGTGAAATTAGGGGTAGCTACTAGACAATCTCTTAGAAATGCTTGTAATCATATGGCATTTGTGTCTCAAGTAGAACCTAAGAACATAGATGATGCTATAATTTATGAACATTGGATGATGGCTATGCAAGATGAGTTATACCAGTTTGAAAGAAACCAAGTTCGGAAACTACTGCCTAAACCCAAGAGCTGTCAAGTAATAGGTACAAAATGGGTTTTTAGTAATAAACTATATTAAAATGGTATAATTGTAAGAAACAAGGCGAGATTGGTAGCCAAAGTGTATAACCAATAAGAAGGCATAGATTATGATGAAACATATGCACCAGTAGCAAGATTAGAAGCTATAAGAATGCTACTTGCTGCTTATGCTTGTATAATGGGATTTAAATTGTATCAAATAGATGTTAAGAGCGCTTTCTTAAATGGATTTATACAAGAGGAAGTGTATGTTGGTCAACCACCTGGTTTTGAGAATAATGAATTGTCTAACCATGTTTATAAACTGTCTAAAGCATTATATGGCTTAAAGCAAGCTCCTTGAGTTTGGTATGAAAGGTTAAGTAATTTTCTCATTGAAAAAGGATTTAAAAGAGGTAACGTTGACACAACTTTGTTCACTAAGAAAAAGGCACACATCATTTTAGTGGTCCTAATATATGTGGATGATATAATTTTTGGTGCCACTAATGAGAATTTGTGCAATGAGTTTGCAAGTCTTATGCAGAGTGAGCTTGAAATTTCAATGATGGGTGATCCGAACTTTTTCCTTGGACTGCAAATAAAGCAAACTGAAAATGGAATCTTTGTTAGCCAAACCAAGTACTGCAATGAGTTGATCAAGAAGTTTGGTATAGAAAATGCTAAGGAGATGGCTACTCCAATGAGTACCTCCAGTTATATGGACAAGGATTAGCAAGGTAAACCTGTTGATGTTTCTAAATTCAGAGGCATGATAGCCTCACTACTTTATCTTACTGCTAGTAGGCCAGATATCATGTTTAGTGTATGCATGTGTGCTATGTATCAAGCAAATCAACAAGAATCATACTTAACAACAGTTAAAAGGATAATTAAGTATCTGTTAGGAACAAAAGACATGGGATTATGGTATCCCAAGGGAGCTACATGCACTTTAATTAGCTATTTAAACTCTGATTTTGCTGGTTGTAAACTAGATAGGAAGAGTACTAGTGGAACTTGCCATTTACTAGGAAACTCGTTAGTATCATGGTTCAGTAAAAAACAATCTAGTGTGGCTTTATCCACTGCAGGGACTGAATATGTAGCAGCTGGTAGCTGTTGTGCACAGGTTTTATGGATGAGACAACAATTAGTTGATTATGGTGTGCAATTAACCTAACTAAGAATCCCATAATGCACTCTAGAACTAAACACATAGAAAGCATACATCATTTCATTCGAGATCATGTTCAAAGTAGAGAAATTGAGATTGAATATGTTGATACAACTAAACAACTTGTTGATATTTTTACCAAGCCCTTGAACAAGGAAAGCTTCTTTTTCATTAGAAGAGAATTGGGAATAATTGATCAATCCTATATCTAATCTCTAAAGAAACTGTTTATATGACAGTATCTTTGTGTAAATATGGTTTGATTCTTGTATGATTTGATTTGGAATATCTATGAATGATTAGAAGAAAGTTTCAGAAGAAATAGATTTGATTAGGAACACCTATGTACCTAACCCCTGTGTTTTTAGTCTGATACATCCCTGTGATAAACATATGTATTAAAAGTCTGAGACACAATTCCTGAATGTCATAAGTATACACTAATGTACTACATACATGTATGTAAAGTCTGATAAACTCAATACACAAGATTCTAATTCTGCTCGTCCACTGAAGTGGTAGAAGCGCTCGTCCACTAAAATGACAGAAGCGCTCGTCCACACAAGTGACAGAAGTGCTCATCCACACAAGTCTTTGGACTTGCTAAGTCCTTAATAAGAAGCTTTGTCCAATGACGTGGCATATGGAGCTCGTCTACTAGGTTACGTTCAACCAGTTAAAGGAGTACCCGGTTGCCTTATTAACCGATTGCTTATTTCCCAACCAGTTGGCAATAAAATGATATGCATCGTTAACTTAAATAATTATTAAATCTACGGTTATGGCTACAAAAGGATCGATCCTCAACTACGAGCCCTGAGGATTGAAGATGACGCCAATGTAGAATCTTATTTCAAAACTTCAAATCTTCTGAAACCCACTCTTTCTTCACCTAATTCCGCAACCCTAGCAGAGCTAACCTTAATCTTCCTTGTACCCAAACCAACCCTAATATCGCAAGAACCAAAAATACTGGATCTTCACCCACAAAAGCTGCTGAGATTTTACCTAAGGAAGAACATTGATTGAGGCTCTTCATAAGAGTGTGGTATCTCGAGATGAAGGAGTGATACATGGTGTAAAGGTTTTTCAAGCTACCTGACTAAAGCTTGTTGTGTTAGTGTGTGAATACCCACAGGTGGAGTGGGGACTGGATGTAAGTCATAGTGGTGGTGACTGAACCAGGATAAATCTGGTTGTGTGGTATCTCTAAACTCAAACTCTTTAATTTCTGTCTTGTTCATATAACTGTGATATTGATTGAGGCTCTTCACAAGAGTGTGGTATCTCAAGGTGAAGGAGTGCTACGTGGTGTACAGGTTTTTCAAGCTACCTGACTAAAGCTTGTTGTGTTAGTGTGTGAATACCCATAGGTGGAGTGGGGGCTGGATGTAAGTCACAGTGGTGGTGACTGAACCAGGATAGATCTGGTTGTGTGGTATCTCTAAACTCAAACTCTTTAATTTTTGTCTTGTGCAAATAACTGTGATCTTGATGCAAAGTTTTCAATTGATATCAGTTCTTGATCTGTTTAATTTGAATTAAAACCAGAGTATTATTGCAATCAATCTTGAGTTATTAATTGTTCAAAATTGAGTTGATTAAAACTGTTCTTGATAACTGAAAGTGAAACTGATATATTATAACTTCAGTTCTTGACTGAATAAGGCCTGTATCTAATACTTGTACGACTCTGAACCGATTTATCTTTCTGAACTGATTTACCTCACCACCTTCTATTCAAGATTTCATAAAAAGCCCTTCACTGTTTTTGTAAAAGATCCTGAGGCAACTTTGATTTGAAAAGTAAAGTTTTTGAAAAGCTTTTTTGAAAGCTTAATTCACCCCCCCCCCCCCCTCCCTCTTGAGTCTTTGAAGCCAAAACAACAATTTTGTATGTCATGTGACACTACAGCCCTTTGCAGCTCATCTGAGTCCTTCCTCAAATCTTCTACATTGTCAGTCCTCACTTGGAAACCTCTGATAGAATTCTGAAAACTTGATCAATGCTTCAAAACATGATGCATACTCACCAACAGACTTGTTGCCTTGTTTGAGGTTTGTGAACTCATTTTCCTTTTCATGTCTAACTATACGCGGAAAATACTTCTCGAAGAAGCAGTCAGTGAAAAGTTTCCAGTTAATTATTCTGCCTTCAGCCTCCAACAACCTTTTCTTGCCCTTCCACCAGAACTCTGCTCCTTTAGTCAACATGAAGGCAGCATAACTCACTTTCTTCTCCTCGTTGCAACGCGGAGTAGCAAATATCTTTTCGATCTCTCGTATCCACCATTTCTCCTTCTCTGGTTCATAATCTCATCGGAATTGAGGTGGCTTTCCGTTCATAAAATTAGTCAATCCGGCATCTTCAGTTGCTACTGCCCTACTCTGATTCTTAATTTCTAGCTGCTCTTTGTTCATCTGCAGCATCTCAGCATTCTGCTGGGTTTGCAATAGCATAGCAGCAACTAGGGTTTCCATTGCATTTGGAGTCGAAGATGATCCTCCTTCATTCTCAGTATATTCAGCATTACCATTGACAGCTCCAATAATCCCTTCTAGAGTTCCGTCACCACTGTTAGTTGGGCGTCCTCTTCCTCGAGCCATGATTTTGTTAAAAGAGATCATCCGTACTCATTAGTATGACATGTAATACTATATAGATAAGTATATAAATACCATATGCCATACTAATATTAACCTCTCCCACCATATTCAGACACACTACCCAACTTCTAAGCATAGTCAAAATCTGATGTGGATTCAACTAGACACGGCCAGTAACAACATCATAAACCTCGCAGTCCTTGATTCTGATCGGACATAAACCCACAGTCTGTTTTAGACCAAACTGCTCTGATACCAAAATGAGACACCCCGCTGTGCCCCGTTGTGTTATTAGATTGAATCCTTATTAATTAATTTCTTAATTGCACACTTATTGTGAAAATACGTAAAAAATTAAAAACTTAACTTATAAAGTATACAACTTCATACAAAATAGCATATCACAATATAAGTATATTATGCATATTACAAAACACTCTTGAGGATACCTTATCGGTAGGATCCCTTACAGGCATATACTTAGACAAAAAGTTAAACAGCGGAAAACATAATAAAAATACACCACACGAGACGTACTGGCCATAACATACAGAAATATACAGGGGATAAGAAACAGTTCTATCATCAAAAGCGGAAAATAGTCATAGTAAATTATACAGTAATTATCACAGACAAACAACACACATAACTAACAGATCATCCTCAAGTTAATATATCATCCTCTACCCCCAATCTCATGCTACTCAAAGACACCATTGATGCACACCTATTTCTAAGGTGAAAGTGGTCTCGCGAGAACTCTTGATTTTACGTGTATTATATTACCAATACACGGTGTATTATATTACCAATACACGGTGTATTATATTACCAATACACAGATATGTTTTACGTGTATTATATTACCAATACACGATGTATTATATTACCAATACACAGATGTCCTTGTGTATTAGATTACCAATACATGGTTGTGGACAACAACACCTATACTTGAATCTCACCAACCAGTTTTGACAATATCTTAGTGCCTTAATATGAAAGTTTAATTTCATTGATACATTGAAATTGATTTACAGTAGAGTATATTAATACAAACTACTGCAAGGATCAAGGCTATACAAGGGGTCATCCTTTTGGAAAATAATAATGAAACTAAATTACACTTAATTGCTATATTGATGGAGAGAATATGTGCAACATAAATAGGAGAGAATCAAGTTGATTGCTGCAGTCAAGGATGATATTTGCGCAGCATTAAGGAGCATTAAGGAGGGATTTATTTCATTGTCTAACACGCCCCTACAAGATTGGAGTGCCATCAGAAACGCCAATCTTGTTCCTTAGATAACAATGACAAGCTTTGGAGAGTGCTTTGGTGAGACAATCTGCAAGTTGATCAATGGTGCTAACATGTTGAACTTTGAGCTTTCCTTGTTGTACCAGATCACGGACAAAGTGTATGTCTTTGGATATGTGCTTCATGTGAGTATGGTAAACTAGATTCTAAGTGAGATATGTAGCACCTAGATTGTCTCATAGGATGGAAGGTGTTGAGGTAGAAGTGACACCTAACTCATTGAGAAGAGACTGGATCCAAGATAACTCGGATGCTGTGTTTGCTAGAGCTCTATATTCGGCTTCTATAGATGATCTTGCCACTGCTCTTTGTTTGGATGATTTCCATGAAATGAGATTTGAGCCAAAGTAGACAGGGTGAGAAGATGTGGATGTGTAATCATCTTTATTTCCTGCCCAATCAGCATCACTATACGTAGTGAAGGAGGATGTGCTTGCTTTCTGAAGAAGAAGACCATAGAAGATTGTACCTTTGAGATATCGTAGAACTCGCTTTAGTGCTGTGAAGTGAGTTGTTGTTGGTCGTTGCATGATTTGAGCAAGTTTATTGACAGAGAATGTAATATCAGGCTGTGTCATGGATAGATATTGGAGGATACCAATGGTGCTTCGATAGAATGTAGCATCCGTGGAGGTGGAACCATCATCTTTTGATAAGGAGATTGAGGTTGATAGAGGAGTGAGGACATGTTTTGCATCATTTATTTTTGTCTTCATGAGAAGCTCGACAATATAGCTAAGTTGAGAGAAATAAACTTGTGCATGTGGGAATGACCTCAACACCGAGGAAGTAGTTCAATGAGCCCATATCCTTGATGTAGAAGGTGGTGGCAAGCTTGGTGATGCATTCATTCTCTTTATCAGTAGAATACCCTGTGATGATGATATCATCTACATACACCAACATGTATAATACTATGCCTTGGTGTTGGAGAATGAATGGAGATGAGTCAGATTTGTAATTAACAAAGCCATAATGACATAGAAACTTACGCAGAGTTTGATACCAAGCACGTGGAGCTTGTTTGAGACCGTATATAGATTTCTTGAGTCGACACACATGGTGAAGTTTATTAGGACGAGTGAAACCTAGGGGTTGTTGCATGTAAATCTCTTCGGTGAGAGTGCCGTGCAAGAATGCATTGTTGACATCAAGTTGCTGTTGCGAGCAGTTATGTTGGAGAGCCAAGGAGAGAACCAACCGAACTGTATTGGGCTTGACTACCAGGCTAAAGGTTTGAGTGTAGTCAAGTCTAGGGCGTTGGTGGAAGCCCTTTGCTACTAACCGGGCTTTGTACCAGTCGATGTCACCCTTTGCTTTTCTTTTGATTCGATAAACCCACTTGCAACCATTATATTTTTGTTGTGTGGCCTAGGGACCAGTTCCCATGTTTGTTGTTGAATCGGGGCATTGAATTCATGGCTCATGGCATCACGCCACTCACTTGCTTTGAGTGCTTGGCTAGGGCAAGTTGGCTCGACCGATATTGGGAGTGGGTGTTTAGTGGTGAGGAGATACTTAGGGTTCGGTTGATGAATGTTTTTCATTGCTCTTGTGACTGGGCGGAGAGGATCTGGTGGCGGAGGCGATGATGATGCAGTGACGTCCAACTGTACCAATGAGTCCATCGGGTTTTGGGTGGAAGTTTGGTCAACCGAAGGTGTGGATGTTGCTGGTGTTTGTAAAGAGTTTGTAGTTGAAGGGGCTGTATATAAGGATGCATTGGAGTTTTGAGGAGTGTGTGGTGGAGCGTTTGGAGGTGGCATGTTTGGATGGAGTTGTTGGAGGATGAGAGGGTGGCGAGAGATGGGTAGGGGTATATTTGGTTTTGAGTTTGGGAAAGAAGGGGCCGAAGGTGGTGTCGTGAAGGGGAATATTGACTCATGAAAGACAACATGTCTAGAGAGGTATATTTTTTGAGTTGGAATATGGTATCATTGATGGGCATGATGTTGTGAAGAGGGACCTAGATATACACATGGCATGCTTCTATTTGACAGTTTATGTGGAGAATAAGGTCGTAGCCATGGATAACATAAACTCCCAAAGACACGAAGATTATTGTAATTGGGTTTGGAGCCAAAGAGAAGCTCATAAGGACACTTGTTGTTACATTGAGGGGTAGGCATGCGATTGATTAGGTATACTGCCATTTGGAAGGCATAGCACCAGAATTTTTGTGGGACAGAGGAGTGAGAGAGAAGTGTAAGGGCGGTTTCTACTATATGGCGATGTTTCCATTCAGTAATACCAATGTGTTTAGGTGTATAAGGTGGACTGATAAAATGGGATATCCCTTGATTATTGAAATAGGGTTTGAGTTTGAAATATTCAGTTCCACCATCAGTGTAAATGGATTTGACTTTGTGGGAGAAATATTTTTCAATTTAAGAGTGAAATTGAGGAAATATGACAGCTACATCAGTTTTGCTTGTTAGTGGGTAAATCCATGTGTAGCGAGTGAAGTGATCAACAAAAACTAGGTAATATTTGTAACCATTTATGGACATTATAGGGGAGGGTCCCCAAACATCAGAAAAAATAAGTTCAAGAGGAGAGGTGGTTTGTATGGAAGATATAGAAAATGGAAGCCTGTGACTTTTATTGATAGAGCATGAATTACAATTCATAACTTTATTATTAAAATTTGTAGATCCGCCACAATTAGAGGGCATTTGTTGAAGAACTTTTGAAGAATGATGGCCAAAACGTGCATGCCAGAGGTTGTTGGTGGATGTGGTGGTGTATAAGGCAGTAGGTGGATAGGTAGTTGGCCTATAGGTATACAGATCACCATTAGTTGGTCCGCGCATCAAAACCGCCCCCGTTACCTGATCCTTCTGATGAGTGTGATTACACCTCATATTTTCCTATCATTTTGCATGCATTTTCATATAGTTTAGGCATATTTAATTTGATTTTTGTTAATTTTTACCTTGGAACAGGAAAAGCGGTTTTGTGGTGTTGTTTTGCAGGAATTAAGGATAAAATGCTCAAGATTGACCATGATGGAGCTTGGATGAAGATGGGGCTAGAAAAGTGAAGAAAATGAGCCAAACAGAGCCCATCACGACCTAGCCGTGTTGACCATCACGGCCAAAACTGAAAAGAAAGAAGACTGAAGTCAGAACTGGTCACGGCCTAGCTGTGATGCCCATCACGGCCGTGACATGTTAGCTGAACCAGACCCTCACAAGCATAACTGATCACGGCCTAGCCGTGACGAGCATCATGGCCGTGACAGACCAAAAATTGAAGAAACGTCCAAGGCAGAATCCGTCACGGCCTGGCCGTGATGGCCATCACGGCCGTGATGCGCATTACTTGGATCTGAAGCAACTAATTTGGATCTGAAGCCATCACGGTCGTGACACGTGATAAGCCTCTGGCTTATCTAGTTTTATGACTAGATGAACTAAGGTTTATGTGCCAATTTATTCGAGTTCACTCTCGTTTTCGCCCAAATTTGCCTTGTTTTGTTCCTAAGTTGGGCTTTGACTCGTTTTGCGTCTTTTGTGTAGTTTTTAGCTTCTTTTGGATAGAATTACGCTTGTGGTTGCTTGTGTTGATTTCAGGTCCATAAGTGAAGCTCTAAGAATTAAGAAAGTCAAGAAATAGTGGAGATTGCCATTCTGGTGACTCTCGCCCCGTGAGAGGAAGCTCGCCCCGCGAGAGTTTGAAGATCTGGGAAGACAGAGACCATCACGGCCTAGCCGTGATTCTCATCACGGGGCGTGAAAGGAAGATTCGCGTCGCGAGATATCCTTCGCGTCGCGAGTGTGTGAACTCCAGAAAAGTACCAGAGTCAGAGACCATCACGGCCTAGCCGTGATGTATATCACGGCCGTGACCCGAAATCCACACAAGGCAGAGAACATCACGGCCTGGCCGTGATTCACATCACGGGCCGTGAAAGGCGGGCTCGCGTTGCGAGACATCCTTCGCGTCACGAGAGTTCGAATTCCAGAAGTGCGCCAGAAGCAGAAGCCGTCACGGCCTGGCCGTGATGGACATCACGGCCGTGACGCGTGGCCTCCTTATAAATAGAGCAGATCAGAACAGAAACCGGGACTTTTTGGATCAGAACTGATTGTAGACCTTTTGTAATCCTTATTCTGGGGCTGCGTCCCCTCTTCTCTTCTCTTAATTCTTAGGTTTAGGATGAGTTCCGATTGCTTGTCTATGAGCATGAGGAACTAATCCCCGTCGTCCGAGGGAACGATGAAGCCACCCATGGCAGTGTAGATTCTATAAGATGTATGTCTTTCTCCTCTAATTCAATTCACGTTTTCTAATTCTGATTTGATTGTGTTAATCATATGTGTTGCGTGATTGACTTGTTAATGTGATGAGGCTTAGTCAGCGATTCACGTTTAGAACTTGAATTAGGATCATCGATCAAATATTGCACGAGAGTGAGTAGGAGATCGGTGCAACCTTATAGGGAACAAGAATTAACAGAATTCGAGATTAGGATTATGAGACCTAGTAAGTAATTAATCCAATCGTCGAATACGTCCTAATGAGCACAAGAGTGGATTTAGGAGAATTTAGGGGTCCCGGTTGACATTATAATTGAACTTAGGGAGGAATTCATCATCACTTGGGTGTACATATTGGGTAGGTGGATTTGTGACCTTGGAGATTTTAGTTTTCTGATTTTTAATTAATTATTTCATTAGATTCGGTAATTGAATTTCTTATATTAATCTCTCTGTCTCAACCTTCTTCTGTAACTTGACCGAACGTATCTGACTTCCCGCGGATTAGTCGAATTGGTATCCTAATCCTTGAGTTCGACCTCGGTAATTACTTGCCGTGTTATTTTTATTACTTGCGACGACCCGGTACACTTGCCGGAGTCACAACAACACGCATTACTTGTATTTGATTGGGATTCAAACTTCCCAATAATCAAAACCAAAACAAAAATCTTTTTTTTTTGTTTTACAGGCCAATTTTATCATTTAACAATTAGTTGCGATTTGAGATCACGGTCTCTGTGGGATCGATATCTTTTTATTACTTGGCGACAATCCGGTACACTTGCCGGATCGTACGTGCATTCGTACGACATCAAGTTTTTGGCGCCGTTACCATGGAGATGACAAGCTTGGTTGTAAGCATTTGGAGGAGCATAGTTTGGCAACTTCGGGTTCGTGTCGTAGAAGTTGTGACAAGAGTTCACTTGTTCCCCCGAAGCGCCGGATCCATGAGCAATACCCCGTGGGCACTCCATTATGTCATGACCCTGGATTCCGCAAATCTCACAAACAATGTTAGTAGCACCTATTGAACTCACATTAGCTCTTTCAAGATGATCAATGCATTTATTCAGTGAGTCTATTTTAGACATTATAAGATCTGTGCTATTCTTTTCAAACATACCCCCCGAAATCTTTTTCGGGTTATTACCTCTTTCTGAACCCCATTGGTGGCAGTTGGTGGCCACGTTTTCAATGATGTTGAATGCCTCATTCAGAGGCCTATTCATAAAGGCTCCACCAGCTGCGGAATCAAGTGACACCTTCGAAGAGTAATCCAATCCGTTGTAGAAGGTGTGCACTAATAACCACCTCTCGAGTCCATGGTGTGGGCAAGACTCCAGTAATCCATTGTAGCGATCCTAAGCTTCGGATAAGCATTCTCCGTCCTTTTGGAAGAAGTCGGTAATCTGGGCTCGTAGGTAAGCCGTCTTGGAGGGAGGGAAGAATTTCTCCAAGAATGCCTGTTCCAGTTGGTCCCAAGTCGACAAGGTATTAGCGGGCACTTGCTTCAGCCAAGCTTTTTCTTTTCCAGTAAGAGAGGAGGGGAACAACCTCAAACGAATAGCATCAACCGGGGTGACTTGAATTCTAACTGCATCGGTGAACTCCAAGAATGTCTCCACGTGATCCGTCGGGTCCTCCGAGAGCAATCCTCCGAATTGATGTTGCCTAATCATGTTAATCAGCACAGGAGGTATAGTGTAGTTCTCCGCCTCAATCTCTGGCCTAGCAATCCCAGTTCACAAACCCCTAGCATTTGGGGCTGCGTAGTCCTTCAATGGCTTCGTATCCGGTAGATTCGCCATGAGTGGAATGGGAATCAACCTTTCTCTCTCTCTTTGTAGTCTCCTACGTCTGTGAAAGGTCCTTTCGACTTCGGGGTCGACCTCACGAAGGTTTACAAGACTTAGTGATCTTTGCATAAAAGATAAAACACAAAGAGATAGACGCTAAAAATAGAGAAAGAGATTGATGAAGATATTTTTTTTATAACAAAAAACAATTAAAGAGAAAAAGAAAAAGTCCAGAAAAATCAATCTAAAAATTAAACTGAGATTCGAGGAAACACAGTCCCCGGCAACGGCGCCAAAAACTTGATGTCGTGCGAATGCACGTGCGATCCGCAAGTGTACCGGATTGTCGCCAAGTAATAAAAAGATATCGATCCCACAGAGACCGTGATCTCAAATCGCAACTAATTATTAAATGATAAAACTGGCCTGCAAAGAGGTAAGAGGGATATCGTTCCCACGAGGACTGAGACAAGTACTAGTACGCAACAAATCAATTACTATCTAAGCGAATCTTTGGATGGAAGGGAGCTCAATACTAAATACCAAGCCCAACAAGAGTTAAAATAAACAAAATAAAAGGAAAAAGTTCTTTTTGGATTTTTGTCAAACACTTGGAATGCGGAAAAAGGGATTCTTCAAATAGATGAAAGATGTTGGGATTAAATTTCACCAAACCTTAGTCTCATGCAATACCAAGACCACCAATTCAGTTTATGCTTCAAATATTAAAATCAACCCACAAGATTACTCAAGCCATAATTCCTTAGATGACAAGAGCCTAAATCCCCTAATTAAACCCTAATTCCTTTGGTGGGCTAAATAGTGAATTTGCATTAAGAGTAGGGATTACACGATTACTAATAAACCAAAATCCATTCCTAGATGCAAGGTTTACGAGGTGATTAATTCCAGATCAAGAATTGATAAGAACGTCCCCATTGCAAATCAAATCTCAAAATCAATTCATGGATGATCAGACCACAAAAAACATTAAGCATAGGAATCAAACACTAATAAGAAGGCATAAACATAGATTAATACATCAAGGCAATTACATGAGGTTCATTTTAGCTACATCTAATCCCAACAAAAAGGGATTTAGCTACTCATAGTGATAGAGAAAGCCAAAACCAAAATAATAGAGACAAGGAAGAGAAGAAACTCCGTGGAAGCTTTCCACATGTAGTCACAGCAGCCCCCTGGCTCAGAGAAGATCTCATTTTAGGGTAAAAATCGCCTCCCAAGAGAAGATGTCTTTTGTTCTGCCCAGATCCTTATTTATAGATTAGGAATAATGCGCGTCACGGCCGTGATGGCCCTCACGACCAGGCCGTGACGGCCATCACGGCCAGGCCGTGATGGGTTCTGCCATGGGCGGGCTTTCAATTTTTGATTTATCACGGCCGTGATGCTCATCACGGCTAGGCCGTGATAGCTTCTACCTTGAACGTTGCTTCACCAAATGGTTTGTCACGGCCATGATGGGCATCACGTCCTGGCCGTGACAGATTCTGCCTAGAAGGGGTCTGGCTCAGTTAACATGTCACGGTCGTGATGGGCATCACGACTAGGCCGTGACAACTTCTGACTTTTGCCTTCTTTATTTCCAGTTATTGCTCGATCATGGCCGTGATGGGCATCACGGCTAGGCCGTGATGGGCATCACGGCTAGGCCGTGATGGGCTCTGTTTGGTACATTTTCTTCACTCTTCAAGCTCTATCTTCTTCCAAGCTCCATCATGGTTGATCTTGAGCATTTTATCCTTAATTTCTGTAAAACAACACCACAAAACCGCCTTACCCGTTCCATGGTAAAAACTAACAAAAATCAAATTAAAATTGCCTAAACTATATGAAAATGCATGCAAAAATGTACATGAAATATGAGGTGAAATCACACTCATCAAATCACCCCAAGCTTATTCATTTGATTGTCCTCAAGCGATTCCAAGGCCAGAAGATAAAAATAATCAGAGCAATGGATAGTGAACCAAGAACCAGAGTAACTAATCCAAGTAACAGGCATTTTCAAATAATTCACCAAGAGACAATCAATTTCAAGTCCAATTAGAAGCTTAGGTTTCCTAGACTCATATTCTCACTGATTCGGGCACTCTTTCTCACCTCACTCAAGTGTTTAAGGATATATGACAATTCGCTCAATTTCCTCAAGGAATGAATTCTACCATAAGCTTGACTATCAACCAAATCTCTACTTTATTAATGAAAACACATAAGAATCAAGAGGTCTTTTACTTTGGTTGTAACGGGGCCATGGGATTAATCGTTAGGTGGGGAAATCAAGAAAAGGAATTTTCAAGAAGGCTAAACAAAATATCAAGCATTGCAAAGCATGACAACTTCTAAAATAACTTTTGGGTTTCGATTCATTTTTCCACCTTTCTTTTTTTCTTTTTATTTTATTTCTCACTTCCTTTTGTCATCCCCTTCTCTATACACATTTATTTTTTTTGATTTGGAGAAGGGGAAATTTTCAATTCAAGAGAAATATTTTTCTGACTTTACTCATCCCATACTTTTTCAAACTACCTTTTTACCCTTTTGTGCAATACTTTAGAAGGTCTCCTACCAAGCATCATTCATCAAAATATTTCAAGGTACCAAGAAAAGTATTTTATTCTTTCAGGATCAAAATTGGGCAACTAAGGGGTAGCATTTAGCCAATCAAAGCTCAGAAGGCATGAAAAATACCTAGTGCCTCAATCATTTTCAAAAAATTTTAAGCTTCAAAACGGTTTCAAGTCAAGTTCTAGAGAATACAATCCAAGAGGAATAAAACACTCTATCACAAAGAATGGGGTAGATTTAGTGAGTACCCCTTTTTGGCTCAAAAATCTCACCTTTAGTAGTTCAAAAACCAATGAGAAACACAAATCTACGGAACCACGTGCTAATTATCAACTATCAAAGATCATCTCAAGAATTTTTATTTGTAGCCTCATCACAAGAATAAAAAAAAAAAGGGTTCAAAAATTCACTATCTCAATTTATTTGGCACTAAGTTCTCACAATTGGATGCATAATCTAAGCAAGGGGCAATCTAATCATGTGATCATGCAAAACTACGCCTATATGAATGCAACAAGAAAAATGCAAAAAATACCCCTACCCCAAGCTTAAGAATTTACATTGTCCCCAATGTAAATAATCAAGTCGGAGAGAGGAGAAAAATGGAACAACTCACCGAGGCGGTAGCGGGTGCTGGCTCACATGCCTAGTCAGAGGGATGCTGGAAATTGTGTCACGGCCGTGATGCTCATCACGGGCAGGCCGTGATCAATTTTGGTCCATAGGAGCTGGCATGTCACGGCCGTGACCTCCATCACGGCTAGGCCGTGATGCTCTCTGATCTTCAGGGTTCTCTCATCACGCCCATGATGGGTATCACGACTGGTCTGTGATCCTTCCTGGTCTTCATGGTTAGATCATCACGGCCGTGAACAGTGTCACGGCCTGGGCATGATGGTTTCTTACTTTGTTTGTCCCTGTCCTTTTTGCTTCTCCTTCCTTCTTACCCTGAAAGCACTTAACACATCTATTAATTTATGATCTTTTTCCTCTTGATCTTCTCAAATTATTCAAGAGTTAAAATCAAAAACAAATGGAAAAGGAAAAGAAAACTTGGGTTGCCTCCCAATAACCGCTTCTTTAATGTCACTAGCTTGACGTGCCGGTGATCTCAAGGATCACGAAGGCGCACAGCTGTGGTCAATCTCTCGATGTCACCACCTGAGTAGGCCTTGAGCCTTTGGCCATTGACTTTGAAGGTCCTTTTTGAAGTAGGATCCTCCACTTCTATAGCTCCATGAGATGAAACTTCTTTGACAATGAACAGTCCCGACCACTTAGACTTCAACTTGCCCGGAAACAATCTCAACCGGGAATTGAATAATAAAACTTGTTGTCCCGGCTGAAATGCTTTCATCACTATCTTCTTGTCATGATAAGTCTTGACTCACTGCTTATAAATAGCTACATTCTCAAATGCATTAAGGCACATCTCCTCTAATTCATGCAGCTGATGGACTCGCTTCTCACCCGCCAAGGTGGCATCAAAATTCAAGAACTTCAATGCCCAAAAGGCTCGATGCTCCAACTCTACGGGTAGATGACATGACTTCCCATAGACCACAAGGCATCGTCAAGCTTCTTTACAGTGTGGTGGTGGCCTGTTGCCATGGGAGTTGAAGCCTCTGGATTTGCCTCGTCCATAGCCTCGGCCATGGTTGGAGCCGCGTGGGGCATAGGAGGAGAAGCCACGGCCAGATGATGGTGTTGGTAAGAGTCCATCATTTTGGTTGTTTGTGTGGGCTATGTTTGTGGTGGGAACTTGGATTTCTACTTGGGAGTCACGTCTAATGTATTCATCATGGGCAAGTAGGTGACTGTGAAGTTCCTCAAAGGTGAAAGGATGTTCACGAGTCCGAATGGAGGCAGCAATGTCACGGTATTCCGATCCAAGACCATTGAGAATATAGAGAGTGAGATCATCATTAGAGATAGTTCTATCAATGACAACAAGTTCATCTGCAAGACTTTTGACTGAGAAGAGATAGTCAATGATTGTTTTATCACCCTCGGTGCAACGTTGAATTTGGTTTTTGATATACAAGACATGAGAGCGAGAGGTGTTGGCATATTGTGCTTCAATGGCAACCAAGAGTTCTCGAGCAGTGTCATAGGAGGAAAAAGAGAGACTGTCTGCTTCAGTCATGGATGAGAGTAGAAGATTGATGATGAGTTGATCAATAGTGAACCAATTTGTGTAATCAGGATTGGGGCTTGAGACACCTTTAGTAACTGTGGTGGGGTTTTTTGGTGGTGTAGTGCCATCAATGTGACCAAAGATTTGGATGCCATAAAGAAGAGTAGTAATCTGACGTTTCCAGGCATGATAGTTGGTTCGAGACAGTTTGAAAGTGATGGTGGCAGAGAGAAGAAGAGAAGATTTGGAAGGAGAAGTGGCGGCCATGACGGAGAGTTTGGGATCGAAATTGTTGTTAGGCTAGGGCTAAGCTGATACCATATGAAAGTTTAATTTCATTGATACATTAAAATTTATTTACAGTAGAGTATATGAATACAAGCTAGTGCAAGGATCAAGTCTATACAAGGGGTGATCCTTTTGGCAAATAATAATGAAATTAAATTACACTTAATGGCTATGTTGATGGAGAGAATATGTGAAACATAAATAGGAGATAATCAAGTTGATTGCTGTAGTCAAGGATGATATTTGCATAGCATTAAGGAGCATTCAGGATCATTAAGGAGGGATTTATTTCATTGTCTAACACTTAACCTTCCCTTAGAACTTGACACATATTCTATGCCATAACCCCTTTTTAACATTCCTCATCTAAGTTAGGCACTTCTAAATCATCATTATCCTCACACCCAAAACAATCATCTCGTAGACAACCAATATATATCTTTGCTTAAATTCCATTAAGCATAATAATAAAAACCAGGTAGATCATGCATAACATAATATCAATCAAAATATTCCAATATCACTAACATAGCACAAAATTAATTCAATAAAGGTAATAAGCTCAAATTAACCATCAACAATATAAAATCAACTTAATGTCGATAAACCTACAATCCCCGAATCGCCATTGGTTTTTCAGAAAAGGTTTCCAATGTGATTTTGGTCTTGTCGATTACTCGACTACTAGTAGGGTATAGGTCGCCCTACGCAATTATTATATAATCTACTACTTATCTATTCCGACGATAAGTTCGTTCTTTCCTCCACCTGGGTTATCACCGAACTCATGAACTCGAAGCTCCTCGTTGTCACACCACAAAGTACTAACTCCACCTTCAACCAATCAACATAATAACCGATAAATCAAACAAACTCATCTATGTTCTCTTTAGGCTAGGTTTGGCCATTTAATTCAAATTAGAGTTAGGATTCTTTTCTCAACACAAGCCTTTGGATACTTATCACTTAGGTTCTAGGTAACTTAGATAAATTGCTATAACTTGAAAATATGGAATAAAAATCATCCAACCACTTAGGGTAGGTTTCGGTCTTGTATTACAAAATAGGCTAGGGTTTTCAAAACAACACAATTTCTTAGATCAATGACCTTAAAGTATTAAAGAGTATGAATCAATCATTAGATTTCACAAATCAATCAAAAACCTTTCACCTCTTTTATGTTAGGGTTTCGGCCTTATTTAAAAAAATAGGTTACAAAACTCTGTTGGATTCAAGCTCTTGCATTTAGACAATACAAGTATTAGAGAGTTCAAATCAAGCATTAACTTTCAAAAACAACAACAAAACATCAACTCCTCTTTCTTGCATAGGTTCGGCCCATACATGGAATTTAGGATAGAAAACCTTGTTGAAGTTAAGCTTCTAGATTAAGATCATAAAGGTATTAAAGAGTATGATGAATCAAGTGTTAAGATTTATAAAAGACACAAAAGCATCATACCCATTTTCCTCTCTAGGTTCGGCCAACTAGGGTTCTATAGGAAAAAAGATGTTTTTCACCAAAACCTCTTGGATAATGAGAGTAGATATCATAACTAGATAATAGAAATTGGTTTCACATTTATGATGATGATCTTGGCAAGTTTCCACTTGAAAGCACTTGAAGCTTTTGAAGCTTCAAAAATGGAGCTTATGTTTTTATGAAGAAGAAAGTGACAAAATGAAGAAGATGAAGTGTTTTTATAGAGGAGAGAGAGAGAGTAGGCTTGAAAAAGAGAGACAGCGAGAGAACTTGATGACCAAGTTTTGGGGTTATGCCATGTTTGGTTGGCAAAAAGGAGAAAAATGGATTATTTGATTATAAAATAGTAAAATTTGAAAAAGTGTAATGTTGACACTTTTTATGGATGTGACAAAAGGCTTCTACCACCATGCCTACTTTTCCAACAAGTCACTTCAATCCTTTCATGTCTCCTATTCTGCTCCATTGCGTATCCGGTTCAAGTTCCCGATTGTTTTTCGCCCGAAATAAATATTATATTTTAATTCCGAACGTAAAATTTCCAAAATTACTAAAGTCATTGGAAACATGAGAAAAACACTAACCATTTCGTTCACAACTCAAAATTAGGTTTTCTGCTCAGTAAACTTTTACTGTCAGTGAAAACGCAGACCGACTTTCGTTTGAATTTTCAACCCAAAATTTTACCGTAAAGTCCATACTTGGTTTTAAAAGGCATTCATAAAGTCCATACTTGGTTTTAAATGCGGTTTTCCATTCATCCCCTTCTCTTATTCTTATTTGATGATAGCCACTCCTTAGGTCAATGTTTGAAAATATTTGTGAGCCATGTAGCTCATCCAATAAGTCATCTAACCTTGGGATTGGATGTCTATATTTGATGGTGAAGATGCAAGATGAAAATGCATATGTTTCAAAGATGCGAGATTCAAAGTATTTTGATGATGTAGAGCCAAACACAAATGGCACTCCTATGTAATAATTAGTTATAGGAATATTTGTAAAGGTTTCTATTTCAATTTAGCTTAAATGACTCAAATGTTTTTAAAAGGATAAAATAAGCTTTTCCTAAAAAGAAAAGGTAAGAAATATGTTTTGAAAAACAATCCAAGATTTGACAAGTTTAAAAAGTGCTTATGGAACAAGTTTTGTGAAGAAAATAATCACATCTAACTTTTTAAGAAAAGTAGTCAACTACATTGAAAAGTAGTCTAACACTTTGTTCTTGTAAATTCCAGAAACCTTCTTAAAATCAAAGTAATCGACTACTTTGAGAAGTGATCGACTACTTCATGCAAATCTTGAAATCCTGGCCACTGTTTGAAAAGTAATCGACTACTTGGTGAAAGTAATCAACTACTTTGGCAATTAGTTACAAACGGTTGCTGATATTGAACAAAGTATTCGACTACTCTAAAAAGTAGTCGACTACTTTTAGTTTTTCAAACAGAATTCAAATTTAAAACTTCTTTTTCTCACATTTTTTCTTCTATAAATAAGAGGGATTTTGACACGAAAATTAAGAACTCTTTTCATCTATTGTTACTCTATCAAAATCACTCCAAAAACATTCTTGAGTCATATGCTATTATTCTGAGAGAAATCATTGAGCTTTCTTAGAAAAAGGGAACTTTTATAGTTTTACGATTTTTTGTGTACAAATCAATTGTAATTGTTGTTTTTTTGATTTGGTGAGGCATCCAAATCACATTCAATATGGGGAATCCTTAAATCTATGGTGAGGAATCCTTAGGTGGAAAGGATTATTTTTAGTGGGGCGTCTCAAAATAATCAAAGGTAAAAGGTGGGGTATCCTTTAGTTTCAATTTGATTATTGTAATCTTGTAAACAATTTTCAAATAGTGGAATCTCTCAAGGGTTCTTGAGAGCTGGATGTAGATCACTCAGGTTGTGATCGAACCAGTAAAATCCTTTGTGTGATCTTCTCTTTCCCCCTCTCTTCTAGTTCTTGCAATTATTGATTAATTTTTCTTCTTGATTGTATTTGGTAAATTGTGGTGGATTTAATACTCTGATTTTTAATTGAGGTCATTCATACATAATCATTAGGGGTGAGCATCGGGCGGGTTCTACGGGTTCGGGGGGGAATGGTTCGGTTGTGATGGCATCATACATCGCGTTTCTTGAGCGAATTTTTTCAAGAAACCAGAGTTTCAAGAAAGTGATTAAATATTAAAAAAACCAACCCCTCTTTTTGAGGTGCCAATTGAGTAAACAATTGGTATCTAGAGTCTAGGGTCTTGAATAAGGCTCCATTAAATTTTTTTATTATTTTTTGAAAATGACACTTGAATCAAGTAGGAACGCTCTTATATTAACACATTTCTACCACCCCCACCCGTTTCACCCCCAATTTTTTAGGTCACTCTTCCCTCCTTCTCCAATTTCTTTGCATCTACTCCTTCCTTTCAAGAAACCAAAGTTCGGTGATTAAACATCTAGAATGAAAATTTTCATTGAAAAGGTATTGAAAATGAGAAGCCTTTGTGGGAAGATTGTAGTAGAATATTGAAAATAGTCCCTTTAGTCCCAAACATGGTGTTGGTGGTGTTGGAAGTGAAGAGAAAGATAAACCCAAAAATCTATGGACAAGAGAAGAAAAGCAAAAAGTCCAACTAGACTTTGAAGCGAAGAATATCCTCACCATCGCTTTATCAATTTATGAGTTCTTTCGAATCTCAAATTTCAAGAATGCAAAAGAGATTTGAGACACTTTACAAGTGACCCATGAAGGAACAAGTCAGGTTAAAAGATAAAAAATCAACACCTTGATGCATCAATATGAGTTGTTTAGAATGAAACATGATGAATCCATAAATGATGTTCAAAATTGTTTTCAAGTCAACATAAATCAATTGCTTTCTTTTGAGAAAAATTAATCTAATGAAGATCTTGTGACTAAGGTACTTAGGTGTCTTAGTAGAGAATGGCAGCTCAAGGTAACAGCCATCATGGAGTCTAGGGATCTTACAACAATGTCTCTAGCAACTTCGTTTGGAAAGCTTAAGGAGCACGAGTTGGAGTTAACAAGGCTCAAGGCAAAGGAATATCACTTATTGCTTCTTCTTCCAAGAAAGATGAAAGTGACAAAGAAAGCAATGATTCTAGTGAAGTTGACAAGGAAGATGAACAAATCAATCTACTAGTAAGGAGATTTGGGAAGTTTCTCAAGAATAAAAGTAAGTGGAAGAGGTTCAACAATTCCAAGAAACCTATCAAGAAACACGCACCATCATCAACTCCACTGTGCTACGAATGTGGAAAGCCCGGGTGATATGATCCTGATCGGGACCGCTTTGAAGTTTCATACAAAAGAAGGATATTGACGCCACACTCAAGTTATAGGTGAGAAGGTGAGTGATAAGTCATGGGTTTGATCGCCACAAGTTGCCTTGATAAGATCAGATTTAGTTCTTTTACCCAAGAACAAAAGGGAAGCTCTCACAATAGAGAAAACTCTTCAAATTTCATTATCTTCAAAACTGATTTGTGCAGTACAAGAGTTCCCTATTTATAGGCTAACTTGGAAATACATGAAATAAAACTCCCACTACCATGAATTTACCACAAATTGATAATTGCATTTACATTACCTAGTAAATGAGCATAAACATGATAATAACTTCTCACTAGCCATTATTATGACTTATAGCACTAATAGGAAGCATTTAGTGAGGCTAGGAGAATACAAAAGGTCATCTTAAAATTCAGCCCAAAAATAATATGAAAATTATAAATAAAAATTATAAAAATATAATAATCTAAATATGCTTCTTTCCACATGCTTAAGCCATCCATGTTCCTATCATTCCCCTCTTCTTGAAAGTGATTTGTCCTCAAATCCAAACCTGCATTAAAAGTCAATGGATTATCTAATAAAATTTTGCTTTTGTGCTTTCCACCTTTTGCTTGATAATTGGCTCGTCCATACCTTTTTCTCTCATAATTATTATTTTTTTCTACATTTTTCTCTATTTTTCTTTCATCACTCTTCCTTTCCTCTTCCTTTCTCTCATGGATTTCCTTTTTCTTTACTTCTTCTTTTTCCTCATCCAATGAACCCTCTTCTTTTATTTTCTTCTCACTCATTCTTATTTTCTCACTCTCTCCTTTCAATTACATTTGATCTTCATACACTTGTTTTGGTGACAATGGTCCAAGAGTAATTTTACGATTATTAAATACAAATGAGTACTTGTTGTTGCCGACATCATATCTCGCTTGTCGTTCAACCCTCCAAGGACACCCAAGTAACAAGTGCCTAGTTTCCATGGGAACCACATCACATAACACCTCATCTTCATATCTCCCAATCCGAAACGATACTCGTACTTGTTTGTTCACCAACACGTCACCGATATCACTAAACTTCGGGATGCTCCAAATGACATATGGTTGTGGATGCTCTAGAACAGGAAGTACCAACTTTTGCACCATTGTGGTACTAGCTAGGTTTACGTAACCCCTTCTATCAACGACCAAGCTACATATCTTGTCCTTCACATAGCATCTAGAGTAGAAAAGATGCTCCCTTTTGCTTGGCATCATTTTTCGCCATTAGTGACTCCATGAAGAAACCACTAAGAAATATTCAAACTTTGCATACAACCACCAAGAAAGATGAATAAAATTTGGAATTCTTCGAATAATTTTTTTTTTTGAATTTTTTTTATTCATAGAATAAAAAAGAGCAAAGGAAGATAACACTTGAAAATCAAGGATACAAAGCTCTGATTACCAAATGATATGATCCTGATCCGGACCGCCTTGTAGTTTCATACAAAAGAAGGATATTGATGCCACACTCAAGATATAGGTGAGAAGGTGAGTGATAAGTCATGGGTTTGATCGCCACAAGTTGCCTTGATAAGATCAGATTTAGTTATTGTACCCAAGAACCAAAGGGAAGCTCTTACAATAGAGAAACTCTTCAAATTTCATTATCTTCAAAACTGATTTGTGCAGTACAAGAGTTCCCTATTTATAGGCTAACTTGGAAATACAAGAAATAAAACTCCCACTACCATGCATTTACCACAAATTGATAATTGCATTTACATTACCTAGTAAATGAGCATAAACATGATAATAACTTCTCACTAGCCATTATTATGACTTAGAGCACTAATAGGAAGCATTTTGTGAGGCTAGGAGAATACAAAAGGTCATCTTAAAATTCAGCCCAAAAATAATATGAAAATTATAAATAAAAATTATAAAAATATAATAGTCTAAATATGCTTCTTTCAACATGCTTAAGCCATCCATGTTCCTATCATTCCCCTCTTCTTGAAAGTGATTTGTCCTCAAATCCAAAGCTGCATTAAAAGTCAATGGATTATCTAATAAAATTTTGCTTTTGTACTTTCCACCTTTTGCTTGATAATTGGCTCGTCCATACCTTTTTCTCTCATAATTATTATTTTTTTCTACATTTTTCTCTATTTTTCTTTCATCACTCTTCCTTTCCTCTTCCTTTCTCTCATGGATTTCCTTTTTCTTTACTTCTTCTTTTTCCTCATCCAATGAACCCTCTTCTTTTATTTTCTTCTCACTCATTCTTATTTTCTCACTCTCTCCTTTCAATTACATTTGATCTTCATACACTTGTTTTGGTGACAATGGTCCAAGAGTAATTTTACGATTATTAAATACAAATGAGTACTTGTTGTTGCCGACATCATATCTCGCTTGTCGTTCAACCCTCCAAGGACACCCAAGTAACAAGTGCCTAGTTTCCATGGGAACCACATCACATAACACCTCATCTTCATATCTCCCAATCCGAAACGATACTCGTACTTGTTTGTTCACCAACACGTCACCGATATCACTAAACTTCGGGATGCTCCAAATGACATATGGTTGTGGATGCTCTAGAACAGGAAGTACCAACTTTTGCACCATTGTGGTACTAGCTAGGTTTACGTAACCCCTTCTATCAACGACCAAGCTACATATCTTGTCCTTCACATAGCATCTAGAGTAGAAAAGATGCTCCCTTTTGCTTGGCATCATTTTTCGCCATTAGTGACTCCATGAAGAAACCACTAAGAAATATTCAAACTTTGCATACAACCACCAAGAAAGATGAATAAAATTTGGAATTCTTCGAATAATTTTTTTTTTGAACTTTTTTTATTCATAGAAAAAAAAAGAGCAAAGAAAGATGACACTTGAAAATCAAGGATACAAAGCTCTGATTACCAAATGATATGATCCTGATCTGGACCGCCTTGAAGTTTCATAGAAAAGAAGGATATTGACGCCACACTCAAGATATAGGTGAGAAGGTGAGTGATAAGTCATGGGTTTGATCGCCACAAGTTGCCTTGATAAGATCAGATTTAGTTCTTTTACCCAAGAACCAAAGGGAAGCTCTCACAATAGAGAAAACTCTTCAAATTTCATTATCTTCAAAACTGATTTGTGCTGTACAAGAGTTCCCTATTTATAGGCTAACTTGGAAATACAAGAAATAAAACTCCCACTACCATGCATTTACCACAAATTGATAATTGCATTTACATTACCTAGTAAATGAGCATAAACATGATAATAACTTCTCACTAGCCATTATTATGACTTAGAGCACTAATAGGAAGCATTTAGTGAGGCTAGGAGAATACAAAAGGTCATCTTAAAATTCAGCCCAAAAATAATATGAAAATTATAAATAAAAATTATAAAAATATAATAGTCTAAATATGCTTCTTTCCACATGCTTAAGCCATCCATGTTCCTATCATTCCCCTCTTCTTGAAAGTGATTTGTCCTCAAATCCAAACCTGCATTAAAAGTCAATGGATTATCTAATAAAAATTTTCTTTTGTACTTTCCACCTTTTGCTTGATAATTGGCTCGTCCATACCTTTTTCTCTCATAATTATTATTTTTTTCTACATTTTTCTCTATTTTTCTTTCATCACTCTTCCTTTCCTCTTCCTTTCTCTCATGGATTTCCTTTTTCTTTACTTCTTCTTTTTCCTCATCCATTGAACCCTCTTCTTTTATTTTCTTCTCACTCATTATTCTTTTCTCACTCTCTCCTTTCAATTACATTTGATCTTCATACACTTGTTTTGGTGACAATGGTACAAGAGTAATTTTACGATTATTAATTACAAATGAGTACTTGTTGTTGTCGACATCATATCTCGCTTGTCGTTCAACCCTCCAAGGACGCCCAAGTAACAAGTGCCTAGTTTCCATGGGAACCACATCACATAACACCTCATCTTCATATCTCCCAATCCGAAACGACACTCGTACTTGTTTGTTCACCATCACGTCACCGATATCACTAAACTTCGGGATGCTCCAAATGACATATGGTTGTGGAAGCTCTAGAACAGGAAGTCCCAACTTTTGCACCATGGTGGTACTAGCTAGGTTAACGTAACCCCTTCTATCAACGACCAAGCTACATATCTTGTCCTTCACATAGCATCTAGAATGGAAAAGATGCTCCCTTTTGCTTGGCATCATTTTTCGCCATTAGTGACTGCATGAAGAAACCACTAAGAAATATTCAAACTTTGCATACAACCACCAAGAAAGATGAATAAAATTTGGAATTCTTCAAATAATTTTTTTTGAATTTTTTTCTTCATAGAACAAAAAAGAGGAAAGGAAGATAACACTTGAAAATCAAGGATACAAAGCTCTAATTACCAAATGATATGATTGAGACACCCCGATGTGCCCCATCGTTTTATTACATTAAAACCTTAATATTTATTTACTTAATCGCTCGCTTATCGTTGAAAATACGTAAAAATTAAAACTTAATTAATAATTATATAACTTATGCAGATATAAAACATACCAAAACTATATTACATAAATACACAACTGTTTATTTATTACATTACCAAAACACTGTTGAGGGTACCCTCTCAGTAGGATCCCTCACAGGCATAAACTGCACTACAGACATACTTAGCGGAAATATAAATACTCCTTAGACACACTGTCCATAATATCTATACTCTAATCGCCATGGATCACAGCTCGACCTCCAGCATTTGGTTCATACGGAGTTCCATCTAACTCCTCAGCAATTGGTTCCTCCATCGGGTCTTCTCGTATGATCACATCAGAAATAAAATACAACACACAAAGATATAGGGAATAAGAAACAGTTCTATCATCAAAAAGCGGAAAAGAGTAATAGTAAATTATACAGTAATTGTCACAGACACGCATCACTCAAAATCAACAATCATCCTCAATCCACTATATCATCCTCTACCCTCAGCCCATGCAACTAAAACTTAATACTGATGTGGCCATCTTCACTCCTGTCACATTAGTCAGTAGTCCAGAACGGTCCAGTACCAATAACTTTCGAACGCATCAAAGACTAAACACTTATTAGTCTAAAATGGTCCAGTGCCAAGATCATACGAACTCGTCAAGGAATATCATTCCATAACGGTCCAAAGGCCAAGAACATACGAACTCGTCAAGGAACATCCTTCCATAACGGTCCAGTGCCAAGAACATACGAACTCGTCAAGGAATATCAATCCAAAACAGTCCAGTGCCAAGAACATACGAACTCGTCAAGGAATATCATTCCATAACGGTCCAGTGCCAAGAACATGCGAACTCGTCAAGAACTAAAGAGTATTACGGTAGTCTACCTCGGCATCCCCATCCGTAGGGCACTCACCCGTAATATCCGATATCCCCAAAATAGGATATCCTGACCTCGTGTGTTCCACTCACACGACTGTGACTAACAATACCTCGATAAATGAATCTCCCTAATTTAAATCAATAACAACCTAGTGCCTCAACCTTCCATCAAAGTCTCAACACCTTTTTCCTCTTAGATAAAACCACTTAATTAGGCTAGGCACCTCTAAATCACCTTTATTCTCTCACCCAAACAATTATCTCCCGAACAACACATATCCTTACTTAAAAATCAGCTAAGCACAATATTAAAAACCAGGCAGATCATCTCTAACCATATATCAGAATATTGTTGAACCAAGCAATTCAATTATCATCAAGCTATAATACATTCTCACATAAACATATTAATCATCATAAAATATCATTCAACAGAATAAAAATCACCAAATTTAAGAACTACGAATAGTATACCGGATAACTTCCCAGGAAAAAGAGGTGGTGATAAACACGCTTAAATACCAAGTTTTTCCTTAGCCAGAAATTACTCAGACATATACCATTCCAACCTCAAAACAGCATATTAACATCCATATCATAAAGTATCAATTCGATATAAATAATAAAAGCAAATCATCCATCAACGGTTAATAAATATCAACATAATATCAATAAAATAATCAAACACCATAAAATATCACTTAAAACAAATTATCACAGCCAGCATATCACAATCAAATCAAATAATAAATAAATCCAAACATCCTCAACATCATAAAATCAACCTTAATGTCGATAAACCTACAATCCCCGAATCACCATTGGTTTTACAGAAAAGGTTTCCAATGAGATTTTGGTCTTGTCGATTACTCAACTTATCATATAATCTACTACTTATCGATTCCGATGATAGGTTGATTCTTTTCCCCACCTGAGTTTTCACCGGAAACACGTACACGACGATCCTCGTTATCCCGCCACGAGTTAACACAAACACCTTCAACCAAACAACATAACTATAATTAATCAACTAACAACCATCTATGACACTTTAGGGCTAGGTTCGGTCAAGACTTAGAAAATAGGTTTAGGATTATCTTCTTAATGCTATCTTTTGGATCCTAGTTACTAGAGTCTTAACTAACATAGATTACTTATTACAAGACTAAAATTTGATACAAAATTCTCTAACCTTTAGGGTTAGGGTTTCGGCCCATATTAGGAAAATAGGCTAGGAAATTTAGTTGGATTCAAGCTCTTGGATAATGAAAGTGGAAGACATCACAAGATCATAGAAATTGGTTTCACATTAAAAGGATTTTTCTACAATTTTCTAGAATTATTTGAAGTTCTAGATCTAGGAATGGAAAAATATGATTCATGGCATAAACATGATAAATACATGAATATGAAAGCTTATATGATCAAGGAGATGAGCTTTTACCTCTTGAAGATTGAAGAAATGAAGAAAATGATCAACCTTCACTATGTTGAAAACTGGACAGCTTGAGGGTGTGATGGTATTGTGAGTGTATCTCACAATATACGCATCCAAAAATTACGAACTTTGGCTTGATAGAAAGATAAGTAGAAAAGGAACAACTTTGGTGTTTAAGGTTTCATTTGTTTCGGATCATAACAGGGGTCAAAAGGGCCTTCTTTATGCTGTTTCGTGGGTTGCTGGGAATTCTGGGCAGTTTCTGTATTTTGAGCCTTTCTCACAATCCACTTATCAGTTTTTGATGATCTTTAGCTTGTTGGAAAGAAGATAGAAAGAGGAACAACTTTTCTGTTGAGTGTTTTCCGAGTTTCAGAAAGGAAGAGGGTCATATGTTTGGTGGGAATTCGGTGTTCTTAGGGTTTTGTAACTTAGTTGGTGGGGAAGATGAAGAGAATGAAGAAGATGAGTGAAATGGTGAGGGAGGCCACGGTTTTGGGGTATTTATAGGAGTAATCTTGTGCCTTGTTTGGTTAAAAGGAATTGGTTTAATGGGTTTTGTGATTATTAAATTAATATAAGCTTAACTAAGGTTATAATTAACTTAACTAAGGTTATAATTAACTTAACTAAGGTTATTTTGGCTAACCATGGTTAATAATATGTGGCTCACATTTGATGGAGGTATGGCTGATTTTGGGCCACACAAAATGACTCACCAATGAGTCATCGATCTTATCCATTAGCGGTTCCCGGAAATTCCGTACGCCAGCTCAAGTCGTTTACCCGATTTCGGTTTTTGAGAGGAAAATAATGAAACGAAAGCAAAATGAAATAGGTAAGATTTATTGGAGGTGGAGGCACGAAATTGGAGAGATTTGGGAGGTTTTCAACCACGTAAAATGAGTGGATAAGAGTGCGTAGATGCGTCTTGTTAATACCCACGAAAGCTTGGGGGTATTTTGGTCTTTTTACCTAAATGTCATGATTACTTGCATTTAATGCTCATAAATGCTTAGTGACTCATCCTCCATGAGTCATCATGTATGACTCATTGTCCCGATCTCTTGACGGGTCTCTGCACTTCCCTTCTCGACTCCGTCGGTTTCCCGATTAGGGTTTTACGCCCGTAAAAAGCGTAATATTTTATTTTCGGTTGAAAATTTTCAAAACAACCAAACTCGTTAGAAATATGATTTAAATATAAACCATTTCGTTCACGAGTCAAAATTTGGTTTTCTGCCCAGTAAAATTATACTGTCAGTGAAAACGTAGACCGGGTTCCGTCTGAATTTTCAACCCAAATTTTTACCGTAAGCTTCTACCCTAAGATAGAGTATGAATATGATTTTTATTTCATAAAAAATCAATCTCCATGAACTCGGATAAAAATATAAATAAATACATTTATACCGGTTAATACAACGAAAATATTTTTACTGAAAAAAATAAAAATCGGAAAGTAAAAAGTAGGGTGTTACAATGATCCTGATCCGGACCGCCTTGAAGTTTCATACAAAAGAAGGATATTGACGCCACACTCAAGATATAGGTGAGAAGGTGAGTGATAAGTCATGGGTTTGATCGCCACAAGTTGCCTTGATAAGATCAGATTTAGTGCTTTTACCCAAGAACCAAAGGGAAGCTCTCACAATAGAGAAAACTCTTCAAATTTCATTATCTTCAAAACTGATTTGTGTAGTACAAGAGTTCCCTATTTATAGGCTAACATGTAAATACAAGAAATAAAACTCCCACTACCATGCATTTACCACAAATTGATAATTGCATTTACATTACCTAGTAAATGAGCATAAACATGATAATAACTTCCCACTAGCCATTATTATGACTTAGAGCACTAATAGGAAGCATTTAGTGAGGCTAGGAGAATACAAAAGGTCATCTTAAAATTCAGCCCAAAAATAATACGAAAATTATAAATAAAAATTATAAAAATATAATAATCTGAATATGCTTCTTTCCACATGCTCAAGCCATCCATGTTCCTATCACTGGGCACATCAAATTCGAATGTCCTACTCTCCAAAAGAAAGATAAAGGTGATAAGAGGCCTAAGACGGAAAAGAAGGGGAGAAGGGCATACATAGCATGGGAGGTCAACGATCTATGTCATCAAGTGGTGAGAGCATGGATGATGAAGTCTCCAATCTTTGCTTGATGGCAAGTCAAAAAAATGACCAAGAGGTAGGTGATGTTGAATATGCATTATCTTTCAATTATGATGAATTGCAATTAGCCTTTGAAAAATTGCACGAGGAATCTATAGAACTTGCTAGAAAGGTAACTAAACAAAAGTCAATAATCTCTATGCATGAAAATGATAAAATGAAACTAGCTAAAGAGATAAATGATTTGAAATTAGAAATCAATTCTATGACCTTGAAGTATTCTAGTTCTAGAAATGATATACCTAGTTCCTCAAAATGTGATCAATGCATGTTTCTTGAAAAGAAAAATCAGGACTTAAAGAATACTCTTGCAAAATTTACATATGGTAGAAGAAATTTGAATAATTTACTTGGTAATCAACAATCTCCTTTTGTAAAAACTGGCTTAGGGTATAGCTATTATGATAAGAAAGAAACACATTCAACAATTTTTGTTCCATCTAGTAAAAATTCTAGAAATAAGGTAACTTGTCATTATTGTTGTAAACATGGTCATATTTCTCCTAGATGTTATGTTAAAAGAATTGGTCTTGAAAAGGCTAAGATAATGTGGGTTCCAAAAATATGGTACCTAAGACTAATATTCAAGGACCCAATAAAGATTGGGTACCTAAGATCTAAACTTGCTTTGTAGGATTGCTTGAGGACCCATGGAAAGGAATGGTATCTTGATAGCGGGTGCTCCAAGCATATGACAGGAAACATATCAAAGTTCATTCATCTCTCCCCAAAGCAAAGTGGTCGCGTAACCTATGGTGACAACAATAGAAGTAAAATTCTTAGTATTGGTAAAATAGGAAATGAGTCTATTACTACTGAAAATGTTCTTTTAGTAGATGGTTTAAAGCATAATTTACTTAGCATAAGCCAACTTTGTGATAAGGGTTATAGGGTTGTGTTTGATAGTAAATGTTGTGTGGTTGAATGTTTGCATGACAATGAAATTAAATTTGTTGGAAAAAGAATGAACAACATTTATATGCTAGACTCACTAGTGCAGAAAAGGGATTCCACATCGGTTATTTTTGGCTTTACACATCGGTTTTAAAACTGATGTTGAAACGACCGATGTGGTTTATTGCCACTTTACACATCGGTTTTAAAACCGATGTTTATAATATTTTATACAGTGGTTACCTTTTAACCGATGTGGAAAATTAATTTGTCAATTGGTATCCTATTGGGAAATTTCACTTTACACATCGGTTTTATATAAAACCGATGTGTAAAGTGAAATTTCCACATCGGTTTTAATAAAACCGATGTGTAAAGTCTCATTTTTTTTCCTATTATTTACATTTCTATCATTCCTTCCCCCCTTGTTTCAGTAATGCGGATCAATATATACCAGAATAACATACTGTAAATATTCTCAACACAACTAATATATATTGAATTTATTACGAACAATACATATATATATACGTTCAATTACATTCAGAGACAATAAAAATAATTAGAAACCAAAAAGCTACATGATATATTATAGATTTCATATCAAAATACAAATGATTAGTCAAAAGTACACTATAGCTAGTACATGATAAGTTTTTAAACTAACTACATATATACAAACTATGGTTGGTACACTTCAAGAAAGAAAGTTGCCCAACGCCTCTTTATGTTGTTGATGTCGGAATCAGATAATGGAGTTGGATTGTTGAATATCTGCAAGTTTAATTGGACAAAAGATTATATCTTTTAAGTAATAAACTAACATAAAACATATAACGAATCTATACTATTAGTTCTAATTGTGTCAATTAACATTTACCTCGTGCCATCTTTCAGTGATCCTGGAGGAGATAATTTCCAACATCCACTGCATCACATAGTAGCCACATTCCCATGATCCACGTTGTATACGTGACTACGTACAAATGAAACCCAATTAGAATATGAGGAATTAAATAAAATAGAAATCAATTATTGTACCCACTGCATTTGATGCATTTGAACTAATAAATATCTTACGCTAGGAATAATCCATCTGATACCCCGAGTACGCCTTTCACCACTCAACATGTGGGTTCCATTGAAAGCTTTTCTCAATCTAAAAATATGGATGATTACGTCGGAGAAATCTCCGATGCCCAAGGTAAACCGTCTTCCTTCCATGTTGCAGTTGATGGTAACATGTGCCTTCTTTTCATATTGGACATGCTTTATGCCCCTTAACACTATACCCACACAGGTTCACATATGCTGGAAAGTCATTGATGGTGCAAAATAACATGGCACGCAATCTGAATGTCTCACGGCAATACCCATCGATCACATCAACGCCTTCATCCCACAACATTCTCAAGTCTTCAATCAAGGGACTCAGATAAACATCAATATCATTTCCTGGCTGTTTAGGACCCGAAATCATCATACTTAACATAATGTATTTGCGCTTCATGCACAACCAAGGAGACAGGTTGTAAATTACAAGGAGAACAGGCCATGAACTATGAATACTACTTAAGTTTCCATATGGATTCATTCCATCGGTAGCAAGTCCAAGCCTGAGGTTATGGGCTCATTGCCGAAATCTGGAAACAAACTATCAATTCTCTTCCATTGCAAAGAATCGCCCGGATGGCGAAGCTGTCCATCACACTTCCTCTCATCTGCATGCCATCTAATGTTCTTTGCGTCATTTACATTAGCAAACAATCGCTTGAACCACGGAATCACGGGAAGATACCATAACACCTTCGCGGGAGGACCTTTGGTGACCACATCACAACTAGAATCACCATCCTTCACTTTGTAGCGTGATACCCCACACTTGGGGCACTCGTGCATCTCTTCAAACTCTTTCCTGTACAATATGCAATCATTGGGGCAAGCGTGTATTTTCTTATACTCCATACCCATCAGACACAATATCTTCTTCGCCTCATAGTTTCGAGATGGCAATGTGTTGCCTTCTGGAAGCATTTCTTTCAACAACTCAAGCAATTCAGTAAAGCTTTTATCGCTCCACCCATTTCTCGCCTTCACATTGAACAATCTTAACACCGCTGACAAGAGTGTGAAATTAGTGCACCCCGGATACAAAGCCACTTGCGCATCACTGCACAAAGTATCATACACATGTGCGTGCCGAAAAGACTCTTGCCCAACATCATGGATCATTTCCTCTAGTCCATCGTCCATTTCCACGTCATCAACTTCCTCTCTATTCGACACCCTCGGCCTGTCTAACGATTCACCATGACATATCCATGTTGTATAACTCTTGCAAATCCCCTCACAAATAAGATGATCACGTATCTCCTCTGCTTCTAGTCGTCTCTCATTCAAACAGTTTACACAAGGACAATAAAAGCTTCCGTTACCACTATCAGGAGCATTTGTTTTTGCAAACTGTAGAAAATCTTCCACTCCATTCTCATACTCATCACTTGTCCGTCTAGCATTCATCCAACCGCGATCCATGACTAAACCAATACCTTCGTACTTAGTCCAACATATTCATCAACCACTTCTTATGACAGGGTATGGCCCTATCCCATTCGAGAAGAAACTTTTTCAACATTCGGTTAACAGTTAGTCCTTAACTCTCATGCTCATACTCGACAAAATTTCGGCAGCATTTCCCTGCGGTCTCCGAAGTACACTACTTGAACGCGATGACATCCACCACGATAAAGTATGCACCCGGAGAACTAAAGGAAATGTATCAATCCGAACTTTCATCAAGTATATAACATTAGAATCAATGAATAACTATTTTAACTGAATTAAGAAAAAGTTTTTTCCCAAACTGTCCAACTTTGGACAATTCAAGATCCAACACAATGAGCGGTACATTAAGCACATACACGTACGCTCATTAGTATTACATCTCAAACGGGAAACTAAGGCTTTACTAATTATTGTGGGCATATTCTCGAATCAAATAAATTTTCAAGAAAATACATTAAAACTCCAATGAAAGCTTTTCAGCCAAAACGTACCTTCTGAGAGACACGTCTAGTTGTTATTGTGCAAAGACAACAGAGAAGTGAAGAAACCAGAGGCAGTAGCACTATGCAACGGAGTCAAAGACACTCCTCAAATCAAATCCGCAGTCCAGGAAAATAAAACCTGTCAATTTCTTGTTCTGCAAATAGAGTAAGAAAGTTGGTCAGCGGCAATGATTGGTAGAAATGCTAAATGTTAGAAATGCTTAAAAATGAGTCATATAGGATATCTATGAAGAACTCCGTCAGTAATTCAGTATATAGGTCAATGGCCAAAAAGATCTAACTACTAGAAATTTTATTTAGACGAGCATTATACATTTTTTAAACTTGACAAGAAGATGCATGCTGACAAGAAGTTACTCTGAAGTGATTCACATAAATAATACACAAAATCAAACAAATACTATTTACATGAAGAAGGCACTTATTGGTACCACACAAGTTGTATATCTGCCACAAAGAAATGTGCTTTTTAGAAAGAAGTTTGACAAAGAACATGTAAAGCTCGAGAAGTATTCAAATCAATGGCACACTCACATTTCAAATGTCATTTTGAAAAGAGACACAACCTGCAATTACAGAACAAAGAAATATAATATGTTACAGAACAACTTGTGTCTGTCACGAAACAGGAAATGCCACAAGAAAAATTAGAAGCACATAAGCTATGAGGGGGCATGTGAATGCAAATGGGATGGTAGATGATAAAGACTTGCACTTTTAAGTTTAAAGTAAAAATCTGACAAAGGTGAAGGCCATGATACTGCCTTGACTTTCCCCTTGTTTCCCATTTTCCTCTGGTCATTTTTACCTTTGAACATTTCTTTAAAATAACAACGTCACATATTTTGTTTCACTTCAACCTAATGCACACTAACTCCTTAAGGACCTTTTCTGCACCAAGGTTGATAAATTGCATTCCCCCACATCCCAAACAAATCAAGCTTGAATTAGTACAATAGCATAAGTCCTAAACATTCAAAACCCTTCCAACCCTTTTTTGTCATTCAAACCAGATTTAAGGACAACTAATTTTAACCTTTTAACAATTTTAATCATCTTGAATACTACCTCTTTCAAAACAGTAAAACAGTCCACTAGTCAGTATGTGCTAGTCCATCAATATGCAGTATAACTTCCAAAATCAGATTGGTGTTACCCAGGCCCAACGAAGCAGAACAACAACAACAAATCAACGACAAATTTTAGAGTGACTTAGGAGCAATGACTCTAACCAAAGACAAGAAAACCAAAGCAGATAGATATGCCCAGCAAAGCAGAACATCAGCACAACATCAACAACAAATTATATTGAATTAGGAGCATTTACTCCATCCAAAGACAAGATAAAACAGTAAGAAATCAGTGCAAAGTTTAGAAATTTTTCAGTGCAAATAATAAATTATAATTACAATAACAATAACCAAACCAATGCTAACACCAATGGCCATCATCACCACTACCACCCAAGAAACCCAAACCCACATAGGAACAAGACCAGCGGCACCCCCACAAGCATAGAACACCATTCTATAGTTGTTATAGAAATAAGGACCAAAAAAAGCCTCTAATGGCAACCCTACCGCGATTGAACAATGAGAAGCAAGGAGAGAAGAAAACATACCAGCGGAGGCAGCAGTAGGGTTGGAGACAAGGGATGAGTAACCGGTTTTATGAGTAATATGAAGTTCACGCGGAGGGAGAAGCAGAAGCAGAAGCGGAGGCAGAAGCGGAGACAGGCCGGCGAGCTGGGAGGCCGCGCGTTAGCAGAGGAGATGAACTTCGAGCTGGGATTGCGTGAAGGAAGAAGTCGCGCGTTAGCAGAGGGAGAGAGTGTTTTCTGTTTTAGGGTTAAACTGAAGAATGGGAGAGGGCGCGGAACAGAAGGAGGGAATGACAAAAATTAGGAATATTACACATCGGTTATATGAAAAACCGATGTGGTTAACCATATTATACACATCGGTTATGGTAAAACCGATGTGGGAAAAGTAAACTTTTAAATTCTAAATTTTTTTTTATAATTTTATACATCGGTTACTAAAACCGATGTGTAAAAGTAAAATTTTAAATTCTAATTTTTTTTATAATTTTATACATCGGTTAGATAGAAACCGATGTGGTTAATCACTATTTTACACATCGGTTCGTAAAGAACCGATGTTAAATGTTAAAAATTCTGACTTTAAATTTTTTTTATTTTAATTTTAAACATCGGTTAGAAATAACCGATGTGGAAATGTTTTACCCATCGGTTAATCTCTAAACCGATGTGTAATACTTTGATTTTAATTTCAAAAATGCCACCACCTCGTTTTACACATCGGTTTTCAAGAAACCGATGTGTAAACTCCGATGTGGAATCCCTTTTCTGCACTAGTGACTTAGGTGACATCAATAATAATATTCAATGCTTGTTGAGTAAAAATGTTGAGGCTTGGTTGTGGCATAGAAGGGTAGCACACATTCACATGGAACATCTTAACAAAATAATTTCAAAAGGAAGGCTTATGTGATGCTATCAGTTTGGGTGGAAATTATTATGCACTTGTTATTAATGTTGATGATTTTTCAAGGTTTACATGGAATCTTTTTATAACAAATAAAAATAATGTTTTTCATTCCTTTAGAAAACTAGCTAAACAAATTCAAAATGAAAAGGATCTAAAAATTGAATGTATTAGAAGTGACCATGGAGGCGAGTTTGAAAATCATGATTTGGAAAAATTTTGTGATAAGCATGGTATTACTCATAATTTTTCAGCACCTAGGACGCCTCAACAAAATGGAGTTGTTGAGACGAAAAATAGGTCTCTAGAAGAATTAGCTAGAACCATGTTAAGTGAATCAAATTTACCAAAGTATTTTTGGGCCGATGTGGTCAACACCGCTTGCTATGTAACTAATAGGGTTCTCATTAGACAAATAATTAAAAAGACTCCCTACGATTTATATAAAGGAAGAAAGCCCATGATATCTCACCTACATGTTTTTGGAAGCAAATGTTTTATTTTAAATAATGGTAAAGACAATCTTTGCAAGTTTGATGCCAAGGCGGATGAAGGAATTTTCTCAGGGTATGCATCATCTAGTAAATATTTTAGAGTGTTTAATAAAAGAACTATGATTGTTGAAGAGTCTATTCATGTTACTTTTGATGAGACTAACCCCCAAAAGGATGGGAAAGGTTTTATTGATGATTTTGTAGAAATTCCTCATAATCGTTGTGGAGGGCATCAATCGGATGATGATCAAGTACCACACCAAGAATCAAAAAATTGAAGAAACAAATGAAGGACTACCCAAAGAATGGAGATTTTCCAAAAGCCATCCAATTGTCAACATAATTGGAGATATATCAAAGGGAGTTACTACAAGGTCCTCTTTAAGAGAATTTTGCAATTATATGTCTTTTGTTTATCAATTTGAGCCTAAATCCATAGATGATGCCATGCAAGATGAGCATTGGCTAATAGCTATGAATGAAGAATTAAACCAATTTACAAGAAATCAAGTTTGGGAATTAGTCCCAAGACCAAATGATAAGCAAATTATAGGAACTAAATGGGTCTTTTGAGATAAACTTGATGAAAATGGTATAATAGTTAGAAACAAAGCTAGGTTAGTGGCTAAAGGTTACAATCAAGAAGAAGGAATTGGCTATGATGAAACCTATGCCCCGGTTGCTAGGTTGGAAGCTATTCGTCTTTTACTTTCATTTGCAAGCTTTATGGACATTCAATTATTTCAAATGGATGTTAAAAGTGCTTTTTTAAATGGATTAATTATTGAAGAGTTGTATGTTGCTCAACCCCCCGGTTTTTAGAATTATGAAAACCCAAATCATGTTTATAAACTCAAAAAGGCTCTCTATGGTTTAAAACAAGCTCCAAGAGCTTGGTATGAGAGACTTAGTAAATTTTTTACTTGAAAAGGGTTTTAATAGAGGGTAGGTTGACACAACACTCATCATTAAAAATAAAAACAAAGATATCTTGATTGTACAAATATATGTTGATGATATTATTTTTGGTGCCACTAACGATAGTTTGTGTAGAGAATTTTCTAAGTTAATGCAAAGCGAATTCGAAATGTCAATGATTGGGGAGTTAATGTTCTTCCTCGAATTACAAATAAAGCAAACTCCTAGTGGGATATTCATCAATCAAGCAAAATATTGAAAGGAATTGCTTAAATGCTTTGGAATGGAAAATACAAATCATATTACAACACCAATGGGAACATCATGCTATCTAGATAAAGATGAAGGTGGTAAGGCCGTAGAACTAACCAAGTATCGAGGTTTGATCGGATCACTTTTATATTTGATCGTAAGTAGACCCGATATTATGTTTAGCGTTTGTATGTGTGCACGTTACCAAGCAAACCCCGAGGAATCACATTTAACCGCAGTTAAAAGAATTCTAAAATACTTAGATAGACCAATTAATGTGGGATTATGGTATCCTAAAGGTTCTAGTTGTACTTTGATTGGATATTTCGATGCCGATTTTTCCGGATGTAAATTGGATAGGAAAACCACAAGTGGCACTTGTCACATTTTTGGTCACTCGTTTCTTGGTTTAGCAAAAAAACAAGTTAGTGTAGCCTTATCAACCACCGAGGCCGAGTATGTAGCCGTTCGTAGTTGTTGCACTCAAATTCTTTGGATGCAACAACAACTTCTAGACTATGGTATTAAACTAACTAATATACCCATAAGATGTGATAATACAAGTACAATAAATATTTCTAAAAATCCTATCCAACATTCTAGAACCAAACACATAGAAATTCGGTACCACTTCATTAGAGATCGCATACAAAAAGGAGATTGCATAATGGAATTTGTAGAGACTAGTAAACAATTAGCAGATATTTTTACTAAGCCCTTAGCTAGGGAAAATTTCTTTTATATCGGTAGAGAACTTGGAGTAATTAATAATCCTAGTCTCCATTAAATTTCTATGTTCCTTTCTTCTTCTTTAAATATGAAATATGCATGATTTATATGTGAGAAATGCATGATTTCTTTTATTTTTTCTCTGTTTTTGTGGGCAGTAGTCGACTACGTAATAAGTAGTAATCGACTACTTACACGGGTGGTCGACTACCTGTGTTGGCAGAAGCATTAACTCTTTGTTTCACCAAAGTAATCGACTACTACACTAAGTAGTCGACTACTTTTCAAGCTCTGTCTCTAAACACGTGCAAAAACAATTGTCCTAAAACCCACTCCTTCTTCTTCTTCTACCTCGTGACGGCGCATCCCCAACAAGCCACAACCACTTCATCAAACCTCACTTTTAACCATCCAAATCACCATTTTTCATCAAAAACCTTATTATCCTCCACAAACCTCCATCAAATCATGGTTCTTTCTCTCCATATCCCTCTAAGCCATAAAACCCCTTTTCAAACCTCCATGAACGCTAACTTCCTTCTCTCATATTTCGGTTGACTAAGGTGTGATTTTCGGTTCTGTCCTTACAAATCCTTCATCTACATAACGGATCCATTATGATGTGTCCATCTTTTTCACGAAATCGGTATGAATCCAAGCCTGTGAAATCTGCCACTGTTCACTCACGATCTCTCATCTTTTGTTTATTGGTTCATGGTTCTCTAGTTTTGTTCATGGGTCTTTGTTTTTCTTTGGATTTGTGATTGTCCTCTACCCTCCAAATTCCTAGCTTGGGATTGCTCTGGTTCCTTTGACAAATCTGGTTCGAGGTAACTTCTGACTTTTGGGTTATTGCTCATAGTTGACTGGTATCTTTCATGTTACTATTGTGATTTGAGTTCTAGATTAATGTTGCTCTGTTTCTGGTTCTTAGTTGTTCTGGATTCGTGTACCTCTGCCTCTATTCAGGTATAACTGGGACAACAATCAACAATGCCTCCCAAAAGACAGAGACGTGGTGCTTCTGCTCATATTCCTCCTACTGCTACTGGTGCTCCTGATGTAGAACCACAGGTTGTGCCTCCTCATCCTGCTACAGATGTTGCTGCCCAAGCACCTAACGTTGATTGGTTCGACGTCCCACATTGGTTTTATGATGTGAATGAGCATAGAGCTTTTAAAAATGAGTTTGGAGTGCACGGAGTCGTTGAACCCCGTTGGTTGGACTACCAATTCTTCACCGACGAGGGTTTCCACTTTCATGAGCTACTTGAAGCTCAAGGCCTAAGATAATTTGTGGAGTTGAACAACAATTTAAGTCCTGACCTAGCCCGAGCATACGTCTGAAACGTGAAGGTTACCAATGATGGATTGCTGCAGAGCACCTTGGCTAATCACGTGCACACCTTCACACCTGATTCTTGGCTTGCGGTCACTGGACTTCAGCATCGGGGTCGTCAGATGAAGTTCAATGATCCTAATTGCATTACTGACTTTAACAAGACTGATACACTCCGTCCACATATGAAAAAACCCTACTGTGATCCCCGGTTCAAAAGCCAAAGTCAGCTTGCTCAACATGGAGGGACGTTTGCTACACTATGTCATAGTATGTATGCTTAACGTCCGCGGAGGTAACTATGCCACTATTCTTGAATCTGATATAATTATGACGTGGGTGCTCCACAATAGGGTGCGTGTAAACTGGTATTGGTTCTTTACTGAGCGCTGTAAGACTAAGCCCTCATTCATGTTTTGATGTATGACAAATAAAGTGTATTTTGCATAAGATTTTTAATTTTGACGATGCACTCATTACGTGTTAAGTTGCAAGCAAGATCACTTGTCCAGCAAAGCAAAACTAGCGCTCGTCCAACACATGGAAAATATAAGCGCTCGTCCAATAAAGTGAACCAAGAATAAAGTACAACAAAGTAAAAAGCTGACGTCCACTGAAAGAACAAAGTAAGCGCGTCCACTCACGAACAACAAAGTAAAAAGTTGTCGTCCACTGAAAGAGCACATGAAGCGCGTCCTGAGACACCCCGATGTGCCCCATTGTATTGTTACATTAAATCCTTAATTATTTATTTACTTAATCACACGCTTATCGTTGAAAATACGTAAAAATTAAAAACTTAATTAATAATCAGATAACTTCTACAAATGTACAACACACCAAACTATTTTACATAAATACACACATAAGTATCCTTTATTTTACACAACATGCTTATAACTAACGGAAACAAAACATCTTATGTGACTCACTGACCTTAAACCAACTACACTACATTATTAGGATCAGTAGGTTATTCTTCAGCGTCAACTTCATACGGAACGCCGTTCAACTCTTCAACAATCTTCGTCTCGTATGAGGTTCCATCCATCTCCTCCGTAACATAGTCGTCCATATGGTCTTCTAACATAACAAAGTAGACATACACCAAAAATACAGAAATAGGGAGATAAGAAACAGTTCTATCATCATAAGTGGAAAAGATTCATAGCATATAATACAATAACAGTCACAGACATGCATCACTCACAATTTGCAATCATCCATACTTTATAACATCATCCTCTACCCTTCAACTCATGCAATTAGACCTTTATGCTAACGTGGCCACTACTACTCCTGTCACACATCCCTCGTTAGGGATGCCAGTCAGTCGTCCAAGTGACACGTTCCCAACGCCGATGCACATTCTCATCCATGGTAGGAATGCTCATGCAAAGCAATGACACTATAGCTGCACAGTACCGTCGGTGCACACCCTAGTTCTCTCTCTCAACTCTATCAAGGGTGCTCATGCATAGCAATGACACTATAGTTACACAACTTAAATTCTAATTTGGAACGGTCTACAAGAACTTCGGACCTCGTGTATCTCAAATACACGGTTATGAACAACAATGCAACATATGATTCTCACTGACTTTTATCAATAACAACCTAGTACCTCAAGCTTTTCCTCATAACCTCCACTTTCACTCTATATCACATCACTTCTATAAAATAATAGAGAGGCACTTCTAATTCATATTCAAAACTCTCACCCAAACAAAATCCCTCCGAGCAATATATATCTTTCCTTAAAATTATCTTAGCATAGAATTAAACCCAGGCAGATCATGCATAACACATTAATCAACAGAATATTCGAACAACTCAATATCATATAAGGCAATTTATCACAATCAACTCATAATAGTTCAACCAAATAAATAACAAAGTCAGATTCTGTCACGGCCTAGCCGTGAAAGCCATCACGGCCGTGACAGACAACCAAGGCAAGAATTCTACAAAACAGAACCTGTCACGGCCTGGCCATGACAACCATCACGGCCGTGACAGACAACAAACATCCTCAATATCATAAATATTCAAACACCGAAACAATACGTCACATGCAGATGGAATACCTCAACCAGCTTATCACAAACAGTCAAAAGTAAATAATTCAAACATCCTCAAATATGAATAATTAACCTAAGGCGATAAACCCACAATTCCCAAATCGTCATTGGTATTACGGAAACGTTTCCATTACGATTTTGGTATTGTCGATTACTCGACCACTAGTAGGGTTTAGGTCGCCCTACACCACTATTATAAATTATATAATACTTTTCAATTCCGACAATGGAATGGTTCTTTCTCCCACCTGAGTCTGCACCGGAAACATGTACATGACGATCCTCGTTATCCCGCCACGAGTTAACACAACCACCTTCAACCAAACAACATAATTATAATTAATCAACTAACACCCATCTATGACACTTTAGGGCTAGGTTCTGCCAAGTCTTAGAAAAATAGGTTTAGGATTATCTTCTTAATGCCATCTTTTGGATCCTAGTTACTAGAGTCTTAACTAACATAGATTACTTATTACAAGACTAAAATTTGAAACAAAATCCTCTAACCTTTAGGGTTAGGGTTTCGGACAAGGGATGACTTTTAGGGTTCAAAATCCTTAAAATTCCTAATCATGATTAAGTCCTAGATTAATGATCCTTGATTAACCTAAATCATGGATTAGTGACTAAACAACTAAAGTTGAAACTCAAAACTTCCTATCTCTTTATACAAGGATTCGGCCTCAACATGTTCATAGGGTTAGGGTTCTTAGTTTAATAAACCAACTTGGATTTATTAAGCATACATACTAATAGCTTGATTAACAAGATCATTAATGAAAACCATGAACAAAAACTCTACCAAACCTACTTTGATAGATTCGGCCAAGGCTAGGTTTTTAGGAAAGAAATTTTTTGATTACATCATGCTCTTAGATTAAGATAATATACATGATATCAAGAAGATAGAAAGTAGTTTCATCATCATTAGATTTTTCTAGAATTTATTATGACTTTTCAAAGTTCTAGGGTTAGAAACTTTAAAGTGATGAACAACTATAATGTAAACCTTGAATCAAGAAACTTGCTAAAGAACATAGGCATGATTAAGAATGAAGATTAGCATTTACCTATTGAAGATCAATGAAAAAGGAAATCCAAGAAACTTGCTTCACAAACTTATCACTAAAGAACTTATAAACTTAGGGTTTTGAACAAAAAGGCATTATAAACTAAGTGAAAAGTGAGAGTATGGTATTTATAGAGATAGTGGTGCCATCTTGGGAAGGATCTAGATGATGATGAGTTGTCTTGCTAAAAGGATTCAAATGAAATTAAGTTCTAAGGACCAATTTGCAAAGATTCCAAAAGTTGAAGGACTAGTTTGCAAATTGTCAATAAAGTGTCATGATGATGATTTTGCCACATTTAATGCAAGCTTATCTTGACCAATTTGGGCTGATTTTTGTTTCATAGACATTTTAAGAAGAATCAAGAAACTTGAAGAAGATTTGAGAACATTAGAGAAGGTTGAAGAAAAAAATCAAGAATGTTGAAGAACAAAGTGGAAGAATGTAGAACATTCTAGAAAATCTTGGCTCATCCAAAAATAAATGAGGGCAGCCTTCAATCCCTCATGGGCTTGCGCATGGGTTTGCTCTATTTGGGCTTGGTTTTCATTTTTGTGGGGCCCACTTAAAGATTTAAGCATTAAGCTTGACTTAGGAAACTTGTAGAGTTTCAAATGGGCTTTATGGAATCAATTCATGAACTAGACAATTTGGGCTTCATAGCCACGTCCATTAAGAGATTGGGACCAAGGATTCTAGACCAATTCACTTGAAAAAACTTAGAAACTAATTTAGGGACAAAAGGGTAATTTACAGAAAGTTCAGGGACTTAAGCGTAAAATTCATAAATTTTCACTTTAACCCTGAAGAACCCTCTAGAATTAGAAATATGATTCATCCCCTTGAATCATCTCAAAATCCTAATATAAACCCTCTATCGGCTCTTAGAAACTCCGAAATCCCCTCCGTCGTCTACCCGATTACGTGTTTCACCCGAAAAACATAAATTATTTTAATTTTTTCCAAAATAATTCTAAAAATACATAATTGTAGGAACTAAAATACTAAACTTAAGTCTTTCGTTCACGAATTAAAATTAGGTCTTTTGAGCAGTATAATTATACTGTCAATGGAATTCGCGGGCCGGGTTTCACCTGACTTTCCAACCTAATTTTTACTCGTAGCTTCCTACCTTCAAGTAGGATTGAGTAGTAAACTCCGTGTAATTAAAATAATTTTCTAAAACTCAAATAAATTTAAAAACATATTTATATGTACTACTGTTATTTAAAACAATGAAATACAGGGTGTTACATTACTACCCCACTTAAAAAAATTTCGTCCTCAAAATTTACATACTTTAGAAAAGATGTGGATATCGTTGTTGCATATCTGCTTCACGTTCCCAGGTAGCATATCCAGTAGTTTCATCCTATATGACCTTAACCAAAGGAATTTGTCTACCACGAAGCTCCTTAATCTCTTTATCTGCTATCCTTTCAGGTAGAGCCTCATACTCTAGATTCTCTCGCAGTTGTATAGACTCAGACTCAATAACATGTGAAGGATCATGATAATATTTTCTCAACTGAGACTTGTGAAAGACGTCATGAAGGTTAGCAAGGTTAGGTGGTAAAGCAATATGATAAGCTACTAGACCAATCCTTCGAATAATCTGGAAAGGTTTGATGAATCTTGGAGTAAGTTTTCTAGTTTTGATAGCGCTGCCAATTCTGGTCTTCGGAGTGACTCTCAAAAACACGTGATCTCCCTCCTGGAATTCTAAAGGTCTCATTCTCTTGTTACTGTAGCTCATTTGCCTATCCTGTGCTTCCTTCATCTTTTCCCTTATTTTCCTAACTTGTTCCGTAGTCTGTTGCACCACATCTGGATCCAAGACTTGATTTTCACGAATCTCATACCAACATAACGGTGTCCTACATTTCCTACCATACAAAGCCTCATATGGTGCCATCCCTATACTACTGTGAAAACTATTGTTGTACGTAAATTCAATCAATGGTAAGAACTCATCCCAACTGCCAGTGTGTTCCAAAACACAAGCTCTTAAAAGGTCCTCCAATGATTGAATCGTCCTTTCAGACTGTCCATCCGTTTGGGGATGATAAGCAAAACTCATCCTCAACTTGGTCCCTAAAGCATGGTGCAATTGTTTCCAAAATCTAGATGTAAATCTAGGATCTCGGTCTGAAACAATGCTCGATGGCACACCGTGCAACCTAACAATTTCTTTGATGTAGATTTGGGACAACTTCTCCAAACTATAGTTTTCACCCATAGGTAAGAAGTGAGCACACTTCGTCAACCTGTCAATGAGGACCCAAATCGCATCATGTCTCTTAGGAGTTCGTGGTAGTCCAACCACAAAATCCATAGCGATGCTATCCCATTTCCATTCTGGGATATCTAATGATTGCAATAAACCATCTGGCTTTTGATGTTCTATCTTAGCCTTCTGACACACCAGGCAAGATAAAACATACTCTGCTACCTCTTTCTTCATCCTCATCCACCCAAACAATTTCTTTAAATCCTGATACATTTTAGTGGATCCAGGATGAATACTCAACTTACTCTTATGTGCTTCTTCTAATATCAACTTCCTAAGTTCTAAATCCTCGGGCACACATATTCTATCCCTAAACCTCAGTACACCATTTGTTCCTCTACTAAACTCAGAATTTTTACCTTCATCTAGACCTCTACTTATCTCCTGTAAATATGGATCCTGAGCCTGTTTATCCTTAAGAACTCTCATAAAATCACTACTAATAGTGATCATACCTAAGAAAATTTTATCCTCAACCAACTCCATTCCTAAGTTCAAATCTCTGAACTGTTCCAGTAATTCCAACTCTTTAACCATCATTGCGGACACATGCAATGATTTCCTACTCAAAGCATCCACTACTACATTCGCCTTCCCAGGATGGTATAGTAAATCAAACTCATAATCTTTGATAAACTCCATCCATCTTCGTTGTCTCATATTCAACTCCTTTTGGTCGAACAGATACTTCAAACTTTTATGGTCACTGTAAATATTAAATTTTGCCCCATAGAGAAAGCGTCGCCATATTTTTAATGCGAACACTATGGCTGCTAATTCCAAATCATGAGTCGGATAGTTCCTCTCATGAATTATCAATTGTAGGGAAGCATAAGCCACCACTCTTCCCTCTTGCATTAGAACACAACCTAAACCTTGGTATAATGCATCACAATATATGTCAAACGGTCCTAATGGATCCGATAAAGTCAACACAGGTGATGTAGTCAACCTTTCCTTCAGCTTTTGGAAACTTTGCTCATAGTTGTCCGTCCATACAAAAGCTGTATTTTTCCTCGTCAACTGCGTCATAGACAACGCAATCTTCGAGAAACCCTCTATAAACCTCCGATAATATCCATCTAACCCTAGAAAGCTTCGTACTTCACTTACTGACTTAGGCCGTTCCCATTTAAGATCTGACTCAACCTTTGCTGGATCTACTGCTATACCTTCCTTGGTGATCACATGTCCTAGAAATTGGACTTCTTCCATCCAAAACTCACACTTGGAAAGTTTAGCATAAAGTTTCCTATCCTTCAAAACTTGCATCACTATCCTTAAATGTTTCTCATGATATTCCCAGGTACGAGAATAAATAAGGATGTCGTCGATGAATACAACCACAAACTTATCAAGAAACGGTCTAAATATCATGTTCATATTATCCATGAACACTGCTGGTGCATTAGTCACACCGAACGGCATAACTAAATACTCGTAATGTCCATACCTTGTTCTAAAAGTCGTTTTTAGTATATCTTCCTTCTTTACTCTAATCTGATGGTATCCATATCTCAAATCAATCTTGGAAAATACTGCGACTCCTTTCAATTGATCCATCAGATCGTCTATCCTAGGCAACGGATACTTATTCCTAATTTTTACCTTTTTTAATTGTCTATAATCTGTGCACAACCTAGCACTTCCATCTTTCTTCTTAACAAACAACACTGGAGCTCCCCATGGTGAAACACTCGGCCTTATGAACTCTTTTCCCAACATATCATCCAACTGTTTCTTCAACTCCGTCAATTCTATAGGTGACATCCGATAAGGCGCCATAGATATAGGTCCTGTTCCTGGTACAAGATCTATGGTGAATTCCACTTCTCGTTCTGGTGGTAAACCTTGAATGTCGGGAGGGAAAACTTCAGGAAACTCTCTCACAATAGGCATAGAATCTATACTAGGGGTCTCAATAGTTTCCATCGCAAACAGCATCACGTACTTCCGAGAATCGTCACCCCTCATGGTTACTCCTTCATTGACAGAGACTATACTAGAAGACTGAAGAAATGATAAGGTCTTACTAGAACAGACTAGCATTACATGGTTAGCTGAAAGCCAATCCATGCCAAGAATAACATCTATCTGTTGCATAGGCAAACAGACAAGATCTACAATAAATGTCCTATTCTCAACAACTATAGGACACTGTAAACAAATAGACATAGTAGTCAAAGGTTACTAGTTGGAGTAGATATTGTAAGTGTATGGGGTAATTGAGAAACAGTTAATTTTAATTGATCCACACATTTATACGAAATAAATGAATGTGTAGCGCCTGAGTCAAATAACACGTACGAGAGTCTACCAGCTATCAAACACATACCTTGTATAAGATCAGCAGATTGAGAGGATTCAGTTCCCTTCACGGTAAACACTTTTCCGGTGGCCTGAGGACTTGCTCCCTGCTGCCCTGCTGATATGACTCCTCTCCCAGCTCCACCCCTATTGCCTCCATTTCCGCTTCCTGCAGCTATCGGCGGTCGCCTAGCCTACTGTCTGCAATCTCGGGCCATATGACCTATTTTCCCACAGTGAAAACAACTAGGTCGCTCCATGCAGTCTCTAAGATAATGCGGTCCTCCACATCTGAAACAAGATAAGCCTTACTGCTGTTGACCAGCTCTAACCACTGGTGCTGGTGCTAGTGCCTGCACTGGTCGGGCATACGGTCTCTGTCTCCATTGAGAGTTACTACCTCCTCGCCTCTGAAAACCCGGTCGAGTAGGACCCCCACTTCTTAATTGTTTCTGCTCATTAGCCAGTCTCTGATCTAGACTTTCGATCGCACTGCATCGTTCCACTAGCTCTGGAAAACTCTTGATATCAAGAGATACTATAGCCCTCTGGAGTTCATGTCGGAGTCCTTCCTCAAACCTTCTACATTGCCAATCTTCATCTGGGAATCTCTGATAAAATTCGGAATACTTAATCAGAGCCTCGAATCGTGATGCATAATCACCAACAATCATGTTGCCCTGTTTGAGACTCATGAATTCCCTTTCTTTCTCGCGTCGAACTAGACGCGGAAAATACTTCTTAAAGAAGCAGTCACTAAACAGCTGCCAGTTGATAACTCTGCCTTCGGAATCCAGTAGTCTTCACTTGCCTCTCCACCAAGACTCTGCTCCTCCAGTTAGCATGAAGGCAGCATACGTCACTTTCCTATCCTCTCTGTAGCGCATGGTATCGAATATCTTCTCGATCTCTTGTATCCACCATTCTGCCTTCTCTGGATCATAGTCTCCTCATAATTGGGGTGGCTTCCCTTTAAGGAAAGTAGCCATTCTGGAATCTTCAGCTGCAGCAGCTCTCCTTTGATTCTGTTGTTCCTGTTGTTCTTTGTTCATCCGTAGCATCTCCGCATTCTGTTGTCTTTGTAACAACAGAGCAGTAACTATGTTTTTCATGGTATCTTGAGTCTCAAATGACTCTCCTCCACTTCCGGTCTGATTATTTTCCACATTGTTATCTCCAACAATTCTTTCAGGAGTTTTGTCATCACTGACGATCGGACGTCCTCTTCCATGAGCCATGATTCTGTAAAAGAAATCATTCGCTCTTATCAGTATGACATATAATACCACATAGACAATTATATAAATACCATATGCCACACTAATGTTATTTATCGCGTCGGATTCAGACACACTACCCAACTTCTAAGCATAGTTGAAATCCGATGTGGATTCAACTAGACACGGCCAGTAACAACATCCTAAACCTCACAGCCCGATTAGAATCGAACTGCTCTGATACCACCAAATGAGACACCCTGATGTGCCCCATTGTATTGTTACATTAAATCCTTAATTATTTATTTACTTAATCGCGTGCTTATCGTTGAAAATACGTAAAAATTAAAAACTTAATTAATAATCAGATAACTTCTACAAATATACAACACACCAAACTATTTTACATAAATACACACATAAGTATCCTTTATTTTACACAACATGCTTATAACTAATGGAAACAAAACATCTTATGTGACTCACTGGCCTTAAACTAACTACACCACATTATTAGGATCAGTAGGTTGTTCTTCGACGTCAACTTCATACGGAACGTCGTTCAACTCTTCAACAATCTCCGTCTCGTATGGGGTTCCATCCATCTCCTCCGTAACATAGTCGTCCATATGGTCTTCTAACGTAACAAAGTAGACATACACCAAAAATACAGAAATAGGGAGATAAGAAACAGTTCTATCATCATAAGTGGAAAAGATTCATAGCATATAATACAATAACAGTCACAGACATGTATCACTCACAATTTGCAATCATCCATACTTTATAACATCATCCTCTACCCTTCAACTCATGCAATTAGACCTTTATGCTGACGTGGCCACTACTACTCCTGTAACACATCCCTCGTTAGGGATGCCAGTCAGTCGTCCAAGTGACACGTTCCCAACGTCGGTGCACATTCTCATCCATGGTAGGAATGCTCATGCAAAGCAATGACACTATAGCTGCACAGTACCGTCGGTGCACACCCTGGTTCTCTCTCTCAACTCTATCAAGGGTGCTCATGCATAGCAATGACACTATAGTTGCACAACTTAAATTCTAATTTGAACGGTCGACAAGAACTTCGGACCTCGTGTGTCTCAAATACACGGTTATGAACAACAATGCAACATATGATTCTCACTGACTTTTATCAATAACAACCTAGTACCTCAAGCTTTTCCTCATAACCTCCACTTACACTCTATATCACACCACTTCTATAAAATAATAGCGAGGCACTTCTAATTCATATTTAAAAATCTCACCCAAACAAAATACCTCCGAGCAATATATATATTTCCTTAAAATTATCTAAGCATAGAATTAAACCCAGACAGATCATGCATAACACATTAATCAACAGAATATTCAAACATCTCAATATCATATAAGGCAATTTATCACAATTAACTCATAATAGTTCAACCAAATAAATAACAAAGTCAGATTCTGTCACGGCCGTGACAGACAACCAAGGCAAGAATTCTACAAAACAGAACTTGTCACGGCCTGGCCATGACAACCATCACGACCGTGACAGACAACAAACATCCTCAATATCATAAATATTCAAACACCGAAACAATACGTCACATGCAGATGGAATACCTCAACCAGCTTATCACAAACAGTCAAAAGTAAATAATTCAAACATTCTCAAATATGAATAATTAACCTAAGGCGATAAACCCACAATTCCCAAATCGTCATTGGTATTATGGAAAAGTTTTCAATACGATTTTGGTATTGTCGATTACTCGACTACTAGAAGGGTTTAGGTCGCCTTCACCATTATTATAAATTATATACTACTTATCGGTTCCGACAATGGAATGGTTCTTTCTCCCACCTGAGTTTGCACCGGAAACACGTACACGACGATCCTCGTTATCCCGCCACGAGTTAACACAACCACCTTCAACCAAACAACATAATTATAATTAATCAACTAACACCCATCTATGACACTTTAGAGCTAGGTTCGGCCAAGTCTTAGAAAATAGGTTTAGGATTATCTTCTTAATGCCATCTTTTGAATCCTAGTTACTAGAGTCTTAACTAACATAGATTACTTATTACAAGACTAAAATTTGAAACAAAATCCTCTAACATTTAGGGTTAGGGTTTCGGCCAAGGGATGACTTTTAGGGTTCAAAATCCTTAAAATTCCTAATCATGATTAAGTCCTAGATTAATGATCCTTGATTAACCTAAATCATGGATTAGTGACTAAACAACTAAAGTTGAAACTCAAAACTTCCTATCTCTTTATACAAGGATTCGGCCTCAACATGTTCATAGGGTTAGGGTTCTTAGTTTAATAAACCAACTTGGATTTATTAAGCATACATACTAATAGCTTGATTAACAAGATCATTAATGAAAACCATGAGCAAAAACTCTACCAAACCTACTTTGATAGATTCGGCCAAGGCTAGGTTTTTAGGAAAGAAATTTTTTGATTACATCATGCTCTTAGATTTAGATAATATACATGATATCAATAAGATAGAAAATAGTTTCATCATCATTAGATTTTTCTAGAATTTATTATGACTTTTCAAAGTTCTAGGGTTATAAACTTTAAAGTGATGAACAACTATAATGTAAACCTTGAATCAAGAAACTTGCTAAAGAACATAGGCATGATTAAGAATGAAGATTAGTATTTACCTCTTGAAGATCAATGACAAAGGAAATCCAAGAAACTTGCTTCATAAACTTATCACTAAAGAACTTATGAACTTAGGGTTTTGAACAAAAAGGCATTAGAAACTAAGTGAAAAGTGAGAGTATGGTATTTATAGAGATAGTGGCGCCATCTTGGGAAGGATCTAGATGATGATGAGTTGTCTTGCTATAAGGATTCAATTGAAATTAAGTTCTAAGGACCGATTTGCAAAGATTCCAAAAGTTGAAGGACTAGTTTGCAAATTGTCAATAAAGTGTCATGATGATGATTTTGCCACATTTAATGCAAGCTTATCTTGACCAATTTGGGCTGATTTTTGTGTCATAGATATTTTAATAAGAATCAAGAAACTTGAAGAAGATTTGAGAACATTAGAGAAGGTTGATGAAAAAAATCAAGAATGTTGAAGAACAAAGTGGAAGAATGTAGAACATTCTAGAAAATCTTGGCTCATCCAAAAATAAGTGATGGCAGCCTTCAATCACTCATGGGCTTGCGCATGGGTTTGCTCAATTTGGGCTTGGTTTCATTTTTGTGGGGCCCACTTAAAGATTTAAGCATTAAGCTTGACTTAGGAAACTTGTATAGTTTCAAATGGGCTTTATGGAATCAATTCATGAACTAGACAATTTGGGCTTCATAGCCACGTCCATTAAGAGATTGGGAACAAGGATTATAGCCCAATTCACTTGAAAAAAACTTAGAAACTAATTTAGGGACAAAAGGGTAATTTACAGAAAGTTCAGGGACTTAAGCGTAAAATTCATAAATTTTCACTTTAACCCTGAAGAAACCTCTAGACTTAGAAATATGATTCATCCCCTTGAATCATCTTAGAAATCTAATATAAACCCTCTATCGGCTCTTAGAAACTCCGAAATACCCTCCGTCGTCTACCCGATTACGTGTTTCACCAGAAAAACATTAATTATTTTATTTTTTCCAAAATAATTCTAAAAATACATAATTTTAGGAAATAAATACTAAACTTATGTCTTCCATTCACGAATTAAAATTAGGTCTTTTGAGCAGTATAATTATACTGTCAATGGAATTCGCGGGCTGGGTTTCGCCCGACTTTCCAACCTAATTTTTACTCGTAGCTTCTTACCTTCAAGTAGGATTGAGTAGTAAACTCCGTGTATTTAAAATAATTTTCTAAAACTCAAATAAATTTAAAAACATATTTATATGTACTACTGTTATTTCAAACAGGGAAATACAGGGTGTTACACGTCCACTGAAAGAAACAGAAGAGCTCGTTTGCTGATGTGGCACAAGAAGCGCGTCCACTAAGAAAACATAAGATCTTGTCTGCTGTCGTGGCACTTGGAGCACTCGTCCACTGATGTAGAAGAAGCATGCGTCCACTGATGTAAAAGAAGCACGCGTCCACTGATGTAAAAGAAGCATGTGTCCACTGAAGAAAAAGGAGAGCTTGTCCACTGAAAGTAACAAGAGCACGCGTCTACTAATAGAAACACTTGGATAGCTCGTCTAATATTGGAAAAAGGAGAGCTCGTCCACTGAAAGTAACAAGAGCGCGCGTCTACTGATAGTAACACTTGGAGAGCTCGTCTACTGATGTAAAAAGGAAAGCTCGTCTACTGACAGTAACACTTGGAGCTCGTCTACTAATGATACACGCTAAATTAGAAGCTCCGTCCACTTACATGATATATAAATCTCGTCTACAAATTGGAGCCCGTCCAATTGCCTTGTGTTAGCACGCTCGTCTACCAGTTGGAGCCCGTCCAATAACCTTGAGCTAATACTCCCGTCTGCTGACGTGGCAAATGGACGCGGATATTTTTATCATCAAATAAACACGGATTAATTACTCTTCAAAAAGACTTGGCTATCCTTTCAGATGGAAACAGTTATATCTCAAGAAGGACGCAATCTCTAGAAAGATCAAACAAAATCACATTTTGAGATGAAGAATCAAGAAAGCAGATTTTGATAAATCAAATCCAAATCTATCTTAAATGATCCCAACGGCTATAATTTGTCTTCTATGTAAAGAGGGATCAAAGGAACACTTTTCCACAACAACACAACAACAACAACAACACATACAATAAATGCAACTCATACTGATTGTGAAACAAAGTGCTTCATCTATGAGAAAAGTGTGATAGTAGTTAGAACTTCAATTTGTATTATCAGGCTTTTAGAGTCTTACTTCTACTCAATTCTTTTCGTGAATTAGAGTGACTAAGAGAGGGTATCTCTTAGGGTTTAACAAGGATAGAAGGGATCCTTGGGTAAAGAAAGCTAGTGTGATTTCTGGAGATTTTTCAAGCAAGGAGGTTATCCTTGTGTTGCTGTAATTAGAATTGTGTAAATTGCTGATTATAGTGAAGAGAATCACAGAGGTGTGGGACTGGATGTAGGCTTACCAAAGGAGGTAGCCGAACCAGGATAAATCGATTTGCGTGTTCTTCTTATCCCTAAACTCCATATACTTGTTAACTTGAATCTTTAATCTGCAATATGTGTTAACATCTGTTGTTACTACTTATAATTTTTCTTGTCATCATCACTTGTTCCATAACCTAATTCTTGCGAATTAAAATTGAGTGAAAACCAATTTTCTTTAAAATAAACACTGTTTTACTTTAAGTTGTTGAATAAGTTTTCAATATCTCAATTCACCCCCCCCCCCCCCCTCTTGAGACCGTAGCCACTACCAACAATTGGTATCAGGGCTAAAACTCTTGTTACAAAGCTTAACAGCTTCAAGAGATGCACTAGTGCAATAAGTGCTTTTTACGTCAGTTAAAATTGATTTTTTACGTCAGAATACTGACTGACGTAAATACAGCTGACGTTAATAGTTAATATTTTAACGTCAGTTGAGAACTGACGTTAAATATAACACTATTAACGTCAGTTCCTTAACAAAACCGACGTTAATTTTGTAAAAATTAACGTCGGTTTTTTAAACAACTGACGTTAAACTAAAACTATTAACGTCAGTTCTTTAATACAACGGACGTTGATTTTGTTAAAATTAACGTCAGTTGTTATAAAGAACTGACGTTAAAGGTTTAATTTTAACGTCAGTTGTAATAAACAACTGACGTTAATAGTGTACTGTATATTTTATAAAATACTATTAACGTCAGTTGTTTGATACAACTGACGTTAATAGTTTTTTTTTTTAAATTCAGTTTTAAAATATCACTCCCCTCAGCTATCCCTGCATTCAGTCCCAGTAACACAGAATATCACACACATTACAGAATTGCAAAGGAAAATTGAACAATGGGGGAACTTAAAACCAAAACCCATGTATATATATAAATAAATTTTAGTTCCAATGTCTAAAAAACAAAACTATCTAAGGATATATATATATACATGTTATTAATTAGTTTCTAAAGTCTAACAAAAAAACTATTTATCTAAGTAGTGCGGAGGTATGTTGTCAATTCCTTTTTCAGCCGCATACTTGAAGAAGAATTCAGCGAAGCACATCCTCAAGTCTCTTAACTCATCTTCTTCAATAGGCGATTGGTCGATAAATGCCTAGACACGTTCAAATAATAACAATAACATCAATGCAAGTCATCTTCAAAACTATAATATATAATTTAACAAGTTGTTTAAATATTACCTTCTTCCATCCATCCGTAATAGATGCGGAGACTATGTTCAGCATATGAAGCATCACATAATAGCCGCACGACCAACTGTTAGTTTGAAATCGAGACGACCAACAAAATTAATTTCAACGTCAGTTGAATATACACATAAATTAGTAATTATAATATTAATTATTTGATAAATAAACTACCAAACCTTGAGGATGTTCCATACAGGATTTGCTTTAACCTTAGAAGTCCTACTTCTCCCGTTGGCGCAACTTATGCTACTCGCCTTCAGCGCGCTATCATAAACAAATAATCATGTCGATCAATTAACAAACTCATATATCATGTGTGTAATAAACTAAAAACAACTGATATTAAAACTTAAATTAAATTTAAGATTATTTACTTACATATTTACAGCTTCCACCACCTTCGGTGGCGGATCATGGTGGAGAGAGCAGAAGAAAATGACAGTATGCCTAGACGGGTGAAGTACGAACAACTGCCAATGGCGATCCATACAGTAGGGAGCCAGATATAATTCTTTCGGATTGTCTCCCAACAAGTTCCCTAAGTATTTACTCAATGCATCGCTAGCAAAGAACTCGGGTAGAAGGATTGACGGATCTAAGAAACCGTAAACTGATGCAACGCCCTTATCAAGCTGAAGACGATGGAGATACCTAAGATATGAAAAGGTGTGGATGTAAATTACATAATATATATATTGAAATTAAAATAAATTATTAAATGGAAAAATACCAAAAATAAATAAGTTATAAAATTAAAATTAACTTACGTGCACCGGAGACTGATGACATTGCTGTTCATCCAGACGTTATTTCTGCAGGCGTTCCCGAGATCGTCACCAACGAAGGAAAATATCCTCTGTTGATCTGGGCGTGCCACCCATCCATCGTGATCCAATGGACATTCAAAAATCTCAAACGCATAATCCTCACCAAGTGAGAACAAATGAGTGATAGGTGACAGCGACACCGACGTCGACTTGGCCTTCAGTTTAGAAAAAATAAAATATATAAGTTTTTGATAATTAAAAAAAACACAAGTAATTATTTGACTAATTTGGACATTAATAATGAATAAATACCTTTTCTAACATTTCGAGCTCACGTCGTTTGGAGTCCAACTCAAGCTCACGCCTTTTCATTTCCAACTCATGCTCATGGCGCTGGACTTCCAACTCCCACTCCCTAGCTGCCAACTCATCGTCCTCCACATGTGCCATACTAAAACTCTCTTTTGTGCTCATATGTGAAGCGTTGGCAAGCCTTTCGGTGTCCTGGGATGTACCGACGGAGGAAAGCTCTCTAGCAAGCGCCTGCTTGAATTCTGGGTTGGCTATTAAGCCTTGCATCAGATGTGTTGTAATATCTGGGTTGGACATGAGGTGCTGAGTAATGTCAGCCAAAATTGATGCTTCATTGACACCCCGCTTTCGTGAAGCAGACTTGCCATAATATTCTTTGATGGTCACATTCCCAGGAACACCGAGAACCTGACCAGGATGGTCTTTCTTGCCTAGAGCAGTCATCAAGACGTCCTGCCGTCCAGAAGGGACGAATGCGCCCTGGGAGGATTTTGCTTTAAGATCCATCTACAATGAAAAAAAATGAAAAAACGTGCAAGTGAAAAGTGTTGCAAATATCTATACAAATATCAATTGAAATCAAGTTAATTATTTACTTACAATCTTATCTGCCACTTCGCGAGTGGCATCAACTTTAAAAGATCCCACCTTTGTCATGCGGCCGGCTAACCAGACATCCTCGCGGTCGATGTCCGACGGAGGACTTGATGGTGTGCCCTCAGGCACCTCTCCTCTTTCAATCCTAGCAGAGTGCTCTTCCTGCTTCGCCCTCAGCCTATCCGCCATCATCTGCTGGATCCAAGTATGGTACCCACCCTGAGACATGGTGTGGCGGTGGACGTTCTTCGCCTGATTCTGCCGACCCTTATTTGCCTTAGCCTATTCAAACAAAAACACATAATTAAATACAATTAAATGATCTATAATAAGCATACAAAATTAACTTAATCAACCAACCTGAAATTCTCCATCCTGTCGACTCCTGGCAAACATATCCCAAGTATCCTGATCAATCCAGGGATAATCTGAGAACATTTTATCAAGCTGCTTCTTCCCAGATACATAGTACCTGGTAAGATCATGCTTGAACCCATTCCAACGCTTTGATGCCATTTTCATACATGGCACAGTCCAAGCTACCTACACATTAGATACATATATAACAACTGGATGGATTATAACTCGGATAATTATCTAATAATGTAAATCAAACGAATGTAAAGGTAAAATACCGTGATAGCCTCCCAAATCTGATCCTTAACGTTCTGTGGAACGTCATTCCAGGGGTTGTAGTTGATGCTTACGTGCTGCTTCGCTTGTAGAAACACCCACTTATTAAATTCTTTTGCACGGGGTCCCTGGGCATTTAGATTAGCATCGAAGGACACCTCAAGCTTCTGTCCGCTCTGCCTGTCCTTCTCTAGTTTCTTCAACGAGGTGGCTCCTCTACCCCGTTTCCTATGAGCCTGTGATGTATGGACAAAAAAAATGATAAAATAGAGGGTTGTAACAATATAAACTTACATTAACAAGAAGGACTAAAGATAGTATATAACATGTAAACTTACACTAGAATCAGGCGTAGGCATGATCGGGTCCTGCGAAACCCCCACAGTGTCCTCCCGTGCATGTGGGCTATCCGACTGATCCATATGTATGCATGTTCAGAAACAATATATATGTATTAACATAGGTTATAACTCAAAATAAATACAGAAGTATAAATAAAAATAACTAGATAGGTCCTGTAGATATACAAAACATCTATATATCCAATATAAGGACAATACGGGAGATTGAAAACTATAGTTTTTGAAGATTACCAAGCACTGGTCACGGCCTGGCCGTGATGTCCATCACGGCCGTAACGTGCCAACTGAACCAGACCCTCATAGGCAGAAGTGATCACGGCCTAGCCATGATGAGCATCATGGCCGTGACAGATCAACCAGCAGAGCAACATGCACTCAAAACCAAAAATAGAGACATTCCAAACAACTCAAACTCACGGTTTAAAGTTACAACTACTGAGACTACAGTTTCAACATACACTCAAAACCAAAAATAGAGACATTCCAAACAACTCAAACTCACAGTTTCAAGTTTCAACTACTGAGACTACAGTTTCAAACCAGCAGAGCAACATGCATGCACTCAAAACCGTGAATAAAAAAATGTGCCCTAATTAAAGACTCACCAGAAATAGGCGCTCGCGTGGTGGTGGGTGGGAAGCTCGAGTGGTGGCCAACGTTCGATGTGGTTACTGAGAGCAGAGGGACAAGGAGAGTTAGTGCGCGGGAAGGCCAGGGAAAAGAGAGATGTCAAGTTATTGCAAAGAATGAGCGGGAAAGACAGAGTTAGGGGTTAAGAGTGTACCTCACGGTGGTGGCGAAGAAGCCCTCGCGGTGGAGATGAGCTCGCGATTAGGGCAGAGTGAGAGTGAGAGTGAGGGTTGAGCGTGATGAAAAGAGAAAAGACGTACAGAGAAGTGGAGAAGGCGCGCGGGGGTAAACATTATAATTAAAATAAAACAACATTTTACATCAGTTTTTAGTAAAACCTGACGTTGAAGATCATATATTTAACGTCAGTTGTCTTAATAAATGGACGTTAAAAACTCTCACACTTATTACGTCAGTTGTTAGTAATAACTGACGTTAAAGGTCATATATTTAACGTAAGTTGTATTAAGAAACTGACGTTAAAAACACTCACAACTTCTTACGTCAGTTGTATTACACAACGGACGTTAAAGGTTTATTAGTTTCTACAAAAACATTCATTCCCTTGGCTACTGTGCTACTTACCCATTCACCTTTGTACCTAATCCTCTTAATGAGCATTAAGTTTATAGATAAGTTTTCAAGAAAATCAGAATAACTTAGTAACTTCATCCATTGTTCCTATAAATAGCTTCTTTCCATCATTTTAATTAATTTTCTGCTTCACAATATGGCTCTGCCGTGGAGATTAACTTCATCACTCTTTCTTCCTATTCCTAGACTCAAAGGTCTTTGTCTTAATGGTCAAACAACTTCTGAGTTTGAGTAAATCACATTACATGGATATTAAGGTTGGGTGAATCACGTAATGTGATTCTCTCACTTTATTTCATCCCCGTCATCCCTTTCACTTTGCTTTGGAAGCAAGTGATTGTGGATTCAAGATGATGCATCAAGGAACTCCACTGAAGAAGAAAGATGCAAAGATCCATTTCACTTTGCTTTCGCTGCTAGTGACTGAGGATTTACTTTGCATCTTGGAATTCAAGTGAGGGAGGTGATGCATCCATTGGAGTTTCTGATGACAGGACTGAGAAGAAAATGATGTTGATGCAGAAACCTTTTTATATTTTAGGGCTATGTTGCAGAAATTTTTTATCTTTTAATCATGTAATTTTAACTTATGAATCGCTTCAATGTCATACGATTTATAACTTGTTTTATGTTAAGTGTTTATTTATTTTAATTTGCACAATAATTTGTTTACTAATTCAAGCTAATTATTAAAAATTAAAAATAAACTTGTATAAAAAAAAAGGTTTAGAAATAAACTGCAGTACTATATGGAGTGATCTGCGTTAAGAGGGACAACAGGGACATGACAACCAATGAAATGAGTTTCATAATTATTTACGTCAGTTATTTATAGAACTGACGCAAATAGTTTACCCACCACCTCATTTTTAACGTCAACTTAATTGATGACTGTCAAGTTCCCGTATATTAATTACATTATTTCCAATATTCATTCTGCACGTTTATAATATATAGGATTATTTACGTCAGCTATTTATTTAACTGAAGTAAAAATCAAACTTTTAACGTCAGTTTTATAAAAAACTGACGTTAACAGTTAATATTTTTTATTTGAAAAACACTTTTAAATTCAGTTTTTTTTTAAAAACTGACGGTAAAAGTGTATAAATATCTGCAAAAACATTCATTCCTTTGACTGTACTGTTCTACTTACCCATGCACCTTGTAACTCAATCCTCTTAATGAGCATTAAGTTTATAGGTAAGTTTTCAAGAAAATCAAAATAGCTTAGTAACTTCATCCCCTGCTCCTATAAATAGCTTCCTTCCATCCTTTTAATTTTCTGCTTCACAATATGGCTCTGCCATGGAGATTAACTTCATCACTCTTTCTTCCTATTCCTAGACTCAAAGGTCTTTGTCTTAATGGTCAAACAACTTCTGAGTTTGAGTAAATTACATTACATGGGTGATAAGTCTGAGTAAATTACATTATGTGAGTTGCTCACCTTATCACCTTCCGGAGAATCAGCTGCTGGAGGGCTAATCAGGTGCTCGGGGGTCACAGTTCCAAAACCTCAGCTTTGGCAGCAAGTGACCGTCTTGGAAGTCTCTGGAACCACTGCCTTTGCTTGAAACAGATCTAGTGCACCTGTTTTTGCCTCTCTCTTGAGCTCTCTCATGCCCCCAGTTTTCTGAGGTCTTCGGAGTATAGTTTTCCCTTTGGCATATTTCATAAAACTCTCTGATGGGATGTAGCTTTAATGTTTAGGATTTTAAACCCTTTCAATGTAACTTTTTATAGGATTTTAAACCCTTTCAATGTAACTTTTTATAGGATTTTAAACCCTTTCAATCTTCTCAGATCGATCAGACATTACAGTACTTCATGAATGAGATCCGGTTTGGGTTATTGATTCAACTTATAGTTTTCAAAACAGAAACACAAAACATCAAAGCAATTCATGTGAAACTGAAACTTTGAGGAAGGCAATGCGGAAGGGATCGTATACTAGATAAAAAAAATTATTAAAATAACCTTTAACGTCTGCTGATGTAAGGACTGACGTTAAAAGTGAAGTGACTTACTTTTAACGTCAGTTCTTTATAGAACTGACGTTAAAATCTTCGATGTTAACATCAGTTTTTTATTGAACTGACGTTAAAAGTGAGTCACTTCACTTTTAACGTCAGTCATTAAAACAACTGACGTTAAAATTGAATTAATGAACTCTGATATTTACAAAACTGCCACCGCCTCCTTTTTAACGTCTAGCTTTTGGTTAACTGACGTAAACCTTTACCGTCTAATGTATATTTTTCACTAGTGATGGCTACAAATGATATCCTGGGTGATGGGGCTTCACTCACTAGACCCCCTGCCTTTAATTGCTCCCAATACATGTATTGGAAAAAGAGAATGCTTATCTTTCTTGAGGCTATAGGTTTAGATGTTTTAGATGCTGTTGAAAATGGTCCCTATGTTCCATTTATTCTTGATGCTAAGGTAAATAAACAAACTAAACCAAAAGATGACTGGAATGATGATGATAAAAGAATAGTTGGTTATAATGCTAAGGCAAAAAATATTATAACAACTGCTTTGAATTATGATGAGTTTTTCAGGGTTTCAAATTGCAAATCAGCAAAGGAGATGTGGGATACATTGCAATTAACACATGATGTAGAATCCACTAATGAATCTGAATCTGAGGAGGCAAACCTGTGCTTTATGGCCAACAATCATAGTGGTTCAGAAAGTGAAGTAAGTTCTGATTATCAACCTTCTTATGATGAATTGCAAAATGCTTTTGAAGAACTTCATAAAGAATCCGTTAGACTTGCTAGATTACTAACTAAGTCTAAGAAATCCATCACATGCCTAGAGGAGAAAACTTTTGTTTTAAACAAAGAGGTAGATCAATTAAAAACAGAAAATCGTGCTTTAAAAGAAAAAGTAGCTACTGTTTTAGATGCATCTATATGTGATAAATGTACTAAGTTGGAGAAACATATAAATCGTTTGAATGGTGATCTATCCAAAATTACTAGTGATAAAGAAATATTGAATGCATCTAGCTGTACATTGACTAAAGAGGTTAAAAAGCTGAAAAATGACCTAGCAAGATTCACAAATGGCAGAGATAACTTGAATACCATATTAGGACAGCAAAAGGGTGTGTATGACAAAGCTGGAATTGGATATAAGCCAATGGTACATGAAAAATCTTTTAAAAAGCTTTTTGTTCCACCCATTTCCTCAACTGGTCCTTTTGTAAAATGCTATTTTTGTGCTAGAAAAGGTCACACAGCTTCTACATGTCAATACAGAAAATCAGCATACAATAAATCTAAGTATATATGGGTTCCTAAAGGAACTATTGCTGCAACTAACTCAAAAGGACCCAAATAGATTTGGGTACCTATAGCAAAAGCATGAAATTCTGTTTTGTAGGTGTGGTGGAAGGTCAAGAGCAAAATTTGGAATCATGACATAAAGCCTTCACCAAACACAAAATGGGTAACAATAAAGAAAGAATATTGATTGAATATGTTTTCTAATTATCATTATGATTGTGAATCTTTGTGTTGACTTATATATCATTGTATAATATGTCTACATTGTTGTATTAAAGATATTTGATCAATCATGGAATAATCCTATGGTGTTTGTATCTCAAATACAACCAAAATGTGTTGATGATGCTATTAATGACGAACATTGGATGATTCCAATGCAAGAGGAGTTAAATCAATTTAAAAGGAACAAAGTTTGGGATTTAGTTCCAAAACCCAAAAGTAACCAAATAATCGTAACTAAATGGGTATTTAAAAACAAAATGGATGAGAATGGAATAATAATAAGAAACAAGGCTAGACTAGTAGCTAAGGGATACAATCAAGAAGAAGGAATTGATTATGATGAAACATATGCTCCCGTAGCTAGATAAGAAGCCATAAGAATGCTCTTAGCCTATGCTTGTATAATGAACTTTAAATTGTTCCAAATGGATGTGAAAAGTGCCTTTCTAAATGGAATAATACAAGAGGAAGTATATGTAAGCCAACCCCCTGGCTTTGTTGATAGTGAGTTCCCAAATCATGTCTATAAACTGACTAAAGCCCTCTATGGACTCAAGCAAGCTCCTAGAGCTTGGTATGAGAGGTTAAGCAATTTTCTCCTAGGGAAAGGCTTTAAAAGAGGAAAATTTGGTACTACACTATTTACTAAAACAAAAGCACACAATATCTTACTTGTTCAAATATATGTTGATGACATTATTTTTGGTGTTACTAATGAGTCTTTATGCAAGGAATTTGGTGAACTTAGCAAAGTGAATTTGAAATGTCCATGATGGGAGAGCTTACCTTCTTTCTTGGACTTCAAATTAAACAATGCCAAGATGGAACCTTCATAAGCCAAACAAAGTATTGCAAGGAACTACTAAAGAAGTTTGGAATCGAAAGCGCAAAGGAAAATGGCAACACCAATGAGTCCAGCCTGCTACTTGGACAAAGATGAACATGGTAAATCTATAGATGTATCCAAGTATAGAGGTATTATCGGATCCTTACTTTATCGCACTGCAAGTAGACCAGATATAATGTTCAGTGTGTGTATGTGTGCAAGGTATCAAGCTAATCCTAAAGAATCATATCTTACTCCAGTTAAAAGAATCATGAAGTACCTCTTATGAACAAAAGAAATGGGACTGTGGTATCCCAAGGGATCCACTTGCATATTAATAGGATATTCCGACTCTGACTTTGCTGGATGCATGTTAGATGGGAAGAGCACAAGTGGAACATGCCATTTATTAGGAAATTCCCTAGTGTCCTGGTTTAGTAAAAAGCAAACTAGTGTTGCCTTATCCACAGCTGAAGCAGAATATGTTGTGATTGAACATATAGATACAACCAAGCATATTGAAATTAGGCATCATTTTATGAGGGATCATATTCAAAGTGGTGATGTTGTGATTGAACATATAGATACAACTAAGCAATTAGCTGATATATTCACCAAACCTCTAAATAAGGAGAGTTTCTTCTTTATAAGAAGGGAACTTGGCATAATTTATCCTAAAGATAACTAATAACATATGGCACGCAAGGAAGCACAAGTTGCTGAAAATTATGAAGGATATGGGCAAGATGCTAAGCGTCCTTAGGTGTCTGTAATTTTTTTTTGATATTTTGGATGTTTTGATGTATTGCATAAGTTCTAAAATGCTTTATTATTAATGAATGCAAGACTGTTTTTTAAGATTGATTTCAATATTCTCCATAGTTTCTTTTTGATAATGACAAAGGGGGAGAAAGATGAACCATACATCTGAGATGAACTAGAAAGATGAACCATACATCTGAGATGAACGAGAAAGATGAACCATACATCTGATATGAACTATAATGATGAACCATACATCTGAGAAATATGGTCCATAAAAAAATGATGAACCATGCATTTTCTGATATGCAAATTTTTATTTCTCTAATAAAGGGGGAGAAATATGAACCATAAAGATGAACCATGCATTTGCTGTAAAAAAAGAATTCTCTAATATGTAAAAAAAAATTTCTTCTCTGATACCTGAGTATGAACTGCTTTGAAAAGACATACTTGAACTTGTAATAAATGCAAGTTGATTTTTTTTATAATGATATGATAACACTTGATCTTTTGAAAGATATCAATGACACAGGGGGAGGACGAAAATAACTCAAGAACCATGCTTACTAAATAGCTGCACTCTGATTTCTGAATAACTAAGGTTATGTATGGTAAGGTTTGTCATAATCAAAAAGGGGAAGTTTGTAAGACTAAGCCCTCATTCATGTTTTGATGTATGACAAACAAAGTGTATTTTGCATAAGATTTTTAATTTTGACTACGCACTCATTACGTGTTAAGTTGCATGCAAGATCACTCGTCCAGCAAACAAAACTAGCGCTCGTCCAACACAAGGAAAATATAAGCGCTCGTCCAATGAAATGAACCAAGAATAAAGTACAACAAAGTAAAATGCTGACGTCCACTGAAAGAACAAAGAAAGCGTGTCCACTAAAGGAACAACAAAGTAAAAAGTTGTCGTCCACTGAAAGAGCACATGAAGCGCGTCCACTGAAAGAAACAGAAGATCTTGTCTGCTGATGTGGCACAAGAAGCACGTCCACTAAGAAAACATAAGATCTCGTCTGCTGTCGTGGCACTTGGAGCACGCATCCACTGATGTAAAAGAAGCACACGTCCACTGAAGAAAAAGGAGAGCTCGCCCACTGAAAGTAACAAGAGCAGGCGTTAACTAATAGAAACACTTGGAGAGCTCGTCTACTGATGGAAAAAGGAGAGCTCGTCCACTGAAAGTAACAAGAGCGCGCGTCTACTGATAGTAACACTTGGAGAGCTCGTCTACTGATGTAAAAAGGAAAGCTCGTCTACTGACAGTAACACTTGCAGATCGTCTACTAATGATACACGCTAAATTAGAAGCTCCGTCCACTTACATGATATATAAAGCTTGTCTACAAATTGGATCCCGTCCAATTGCCTTGTGTTAGCACGCTCGTCTACCAGTTGGAGCCCGTCCAATAACCTTGAGCTAATACTCCTGTCTGCTGACGTGGCAAATGGACGCAGATATTTTTCTCTTCAAATAAACACAGATTAATTACTCTTCAAAAAGACTTGGATATCCTTTCAGATGGAAACAGTTATATCTCAAGAAGGACGCAATCTCTACAAAGATCAAACAGAATCACATTTTGAGATCAAGAATCAAGAAAGCAGATTTTGATAAATCAGATCCAAATCTGTCTTAAATGATCCCAACGGCTATAATTTAGCTTCTATATAAAGAGGGATCAAAGGATCACTTTTCCACAACAACACAACAACAACACATACAATAAACGCAACTCATACTGATTGTGAAACAAAGTGCTTCATCTATGAGAAAAGTGTGATAGTAGTTAGAACTTCAATTTGTATTATCAGGCTTTTAGAGTCTTACTTCTACTCCATTCTTTTCGTGAATTAGAGTGACTAAGAGAGGGTATCTCTTAGGGTTTAACAAGTTTAGAAGGGATCCTTGGGTAAAGAAAGCTAGTGTGCTTTTTGGAGATTTTTCAAGCAAGGAGGTTATCCTTGTGTTGCTGTAATTAGAATTGTGTAAATTGCTGATTATAGTGAAGAAAACCACAAAGGTGTCGACTGGATGTAGGTTTACCAGAGGAGGTAGCCGAACCAGGATAAATTGGTTTGCGTGTTCTTCTTATCCCTAAACTCCATATACTTGTTAACTTGAATCTTTAATCTTCAATCTGTGTTAAAATCTGTTGTTACTACTTATAATTCTTCTTGTCATCATCACTTGTTCCATAACCTAATTCTTGCGAATTAAAATTGAGTGAAAACCAATTTTCTTTAAAAGAAACACTGTTTTACTTTAAGTTGTTGAATAAGTTTTCAATATCTCAATTACCCCCCCCCCCCCCCCCCCTCCTCTTGAGACCGTAGCCACTACCAACAAGCGCCTCTTACATTGCAAAAGAAAGAAAAGTGAACCCATACCCTATGCCATAATGATCACTCGTTTTTTCAACCACTTTGATTTTGCTGAGCATATTATTACCACTCCTTTAGATCATAATCATGTAGTTGGAAAAGAGATTATGGCACAAATGGGTATCAAAAAGGTCAAGGGCGCTTGGTGTTATAGGACTGTTACTGCACCCTCTCATATTCCAATGGATTATGCTTCAATGGCTGCTATTGTGCAGCATCTTCATGCATCCTCGGCTCCTCCTTCAGATGGTGCATCCTCTAGTACATATGTCGCTCCTCAGTTCACGGATCCCTTCCAGATGTTTGTGGTCCAGCGGTTTCAAAATATGAACATTCAGATTCACAACATGGAGAACATGATCCAAGCTTTGGTGGTTCATCAAATGCCTGACGAAACCGATGATGAAAATGATGAGGATTAGGGACACTAGGACTTGTATGTTGAGACTCTTTTAGACCTAGTTTATGTTATTTTTTATGGACTGTTTATGATTGTTATACTTATTATGGACTGTTTGTGAGTATGTGGATTGTTGATTCTGGATTGTCATCAGCAATGATGTATGCTTTATGGACTTTGTTGCAAATGTACCATGTTTTCTCATGTTATGGTGTTATTTGCACTTACGGACTCTATTTTGTCTCTTTTTCATCATAGTTCATTATTATTACTCCTCAGTATTTTTTATATCTTGATCCTTTCAATGTTGCAATGTTATATAATTTTTTTTATCATGACAAAAGGGAGAGAAAGGTGTATTTTCTATTTGTTATTACAGTGCATAAATTGAGGGGGAGTTTCGAAACTTCCAAGCAAACCATTCATATTTCAAATATTCCAACAATTGGGAGTTTAAACACAAAAAGAATTCAAAGTGTTTGTCATCATCAAAAAGGGGAGACTGAAGATGCAAGATGAAAATGCATATGCTTCAAAGATGCGACATTCAAAGTATTTTGATGATGTAGAGCCAAACACAAATGGCACTCCTATGTAATAATTAGTTATAGGAATGTTTGTAAAGATTTCTTTTTAAATTTAGCTTAAATGACTCAAATGTTTTTAAAAGGATAAAATAAGTTTTTCCAAAAAAGAAAAGGTAAGAAATATGTTTTGAAAAACAATCCAAGATTTGACAAGTTTAAAAAGTGCTTCTGGAACAAGTTTTGTGAAGAAAATAATTACTTTTAAGTTTTTAAGAAAAGTAGTCAACTACCTTGAAAAGTAGTCTACTACTTTGTTCTTGTAAATTCTAGAAACCTTCTTAAAATCAAAGTAATCTACTGCTTTATGCGAATCTTAAAATCCTGGCCACTGTTTGAAAAGTAATCGACTACTTGGAGAAAGTAATTGACTACTTTGTGAAAGTAATCGACTACTTTTGCAATCAGTTACAAACGGTTGCTGATCTTGAACAAAGTAGTCGACCACTTTCAGTTTTTTAAACAAAATTTCAAATTTAAAACTTATTTTTCTCACACTTTTTCTTCTATAAATAAGAGGGATTTTGACACGAAAATTAAGAACTCTTTTCATCTATTCATACTCTGGAAAAATAACTCCAAAACATTCTTGAGTCATATGCTATTATTTTGAGAGAAATCATTGAGCTTTCTTAGAAAAAGGGCACTTCTATAGTGTTACAATTTTCTACGTACAAATCAATTGTAATTGTTGTTTATTTGATTTGGTGAGGCATCCAAATCATATTCAAGGTGGGGAATCCTTGAGTCTAAGGTGAGGAATCCTTAGGAGGTAAGGATTATTTTTAGTAGGGCATCTCAAAATAATCAAAGGTAAAAGGTGGGGTATCCTTTAGTTTCAATTTGATTATTGTAATCTTGTAAACAATTTTCAAATAGTGGAATCTCTGAAGGGTTCTTGAGAGCTGGATGTAGATCACTCAGGTTGTGATCGAACCAGTAAAATCGTTTGTGTGATCTTATCTTTCCCTCTCTCCTCTAGTTCTTACAATTATTGATTAATTGTTGTTCTTGATTATATTTGGTAAATTGTGGTGGATTTAATACTCTGGTTTTTAATTGAGGTCATTCATACATAATCGTTCTCTTATTCTACTCAATTTCTTTGCATCATACACAGTTTTTCTTGAACAATTTTTTTAAGAAACCAAAGTTTCCAAAAAAGTGATTAAACCTCAATTCACCCCCCCCCCCCCCCCCCCTCCTCCTCCTGAGGTGCCATATTGATTAATGTTATTAATGGATCTACAATCCGTGCACATTCTCCATGTACCATCTTTTATTGGTACTAAAATAACGGGCATTGCACATTGAGAAAGTGATTCTCTTATCCATTCTTTTTCCAATAATCCTTCAACTTGCCTTTGAATTTCTTTTGTTTCTTGTGGATTACTCCTATAGGCCGGTCTATTAGGAAGAGAAGCACTAGGAATTAAGTCCATGTGATGCTCAATCCCCCTCATAGGTGGAAAACCTTTAGGAAGCTCTTTTGGAAAAATTTATTTGAAATCATCCAAAAGAAACTCAAAGGGTTTTGGCAAAGAAAGAGATGGAGTATAATTTTCATCATTATTTTTGGTGCAAAGTAAATATATTGGTTAATTGGCCAATAATATTTTCTTGACTTCATTTTCTTTTAGAAAGAAGCATTCTTTGCCATCTATTTCTTTACCTTTATTTTTTTTCAAAAACATTTTCTCACTTGTGCCATTTGCCTTTTTCATATTCTTTTGTGGAACATTATATTCTTTATTTATTTCTTTTCCACTCTTGGCTTTTCTCTCAAGCTCCCTTTTCTCTCTCATTTTCTTTTGATCCTCACCAATTTCTTTAGGAGAGAGGGGTACAAGAGTAATCTTTTTGTTGTGATACATGAAAGTAAATTTATTGGAAAGGCCATCATGTATGACTTTCCTATCAAATTTCCATGGCCTTCCTAGCAACACATGTCCCTCCTCCATGTAGGAAATAGTGGAGAGGATATGGAGAGGCTAACAAACTCAAATGATTCAAATTGCTTGGCTTGGTTTTCAAATGCTCAAGTACAAGTCTTTTTATAGATGTTAGGGATGACTCTAGATCCATCTAATACAATGAACATATTTAATTCACTTAATTAAGCACATGTATCATACTACTTTGAAACTACAAGTTCTTGAATCTTCAAGTCCTAGAAACTACAAGTTCTTTAATGTAGAGATCCATGAATGCATTGGAAAATACTATGAACCTAAACATTCATGAAGACTATTTAATTAAATGGATTGGATCAAGTTTAAATTTCCAACACTCCCCCTTAAACTTGATCCTTTTTGGTGACTCTAATTGGAATTTGGGAAAAAACACTTCTTCAAAATCAAGTAACTTGGTGCTAGCAAATAGATAAAATAAAGTTGTTTGATTCAATGTCTCCACTTCATAACTATCCAAGAGGCTTCTTGTACTTGTAGAACCTTGTGATGAACAACCATGAGGTGAATGCTTCTCATTAGTATTTAGTGAAGAGAGAAAGGACATAATTGTCCTTAGAAAACAATAGCTCCCTTGCATTGGAGAATCAACATTTTCATGGGTCTCCCTCTTAGGACCATTAACAAAATTCTTTTCCTCCTTAATTGGATTATTTTCAAATTTCTTTGGTTCAAAGTTGCTTCCATCATTCAAATTCTCATATGTAAGTTTTATATCATGTTTCGCACTTTCTTTTCCTTTTATAAGAATTAGAACTTCACCTTTGTCTTCAATTTCCACCTTCGTATTATCTTCAAAGACAACTTGTCCTTTATAACTTTCATCATGACTAATGAATAAGTCCTTGTTGCCACTAATATGATTGATCACAGTGATGTCAAGATGCCACAAAAACTTGTCATCATCTCCTTCACTAAAAAATAAAAGTTGTTCTTCTCCTTCTTTCTTTACAACGATAAGATCTCCTTCTAGTTGTTTTTCATCTTCTTTTTCTTCGACATCATGGCATTCTTCAAGTTTTCTATCTTCATCTTCTTTCTCTTCAACAAGATGATCCTATCCATTGGTAGGATGAATCCAACATTCACTAGTATAATGACCATATTTGAAACAATTATAGCATTCAATCTTAAATTCATCATACCTTCTCTCTCCTTGTTCATGGGAACTAGAGTGTTTTTTCTCTTTGTCTTTCAAAGAGAACATTGCATGGAGAATATCCCAAGCTTCCTTCGCCTTTGTTGCACAAGCCACTTTCTCTAATAATGCATCATCCAATGCTCCTTGAATAATACCAAGAGCAAGTTGATCCAATTTGTGAATTGTTTGCAAATTGCTTCTTTGAGCTTTACTCAAAGCTTCTTCATTCTCTGGTTCAACATATCCATCCTTAACAATCTCCCATGCCTCATGGGAACCAAGATATGTCTTCATACGAATACACCAATGATCGAATCTCTCACCAAGTTTAGGAATTGGAACAAAGCAAGACATCTTCAAAAAAATAATAACCTAGCTCCTGATACCACTTTGTAGGAAATAGTGGAGAGGATATGGAGAGGCTAACAAACTCAAATGATTCAAATTGCTTGGCTTGGTTTTCAAATGCTCAAGTACAAGTCTTTTTATAGATGTTAGGGATGACTCTAGATCCATCTAATACAATGAACATATTTAATGCACTTAATTAAGCACATGTATCATACTACTTTGAAACTACAAGTTCTTGAATCTTCAAGTCCGAGAAACTACAAGTTCTTTAATGTAGAGATCCATGAATGCATTGGAAAATACTATGAACCTAAACATTCATGAAGACTATTTAATTAAATGGATTGGATCAAGTTTAAATTTCCAACACTCCATAGGCACCACATCACACATTACTTCATCATGATAAAAGCCAATGGCAAAACTCAACAAGACTTGTTGGTTCACCAAGATTTCACCCTTTTCACTTAGCCATTGTAACTTGTATGGCCTAGGGTGTGGATTGGTTTTGAGACCAAGTTTAGTCACCAATCTTTGACTAGCCACATTGGTGCAAGATCCTCCATCTATGATTAATGCACACAACTTTCCATGCACCATGCACCTAGTGTGAAAAATATTATCTCTTTGGCTCTCATCCTCTTCTTTAACCTTGACTCTAAGAGTCTTCCCACCATTAACAAGTCTCCTTCAAGTGGGAAAACTTCATCTTCCTCACTCTCATTAGAAGACTCACTAGAAGAGGCACTTGTTACCCTCATTAGTTGTAGATATCATTGTTCTTTTATTGGGACATTGAGAAGCAATATGTCCCTTGCCCAAACATTTAAAACATTTAATATCTCTAGATCTATTTGAAGAAGGAGTAGAAGTGGATGATTTAGAGTTAGGGAATGTGGCCTTTGATCCACTTTTACCAACAACTTCAAGTTATTTTGATGAGCCACCCTCCTTCTTGGAATAATCCTTCCAAGAAGAGTTGTTGTTGTTGAAGAATGGTTTCTTGAAGGATTTCTTTCTCTTGACTTGAGCTTCAACCTTGATTGCATGGTGCACCAAGTTTTCAAACACAACATAGTTGTAAAGCTCTACCACATCTTGGATTTCTTGGAGTTGTCCCAAGAACCTAGACATAGTTGCCTCTCTACCTTCTTATATGTTTGCTCTAATCAAGATGACCTCAAACTCTTTGTAATATTCTTCTACACTCATACCTCCTTGTCTCAACCTTTGAAGCCTATAGTGTAGGTCTCTAGTGTAACTTGAAGGCGCATATCTTTTTATCAAAACCCTCTTCATCTGTCTCCAGGTACTAATTGGTTCCTCGTCATACCTTTTTCTTGCTTTACATAATTGATCCCACCAAATTAAAGCATAATCATGAAATTCTAGACTTGTTACTTTTTCTTTTCTTTCTTCACTATAGTTGTAACAAGAAAATATGTGTTCTAATTTGGTATCCCATTCCAAGTAAGCATCGGGGTCACTCTTCCCATGGAAGCTAGGGATCTTCACCTTCACATTATGCAACTTGTCATCACTCTCATTCCTTCTTAATCTATTGTCATGTCTAGGTCTCCATCTATCAAATCTAGGTCTATCCTCATGGTTGTCGTTGGAATTTGATGAACCTCTATGGGATTTGGCATGGCTTGATCCTTCTTTGTCTCAACAACTTCTAATCTTTCAAACACTCTTTCTATGTTCCTTGTCATTCTATCCAACTTCCTATTCAAGTTCCTTGTTCTTGGTGATGATGTAGGAGAATCTTCAAATTCTTCTTCATGTAGTGAAGCCATGGTGCACTTAAAATTTGAAAAATGACATAAAAATTCCAGATAATTGAAAATTACACAAATCAAATGAAGATTACACCACCAAAAATCAAAAAAAAAAAAAAATTAAGTACAATCCAACAAGGAACAATTACACTTAAAGAACAAGTGAAAGAGAACAATTACAAGGGAAAAATGAATATTACAAGGACCTCACCACTCACTCAAAGATTGTCACTCGTGTATATCACTCAATGTATACTTTTTCAAGATGATTTCTCTCTTGTCTCTTTCCACTCAAGAGTTTCCTCCTTAAAGGATCTACAAGTTGAAACAAGATCTCAACAATTAGTCTACATTAAACAAATTACAAATCAACCAATAGGCAATCAATTCAAAGTGGTCAAGAATTTTGAAAACAATTAATACATAACTAATGGAGCTTAAAATACAAGCAAGAAAAGTTTCAAGAAGAATTGCACACTCAAATTGATGTGAAGAAGACAAGTTAAAAGAGTTCAACAAAGTGTAATTCAAATTTAATCAAAGTGTTGGTGAACAATTAATTATCAATGTGACTTGTGCTACACCACTTTGTGAATGATCTATACAAATACAAGCATGTGAAATGACGGTAAGTCTTTTACCTTTTGCTGGAATTTTCAAGAATTTGCACTTTTGCCCCAAAACTTTATATATTTACGGTTTTGGCCCACTTTTTCTTTTTACACCAATTTTTTTATTTTTTATTTTTTGAAAAACTTCAGTCACTTTACTTTTTCTAATTACAATTTCACAGCAATTACACTTAATTTTCGAATTTACAAAAAGATCCTTCAATCATGAACAAATTTGAACATAATTGGTGTAATACTTGGAAATATGAACAATTCAAGTAGTGTAAACTAATTTCCAAGTGAATGAGCACAAATCAAGTAATTAGAGACCTAGATCTTTCATTCAAGTGGATGATAAACACATCATTTCCACAATTGAATTTCATGAAGATCCATTAGGTTCTAAAAATTTGAAATCATTGAAGCACTTTTGATTAAAATTTGAATCAATCTTACTATTTTGAATTGAAATTTGAAATAGAATTTTCAATTTGTTCAAAATCACAAAGTAATGCAACTAGTTCTATGCTTGAATTTTCAAGAAGCGACCAAAATTACATGTGATGTGTAACACCCCCTTGGGCTTAATCACATTTGGAAATAAATTAAAAAGGGAGTTTACTGGTTGCTTTTGGAAAAACTTTGATTATTTTCATAAGCCTAAAAATATGGGGAATTTTTTTTTTCAGCGGAATACATCACACAACACAAGAACATCCAAGGGATAGGCTTGTTTATAAATCAACATACTTCATCATACAAATTTTCACAAAATGATCTTTATTATCAAACCATATAAAATTATTACAAAGTTCTTCAAAACTTCCTATAATAACTATCAACGAAAACATCCTAAGCTGGTCGTTCTTAAAGACAACTACAGGAAAGAACTTTGTAGTTCTCACCATAGAATTTTCACCAACCTCGTCAAGGATTTGGAGTACTATCCTAAATGAGGTTAGGAACTTCTCAACACCACTTGCCCTCATGTGGCAATGTATCCTAACAAAGGGTTATAAAACCTGATATAAGGGTGAGATACCAATATATGGATAATTATGATAAACTACATACTTGCAACACAAACAACATATACAACAGATATCACCATGTTTACAGCATGTGAAAGATTAAACTTAACATAGTATCACACCAATTCATTATCAACTTTGAAAAACAGTGATGTTTTTGAAAATTCAACTTTTATGCAAGACTCCCGAGTTTTCAACTTTATAAAAAAAAATTGAGCTGATCAGGCTCGATTGCCAGATATATTAGGCACAACGTAATTTCCACTACACTGCCCAAACTCCTGGCACAATGTGCAACGTACGTGGATATCCATAGCATACTATCCAACACAAGGCACGGTAATCTCGGCTAATGGACTTCATTGTCCATCAAGGCACAATGAAACACCGTAGCATGAAATACCCGGCCCTTCCAGATATTCACACGAAACAACGTAGCATGAAATACCTGATCTTTACAGATATTCATACAAAAACAGCATGGGCACGTCTGCCAAAATAAATGCATGAGAAAATCATTTTATTTTCAGCTTTTCTTTGTGCTTGATATTTTCCTTTCGTCGAGGCTCAAAGCTCACGACTTTTCAACGTTTTTAATATCTTGCAACTTTTATCATCAACACAGGACTTTCACGTCCGAGTGTCTAATCACAACAGTCCCAGACTTATGCATCAGTCCTTGGACTTTGTGGTCGTAGAAAATAATTTTCACCTTTTTATTACTTTCACCATGTTTCAACTCAACGTATATGGAGCAACAGTCCATAACAACATACATTGGAACATAGTCCATAACAACGTAACACGGATCATGGATCAACGTGCTTTTAAAGTACTAGCATCCCGACGTCTCGGTTATTAGGTTCAACTTTTCAACTTTTCTGCTTTTTCGCTCAGTGAAAATACAAAACCCAAAAACAAAACTTCCATAACTCATCCAAGTTATCGGGTACTTTATTTCAATAAAACCTTCTTTTGAAAAACGTTTTTCCTTTGAAATTCATTTTAAAAACCTTATAATAAAACTCCAAAAGTCCTCTTTAGAAAGAAAGTCCTCTTTTAAGAATAGAGGTTTTCTTTTCTTTTCTTTTTTTTTTTTTGAAGAAACTTAGTTTAATATATGAGAACTAAAATCTTCTTGTTAAATAACCAAGAATTTTAATTTGTTTTTAAATAATTTCTTTACCATAAATAGTCTCCAAAAATTTAAGACTTTTATAGAAAATATCCTTCAAATCTTCTAGAATGATCTCTTTTCACCTTTTGTAAAAAAATCTTCATCTTCAATCTCTTGAATTTTTCGCCGAGAGAAATATTTGCCTTTTCTAAAAATACGTTTCATCTTAAAACATTTATTTTTCAACTTGTGTAAACTTTTCTTAAGGCTTTTATCTTTCCCTAAGGGTTGGGCTCTAACCAATGGTTAGGCTACTATGCAACAATCAACACAACTTCAAGCACTTACAACATAAATAACATAATTCATTTAAGCAAATATTTAAATTCAACATGCCATCATATAAATTCATCTAATTCTAAAACATCCATATTAACAACAACTTCATAAAGTAGCACATAAACACACACACACACACACACACACACACACATATATAACAAATCAATCTTTCACATATTAAACAACAACATCAATAAAATCAAACAATCCAAACATACAAGTACATAGTTACCACAATTTTAATATCCCTCAGGCTTTCCCCCTTACCTTAATTCCAATGATAAAAAGCTTCGGTCGGGTATGTTAGAGGAAACGACTCGACGTTCGTCACGACTTCAAATATAAACTATATATATATATATATATATATATATATATATATATAATATAAGTTAAGAATTTTATAAAATCACCCTAATTCTCCATGCATGCATTCGGCCATGCTTCATAACATAGATTAGAAAATTTTAAATATTTTTATAAGCCTTTGGATTTAGACTTTTGAAGTATCAAATAAGTAAAAATAAAAGTTTAAAACTTTGAAAATAAATTTCAAGCCCTAACCTAATCACCATAGGTTTTGGGCAAAAAAAAATTTGTTTTCTCCAAATCAATTTTCATGCATGTAGCATCATAAAAAGAATAAAACAAGCTTCATCAACTCATTGTGTGAGTTTCGGCCATTGCAAGAAACAAAACTAGGAACTTTAATATATTTTTTCAAACACCATAAAAATTATTCTTGCAAAGAATACAGTTTGTTTAACCTGCATCCTTCCAAATGATTAGAAGTTAGGCTTCATTAACTCTAAAATTTTAGAGTTTTAGCCATGGAATCACAACAAGGAAGGAATACATAATTTTCAAAAAAATACATTAGTTAAAAAAAATTCTCAATTAAAATATCCAAAGCCATGCATGTGTGATTTTTAACACAAGTTCATCCCTTTTTTTTTTCCTATTGGTGTTTCGGCCAACACCATGGTCATAGGATTGGATGAATTTCTCACCACATGCAATACATAAACTTAAAGTGAAAATGAGTATAGTTTTTGATAAAAATTCAATTGTATGTGAAAAATATTTCTTTGAAAATCATAAGTTGAAATCATGGACTATATAGTATAAGAACTAAATAACCAACATGCATGTGAAACTCTTTGAAAAAAATCATCATCCTTCCTCCATTAGGGTTTCGGTCACCCATTAAAATGACCATAGGAAGTTCTTTTTCAACATGCAAAGGTTGAATAAAATTGTAAAGATGTTAATGAGATTAAACAAATGAACATGCATTAAAAGAAAAACCAACTTTCAACAAAACTTATGAACATGCAAGATGATAATAGGAACTTAAAAGAAAAGAGCAAGAGTTAAGAATCAATACCCTCTAATTGAAAATGATGGTGAGCAAGAGATGAGTGTATCAAGGATAAGTAGCTTCCAAGTTCAAAGCTTAAGGTTGAAGATGAAAAACTCAAGAAAAAAATTTGCAATAGTTTGGGTATGATTTTGACAAAGTGATGAGTGAAGAGGAGGGTAGCGCTGCCCACCCTTGAAAATCTGAAATATTTTTTCTTTTAATTCCATTTTAAAATTTAAAATGATTACTTTTCTAGGAAATGAAAAATAATTATTGCAATTGTCATGAATAGTGTTGAATATATAGTGACAAGGGTCACTATGGGCGCTTCCCACCCTTGAAAATCTGAAATATTTTTTCTTTTAATTCCATTTTTTAAATTTAAAATGATTACTTTTCTAGGAAATGAAAAATAATTATTGCAATTGTCATGAATAGTATTGAATAGTGACAAGGGTCACTATTCACATCAAAAAAAAATCTTGCCAAATCTGGAGAAAAATCATATTTAATCAAATGTGGTACATTCCGGTACCGATTGTTACGTAACGGTAAAAACCGATCGTATTTTTATTCGCAAAATTTCACCCAAAAAAATTGATATAAAAATAAATAATTTCTAAAATCATAAAAATAAATATAACTGGGTTAGAAAAATAAAATTTTGAATTTTCGAAATTTTAAAATTATTTTCGGGTCAATAGAGCTTAACTGACAGCGAAAACTCAAACCGTAAACGTCTGAAATTTTCTACCGAAAATTCAACTGTAAATTTCTAATATAAAATAAATAAAAATTGACTTAATTTGGTCTATCAAAATAATTCATCACCATTTATGAAAATAAAATCTTAAATATTCATATAATCACAATTTACAGACAAGCAGAAAAATCGAGGTGTTACAAACTACACTTTTAATAAAATAAATTATGACCATAAAATTTGGTTTATTAAAATAATTCTTCACAAATTATAATAATAAACACTCAATTTATTGACATAAACACTTATCTCTTTATGACACTTGTGTCACTTGCACCTTTACACTTCGCACACATGCACTTAGTGTTGGTGACACCCTTACACTTTGCACACATGCACCCTTACACTTGGCACACATGCACCTTCACACTTTGCACACATGCACCCTAGTATCTTTGAACCGGTTTTAACTAAATTCGGACAAGCAAAATGTTCCATCATACGATCTTCACATTGGGATGATAACACCCTTTCAACCTCTTTATACTTAATTAATTAGTTAATTAATTAGTGTCCCCTTACTGTAATTTTTGGGGCGTGACATGATGGAAGAGCACATGCAATGTAATGGCGCCTAAAACTAAAGTGAAAATGTGGAGGGAAAAAAAATTTCAGCAAAATTCAAGCAAGATCAATTCAAACACATTTCAAATTCTAGATCCATGACCACAATAGGATTCAAATTAATTTACATCATCCAACTCATGTGGTAAATGACGCCACTACTAATGAATATTTCACTATGAATTTGGCTCCAACTCAAAGATCATCATAGAATTTGAAAAAAAAAATGATCAAAATTTCAAAACAATTGAAGATCAAAGATATAGCTCTAGATACCACTTGATGTGATCAAGACATAGATCACTAACATCTTAGGATCATTCTTTGATTAGAATTGCTAAAAATTCAAGATCAAACACAAACAAGAACAATTGATATGAAGCTTGATCTTCAAGTGAAGAATCAAGAGAAACAGAAGGAGTAGAAGAGAATAACAATTGATATATGAACTAGAAAGTGAATTGAAAGAAGTTATTGACAATAATTAAAGAGCAAGAATTAAAGACCAAAATAGAAAATGGAAGAGATAGAGAAGAGGAGGGAAGGCATCACAAAGTCAGTCTTCTTGGAGAAGAAGATTGAATTTGATAAGTCAAAGGAGGATTCCCCACTTGAATATGGAAATTCAAGATAATAATCAATGGTTCAACTCATGAACCAACAAGAGGAGACCCTCAACTCTCTCTAGCAATCTCAAGTGTGAGAAAACTCAATTGTATTCAAACATGAAAAATGGTTTACATGAAGCCTATTTATTGGCTCATCCTACTTAAGGTGCAATCTACTCTAACTTAAGGCTCAAGCGCCTCCTAACTCTTCCACCCAAGTGTGGGCTTTGTTTTGGGCCTAATGCCTTCTACTATTATGCTATGGCCTAATAGGCCCAAATCCTAAACTAGTCCTAAGTGCTTTTTTGAATAAGCACTTTTCATTACATCAACTCTACACTATACAAGGTTCCTAGTTCCTACCTTTATTACATGAAGCCTAATCTAAACAAGGGTCCTAAGTCCTATCCCTAACTAGATGGTCAATAGTTCAATACACAAGAGGTTCAAGGTGAAGCCCTCTTCATAAGGTTGCCTATGAGTCAAGTGATTGACCACCACCTTCTTCAATGTGTCTTGGATTCTTCTAAGCCTTGCCCTTGTTATGGGTCCATGTAGGTCTTCAATGTTAGGTCCTTGGCTTTGTGTGTCCATGCTCATATCACTGCGGAGGATCCAGCTACAGAGGAGTTTGATGGGACCCCTTATGAGCCAGATGTGGAGGACGAGCAGTAGACCTAGGTAGTTGAGTAGAGAGAGTATGTGGCCAGTGCATCTTTCTGCGGTTCTTTTTGCAGGTTGTTGTATTTTCAGTTATTTTGTCAGTTTGTAATTTTGGGCCCTATTCTTATGTAGTACCCTATATATTACCTTGTTCTTTTATATATATGCATATCTATGTATGATGACTATGTTTCCGTTCTTTATGTTTAAAGTTTTAATATTTATGATTTTTTGTACACATGTCTAATGCGACACCCTAATCTAGGGTCATCACAATATCTCCCAATTACCGAAATTAAATTATTAAACGCTGGTTACTTTCGTAAAATATATTTTTAAATCATTATTTCTTTACGAAAATAGTGCTGAATTTTTTTTTCATTATACAACATAGAACCATCATAACCATAAACAACATATACATATATATATATATATATATACATCACCTTTTACATACATAAAACCTATAATAAGAGATAACAAAATAGCCCTCATAAGCACAGGCTACTCTCCATCAAACTAAACAAAGAAAATAAAGATATATACATATCAGCAACAAGTAGTTCAGAACCATATTCAAAACTCATGGCACTCTGAAGCCAGATCTAAATTGTCAAGATTCACTACCCCAAAAACTCTACCTAAAGCTGGTCAAGCTACTAAAACCCATTGGGAAGATCATGATGATCAATCCCGCCTACAACTGACGAATCTGACGATGATGCCTCCGCTACAACACTCTACCTAAAGCTGGTCAAGCTACTGAAACCCATTGGGAAGATCATGATGATCAATCCCGCCTACAACTGACGAATCTGACGATGATGCCTCCGCTACAGCTGTATCATCAGAAGAATCTTCATCATCAACCGTAGGGGGTTGAAACTCAGGATCATCCTCAATGTATTCCTCCGGATCTTCCTCTCCCTCATTTAACTCCACTTCAGTCGGAGGTTCCGCAGGTCCTAATATTTGAAGAGGATGTGGTTGAGGTAATGGATCCATCAATCCGTGCTCTTCCAGATACTGTAGGTAAAGCCAAACCGGAGGTAGAGATACCTCGACTGTCTCCACTACGTGAATTCTCTGTTGTGGTCCTTCCTCTATTGTTCCGATCACCTCTCTACTCGGGCCATGGTAGGTGGCGCTGAGTTCCCCAAGATTAATCTCCCGGGCACCACCGTATTGTGCACGATCAAAAGTGATCGTTCGGACCCTCGATTGTACCAAGGGTATGTCTGGGTCCATCTGAATGTGTGTAAGAGTGAGAAACCAATACATGGATCTTACTCAATAACCACACTCTAGCCACCATATAACACATCAACATTTATCGAATACAAATAGTTATAAACAAACAGTTTATCAATGGGTTCAACACCCCAAACATCATCCATAAAAATTATGCATGACACTTCATATTCATCATCTAATTTTTGTCCTAATCTCATGAGATATCCCAACATATAATGAGTTGATCAGACTCCAGAGCCACACTGGCTAACTTGGCACTCTGCCAATAGGTGCGCAACCTCTTCCCATCCACACAGGCACACAAGGCCAGGCACACAAGGCCAAACACATTGCTAATGTCCACACTCAGGGCACCAATAGCAAGTAAGATGGGGTCTCCATGTCCTCACTAGGCACATGAGATAAATGCATATCGGAATTACCTTTCGCAGCTGGTAATTAATGCATTAAACCACAAACCGCAGGCACGTCGGCCAAATGCATGCAAAACACTTTTGTTTTGTTCTTTTCTTTGTGTTCCATCTTTCTTTGCCGAAGCTCAAAATGGCTTACGACTCACATAGTTTTAAATCACTTTTAAAACTTTTATTACAACACATGACCTCACTGTCCGAGTGCTCAATCACGACACCTCTCGACCGATGCACCAGTCTTAGTTCGTGGTACTAGAAAACATCTTCAATGTTTCAACACAGTATACCTCACGTATACAATATAGGCCCTCAAACTCCAAATTACCGAGTCCATCACAACACAGAACATTAGTACCCTGACGTCTCGGTTACTAAGTCCAACTGTACTTTCAACACGGTTGAATCAACTTTTGATTTTTAGAAATTCTTTTCCCAAGGTAGAAATTCATTATAAAATCCTTAAATAATAAAAATTAGTTTTTCACAAACCAATGAGCCACTTGAGGTTTTTCCCCCCTTCAAAATAAGCACTACCGTTTCGAAAATACTTGCTGTCTACATTTTCCAAATTTTGCCGTCAAATATTATTTTTAAGGCTTTTGAAGCCAAAACTTAACTTTTTCCACTTAATTAATTTTCTAGAATCATGATTAACTTATTTTCACCAATTAATTTAAAAAAAGAATATTTTGTAATATTCCGGGTTTTCTTATGTAAAATTTAGCAGTGCTAAAATATTTTCACGGTTTCGCGCTCGTTGTGACTCATAATTCACTTTTCCAAAAATAAATTATTAAAATAATAATATTCTTCAAAACTCCTTATTTTTCTCAAAATAAATTCCCTTTAATATTATATATATCAATATTTTGCCGTTAAAACATTGAATATAATTTGCGAAGCTTCTTAAAGCTTTTATTCGACTTTCCTAATTGTGCACTGACCACTGTCAGGCTTCTCACACATCAAACAACAGTTATATCACAGATATTTCCCAGGCAGATCATGCATCACAGTAGCATAATATAATTGCAGATAACCAATTAACGTAATTAAAACCACACAGATACAAATAACACAACAATAAACAACATAAATAAATACTAACAAACAAATAATTACAAACAACCACGGGATAGCATATAGCCATTGAATAAAATCCTCCGGTGTTCCCCTCTTACCTCTTGAAGACTTTTTGATGAACTTACAAATTCCTTCGGAATTTCGGTTACCTTGTAAACGTCGTACTCAACTAACCTTCAACCATTACAACAAAATAGTTACAAATCAAGAAACTAAAACATTCTAAACCCTAATACATAGTCACGGCCTCTAGGGTTTTTAAATGACTAAAACTTCTAATCATGATTAAGTTATGGATTAATGATCCTTGATTAACCTAAATCATAGATTAGTGACTAAATAACTAAGTTTACAACTCAAAACTTCCTAACTCTTTTATACATGGATTCGGCCTCAATAGGTTCATAGGGATTGGGTTCTTAGTTTAACAAATCAACTTGGATTTATAAAGCATACATACTAAGAGCTTGATTTCTAAGATCATTTATGAAAACCATGAACAAAACTCAACAAAACTCACCCACTTAGGGTTCGGCCAACATAAAGATTTTTGAGTAAAATATTCATTTTAAGAGACTAACATGGATTAGAGTGTGTAGTCATACATGCCATATAGAATACATGATCATACATGACAACACATGAACAAAACTCTACCAACCCTAATATGATAGATTCGGCCAAGGCTGGATTTTTAGGAATGAAATTTTTGATTACATCATGCTCTTGGATTTAGATAATATACTTGATATCAAAAAGATAGAAAGTAGTTTCATCATCATTAGATTTTTCTAGAATTTATTATGACTTTTCAAAGTTCTAGGGTTAGAAACTTTAAAGTGATGAACAACTATGATATAAGCCTTGAATCAAGAAACTTGCTAAAGAACCTAGACATGATTAAGAATTAAGATTAGGATTTACCTCTTGAAGATCAATGACAAGGAAATCCAAAAAACTTGCTTCACAAATCTATCACTTAAGAACTTGTGAACTTTAGGGTTTTGGAAAAAAATGGCAAAAGAAACTAAGTGAAAAGTGAGAGTATGGTATTTATAGAGGTAGTGGAACCATTTTGGGAAGGTTCTAGATGATGATGAGTTGTCTTGCTAAAGGATTCAAATGCAATTAAGTTCTAAGGACCAAGTTGCAAAGATTCCATAAGTTGAAGGACTAGTTTGCAAATTATCAATAAAGTGTCATGATGATGATTTTGTCACATTAAATGCAAACTTATCTTGACTTTGTTGGCTGATTTTGGTGTCATAGATATTTTTAGGATGATTCATGAAGATTTGAGAAGAATCAAGAATATTGAAGAAAAATCAAGAATGATGTACAATAATGTGGAACATTGTGGAACACTCTAGGAAAATCTTGATTCATCCACAAATGAGGAAGCCATATATCCTCATGGGCTTGCGCATGGGCTAGGTTATTTTGGGCTTGGTTTCATTTTTTTTTGTGGGGTCCATTTGAAGATTTAAGCATTAAGCTTAAGATACGAAACTTAAATGGGTTTTATGAAATCAATCCATGAACTAGAAAATTTTGGGCTTCTAAGCCACGACCATTTGAGATTGGGAACAAGGATTCTAGCCCAATTCTCTTTAAAAAACTTAAAAACTAGTTTAGGGACAAAAGGGTAATTAACAGAAAGTTCAGGGGCTTAAACGTAAAATTCATAAATTTTCTATTTAACCCTGAAGAATCTTCTAGACTTAAAAATATGATTCATCCCCTTGAATCATCTCAAAATTCTAAGATAAACCCTCTATCTACTCTTAGCAACTCTAATTTCCCTTCCGTCGTCTACCCGATTACGTGTTTCGCCTGAAAAACATAAATTATTTTATTTTTTTCTGAAAAAAATTCTAAAAATACAGAATCGTAGAAAATAAAATACTAAACTTAAGTCTTTCGTTCATGAATTAAAATTAGGTCTTTTGAGCAATATTATTATACTGTCAATGGAATTCGCAGGCCGGGTTTCGCCTGACTTTTCAACCTAAATTTTAATCGTAGATTCCTACGGTCAAGTAGGATTGAGTAGTAAACTCCGTTTATTCAAAATAATTCTCTAAAACTCAAATAACTTTATAAACATATTTATATGTATTACTGTTATTTAAAACAGTGAAATACAGGGTGTTACATTACTACCCCACTAAAAAAAATCGTCCTCGAAATTACGTACCTGTAAATAAATCAGGATACTGTAACTTCACTTTGTCTTCTACTTCCCACGTTGCTTCTCCAGTTACGTCAACCCAAATAACTTTGACCAATGAGATTTGTTTACCTCTGAGCTGCTTAGTCATCTTATCCGCGATTCTCACAGGTAAAGTCTCATAAGACATGTTTTCTTTTAGTTGTACTAGATCAGGTTCAATTACGTGAGATGGATTAAGAATATACTTCCTCAATTGTGAAACATGAAAGACATCATGAAGATTGGATAGAAATGGTGGTAAAGAAATTTTATAAGCTACAGGACCTACCCGACGAAGAATTTGGTAAGGTCCAATGAATTTAGGAGTGAGTTTACTAAATTTAATTACCCTACCAACCCCAGTCGTTGGCGTGACTCTCAAAAACACATGCTCACCTTCCTCAAATTCAAGAGGTCGTCGTCTCTTGTCAGCATAACTTTTCTGTCGACTCTGAGTTGTCCGCATTTTCTCTTGGATCATTTTCACCTTTTTCGTCGTCTGTTGCACTATATCTGGTCCAACCATGCAACTCGCACCATCCTGGTACCAACATAAAGGCGTTCTGCACCGTCGACCATACAGCGCTTCATAGGGTGCCATTCCTATGCTTGAGTAAAAGATGTTATTGTAAGTGAATTCTATCAATGATAGATATTCATCCCAGTTTCCAGCATTTTCCAGCACACAGACTCTCAATAAATCTTCAAGAGACTGAATAGTCCTTTCTGATTGTCCATCCGTTTGAGGATGATACGCAGAACTCAATCTAAGTTTCGTTCCCAACGACTCTTGAAGACTTTGCCAAAATCTTGATGTAAATCTCGGATCACGATCTGAAACAATACTCAAAGGTACTCCATGCAATCTAACAATTTCATCGATGTACAACTGGGTTAATCTTTCCAATGAGTATTTCACATTAACTGGTAAAAAGTGGGCTGACTTTGTCAATCGATCGACTATTACCCATATGGAGTCATACCCTTTCCGAGTCTGTGGCAACCCTAACACAAAATCCATCGCAATACCATCCCATTTCCATTCTGGAATGTCCAAAGATTGTAGCATTCCCGCTGGTCTTTGGTGTTCTACTTTAACCTTTTGACAAGTTAAACACGCAGCTACAAATTCCATCACATCCTTCTTCATGCCATGCCACCAATACAATTTCTTTAGATCCTGATACATCTTAGTAGCTCCGGGATGCAAACTTAACTTACTCATATGAGCCTCTTCAAGAATCAGCTTTCTCATCTCAACATCATTTGGCACACAAATCCTTTCACCAAATCTTAAGATTCCATCATTTCCTTCTTTAAATTCCGACACAGCTCCTTGCCGCACTAATTCTCTTTCCCTTTGTAGATACTGATCACTTTCTTGTTTCTCTTTAATTTGCTTCATTAGTTCATTTGAAATAGTAATCATACCCAAACACAATTTTCCTGGAAACATCTTAATCGTCAATCGCATATCTCGGAATTGTTCCAACAACTGTTGCTCTTTAACCATCATCGCCGATATATGCATTGATTTCCTATTCAAAGCGTCTGCCACAACATTCGCTTTTCCAGGGTGATACTGTAGATGGAAATCATAATCCTTTAGAAATTCCAACCAACGCCTCTGTCTCATATTCAGCTCCTTTTGATCAAACAGGTATTTCAAACTTTTATGATCACTGAAAACATTAAAAGTCGCTCCATACAAATAATGTCTCCAGATTTTTAAAGCAAATACCACTGCGGCTAGCTCCAAATCATGTGTAGGATAATTCCTTTCATGAGTATTCAATTGCCTTGAAGCATATTCCACGACTTTCCGGTTTTGCATCAATACACATCCTAATCCTTGATGTGAAGCATCACAATAAACTTCAAAATGTTCATGGGGATCAGGTAGTATCAATACCGGTGAAGTAGTCAACCTTCGCTTTAACTCTTGAAAACTTTCTTCACATGCTTCAGTCCATACAAACGCTTGCTCCTTTCGAGGTAATTGGGTAAGGGGTCCTACTATTTTAGAAAATCCCTCAATGAATCTTCTATAGTATCCCTCTAAACCCATAAAACTACGAATTTCTGTCACCGTCTTAGGTCTTTCCCTTCGCAAACAGTCTCAACTTTCGACGGATCAACAGCAATTCCTTCACTCGAAACTATGTGTCCTAAGAATTGAACTTGGTCTAACCAAAATTCACACTTTTCAGGTTTCGCGTAAAGTTGTTTCTCCTTTAAAATTTGGAGAACCACACTGAGATGTTCAACATGTTTTTCTTTACTGGGGGGAATAGATTAGAATATCGTTGATGAAAACAACGACAAACTGATCTAAGTAAGGACGAAAAATCCTATTCATGTAATCCATGAATATCGCTGGAGCATTCGTAACTCCAAACGACATCACAAGATACTCGTAATGTCCGTAACGTGTCCTAAACGCAGTTTTAAGAACATCCTCCGCCTTCACGCGAATCTGATGATAACCCGAACATAAATCTATTTTTGAGAAAATAGCTGCTCCACGTAACTGATCCATTAAGTCATCTATCCTTGGAAGTGGATACTTATTCTTAATCGTCACTTTATTCAACTGACGAAAATCTACACATAAACGAGAAGTTCTGTCTTTCTTCTTTACTAATAAAACTGGAGCTCCCCAAGGTGATACACTAGGTCTAATGAATTCCTTCCGCACCAGTTCCACTAGTTGACCTTTTAATTCCTCAAGTTCTGATGGTGACATTCGATATGGTGCTATAGATATTGGTCCAGTGCCTGGAACCATATCAATCGCAAACTCAATCTCCGGAACAGGTGGTAATCCAGGTACATCTTCAGGAAAAACTTCCAGAAACTCATTGACAACTGGTATACACTGCAAGTCTAACTCACTCTTAACGTCCAAGGAAAATAATAGCATGTATCCCTGTGCTCCCTCTTTTAAAGAAGCTTTTACTTGATTAGCAGTTAACAATCCAGAAATCTCATCCGTAGGAAAAACTAGGGTTTTACGAGCACAATCAATCAAAATATGATTAGAAGACGACCAATCCATGCCTAAAATTACATCTAACTATATTAAAGGCAGGCAGATCAGGTTAACAAGAAAATGTTTATCCTGAATAATGATAGGACAATTCAAACAGACAAAAGTAACCACAACTGGTTTAACGGTAGGAGTTGAAACAATAAGATCACACAACAAGGAAGAAACAGGCAATTTCAACAGTTTCACACAATCCATCGAAATAAAGGAATGCGTTGCACCCAAATCAAATAGTACAGTTAAAAGATTGCCGTTTTTGTCACACTTACCCTGTACGAGATCGTCAAAGTTTGAAGCTTCAGTCCCACTCATCGTATAAAATCTCCCTTTGGCTGTCGGTTTATTTGCTCCGACGTGATTGACAGTCGACTCCCGCTTTGGTACCTTGCAATACTTCGCCATATGTCCCAGTTGATTAAAATTAAAACATCTTAGTTCCTTCCTAGGGCAAACATTTGACATGTGACTAGGATCTCGGCAGTTAAAACATCTCCTAATCTGACCTTGATTCTGATTTCTTTGATCTCAACTCCCTGATGCAGTAAAATTCGAATGGTTTTGTTGTCGATTCTGATTATTTCCTTGCGGACAGAAATAAGGTTTTCTCTGATTCTGTTTTCCTTTCCAACTCTGATTCTGGTTCTTGAATTGAGAAGGTCCACCAGCATTCCCTCTAGTATCCTTTCCTTTCCTCATTTGCTCGATCTTTCGAATCATTTCCACTAGTGCTTGGAAATTACGAAGTTGCAGAGGTAAAACGGACTCCTTAATCTCAAATCGCAGTCCCGCTTCGAATCTTTCACACTTCCATCTTTCATTTGGTTGAGCTTGAAAGAAACAGAAGTATTTGGTAAGCGATTCAAACTTCGCCGCATACTCCTCCATCGATAAATCTTTGATATAACCCCAGAAATTGTCGTTCTCTTTCGATCCTTATACTCTCCGGAAAATATTTGTCCATAAACGCAGTTCGAAAAACATCCCAAGTAATGTCTTGATGCTCAGCCACCAACAGTAGCCTAGCACCTTTCCACCAATACTCCGCATCTCCCACCAGTAGGAAAGTAGCATAAGTGACCCGAACATCTGTCGGCGTAGCAACCAACTCGAAGATCTTTTCCAACTCCTGGATCCACAGATCAGCCTTCTCGGGATTAGCATCCAGACCAAACTGTGAAGGATTTTGACTTCGAAACGCAATCAAAGCCTTGCCTTCTACAGCCTGCAAATTCTGGACATCAATGCTGCAGTTTGATTTGCAATTGCCGCTGCTATATTCTCCATTTCTTGAGCCGCATAGTCCACTCCTTCTTCATACTCCTCATTTATGTTACCATGACCTCCTACACGACCACCTCTACGGTCACGTCCATGACCACGTCCACGTCCACGTCCACGTCCACGTCCAGCTTCTGGTTCTACCACTGGTTCCATAACTGACCTACAAATCACAATCAGTTAGACCAAAACCAGAAACTGAAACGTAAATTCACTCGTTACCACACATTACTTCTAATAAGTAATTAAAACAAGTCTAATTCAGAGATCACACAACATAGACATAACAGACCTATTTCCCGACATTCCCAAAAGACTCGACCAGCTCTGATACCACAAATTGCGACACCCTAATCTAGGGTCATCACAATATCTCCCAATTACCGAAATTAAATTATTAAATGCTGGTTACTTTCGGAAAATATATTTTTAAATCATTATTTCTATACGAAAATAGTGCTGAATTTTTTTTCCTTATACAACATAGAACCATCGTAACCATAAACAACATATACATCTATATATATATATACATCACCTTTTACATACATAGAACCTATAATAGGATATAATAAAAGAGCCCTCATAAGCACATGCTACTCTCCATCAAACTAAACAAAGAAAATAAAGATATATACATATCAGCAACAAGTAGTTCAGAACCATATTCAAAACTCATGGCTCTCTAAAGCCAGATCTAAACTGTCAAGACTCACTACCCCAAAAACTCTACCTAAAGCTGGTCAAGCTATTGAAACCCATTGGGAAGATCATGATGATCAATCCCGCCTACAACTGACGAATCTGACGATGATGCCTCCGCTACAGCTGTATCATCAGAAGAATCGTCATCATCAACCGCAGGGGGTTGAAACTCAGGATCGTCCTCAATGCATTCCTCCGGATCTTCCTCTCCCTCATTTAACTCCACTTCAGTCGGAGGTTCCGCAGGTCCTAATAACTGAAGAGGATGTGGTTGAGGTAATGCATCCATCAATCTGTGCTCTTCCAGATACTGTAGGTAAAGCCAAACCGGAGGTAGAGATACCTCGACCGTCTCCACTACGTGAATTCTCTGTTGTGGTCCTTCCTCTATTGTTCCGATCACCTCTCTACTCGGGCCATGGTAGGTGGCATTGAGTGCCCCAAGATTAATCTCCCAGGCACCACCGTATTGTGCACGATCAAAAGTGATCGTTCGGACCCTCGATTGTACCAAGGGTATGTCTGGGTCCATCTGAATGTGTGTAAGAGTGAGAAACCAATACATGGAACTTACTCAATAACCACACTCTAGCCACCATATAACACATCAACATTGATCGAATACACATAGTTATAAACAAACAGTTTATCAATGGGTTCAACACCCCAAACATCATCCATAAAAATTATGCATTACACTTCATATTCATCATCTAATTTTCGTCCTAATCTCATGAGATATCCCAACATATAATGAGTTGATCAGACTCCAGAGCCACACTGGCTAACTTGGCACTCTGCCAATAGGTGCGCAACCTCTTCCCATCCACACAGGCACACAAGGCCAAACACATTGCTAATGTCCACACTCAGGGTACCAATAGCAAGTAAGATGGGGTCTCCATGTCCTCACTAGGCACATGGGATAAATGCATATCGGAATTACCTTTCGCCGCTGGTAATTAATGCATTAAACCACAAACCGTAGGCACGTCTGCCAAATGCATGCAAAACACTTTTGTTTTGTTCTTTTCTTTGTGTTCAATCTTTCTTTGCCGAAGCTCAAAATGGCTTACGACTCACATAGTTTTAAAACACTTTTAAAACTTTTATTACAACACAGGACCTCACTGTCCGAGTGCTCAATCACGATACCTCTCGACGGATGCACCAGTCTTCGGTTCGTGGTACTAGAAAACATCTTTAATGTTTCAACACAGTATACCTGATAGCGCGGGGCGCGCGCGAGGCATGCGCTTGCGTTTCCGGCAAGTGTACCGGACTGTCGTCAAGTAATAAAAGATATCGATCCCACAGAGACTGTGTTCCCGAATCGCAATCAATTATCGAATTGAGTAAATCTGGACTGTATAAAAAAAGATTTGTATTTTGAAAAGGTTTGAATTAAGAGATAAACAAACAGAATCCAATAAAACAGAAAACAAATCTTTTTTGGTTTATTCAGATCTAAATGTGTTCCTAGGGATTTAGGTTACCAACAAGATCGTTTACGTTGCTAAGTCTGATTTACCCTTGTTAATTAGCGAAATTTCCTTGAAGGCGAGTTTATCCTCTAATAGCTTAAGCTCCCTCTCGGGTTACAAAAACCGTGCCCAATTGACCCGACCCCTACTCTCGTGGTAGTCGATCCCAGATTGGACCCTTTGCGTTTCGTGACAACTCGTTGATCCTCGAGGGACGGCTTCTAACTCTCGTGATTTCAGTCCCAAGTCTGGCTTCTATAGATCCGACACCTAAGTTCACCGCTAGGTTCCTCCTTAAAATGTCTAAGTCATGCAAATAAACCTAAGTTCACCGCTAGGTTCCTCCTTAGATCATCCACTTCTCGCAAATAAGCGGCCGCCGAATTTTACTAGTGAAAAACACTAGAAATCCTAAGTTCACCGCTAGATTCCTCCTTAGAATGTCTACGTCCCGCAAATGAGTGGTCGCCGAATTTACGAGTGATTAACACACTAGAAATCAGATCTAAAGCAAATCGAAATTAACAAAGATATTACATCAAATTCAACATCATAAACGAATCTCGGGCATAGCCCCAATCCCTGGAAACTAACTACTACTCAAGTCTTGCCATGGGGATGACAAGCTTGGTTGACAACATCATGAAAGTACAAAATCAGAGAAGAAAGGAGGAAGAAGAAGAAGATCCTAAAATGTAGCCTAAGTCTATGTGGATGTGTGTTGTTGTGTTTCAGATCTGGATCCTTGTTCCTTCTGCCTTGATCCTTATTTATAGAAATTGGGAAGTTAGAGTCCCAATCCAACTCAAAATCTGATCTATTTCGGTTGCTTCTGATCCAAGTAATGCGCGTCACGGCCGTGATGGCCATCACGGGCAGGCCGTGACGGATTCTGTTTCTGGCACTTCTCCATGCTCCAGACTCTCGCGACGCGAAATGTGTCTCACGACGCGAGACCTAAATTTTCATGCTTGTCACGGCTGTTATGGTAATTACGCCTAGGCCGCGACGGTCTCTGACTTGTGGGGGTTTTGAGTCACGGCCGTGATGGCTATAACGGCTAGGCCGTGACAGACTCTGACTTCAGCCTTTGTTCTTTTTCAGTTTTACTCGATCATGGCCGTGATGGGCATCACGGCTAGGCTGTGATGTGCTCTGTTTGGCTCATTTTCTTCACTTTTAAAGCCCTATCTTCATCCAAACTCCATCATGGTTGATCTTGAGCATTTTACCCTTGATTTCTGCAAAACAACACACGAAAACCGCCTTACCTGTTCCAAAGGAAAATTACCCTAAAATCTAATTAAAAAAATGCCTAAACTACATGAAAATGCATGCAAAATGATAGACAAAGATGATGTGAAATCACACTCATCAAATCACCCAAAGCTTAAGATTTTGCTTGTCCTCAAGCAATTACTAAGGCCATAAGATATAAATCATTCAAAGCATGGATAGTGAACCAAGAACCCTAGCAACTAATCCAAGTGACAGGCATATTTAATAAGCACCCAAGAGATAATCAATTTAGTCCAATTAGAAGCTTAGGTTCTTCAAATTCATATTCTCACTGATTCAGGCACTCAACTCACCTCACTCAAGTGTTTAAGGGTATATATGACAATTCGCTTAGTTTCCTCAGGGAAAGTATTCTACCATCATAGGCTTGACTATTAACCAAATCTCTACTTTATTAATGAAAACACGTAAGAATCAAGAGGTCTTTTCCTTTGGTTGTAAAGTGGCCATGGGATTTATTGTTAGGTGGGAAAATCAAGGAAAGGGAAATTCAAGAAGGCTAAACAAATTATCAAACATTGCAAAGCATGACACCTTCTAAACTTCCTTTTTGGGCATTGATACACTTTTCCACCCCTTTTTTTCTTTCTTTCTTTTTATTTTTATTTCTCACTTTCTTTTGTCATCCCCTTCTCCGTTTTTTTTGTGTTTATTTCATTTTTATTTATTTGGAGAAGGGGAGATTTATAGCTCAAGAGAAATTTTTCTAGCTTTTTCATCCCATACTTTTTCAAACTACCTTTTTACCCTTTTGTATTACTTTAAAAGGTTCCATACAAAGCATTATTTATCAAAACATCTCATGGTACCAAGAAAAGTATTTTAATTTTTAGGCTCAAAATTGGGCAACTAAGGGGTAGCATTTAATCAATTGAATCTCAGAAGGCCGGAAAAATACCTAGTGCCTCAATCATTTTCAAAAAATGTTTTCAAAAATTTTTAAGTTTCGAAACGGTTTCATTTCAAGTTCTAGAAAATACAGTCCGAGAGGAATTAAATCACTCTATCACAAGAAATGGGGTAGATTTAGTGAGTACCCCTTTTTGGCTCAAAATCTTACATTTAGTAGTTCAAAAATCAGTGAGAAACACAAATCTAAGGAACCACATGCTAATTATTAACTATCAAAAGATTATCTCAAGAATTTTTATTTTTAGCCATGTCACAAGAATAAATTAAAAATTGGGTTCGAAAATTCACTATCTCAATTCATTTGGCTCCAAGTTCCCACAATTGGATGCATGTTCTAAGTGAGGGGCAATCTAGAGAATGTGATCATACCAATCTATGCCTATGTGAATGCAATATGAATGCAACAATGCAAATGCAAAAATACCCCCACCCCAAGCTTGATTACTTACATTGTCTCCAATGTAAATAATCAAGTCGGAGAGAGGAGAAAAATTGGAACAACTTACCGAGGTGGTAGCGGGTGTTGGCTTGCATTCCAGTCAAAACTTGGGTGGAAATAGCATCACGGCCGTGAGGCTTGTCACGGCTGGGTCGTGATCCTTTCTGGTGCTCTTGTTTAGTTCATCACGGTCGTGACTACTGTCACGGCCAGGGCGTGATGGCTTCTGACTTTATTTTTTCTCTGCTCTTCTTCCCTTCTCAACCTGAAAACACTAGATAAACCTATTAATGATATTTTTGCCTCTTGATCTTCTCAAATTATTCAAGAGGTGAATTCAAAAACAAAAGGAAAAGGGAAAGAAAACTTGGGTTGCCTCCCAAGAAGCGCTTATTTATGGTCTTAAGCTTGACCATACTTCCTTCAATCAACCAGGGTCGGCTGGGCGTAGAAGTGCAGGAACACTTCTCTTCCAAGGAACTCCCTCAAAGAGCCGATTCCGCTCATACGGCCAATAATGCTTCCGCTTTGCTCTTTTCTCTCGGAGCTTCCTAGCCTTCCTTCCTCTCGGCGGAAGTTTTGTTTCCACATGGTAAGCCACTCCAATTCCATCACTACTGGGTGTGTCATTAGCCATGCATATCTTCGGAGTTGCTTCCATGTTGAGCTCTTCTTTTACCACTGGAGACGTTAAATCCATCCTGCACACATGGCTCTCAAAAGAAGGGTTATTATAAGAGTTAGTCAATTGAAAATCTACCCTACCTTCCTCTACATTTAGAGAGAGTTTACCATTCCTTACATCTATTACTGCTCCAGCGGTGGCCAAGAATGGCCTTCCTAAAATGATGGGGAATTCAGAATTCCCTTTCATGTCCAATACCAGGAAGTCGGTAGGGATGAAGAATTTCCCTACCTTTACAGGAACATTCTCTAGTATGCCTAGAGGAGTCCTAGTTGAGCCATCTGCAAATTGTAAGGAGAATTTGAATGGTCTCAACTTCTTGCTTTCCAACCTTTCCATGATAGTGAGGGACATCAAGCTCGCACTAGCCCCTAAGTCACATAAGGCTTGGTCGATTTGCACTTTTCCAATCGAGCAAGCGATAGAGAAACTACCTGGGTCTTTCAGTTTAGGAGGCATATTATATTTTTTCATGACATTTGGCTCCTCAGTTAAGCTCTTAGTTTCTACTTCCACTTGCTTTCTCTTGACCAACCTTTGTGGGAAAGGTATCGGGGGTTGGTACGGTGGTGGAGGGACATACTTTGGTTCTGGCTCTTCCTTTTCGCTCGTGTCCTCCTCTGGTTCCACGTCCTCTTCCCCCACCCCAAGCTTATCATCCCTCAAGTGTATGGCATTACAATGCTCAATGGGATTAGCTTCGGGTTGTCCCGGGAATGTACCCTTAGGTCTAGTGTATGTGTTGGCTTGTTGGGCAATTTGTGTTTCTAGCATCTTACTATGGATGGCTAAGTTGTCTACCTTGGATGCTAGCTCTTTTATTGCCTCGTTCACTGCCCTGCCTTGTTGTCTAAACTCCTCATTTTGTTTTGTCTGAGTTTCGACAAAACTTTCCAATAAAGACTCGAGTTTAGACTGCTGTACTTGAGGATACCCCGGAGCGGGTTTCCTATTACCTTGGCCCTCTTGGAACTCATGGTTCAGCGTGTTGCTGTAGTTGCCGTAGGAGAGGTAAGGGTTGTTCTTCCTTTGGTTGTAGGGATTTGGGGGAGCATAGTTGGGCAACTTTGGGTTTGTATCATAGAAGTTGTGACAAGCGTTCACTTATTCACCCGAAGCGCCGGATCCATGAGCAATTCCACGTGGGCACTCCATGATGTCGTGTCCCTGCATTCCACAAATCTCACAAACAAGGTTAGTAGCACCTATTGCACTCACATTAGCCCTTTCAAGCCGATCAAAACGTTTATTAAGTGAGTCTATTTTTGACATTATAAGATCAGTGCTATTTACTTCAAACTTACCCCCCGAAATCTTGTTCGGGTTATTACCTCTTTCTGAACCCCATTGGTGGTAGTTGGTGGCCACGTTTTCAATGATGTTGAATGCCTCAGTCAGAGGCCTATTCATAAAGGCTCCACCAGCTGCAGAATCGAGTGACACCTTCGAAGAGTAATCCAATCCGTTGTAGAAGGTGTGCACTAGTAACCACCTCTCGAGACCATGGTGTGGGCAAGACTCCAGCAGTCCCTTGTAGCGATCCCAAGCTTCCGATAAGGATTCTCCGTCTTTTTGGAAGAAGCCGGTGATCTGGGATCGTTTGTAGGCCGTCTTGGATGGAGGGAAAAATTTCTCCAAGAACGCCTGTTCCAGTTGGTCCCAAGTAATCAAGGTGTTGGCGGGCAATTGCTTTAGCCAAGCCTTTGCTTTTCCAGTCAGAGATGAGGGGAACAACCTCAAGCGAATAGCATCGACCGGTGCACCATGAATCCTAATTGCATCGGTGAACTCCAAGAATGTTTCTACGTGATCAGTCGGGTCCTCCGAGGGCAATCCTCCGAATTGGTGGTGCCTAATCATGTTGATTAGCATAGGCGGTATAGTGTAGTTTTCCACCTCAATCTCTGGCCTAGCAATCCCAGTTCGCAAGCCTCTCGCATTTGGGGCTGCGTAGTCCTTCAAAGGTTTTGTATCCGGTTGATTCGCCATGAGTGGAATGGGGGTCAACCTTTCTCCCTCTCTTTATAGTCTCCTACGTCTGTGAAAGGTCCTCTCGATCTCTGGATCAACCTCACTAAGGCTCCCAAGACTTAGGGATCTTTGCATATAACACACAGAGAGATGGATACACTAGAAGGAAAGAATTTTTCTTTTCTTTTCTTTTTTTCCAGATATAAAAACCAAATGAATAAATAAAAATGAAAGGTCCAGAAAAATCAATTCAAAAATTGAATTGAGATTCGAAAAGGCACAGTCCCCGACAACGGCGCCAAAAACTTGACAGCTGCGGCGCGCGCGACGCGGGCGCGTGCGATTCCGGCAAGTGTACTGGACTGTCGCCAAGTAATAAAAGATATCGATCCCACAGAGACTGTGATCCCGAATCACAACCAATTATCAAATCGAGTAAATCTGGACTGTTTGAAGAAGAGGTTTTGAAAAAGGATTTTTATATTTTGAAATAAGGGATAGTTAAAACAGAATCAAATAAAACATAAAACAAATCTTTTTTGGTTTTTTCAGATCTAAATGGGTTCCTAGGGATTTAGGTTACCAACAAGATCGTTTACGTTGCTAAGTCTGATTTACCCCTGTTAATTAGCAAAATTTCCTTGAAGGCGAGTTTATCCTCTAATAGCTTAAGCTCCCTCTCGGGTTACAAAAACCGTGCCCAATTGACCCGACCCCTACTCTCGTGGTAGTCGATCCCAGATTGGACCCTTTGCGTTTCGTGACAACTCGTTGATCCTCGAGGGACGGCTTCTAACTCTCGTGATTTCAGTCCCAAGTCTGACTTCTATAGATCCGACACCTAAGTTCACTGCTAGGTTCCTCTTTAAAATTTCTAAGTCATGCAAATAAACCTAAGTTCACCGTTAGGTTCCTCCTTAGATCATCCACTTCTCGCAAATAAGCGGCCGCCGAATTTTACGAGTGAAAAACACTAGAAATCCTAAGTTCACCGCTAGGTTCCTCCTTAGAATGTCTACGTCCCGCAAATGAGTGGTCGCCGAATTTACGAGTGATTAACACACTAGAAATCAGATCTAAAGCAAATCAAAATTAACAAAGATATTACATCAAATTCAACATCATAAACGAATCTCGGGCATAGCCCCAATCCCTAGAAACTAACTACTACTCAAGTCTTACCATGCATTTACCCATTAAAATATTATCCATGAGAGCAAAGAACATTTAAATTTTGCCATTGGCTTGAGTACTTCAATTTTTACAATATGAATGTGTGAATCATTATAGTGATATCATTATCTTCACTCTACAGAAAATGGTTACCACCAGCCTGAAAATCACAATTGTTCGGCAGTATTTTCGTGGGTCAGTCAGATTCTTGTTTGTGGAAACAGTGACCTTGCTGCATCTGGGACTGGTAATGGTTCTGTTCGAGTATGGGCAATTGAAAGCGAGGCCAAGGACATTAAACCTCTTTATGATGTGCCATTGGTAAGTAAAAGAAATAGCATCAAAGCTCAGCTGCCTTTTTCCTTGATGAGTTTGTTTAGATGTTAAATATAGCTTCTGCTGCAAGTCTCATAATTTATAAGTAGTTCTCTCCCCTTCTGTACAAATGTTACTGATTAAATTCTAAACATGCTACTCTTTATCTGTCCATTGTTAGATTGACATTAGTGCTGAGTTTTATTTGCAGTTTGACAAACCCATTGCCATTAATTAACTAAACCTTTTGCATCACAGATTGGTTTTGTGAATTCCTTGGTTTTCGCAAAATCAGTAAAATTCTTAGTTGCTGGAGTTGGGCAGGTAAAGTTTTAGTTGAACTGTTCTACTCTGCTTTCAATGCCATGCTCTTTCTTGTCTCTGTACATTTTACTGAATTTCTTTCTGAAACACTGAATGTTTATCATCTGCCGAAAAGCTGAGTCTTTCAAATTTCTACTTTGGAAGTTTATAACAAGGAATGGAGTTTGGTTTAAACTACTCGAAGTTGATCTTGCACTCAGGGCTTTGCTAATTCATCGAGGATTACATGGAGGCAAGTCTCGAATTTCTTAATCATCCAGGCCGACTAAATGGATATCTATAATGGTATTTACGAAAACCCTTATGCAATTTTTTAATTTAAATTAAAAAATTAAAAAATTAAAAGAATTAATTTATTATTTATGGTTTTATAGTACCCCCGTCAACCGAATGACAACGACTGTGGCTACTACGTTCTGAAATTTATCAAGGATATCATCATTCAAAACCAAATGCAAATCCCAACGATGGTATTTAATTTCAGTTCTAGCTTATATAATTTAATAACTAAGATTTAGTCATTCTAATTTGATTTAATTTTCATTTTGAAGTATTTTCCTGAATGTAAATGCATCACATACTCCGATGATCAACTTACTCAACTTAAAGACGAGTGGTGTCGTTATGTGGTTATGAAAAATCAATAATTAAAAGGTACGACATACTCTGATATTATGCTAGCCATTGTCTCTCCTATATTATTAGACTTGTGTGTATGTGCAAGTGATCTGTATGTGTATCTTATGCAGGCCGAAAACAAAGACTTTGTGCGATCAAGCAGAAGATGGAAGCAGCTAGCATGCACAAATTGTTTATAATTACTAGTGTGTTGATTAGCTTGTACACATTGTTAGTATGCATGGTTATTATCTAGTGTAGGTTAGCGACCTTTTGGTTTATGGACCTAAATAGTAGAATTGGTTATGTGTAAGCGTTACTGTGAATTGTGTTAAAGTATATTACTTAATTAATTGGTTATATATGCATGATTTTGATATTTGGTTTGGTTTATATATATATATATATGCTTACCAATATGTAAGCTTTGTACATTATATATGTGTATGTGTGTGATGTACCTAAATGCAGTGTTACTGTGAATTGATGAGGGATGGTTGTGCATGTGAGAAATGTAGAAAAACAGTGAATAATGAAAAAAAGGGAGGGGGGGGGGGGGTTAGGTAGCGCTTTCTTGAAAAAACGCTGTCTAAAGTGACAAATAGACAGCGCTTCCTTAATAAAGTTCTGTCTAAAGTATGTAATAGATTGTCTTTAGACAGCGCTTTCTCAAAGAAGCACTACCTATTCCTACTTTCAGTAGCGCTTTCTTGAAAAAACGCTGCCTAAAGTGAACAAATAGATAGCGCTTCCTTGAGAAAGCGCTGTCTAAAGTATGTAATAGATTGTCTTATTACCAACTTTAGACAGCGCTTTCTCAAGGAAGCGCTACATATTCCTACTTTCAGTAGCGCTTTCTTGAAAAAAGGTTGCCTAAAGTGACAAATAGATAGCGCTTCCTTGAGAAAGCGCTATCTAAAGTATGTAATAGATTGTCTTATTACCAACTTTAGACAGCGCTTTCTCAAGGAAGCGCTACCTATTCCTACTTTCAGTAGCGCTTAAAAAAGCGCTACTGAATCTCTCCCACCTTCAGTAGCGGGTGAATAGATAGCGCTTTGAAGCGCTACTAAAGGCAAAAAAAAAGCGCTACTAAAGACATTTTCTGTAGTAATGATGGGGATGACAAGCTTGGTTGACAACATCATGAAAGTACAAAATCAGAGAAGAGAGGAGGAAGAAGAAGAAGATCCTAAAATGTAGCCTAAGTCTATGTGGATGTGTGTTGTTGTGTTTCAGATCTGGATCCTTGTTCCTTCTGCCTTGATCCTTATTTATAGAAATTGGGAAGTTAGAGTCCCAATCCAACTCAAAATCTGATCTATTTCGGTTGCTTCTGATCCAAGTAATGCGCGTCACGGCCGTGATGGCCATCACGGGCAGGCCGTGACGGATTCTGTTTCTGGCACTTCTCCATGCTCCAAACTCTCGCGACGCGAGACCTAAATTTTCATGCTTGTCACGGCTGTTATGGTAATTACGCCTAGGCCGTGACGGTCTCTGACTTGTGGGGGTTTTGGGTCACGGCCATGATGGCTATCACGGCTAGGCCGTGACAGACTCTGACTTCAGCCTTTGTTCTTTTTCAGTTTTACTCGATCATGGCCGTGATGGGCATCACGGCTAGGCCGTGATGGGCTCTGTTTGGCTCATTTTATTCACTTTTAAAGCCCTATCTTCATCCAAACTCCATCATGGTTGATCTTGAGCATTTTACCCTTGATTTCTGCAAAACAACACACGAAAACCGCCTTACCCGTTCCAAAGGAAAATTACCCTAAAATCTAATTAAAAAAATGCCTAAACTACATGAAAATGCATGCAAAATGATAGACAAAGATGATGTGAAATCACACTCATCAATACCTCACATATACAATATAGGCCCTCAAACTCCAAATGACTGAGTCCATCACAACACAGAACATTAGTACCCCGACGTCTCGGTTACTAAGTCCAATTGTACTTTCAACACGGTTGAATCAACTTTTGATTTTTAGAAATTCTTTTCCCAAGGTAGAAATTCATTATAAAATCCTTAAATAATAAAAATTAGTTTTTCACAAACCAATGAGCCACTTGAGGTTTTTTTTCCCTTCAAAATAAGCACTGTCGTTTCGAAAATACTTGCTGTCTACATTTTCCAAATTTTGCCGTCAAATATTATTTTTAAGGCTTTTGAAGCCAAAACTTAACTTTTTCCACTTAATTAATTTTCTAGAATCATGATTAACTTATTTTCACCAATTAATTTCATAAAAGAATATTTTGTAATATTCCGGGTTTTCTTACGTAAAATTTAGCAATGATAAAATATTTTCACGGTTTCGCGCTCGTTGTGACTCATAATTCACTTTTCCAAAAATAAATTATTAAAATAATAATATTCTTCAAAACTCCTTATTTTTCTCAAAATAAATTCCCTTTAATATTATATATATCAATATTTTGCCGTTAAAACATTGAATATAATTTGCGAAGCTTCTTAAAGCTTTTATCCGACTTTCTTAATTGTGCACTGACCACTGTCAGGCTTCTCACACATCAAACAATAGTTATATCACAGATATTTCCCAGGCAGATCATGCATCACAATAGCATAATATAATTGCAAATAACCAATTAACGCAATTAAAACCACACAGATACAAATAACACAACAATAAACAACATAAATAAATACTAACAAACAAATAATTACAAACAACCACGGGATAGCATATAGCCATTGAATAAAATCCTCCAGTGTTCCCCTCTTACCTCTTGAAGACTTTTTGATGAACTTACAAATCCTTCGGAATTTCGGTTACCTTGTAAACGTCGTACTCAACTAACCTTCAACCATTACAACCAAACCGTTACAAATCAAGAAACTAAAACATTCTAAACCCTAATACATAGTCACGGCCTCTAGGGTTTTTAAATGACTAAAACTTCTAATCATGATTAAGTTATGGATTAATGATCCTTGATTAACCTAAATCATAGATTAGTGACTAAATGACTAAGTTTAAAACTCAAAACTTCCTAACTCTTTTATACATGGATTCGGCCTCAATAGGTTCATAGGGCTTGGGTTCTTAGTTTAACAAATCAACTTGGATTTATAAAGCATACATACTAAGAGCTTGATTTCTAAGATCATTTATGAAAACCATGAACAAAACTCACCCACTTAGGGTTCGGCCAACATAAAGATTTTTGAGTAAAATATTCATTTTAAGAGACTAACATGGATTAGAGTGTGTAGTCATACATGCCATATAGAATACATGATCATACATGACAACACATGAACAAAACTCTACCAACCCTAATATGATAGATTCGGCCAAGACTGGATTTTTAGGAAAGAAATTTTTTATTACATCATGCTCTTGGATTTAGATTATATACTTGATATCAAGAAGATAGAAAGTAGTTTCATCATCATTAGATTTTTCCAGAATTTATTATGACCTTTCAAAGTTCTAGGGTTAGAAACTTTAAAGTGATGAACAACTATGATATAAGCCTTGAATCAAGAAACTTGCTAAAGAACCTAGACATGATTAAGAATGAAGATTAGGATTTACCTCTTGAAGATCAATGACAACGAAATCCAAGAAACTTGCTTCGCAAATCTATCACTTAAGAACTTATGAACTTTAGGGTTTTGGAAACAAATGGCAAAAGAAACTAAGTGAAAAGTGAGAGTATGGTATTTATATAGGTAGTGGCGCCATTTTGGGAAGGTTCTAGATGATGATGAGTTGTCTTGCTAAAGGATTCAAATGCAATTAAGTTCTAAGGACCAAGTTGCAAAGATTCCATAAGTTGAAGGACTAGTTTGCAAATTATCAATGAAGTGTCATGATGATGATTTTATCACATTAAATTCAAACTTATCTTGACTTTGTTGGCTGATTTTGGTGTCATAGATATTTTTAGGATGATTCATGAAGATTTGAGAAGAATCAAGAATATTGAAGAAAAATCAAGAATGATGTATAATAATGTGGAACATTGTGGAACACTCTAGAAAAATCTTGATTCATCCACAAATGAGGCAGCAATCTATCCTCATGGGCTTGCGCATGGGCTAGGTTAGTTTGGGCTTGGTTTCATTTTTTTTGTGGGGCCCACTTGAAGATTTAAGCTTTAAGCTTAAGATAGGAAAGTTAAATGGGTTTTATGAAATCAATCCATGAACTAGAAAATTTTGGGCTTCTAAGCCACGACCATTTGAGATTGGGAACAAGGATTCTAGCCCAATTCTCTTTAACAAACTTAAAAACTAGTTTAGGGACAAAAGGGTAATTAATAGAAAGTTCAGGGGCTTAAACGTAAAATTCATAAATTTTCTATTTAACCCTGAAAAATCTTCTAGACTTAAAAATATGATTCATACCCTTGAATCATCTCAAAATTCTAAGATAAACCCTCTATCTACTCTTAGCAACTCTAATTTCCCTTCTGTCGTCTACCCGATTACGTGTTTCACTTGAAAAACGTAAATTATTTTATTTTTTTCTGAAAAAAATTCTAAAAATACAGAATCGTAGAAAATAACATACTAAACTTAAGTCTTTAGTTCACGAATTAAAATTACGTCTTTTGAGCAGTATTATTATACTGTCAATGGAATTTGCAGGCAGGGTTTCGCCTAACTTTCCAACCTAAATTTTAATCGTAGATTCCTACGGTCAAGTAGGATTGAGTAGTAAACTCCGTTTATTCAAAATAATTCTCTAAAACTCAAATAACTTTATAAACATATTTTTATGTATTACTATTATTTAAAACAGTGAAATACAGGGTGTTACATCTAATGCTTATATTACGATTAAGTTTTAGTTAATTAGGTTTTTCTTTAATGGGACATCTAGATGTCTCAACTAATATAGTCCTAAGTTGGTCAACTAGTAAAAACCATTAGGGAGACCTCTATGGCCATCCCTATCAGGAGAAGGATCAAATGAAACTACTCCTACTCCTACTCCGCCATCAGTTGCGGGGTCAACCTCCTCCTCTAACGGGTGATACTCTACAACCTCCTCGCCCTTGTGAGGATCCTCCTCAATCATGTCGTCCTCTTGGGGATCTTCCTTAATCATATCATCATTTTCATCATACCCTCCAACGACGATCAGGGGAGCAGGTAACTCTGGCACTAAGGGCACGGGTGCTGCTCCAGGTACATTATGTAGGGGTGGAGGCTGGTGGTAGGTGTAACACCCTGTATTTCACTGTTTTAAATAACAGTAATACATATAAATATGTTTTAAATTTATTTGAGTTTTATAAAATTGTTTTAAATAAATAGAGGTTAGTACTCAATCCTACTTGACTGTAGGAAGCTACGATTAAAATTTAGGTTGGAAAGTCAGGCGAAACCCGGCCTGCGAATTCCATTGACAGTATAATAATACTGCTCAAAAGACCTAATTTTAATTCGTGAACGAAAGACTTAAGTTTAGTATTTTATTTTCTACAACTTTGTATTTTTAGAATTTTTTCAGAAAAAATAAAATAATTTACGTATTACGGGCGGAAAGCATAATCGGATAGACGACGGAAGGGAAATTAGAGTTTCTAAGAGTAGCAAGAGGGTTTATCTTAGGATTTTGAGATGATTCAAGGGGATGAATCATATTTTTAAGTCTAGAAGGTTTTTCAGGGTTAAATAGAAAATTTAGAAATTTTACGGTTAAGTCCCTGAACTTTCTGTAAATTACCCTTTTGTCCCTAAATTAGTTTTTTTCGTTTTTCCAAGTGGATTGGGCTAGAATCCTTGTTTCTAACCTTAAATGGTCGTGGCTTATAAGCCCAAACTTTTCTAATTCATAGTTGAGTCCATAAAGCCCATTTAAGTTTCTTATCTTAAGTTTAAAGGCTTAAATCTTCAAGTGGGCCCCACAACAAATAAGAAAATGAAACCAAGCCCAAATGTGTCAAGCCCAAATACATAAGACCATGAGAGAAGATGACTTTCTCATTTGATGGATGAATCAAGATTATTCTAGAATATTCCACACTTTTCTACATCATTCTTGGTTTTTCTTCAACATTCTAGGTTATTCTCAAATGTTCTTGAATTTGTCTTAACTTATCCTTGACTCATCAAATAAGCCAACTAAGTCAAAGATAAGCTAGCATTTAATGTGACAAAAATCATCATCATGACATTTTATTGTCTATTTGCAAACTAGTCCTTCAACTATTGGAATCTTTGCAATTTGGTCCTTAGAACTTAATTGCATTTTGATCCTTTAACATGACAACTCATCTTCATATAGAATTTTCTTGAGATGTCGCCACTCACACTATAAATACCCTCCTCTCACTTTTCATTTAGTTCTTTGGTCATTTGCTTTCTAAAAACTCTAAAGTTTCTAAGTTTCTTAGTTCTAAGTTGTAAAGCAAGTTCTTGGATTTCCTTTGTCATTGACTTTCAAGAGGTAAATTCTAATCTTCATTCTTAATCATGCCTATGTTCTTTAGTAAGTTTCTTGATTCAAGGCTTATATTATGGTTGTTCATCATTTTCAAGTTTCTAAGCCTAGAACTTTGAAAAATCATAATAAATCCTAGGAAAATCTAATGATGATGAAACTACTTTCTATCTTCTAGATATCATGTCTACTATCTAAATCCAAGAGCATGAAGCAATCAAAAATCTTTTTCTTGAAAACCTAGCTTTGGCCGAACCTATCACCTTAGGGTTGGTAGAGTTTTGTTCATGTGTTTTCATGTATGATCATGTATTCTATATGGCATGTATGACTACACACTCTAATCCATGTTAGTCTCTTAAAATGACTATTTTTCTCAAAAAAAAAATATTCATGTTGGCCGAACCCTAAATGGGTAGTTTTGTTGAGTTTTGTTCATGATTTTCATAAATGATCTTAGAAATCAAGTTCTTAGTATATAAGCTTTATAAATCCAAATTGATTTGTTTAACTAAGAACCCTAGCCCTATGAACCTATTGAGGCCGAATCTATGTATAAAAGAGTGAGGAAGTTTTGAGTTTGAAACTTAGTTGTTTAGTTGATAATCTATGATTTAGGTTAATTAAGGATCATTAATCCATAACTTAATCATGATTAGAAGTTTTAGTCATTAAAAAAACCCTAGAGGCCGTGACTATGTATTAAGGTTTAGAATGTTTTAGTTTCTTGATTTGTAACTCTTTGGTTATAATAATTGAAGGTTAGTTGAGTACAAGTTTACAAGGTAACGGAAATTCTGAAGGAGTCTGTAAGTTGAGCAAGGAGTCTTCAAGAGGTAAGGGGGGAACACCGAGGAGGATTCTATTCAATGGCTATATGCTATCCAATGGTTGTTTGTAATTATTTGTTAGTATTTATTTATTTATGTTGTTTATTGTTGTGTTATTTGTATCTGTGTGGTTTACTTTGCGTTAATTGTTTATTTGCAATTATACTATGAACTGTGATGCATGATCTGCCTGGGAAATATCTGTGATATAATTGTTGTTTGATGTGTGAGAAGCCTGACAGTGGTCAGTGCACAATTAAGAAAGTCGGATAAAAGCTTTAAGAAGTTTCGTCAAATTATATTCAAGGTTTTAGTGGTAAATTATTGGTATATGATATCAAAGGGAATTTATTCTGAGAAAAATAAAGAGTTTTGAGAAATATTATTATTTTAATACTTTATTTTTGGAAAAGTGAATTATGAGTCACAACGAGTGCGAAACTGTGAAAATATTTTAGTACTGCTAAATTTTATGTAAGGAAACTCGGAATATTACAAAATATTCTTTTATAAAAATAATTGGTGAAAATAAGTTAATAATGATTTTAGAGAAATAATTAAGTGGAAAAAGTTAAGTTTTTGCTTCAAAAGCCTTATAAATAATATTTGACGGCAAGTTTGGAAAAAGGGTAGACAGTAAGTATTTTCGAAACAGCAGTGCCTATTTTGAGGAAATTAAACCTCAAGTGACTCATTGGTTTGTGAAAAACTAAGTTTTATTTGTTAAGGATTTATAATGAATTTCTACCTTAGAAAAGAATTTCTAAAAATCGAAAGTTGATTTAACAATGTTGAAAATACAGTTGGACTTAGTAACCGAGACGTCGGGGTACTAATGTTCTGTGTTGTGATGGACTCAGTCATTTGGACTTTGAGGGCCTATATTGTATACAAGAGGTATACTGTGATGAATTGTATACATGAGGTATACTGTGATAAAACATTGAAGATGTTTTCTAGTAGCACGAACCTAGGACTGGTGCACCGGTCGAGAGGTGTCGTGATTGAGCACTCGGACAGTAAGGTCCTGTGTTGTAATGAAAGTTTTAAAAAGTGTTTTAAAACTATGTGAGTCGTAAGCCATTTTGAGCTTCGGCAAAAGAAAGACTGAGCACAAAGAAAAGAACAAAACAAAAGTGTTTTGCATGCATTTGGCAGACGTGCCTGCGGTTTGTGACTTAATGCATTAATTACCAGCGGCGAATGGTAATTACGATGTGCATTTATCTCATGTGCCTAGGGAGGACATGGAGACCTCATCTTACTTGCTAATGGTATAGTGCCACTGGTTGTGGACATTAGCAATGTGTTTGGCCTTGTGTGTGCCTGGCTGTGTATGCCTTTGTTTTTAAGATGGGAAGAGGATTTGCGCACCTGTTGGCAGTTGGCCAAGTTAGCCAGTGTGGCTATGGAGTCTGATCAACTCATATGATGTTGGGATATCTCATGAGATTAGGACGAAAATTAGTTGATGAATAGAAGTGTCATGTATAATTTCATGGATGATGTTTGGGGTGTTAAACCCACTGATAAATTGTTAGTTTATAACTAATTGTATGTGATAAATGTTGATGTGTTAATTGATGGCTAGACTGTGGTTATTGAGTAAGATCCATGTATTGGTTTCTCACTCTTACAACATATTCAGATGAATCCGGACGTACCATTGGTGCAGTCTAGGATTCGTACACTCACTTTTGATCGGGCACAGTATGGTGGTGCCTGGGAGATAAATATTGGGGCACTTAGCACCACCTATCATGGCCCTAGTACTGAAGTTACTGGAACAATAGAAGAAGGACCCAATCAGAGGACTCATGTAGTGGAAACCGTTGAGGTATCGCTACCACTGGTTTGGCTGTATCTTCAATATCTGGGAGAGCATGGAATGATGGATCCTTTACCTCAACCTCAACCTCTTCAGATATTAGGAAATGGGGAACCACCAGCTGAAGTGGAGTTAGTTGAAGGTGAGGAAGATCCAGAGGAATACCTAGAGGACGATCCTGAGTTTCAACCACCCGCGGTGCATGATGAAGATTCTTCAGATGAAGCAGCGGAAGCGGAGGCATCATCATCAGACTCATCAGTTGTAGGTGGGATTGATCCTTATGGTCTTCCCAATGGGTTTCACTAGCTTGACCAGCTTTAGGTATAGTTTCCGGGGGTAGTGAGTCTTGATAGTTTTAATTTGGCTTCTGAGAGCCATTAGTTTTTGAGATGGTTCTGAACCAGTTGTTGTTGGTATGTATATATCTTTATCTTCTTTGTTTAGTTTGATGGAGAATAGCCTATGCTTCTAAAGGCCTTTTTGATATCTCCTAATATAGGTGTTGTGTATGTAGACGATGAAGTATATATATATGGATGTACATATATGTTGTTTATGTTTATAAAGGTTCCATGTTACATGTTTTAAAAAAAAAAATTCAGCACTATTTTCAAATAAGGTTAGTCACTCTAAATTATATTTTCCGAAAGTAACCAGCGTTATATAATTATATTTTTGAGTTTGGGTATTAATGGGATGACCCTAGAGTAGGGTGTCGCAGTAGGTGTTTCACGTCTCCATCAAAGTCCTCTGTAGTATCCAGATAGGAGGTAGTGGAACCTCCACTGTTTTCACGCTATGTGAACATGATGTCATTCTTGCTTCAGTCCTTTTTGTCATAAGTAACGGCCCGGTATAAGTAGAGCTTCGAGCTCCCGGGTTGATCACCCAAGCGCCTCCATCATCTAAATGCTCAAAGGCTAGGCCCAGAAACCCCGAATGGGTCCGGTGATTCATGGGATCCATCTGTACACGCAAACAGTATACCATAAATAAAAACCAAACAGGAAAAATGCAAAGGTGAGATACTGACATATGAGTTTTATCAAAGTAGCCACATACGCGGCTCACAAACAATAACCTAAGTCAACAACAAATTATAACATAATCGAACTCATAGTCATCACAATTATTCAAAATAGGGATTCATACCCGACAACCAAATTCATTTTTATAAACATTTCATGTCACTTCAATATCCACTGTCTATTTCATAAATCTCCGGAGATCCTAACTTCCCTTCATCGAGCATGATAGGCCGCAATAATCCCTACAACACAATTGTTTCACGTTGGGTCGGCCTCTCAATTTAGGTCTGATCCCCAATTGTTCAAAGGTATCACGTCTCACTTAAATAATATTTGGATAGTTCCCTATTGAGTACATTACGTGCAAAGTAACCGAGTTCCAGGACCCGATATTGCAAAGCCCCAAGCATTCCGTGGATTTCGAGGCCGAATGTCCCTATAGACCCAAAGACCCAAGAATCTATCTTTGGTCCGTAACTATCAAATTTGTCAATCCACCTTTTTTGGATTGTAGCTCGATACACAATGGCACGTTTGCCAGACTATGCATGTAAACCAATGGTTTTTTTTGTTTTTCTTTTTCGTTTCGTTCTTTCTCTGTCGAGGCTTAAAGTTCCCGACTACTTTTATTTCAGGTATTAAATTTATTTTAATATCGACATAGGATTTTAAAACAAAATCAATGATTTAAAATCTCTTTCTCAAATGAACACTAGCCCGTCGTCTCGGTAATCTAGGTTCTTATCATTTTCCTTAAATTTTCCAATAGGAACACTTGCCCGATATTTCAGTAATCTAGGTCTAGCCCGATGTTTCGATAATCTAGGTCTAGCCCGATGTTTCGACAATCTAGGTCCTTATCCACTTCCATCATTTTCCACTTGGTTTTTCGTTCAGTGAAAACTAAATCGAAAAAAAAAATACAATTCTTGTCAACTTTGTGTCATATAGACATTTTTCGCTCCTGTAAATACATTGCTACAGAATCTTTTTCTTTTTAAACAATTTCTGAAAACTTCAAAATCATTAAGACATTTTCTCAATAAATTCATCAATGTAACTTTTCTTTAAATCTTTTCATTTTAAACAAAATCTTTTGGTAAAACTTAAAAGAAATCTTTCTTTTCCAAAGATTTTTCCTTCAATACTTTTAAACATTTTCATAAGGTTTTGATTCTTCCGTTTTATTTCTTTTTCCTCAAAATAGTTTCGGTTAAAAAGAAAATGTAACTTGTCCCAATTTTTGGCCTTCACTAACCCTCATTGAAAAATTATCCATGACTTTCTCCAATGCAACTTTTAACAAAATCTTTAAGCTACAAACATTTTCATTTCTTAGAAGTCTTCTCACTTTCCAAAAACAAAATCAATTTCTCAAGTTTTCTAAGTTAAGCATTTTAATGATTTAATTCTTCATTAACAAGCAATGACCAATGTCATGCCCTCAGCCAATCACAATCAAGCAATAAAATCTCAGTCAACATCATCAACAACAATAACATTAAAACTCCGACCATTCTATCAACTCTAATCATTCAAGCCAAACACCATTACAATGATTAAAAATTAACATACATTCAAACACAACAATAAGTATGTGACTAACTAAAACCCCTCAGGTAAACTCCCTTTACCTCTTGAAGAGAAGAAATTCTTTTGATTCGAATTAGTTGAAAAGATTTCCTTCCTCTTACACAGTAGCACAATACAAACCCCAATGTTCAACCTTCAATCGATCAACACATAACAAGTTAAAGCAACCAAATTAATTCTTAACCCTTTTCCTATTAGGGTTCGACCAATCATGAATAAAAAGGGTAGGGTTTTCAAATTCTCCTAATCTATTGGATACATGATCCTAAAGGTATACAAGATCAATTGACATAACTCACGAATTTTGAAAATTTTCATCCAACCTCCTTGGGTTAGGGTTTTTGCCCAAATAAGAAAATTAGGTTAGGAATTTTCTTTGGATTCAAGCTCTTGGATTTAGATAATATAGGTACTAGAGAGGTTAAATCAAGTATTAGATTTCAAAAAATTGAACAAAATCATCAAACCCCCTTTTTCTTAGGGTTTCAAATACTTAGGGTTCATAAGGTTAGGGTTTTCATTTTCATTCAATCTCTTAAACATATGTTGCTAGGATCTTAGAAAGATGATAGCAATTATCATCGATAAAAATTCCATTCATACCATTTGTTATGAATTTTTCCATGAAATCTACCAAAAATGGGTTTCAAAAAATGAAACATGAAAAGAGATGAAAATGATCTCAAGAAGAAGAATAAATGAAAACCCTAATTTGGACTTGCTAATTTGGTCCGGTAACATGTCTCACACAATTACAGTCTAGGTATGATTTTGTTTTAGTCAAAATCATTTTCTAGGCCTCGAGTAAAAAATAAAAACATATAAATATCTTACAGATATTGGAAAACAGTGAAAATTAGGGTGTTACACTCCTAGTACTAGTTTACCATAAAGTGATATGTATTTTTAAAAGTATAATACATAATGTGAATAATGTTATACTTTTTTTTTAAAAATTAATTGTTTACTATTCAGTTGGTTAATTAAGCCTTTAAATAAATTTAAAGTAAATATTCTTTTAAGTGTCATTGATTATTTAACTACTTGAGTGGTTAATTAATCTTACCTTAGCAATTTTTATTCAAAAAGTCTCAACTATAAATACATGGATTTAAAAGGGAACATTTTTTTTAAATAAAAGGCCATGCATGCAAAGGCATCACAATAGAGAAAGGTATCCCAACTAGGATGGCACCCCAGACCCTACCAATCATCTGCAGCACACCTAAAAGATATTATTAATATAAAATAGAGTTACAAGGAGAAAGCATGGGGGACTAGGCTAAGACCCATGGAGAACTATCTAAACCTGAACTGAGGTAACCCCAGTTTATCATGATAGAAATCAGACTTAACAAAATCTAGAAAAGTCTCCCACCAAGTGTAACTAGAACCAGTAGCACCAAAGGAAGCTAACTTATCAGCACAATGGTTACCCTCTCTGAAAATATGAGTAAAGATTAAATTCAACTGATCACCAATCTTCATGCAATTTCTCCATCTGCCTCTGATTTTCCAAGGGACTAAAGAGTGAGATTTAGTTGAAGCAACGACCGAAGTAGAGTCGCACTCAAACCAAATGTTTTTCCAACCTTTCTTGGAGGCCAACTCAATGGCAAGCATGACAGCACTAAGCTCAGCATGGAAAGCAGTTGTAATACCAACATAGGAGGAGAAACAACCAAAGGAATCCCCTAGGGAGTTTCTGAAAACGCCACCAGCACCAGCATGGCTCAAATTACATGGAATGTAGATAAGATGCACACTGTAAAAGTGTAAAGATAAATCTTTTGTCAATTAATTAAATAATTGATTGTGTGTGTTTATATATATATATATATATATATATATATATATATATATATATATATATATATATATATATATATATAGAATTTTAAAAACTAAAAAGGTAAAACATTACGAAAATAAATTTGGAATTTTTTTCTATTTTCACTGTTGTTGAAATGAAAATAAATCTTGGTTTTAAAGTACTCTTATTTATATAACAAATGTGGTAAACCATTTTCGATATTAATATAAATTAAATGAAATTTACAAAAGAATAAATATTTTGGTATTTAGTTTTATACTTGATTTTTATTATAGTGACATACAATGTATATTTGTACTTGCTAACAGGTCTCGTCCAACATCTCTAAAGATATTTAGTTACAAGTATAAAATGTTATTGCTAAAATTAAAACACAATATTCATAATTAAAATGAGTACAACCTATGTTATCAATCAAACATCAAAGTTGTTTGGCAGAGAAAAAGAGGATGAAGAAGGAGAAGAGGATGATAATGGAGTCTCCTTAATCAAATCAATGAAGCACCAAATTCATATAGGTAAGTTTCATGTGCTCACTTTCTGACTGCAAATATTTATTAGCATTTAAGTTATATTTTTCTCTTCAGCATCTTTTAATTTTTTAGGTTTGTCGAACTAATGATAAGAATCCAAAGCATAACCTCTTACATATTACCAATATTTTTAAAAAAATTGAACCAATAATGCAGGTAATTATTATATTGTTTTACCTAAAATTTGATGTATTATTATTATCATCATCAACAACAAAAACAACATCATTATTATGTTTTTACTTTAAAGGATTCAATTGGGTTGAAGGCCCTTGTTTTTACTTTACATGATTAACTCGTTGCGGAAAAATAAAACTTTAAATAAAGGCTGGTTGCTTTTGTAAAATATAATTTTCTAGTATCTGTAACTTTACTCGAAAATGATTACGAATTTTTTTTTCTTTCTCCATTCAAACAAACGTCATATATACATATATACATCATCAACTTTTACATCAAAGCTTTTATAATAACAGGTCATTTACCAAAGTCATAACATAAGAATATAAAGACATAACTATAATGTAGCAGTAGTCTGGAACCACAACTCAACAAGGATAGCTCTTAGTAGCCAAATATACATACTAGCAAAATACCACTACCTCAAAAAGATATCAAAAGTTCTACAGCTGGTCAATACTAATGATTGTTAGATTCAATGACTTAGAGATTTTGATATATGACAAATACAATTTAATGTGTATGCAAGTGTTTTTAGTGTCAAATTATAAAGACATGTACCAAACAATAATAAACAAGTTCAGTGAGCAATTAAAGGATAACATTCAAGGAAGAACTTGGAGGAGTCAAAGAGCTAAGACAGAGATCAAATGAATCATCAAGACAAAAGCTTAACGGAGAAATTAGATTTAAGTCTTAGATGATTTGTAAGAGAAAGAAATCTCTTAGTTACAAATAAGGTCAATTAAAAAGATGCATGAAGAAAATCAATTTTCATAACCTGCATTAAAAGGAATAAGTTTTCGTTAATGAAAATGATTTTTGGAAATAGGAAGTGCTCGTCCAAAGCACTCATCCAACATTGAAGTAATACAAAGCACTCGTACAACACTTAAGTAATACAAGCGCTCGTCCAAACACAAGTGATCGAAGCGCTCGTCCACTGAAGTGACAAGCGATCGTCCAATATAAGTGATGCGAGCGCTAGTCCACCGAGTGACAGAAGTGCTCGCCCACTGAAGTGATCCAAGCGCTCATCCACTAAAGTGACAGAAGTGCTCATCCACTAAAGTGACAAAAGTGCTCGTCCACTAAAGTGATAAGCGTTCGTCCACTAAAGTGACAGAAATGCTCGTCCACTAAGCGCTCGTCCACACATGTCTTTGGACTTGCTAAGATCTTAATGAGAAGATCCGCCCAATGACGTGGCATATGGAGCTCATCTACTAGCCCGTCCGAATGTAAAATCTTAATGGCTAGATGGATGCGGTTATTTTCAAGATGGACGCGAATTCTATAAGAACTATCAGAATCTTATTTCAAGAACGTGAATCAAGAAAATAGATTTTGTTAATCAGATCCAAATCTGTTTTGATTGATCCCAACGACTATAACTTGTTTTCTATATAAAGAGGGATCAAAGGAACACTTTTTAACAAAACGAATAACATATCAAATACAATACACATAACATTCATCATCTTCCTTGAGCTTACTGTGAAAAGAGTGTTTCAATACTCATAAGTGCTTCAATTTGTGTATCTAACTATTGAGAGTTAGGAATCAACTTTTGTTTTACATTTTGATTGTAAAGAGAGAGGGAGACTCTCTGAGTGATTAGGGTGAGGTATACCTAAGGTTGAACATTGAGGCTCTTCACAAGAGTGTGCTATCTCGAGGTGAAGGATTGCTTTGTGGTGTAAAGGTTTTTCAAGCTACCTGCCAAAGCTTGTGTGTTAGTGTGTGAAATCCCACAGGTGGAGTGGAGACTGGATGTAGGTCACAGTGGAGGTGACTGAACCTGGATAAATCTGGTTGTCTGGTATCTCTAAACTCAAACTCTTTAATTTCTGTTTATGTCCAAGAACCTATGAATTTGATGTTTAAAGTTCAATATAATTTATGTTCTTGATCTGTATAAACTATATTGAAACCTCAGTTCGATTGTAATCAAGACTGTGTTATCTGCGTTCAAAACTGAGTTGATAAAAACCATTCTTGATTGCTGGAACTGCACTAAGACTGAAACTGAAACATGCAAGTTTGTTCTTGATTGTTAATGCTTGTATCTGAAACTTGCATAACTTGTTCTTAATCTTTAAAGGTTTAATCAGTTTCTGTATTCTGTTATTACTGAGTTATTAAACCCGAACATATTCTGAATTAATCTTTCTTATCTTCATCATCTTCCAATTCAAGATTTTATATAAACCCTTCATTTATTTTGTAAAAGATCCTGAGGTCACAAATCAGCAACTCTGATTTGAAAAGTTTTGTGAAAAAGTTTTAAGAGGGAAATATTTTTGAAAACTCAATTCACCCCCCTCTTGAGTCATTGAAGCCAAAACAAAAATTGGCATCAGAGCTAAACTCTTGAGTTTTGCTTAACAGCTATAAGAGTTGGCTTACAATGACTGTTTAAATGAAGGGGCTTCCCTTGCACGCCCTCCCGCCTTCAATGGATCTTAGTATATCTATTGGAAGGAAAGAATTGTAATCTTTCTTGAGGCAGCAGGTGTTGACATATGGGATACAGTATAAAATGGACCATTTGCCCCCTCTATTGTAGATGCTAATGGTGCTCCAAGAAATAAGGCTAAAACAGAATGGAATGAGGATGATAAGAAAAGAGTTCAATATAATGTACGTGCTAACAATATTATAACATCTACTTTAAGCCGTGGTGAGCTTTTCAGGGTTTCAAATTGCAAATCAGCAAAGGAGATATGGGATACATTGCAAGTAACACATGAAGGAACCTCAGATGTCAAAAGAGCTAGAATGAACACCCTCACACATGAGTATGAGCTGTTCAGAATGAATCGAGGAGAACCTAGGACTGAAATGCAAAAGAGATTCATACACATTGTAAATCAATTGAATGATCTTGGAAAGACAATCTCAAATGAGGATCAAATTAACAAAGTAATGAGATGCTTGAGTAGGGAATGGCAACCTAAAGTCACAGAAATCTCAGAATCAAGAGACCTCTCATCAATGACCATTGCCACATTGTTTGAAAAACTGCAAGAATATTAATTAGAGTTGAACAGACTGAATGAGAGTGAAGAAATTGATAAAAGAAAGAAGGGATTGGCTCTGAAATCACAAGTCAAAGAAGTAGAAGACAGTGATGATGATAATTCAGCGCAAGAGGCAGAATCTGAAGAAGAGTAGGGAATGGTAGTTAGAAAATTCAAGAACTTCCTAAAGAAGAAAGGCAACTTCAAAAGAAAGCCATCCACTTTTCCTAAAAGAAATTTCAGCAAGGGTGACAACTCTTCCAACAACATCACATGCTATGAATGTGGAAAGATTGGCCACATGAAGCTTGTGTAACACCCCGATTTTCGCTGCTTCCTAATATCGGTAAAAAATATATAAACATATATATTTTTATCCGGGACGTAGAAAATGATTTTGGATAAACCAAGGTCATTTCCTTGTTATACTTATTATCATAAGGTTACCGGGAAGTTTTTGGTTGAAAATTCAGACGGAAACCGGTCTGCAGTTTTCTGTGTTTTCACTGACAGTAAGAGTTTACTGCTCATAAGACCTAATTTTAACTCGTGAACGAGATGAAAAATGTTTTTATCGTATTTACTACAATACTGGAAGTTTTGAAAATTTTGGTAAAAAAATTAAAATATTATATTTGTTGCGGGCGTATACGTCGAGATATCTCTAGGAAAAGCCTGTGCCAGATGAAACCCGGAGTCGGCAACGAAGCTGAGATGATGGATTTGACCGACTTGACGAGCATTTATGACGAGCTTATCCGAATCATAATGGCCATAATGGCGCATTTATGGCAAAGGGAAATTTTGCTAGGAAATGACCATTTTACCCTTGTCTTTTTATGACAATTACAAGCTAATGCCATTGAGAATTTTGACCAAATCCAACCCCAAAACCCACGGCTCCTTCCTCCATTCCAAGCATTTGGACATCACTTTTCCTAGCCTTAAATGAGGAATTATGTTAAGTGGATGAGTCATGGGTAAAACCATTTTCTCTCATCAATCACCCGAAACTGCCACGAAATCCTGACCAATTTATACTCTTAATCTCGTAAAACTTTCAACATGAAAGTTGTTCATATTTCTCTCTTATTTCCAACGACATAAAGATCATCCAAAACGGACAAGTATGTTAAGGGATATGCCCAAATTACTAAAACTGTTCTAAAACCTCATCATGTTCATCTTTCTCTCTAAGTTTCTCAAGAACACCATGAGAAATTTGTGAAGAACATCATCCTAATAATCATTTTATTTGATCATCAAGAGGTAGTTTCTCTTAATCTTGCTATTCTAAGCTTTTCTCTTCACAAGATTCTTGAGTTTATGCCTTTGATCATCATGTTCTTCATAAGATTGAAAGTTCATGAAGCTAACTTCAAAAATTCATAACTAAGAAAAATCCTTTTGACATGAAACCAATTGATATGATCTCATAATCATCTCTACTTTCATCATCTAGAAGCATATGATCATGAGAAATTTCTTTCCCTAATTTCTGGACTGGGCCGAACCTAGGTCAATGTTGTGTTCATAGGTTTTGTTTCATTTTCATGTCTTGATTCATGATTCAATCTTCTAGTATCTTGATAGTTCTTGTAATTAAGTATATATAAGATCAACAATCAAACCCTAACCTATTTGTTTCATTAAGGCCGAACTCTAGCTATGAATATTTGATGGATGTTTGATTCAAATTTTGTCTAGTAACACCTTAATCCAACTCTAGGTTTTGTATGTTGATTAAATCCAAGAGTTTAGAAATTTTAGAGATTTATATCCCCAAACTCAGCCCTTGACCGAAACCCTAGTTCTTGGAACTAGATGAGTTGTAGTTCATGTTCTTGGTTCATGATCTTAGATTAAGTGCTTAATCATGTTTAAGTTACATATGGATCATAAATCCCTAAGTTAACAAAATTTTAACTTTCCTAACCTAGAAAAGTTGTTAAGGCAGAACCTTAACCTCCATGAGTCAAGTATGTTTTTGTTTGATTTGATTTATTTTGGTTGCAATTCATTATGAAGGAATCGATCGGGTTGGTTTGACCTAAAGCCGATGGAGGAAGCTGGATCAAATCGGGAGATTATTTGAAACCGTTAGTTCAAGTCTTCAAGAGGTAAGGGGAGCTTACCTGAGGGATTTTTCTCAATAACTATTTGTTTGTAGTGTGGTTTATATGATTTATATGTGGTTGTGGTTATTTGTTTATGTTGTTTTCGTTGTGTTGTTTATCTGTGTATTGGTGTTTGACCTGCTTTTAATTTATTTAATTATCTGCAGTTGTATATTATATTGCTAAGATGCATGATCTGCCTGGGGATATAATTCTGATAATTGTTGTTGAATGTTATTTGTGAGTGTTGTTTGAGAAGCCTGACATTGGTCAGTGCACAACCGATTAATCAGATAAAAGCTTTAATAAGCTGTGAAAATTATATTCAATGTTTTATGGGAAATGTTGGAGTATAATAGTGGTGGGAAATATTGTTTTGGAAAAATAATGAGTTTTTGAGAAATATTATTATTTTAATGATTTAGTAATAAAAAAAGGAATTATGAGTCACAATGAGCGCGGAACCGTGAAAATATTTTCGCACTACTAATTTTTACGTAAGAAATTCCGGAATATTAGAAAATGTTATCTTATGAAATTAATTGGTGAAAATAAGTTAATTATGATTTTAGAAAATTATTTAAGTGGAAAAAGCCAATTTTGGCTTAAAAAGCTTTAAAAATAATATTTGACGGCAAATTTGGAAAAATGTAGACGGCAATTGTTTTGATACGGCAGTGCATATTTTGAGAAAGTTAAAACCTCGAGTGACTCATTTTTGTGAAAAACTAAGTTGTGTTATTTAAAGATTTTATCGATCAATTTCCAATTTTAAGGGATTTTTTTTTTGAAAACGAAAAATAAATTCAACCGTGTTATAAAAGTGCTGTTGAACTTAGAAACCGAGACGTCGGGGTACTAAGGTTCTGTGTTGTTATGGACTTGGGGTCCTTTGGACTTTGAGGTCCTGTAGACTTGGTGTCTACTGTATACGTTGTGTATACTGTGTTTAAACATTTAAGATGTTTTCTACTACCACGAACCTAAGACTGATTGCAAGGTCGAGAGCTGTCGTGATTGAGCACTCGGACTGTGAGGTCCTGTGTTTTAATAAAAGTTTTAAGGATGTTAAAACTGTGTGAGTCGTAAGCCATTTTGAGCTTCGGAAAGAAAAGATCGAACACAAAGAAAAGCGTCAAGAACAGAGTGTTTTCCATGCATTTGGCAGACGTGCCTGTATTCTGGCTGCGTGCCTGGTGTTCTGGCTGCGTGCCTCGGAGTCTGATCAACTCATTACTTGTTGGGATATCTCATGAGATTAGGTGTGAATGTTTAGATGATGTATAGAAGTGTTCATGCATAATTTTACAACGTTGATGTTTGGGGTGTGGAACCCAATGATAAATTGTATGCTATAATATGGATTGCTTATGTTTTTATAAACATGTAAATGTGTATGTGTCTTCTTTTGTGCCAAGCATTTAGTTATGGTGAAAAATCCATATATTGGTGTCTCACCCTTACAACACATATCAGAGACGTACAAGGGGTAGGGTTTCTACAAGAAGCAGAAGGCTGTCTAGTTCAAGGCATGTTGTGCTGCTCCAGTTGGCGGTAGTGTCTATTATTTACGACAAGCTTAGGTCCTATTGTGTTATATTATGTTTTAAGAATAAATTAAACTGGTCAGGATCTAGGTGTGAAAATATATGAGGCAGTATAGTTGTATAGCTTATATACAGTATGTATTTAAGTGTGGTTTGATTTCGTTGTTGTTGTCTTGAGGATTAAAAGAAAAAAATTTATCACCATATTTTGAAAAGATGAACGTTGAGAAAACATTATTTTCCGAAAGCAACCAGCAAATTAAGTTTTATTTCTCATAACGGGTAACCATGTGATGACCCGAGTAAGGGTGTTACATTAGTGGTATCAGAGCTGGTCGAGTCTTTCGGGATCTTTGGGAAATAGGTCTATCGTGTTGATGTTGGGTTTTCTCTGAGTTAAGTTTGGTTTGAATTGCTTCTTAGAAGTGATGTGTGTTAATATACCAATACACATTTCATTTTCTAGTTGCGGTCTAACTGATTTTGTTCTATAGGTCAGTTATGGAACTCGCACCAGAAAGTGGACGTGGACGAGGACATGGACGCGGTTGTGGAAGAGGCCGTAGAGGTGGACGTGTTGGCGGTCGTGGTAACATGAATGAGGAGTATGAAGGAGGAGTGGATTATGCGGCTAAAGCAATGGAAAATGTGGCAGCGGCGATTGCAAATCAAACTGAAGCTATGAATGTTCAGAATCCGCAAGCTGCGGAAGGCAAGGCTTTGATTGAATTTCGAAGTCAAAATCCTTCACAGTTTGGTGGGGATGCTGATCATGAGAAAGCCGATTTATGGATTCAGGAGCTGGAGAAAATTTTCGAGTTGGTGGTCACTCCTGCAGAAGTTAAGGTCACTTATGCTGCTTTCCTACTGGTATGAGATGCGGAGTATTGGTGGAAGGGTGTTCAACAATTTCTTGAAGCTGATCATCAGGAGATTACCTGGAACGTTTTCCGAACTGCATTCATGGATAAGTATTTTCCGGAGAGCGTTAGGATCGAGAAAGAGATGGAATTTCGGGGATTACAACAACAAGACATGTCTGTGGGAGAGTATGCGGCTAAGTTTGAATCACTTGCCAAATACTTCTGTTTCTTTCAAGCACAACCCAATGAGAGCTGGAAGTGTGAGAGGTTTGAAGCGGGCTTAAGATTTGAGATTAAGGAATCTGTTTTACCTCTGCAACTTCGAACTTTTCAAGCTTTAGTCGAAATGAGTCGGAAGATTGAGCAGATGAGGAAAGGAATAAATGATAAGGGAAATGTTGGAGGACCCACTAGATCCAAGGATCAATCTGAGAATCAGGGAGAAAACCAAGTGCAGAAAAAACCTTATTTCCGACCACCAGGGAATGACCAGAATATACAACAAAATCATTCGAATTTTGTTGCGATGGGGAGTAGTGGCCAAAATAATCAAAATCAAAGTCAAGTTAGAAGGTGTTTCAGCTGCGGAGATACAAGACATATGTTGGATACTTGCAATGTGAGGGAGCTAAGTGTTTCAACTGTGGTCAAGTGGGACATTTGGCAAAGAATTGCAATGCACCAAAGGGAGCTAAGTGTTTCAACTGTGGTCAAATGGGACATTGGACGAAGGAATGTAATGCGCCAAGGCGTGGATCAACTGTCAATAACACCAATGTTGTCAAGACAAAGACTGCGGGTAGAGTATATAGTGTGTGGGGAGATGAAACTTCAAACCATAACGGTAACCTCTTAACTATACTATTTTAATTCGGGTACAATTCATACTTTGTTTCGATGGATTGTGTGTTTCAACTATTCAATTGGTCACTGTGACATTTAGTATGTTTGACTGTCCTATTTTGTTCGGGATAGACGATTTCTTGACAAAATGAGTTTCTCGAGGAGACTCAACCTGGTTACTTCTACCATTTGGGGGAGAGTGACCCAATATGCAATTTGTCGGATTGTTATCCTTTTAAAAATTGTTATGTTCTTGTGAGAGAAGAAACTTTCTTAGATTCATGTTTGTAAAAGTGTACCGATCATACATTTTTACTTCCCTGAATTTGTTAAAGAATCTTTATGTACAGAATATTCTTGTATTCTTATCAGATTGATGAAATTCTTTTATATACCTTCTAGTGAGAGTATTACCTTAGGATTAAAAGATCCTATTCAGTTTCGAGTCACGAAATTTCGAGGACGATTTTTTTTTTAAGTGGGGTAGTAATGTAACACCCCGATTTTCGCTGCTTCCTAATATCTGTAATAAATAAATAAACATATATATTTTTATCCGGGACTTAGAAAATGATTTTGGATAAACCAAGGTCATTTCCTTGTTATACTTATTATCATAAGGTTACGGGGAAGTTTTTGGTTGAAAATTCAGACGGAAACCGGTCTGCCGTTTTCCGTGTTTTTACTGGCAGTAAGAGTTTACTGCTCATAAGACCTAATTTTAACTCGTGAACGAGATGAAAAATGTTTTTATCGTATTTACTACAATAATGGAAGTTTTGAAAATTTTGGTAAAAAAATTAAAATATTATATTTGTTGCGGGCGTATACGTCGAGATATCTCTAGGAAAAGCCTGCGCCAGATGAAACCCTGAGTCGGAAACGGAGCTGAGATGATGGATTTGACCGACTTGACGAGCATTTATGACGAGCTTATCCGAGTCATAATGGCGCATTTATGGCAAAGGGAAATTTTGCTAGGAAATGACCATTTTACCCTTGTCTTTTTATGACAATTACAAGCTAATGCCATTGAGAATTTTGACCAAATCCAACCCCAAAACCCACGGCTCCTTCCTCCATTCCAAGCATTTGGACATCACTTTTCCTAGCCTTAAATGAACAATTAAGTTAAGTGGATGAGTCATAGGTAAAACCATTTTCTCTCATCAATCACCCGAAACTGCCATGAAAGTTGTTCATCTTTCTCTCTTCTTTCCAACGACATAAATATCATCCAAAACAGACAAGTATGTTAAGAGATATGCCCAAATTACTAAAACTGTTCTAAACCCTCATCATGTTCATCTTTCCTTCTAAGTTTATCAAGAACACCATGAGAAATTTGTGAAGAACATCATCCAAATCATCATTTTCTTTGATCATCAAGAGGTAGTTTCTCTTAATCTTGCTATTCTAAGCTTTTCTCTTCACAAGATTCTTGAGTTTATGCCTTTGATCATCATGTTCTTCATAAGATTCAAAGTTCATGAAGCTAAATTCAAAAATTCATAACTAATTCTAGAAAACTCCTTTTGACATGAAACCAATTGCTATGATCTCATAATCATCTCTATTTTCATCATCTAGAAGCATATGATCATGAGAAATTTCTTTCCCTAATTTCTGGACTTGGCCAAACCTAGGTCAATGTTGTGTTCATAGGTGTTGTAATTAAGTATATATAAGATCAACAATCAACCCCTAACCTATTTGTTTCATTAAGGCCGAAACCCTAGCTATGAATATTTGATGGATTTTTGATTCAAATGTTGTCTAGTAACACCTTAATCCAACTCTAGGTTTTGTATGTTGATTAAATCCAAGAGTTTAGAAATTTTAGAGATTTCTAACCCCAAACTCAGCCCTTGGCCGAAACCCTAGTTCTTGGAACTAGATGAGTTTTAGTTCATGTTCTTGCTTAATGATCTTAGATTAAGTGCTTAATCATGTTTAAGTTACTTATGGATCATAAATCCCTAAGTTAACAAAATTTTAACTTTCCTAACCTAGAAAAGTTGTTGAGGACGAACCTTAACCTCCATGAGTCAAGCATGTTTTTGTTTTATTTGATTTATTTTGTTTGCAATTCGTTATGAAGGAATCGATCGGGTTGGTTTGACCTAAAGCCGACGGAGGAAGCCGGATTAAATCGGGCGATTATTTGAAACCGTTAGTTCAAGTCTCCAAGAGGTAAGGGGAGCATACCTGAGGGATTTTTCTCAATAACTATTTGTTTGTAGTGTGGTTTATATGATTTATATGTGGTTGTAGTTATTTGTTTATGTTGTTTACGTTGTGTTGTTTATCTGTGCATTGGTGTTTGACCTGCTTTTAATTTATTTAATTATCTGCAGTTGTATATTACATTGCTGTGATGCATGATCTGCCTGGGGATATAATTCTGATAATTGTTGTTGAATGTTATTTGTGAGTGTTGTTTGAGAAGCCTGACATTGGTCAGTGCACAACCGAATAATCAGATAAAAGCTTTAATAAGCTGTGAAAATTATATTCAATGTTTTATGGGAAATGTTGGAGTATAATAGTGGTGGAAAATATTGTTTTGGAAAAATAATGAGTTTTTGAGAAATATTATTATTTTAATGATTTAGTAATAAAAAAATGAATTTTGAGTCACAATGAGCGCGGAACCGTGAAAATATTTTTGCACTACTAATTTTTACATAAGAAATTCCGGAATATTAGAAAATGTTATCTTATGAAATTAATTGGTGAAAATAAGTTAATTATGATTTTAGAAAATTATTTAAGTGGAAAAAGCCAATTTTGGCTTAAAAAGGCTTTAAAAATAATATTTGACGGCAAATTTGGAAAATGTAGACGGCAAGTGTTTTGATTCGGCAATGCATATTTTGAGAAAGTTAAAACCTCGAGTGACTCATTTTTGTGAAAAACTAAGTTGTGTTATTTAAAGATTTTATTGATGAATTTCCAATTTTAAGGGATTTTTTTTTAAAACGAAAAATAAATTCAACTGTGTTAAAAGTGTTGTTGAACTTAGTAACCGAGACGTCGGGGTACTAAGGTTCTGTGTTGTTATGGACTTGGGGTCCTTTGGACTTTGAGGTCCTGGAGACTTGGTGTCTACTGTATACGTTGTGTATACTGTGTTTAAACATTTAAGATGTTTTCTACTACCACGAACCTAAGACTGATTGCAAGGTCGAGAGGTGTCGTGATTGAGCACTCGGACTGTGAGGTCCTGTGTTTTAATAAAAGTTTTAAGGATGTTAAAACTGTGTGAGTCGTAAGCCATTTTGAGCTTCGGCAAGAAAAGATCGAACACAAAGAAAAGCGTCAAGAGTAGAGTGTTTTCCATGCATTTGGCAGACGTGCCTGTATTCTGGCTGCGTGCCTGGTGTTCTGGCTGCGTGCCTGGTGTTCTGGTTGCGTGCCTGGTATTCTGGTTGAGTGCCTGGTGTTCTGGCTGCGTTCCTGGGTGTCTGATCAACTCATTACTTGTTGGGATATCTCATGAGATTAGGTGTGAATGTTTAGATGATGTATAGAGGTGTTCATGCATAATTTTACAACATTGATGTTTGGGGTGTGGAACCCATTGATAAACTGTATGCTATAATATGGATTGCTTATGTTGTTATAAACATGTATATGTGTATGTGTCTTCTTTTGTGCCGAGCATTTAGTTATGGTGATAAATCCATATATTGGTGTCTCATCCTTACAACACATATCAAAGACGTACAAGGGGTAGGATTTCTACAAGAAGGAGACGGCTGTCTAGTTCAAGGCATGTTGTGGTGCTCCAGTTGGCGGTAGTGTCTATTAGTTACGACCAACTTAGGTCCTATTGTGTTATATTATGTTTTAAGAATAAATTAAACTGGTCAGGATCTAGGTGTGAAAATATATGAGGCAGTATAGTTGTATAGCTTATATACAGTATTTATTTAAGTGTGGTTTGATTTCATTGTTGTTGTCTTGAGGATTAAAAGCAAAAATTTTATTACCATATTTTGAAAAGATGGACGTTGAGAAAACATTATTTTCCGAAAGCAACCAGCAAATTAAGTTTTATTTCCGCATAACGGGTAACCATGTGATGACCCGAGTTAGGGTGTTACATTAGTGGTATCAGAGCTGGTCGAGTCTTTCGGGATCTTTGGGAAATAGGTCTGTCGTGTTGATGTTGTGTTTTCTCTGAGTTAAGTTTGGTTTGAATTGCTTCTTAGAAGTGATGTGTGTTAATACACCAATGCACGTTTCATTTTCTAGTTGCGGTCTAACTGATTTTGATCTACAGGTCAGTTATGGAACTCGCACCAGAAGGTGGACGTGGACGAGGACATGGACGCGGTTGTGGAAGAGGCCGTAGAGGTGGACGTGTTGGCGGTCGTGGTAACATGAATGAGGAGTATGAAGGAGGAGTGGATTATGCGGCTAATGCAATGGAAAATGTGGCAGCGGCGATTGCAAATCAAACTGAAGCTATGAATGTTCATAATCCTCAAGCTGCGGAAGGCAAGGCTTTGATTGCATTTCGAAGTCAAAATCCTTCACAGTTTGGTGGGGATGCTGATCATGAGAAAGTCGTTTTATGGATTCAGGAGCTGGAGAAAATTTTCGAGTTGGTGGTCACGCCTGCAGAAGTTAAGGTCACTTATGCTGCTTTGCTACTGGTAGGAGATGCGGAGTATTGGTGGAAGGGTGTTCAACAATTTCTTGAAGCTGGTCATCAAGAGATTACCTGGAACGTTTTCCGAACTGCATTCATGGATAAGTATTTTCCGGAGAGCATTAGGATCGAGAAAGAGATGGAATTTCTGGGATTACAACAACAAGACAAGTCTGTGGGAGAGTATGCGGCTAAGTTTGAATCGCTTGCCAAATACTTCCGTTTCTTTCAAGAACAAACCAATGAGAGCTGGAAGTGTGAGAGGTTTGAAGCGGGCTTAAGATTTGAGATTAAGGAATCTGTTTTACCTCTGCAACTTCGAATTTTTCAAGCTTTAGTCGAAATGAGTCGGAAGATTGAGCAGATGAGGAAAGGAATAAATGATAAGGGAAATGTTGGAGGACTCACTAGATCCAAGGATCAATCTGAGAATCAGGGAGAAAAGCAAGTGCAGAGAAAACCTTATTTCCGACCACCAGGGAATGACCAGAATATACAATAACATCATTCGAATTTTGTTGCGATGGGGAGTAGTGGCCAAAATAATCAAAATCAAAGTCAAGTTAGAAGGTGTTTCAGCTGCGGAGATACAAGACATATGTTTGATACTTGCCATGTGAGGGGAGCTAAGTGTTTCAACTGTGGTCAAGTGGGACATTTGGCAAAGAATTGCAATGCACCAAAGGGAGCTAAGTGTTTCAACCGTGGTCAAATGGGACATTGGACGAAGGAATGTAATGCGCCAAGGCGTGGATCGATCACAATAACACCAATGCTGTCAAGCCAAAGACTGCGGGTAGAGTATATAGTGTGTGGGGAGCTGAAACTTCAAACCATAACGGTAACCTCTTAACTATACTATTTTAATTCGGGTACAATTCATACTTTGTTTCGATGGATTGTGTGTTTCAACTATTCAATTGGTCACTGTGACATTTAGTATGTTTGACTGTCCTATTTTGTTCGAGATAGACGATTTCTTGACAAAATGAGTTTCTCGAGGAGACTCAGCCTGGTTACTTCTACCATTTGGGGGAGAGTGACCCAATATGCAATTTGTCGGATTGTTATCCTTTTAAAAATTGTTATGTTCTTGTGAGAGAAGAAACTTTCTTAGATTCATGTTTGTAAAAGTGTACCGATCATACATTTTTACTTCCCTGAATTTGTTAAAGAATCTTTATGTACAAAATATTCTTGTATTCTTATCAGATTGATGAAATTCTTTTATATACCTTCTAGTGAGAGTATTACCTTGGGATTAAAAGATCCTATTCAGTTTCGAGTCACGAAATTTCGAGGACGATTTTTTTTTAAGTGGGGTAGTAATGTAACACCCCGATTTTCGCTGCTTCCTAATATCTGTAATAAATAAATAAACATATATATTTTTATCCGGGACTTAGAAAATGATTTTGGATAAACCAAGGTCATTTCCTTGTTATACTTATTATCATAAGGTTACGGGGAAGTTTTTGGTTGAAAATTCAGACGGAAACCGGTCTGCCGTTTTCCGTGTTTTTACTGGCAGTAAGAGTTTACTGCTCATAAGACCTAATTTTAACTCGTGAACGAGATGAAAAATGTTTTTATCGTATTTACTACAATAATGGAAGTTTTGAAAATTTTGGTAAAAAAATTAAAATATTATATTTGTTGCGGGCGTATACGTCGAGATATCTCTAGGAAAAGCCTGCGCCAGATGAAACCCTGAGTCGGAAACGGAGCTGAGATGATGGATTTGACCGACTTGACGAGCATTTACGACGAGCTTATCCGAGTCATAATGGCCATAATGGCGCATTTATGGCAAAGGGAAATTTTGCTAGGAAATGACCATTTTACCCGTGTCTTTTTATGACAATTACAAGCTAATGCCATTGAGAATTTTGACCAAATCCAACCCCAAAACCCACAGCTCCTTCCTCCATTCCAAGCATTTGGGCATCACTTTTCCTAGCCTTAAATGAGCAATTATGTTAAGTGGATGAGTCATAGGTAAAACCATTTTCTCTCATCAATCACCCGAAACTACCATGAAATTTTGACCAATTTCTACTCCGAATATCGGAAACCTTTCAACATTAAAGTTGTTCATATTTCTCTCTTCTTTCCAACGACATAAATATCATCCAAAACGGACAAGTATGTTAAGAGATATGCCCAAATTACTAAAACTGTTCTAAACCCTCATCATGTTCATCTTTCCTTCTAAGTTTCTCAAGAACACCATGAGAAATTTGTGAAGAACATCATCCAAATCATCATTTTATTTGATCATCAAGAGGTAGTTTCTCTTAATCTTGCTATTCTAAGCTTTTCTCTTCACAAGATTCTTGAGTTTATGCCTTTGATCATCATGTTCTTCATAAGATTCAATGTTCATGAAGCTAACTTCAAAAATTCATAACTAATTCTAGAAAACTCCTTTTGACATGAAACCAATTGCTATGATCTCATAATCATCTCTATTTTCATCATCTAGAAGCATATGATAATGAGAAATTTCTTTCCATAATTTCTGGACTGGGCCGAACCTAGGTCAATGTTGTGTTCATAGGTTTTGTTTCATTTTCTTGTCTTGATTCATGATTCAATCTTCAAGTATCTTGATAGTTCTTGTAATTAAGTATATATAAAATCAACAATCAAACCCTAACCTATTTGTTTCATTAAGGCCGAAACCCTAGCTATGAATATTTGATGGATTTTTGATTCAAATGTTGTCTAGTAACACCTTAATCCAACTCTAGGTTTTGTATGTTGATTAAATCCAAGAGTTTAGAAATTTTAGAGATTTCTAACCCCAAACTCAGCCCTTGGTCGAAACCCTAGTTCTTGGAACTAGATGAGTTTTAATTCATGTTCTTGGTTAATGATCTTAGATTAAGTGCTTAATCATGTTTAAGTTACTTATGGATCATAAATCCCTAAGTTAACAAAATTTTAACTTTCCTAACCTAGAAAAGTTGTTGAGGCCGAACCTTAACCTCCATGAGTCAAGCATGTTTTTGTTTTATTTGATTTATTTTGTTTGCAATTCGTTATGAAGGAATCGATCGGGTTGGTTTGACCTAAAGCCGATGGAGGAAGCCAGATCAAATCGGGAGATTATTTGAAACCGTTAGTTCAAGTCTCCAAGAGGTAAGGGGAGCTTTCCTGAGGGATTTTTCTCAATAACTATTTGTTTGTAGTGTGGTTTATATGATTTATATGTGGTTGTGGTTATTTGTTTATGTTGTTTATGTTGTGTTGTTTATCTGTTATTGGTGTTTGACCTGCTTTTAATTTATTTAATTATCTGCAGTTGTATATTATATTGCTATGATGCATGATCTGCCTGGGGATATAATTCTGATAATTGTTGTTGAATGTTATTTGTGAGTGTTGTTTGAGAAGCCTGACATTGGTCAGTGCGCAACCGATTAATCAGATAAAAGCTTTAATAAGCTGTGAAAATTATATTCAATGTTTTATGGGAAATGTTGGAGTATAATAGTGGTGGAAAATATTGTTTTGGAAAAATAATGAGTTTTTGAGAAATATTATTATTTTAATGATTTAGTAATAAAAAAATGAATTATGAGTCACAATGAGCGCGGAACAGTGAAAATATTTTTGCACTACTAATTTTTTCGTAAGAAATTCCGGAATATTAGAAAATGTTATCTTATGAAATTAATTGGTGAAAATAAGTTAATTATGATTTTAGAAAATTATTTAAGTGGAAAAAGCCAATTTTGGCTTAAAAAGCTTTAAAAATAATATTTGACGGCAAATTTGGAAAAATGTAGACGGCAAGTGTTTTGATACGCAATGCATATTTTGAGAAAGTTAAAACCTCGAGTGTCTCATTTTTGTGAAAAACTAAGTTGTGTTATTTAAAGATTTTATCGATGAATTTCCAATTTTAAGGGATTTTTTTGAAAACGAAAAATAAATTCAACTGTGTTAAAAGTGCTGTTGAACTTAGTAACCGAGACGTCGGGGTACTAAGGTTCTGTGTTGTTATGGACTTGGGGTCCTTTGGACTTTGAGGTCCTGTAGACTTGGTGTCTACAGTATACGTTGTGTATACTGTGTTTAAACATTTAAGATGTTTTCTACTACCACGAACCTAAGACTGATTGCAAGGTCGAGAGCTGTCGTGATTGAGCACTCGGACTGTGAGGTCCTGTGTTTTAATAAAAGTTTTAAGGATGTTAAAACTGTGTGAGTCGTAAGCCATTTTGAGCTTCAACAAGAAAAGATCGAACACAAAGAAAAGCATCAAGAACAGAGTGTTTTCCATGCATTTGGCAGACGTGCCTGTATTCTGGCTGCGTGCCTGGTGTTTTGGCTGCGTGCCTGGTGTTCTGGCCGCGTGCCTGGTGTTCTGTCCGCGTACCTGGTGTTCTTGCTGCGTGCCTGGTGTTCTGGCTGCGTGCCTGGTGTTCTGGCTGCGTGCCTGATGTTCTGGCTGCGTGCCTGGGAGTCTGATCAACTCATTACTTGTTGGGATATCTCATGAGATTAGGTGTGAATGTTTAGATGATGTATAGAAGTGTTCATGCATTATTTTCCAACGTTGATGTTTGGGGTGTGGAACCCATTGATAAACTGTATGCTATAATATGGATTGCTTATGTTGTTATAAACATGTATATGTGTATGTGTCTTCTTTTGTGCCAAGCATTTAGTTATGGTGATAAATCCATATATTGGTGTCTCACCCTTATAACACATATCAGAGACGTGCAAGGGGTAGGATTTCTACAAGAAGGAGAAGGCTGTCTAGTTCAAGGCATGATGTGCTGCTCCAGTTGGCGGTAGTGTCTGTTAGTTACGACCAGCTTAGGTCCTATTGTGTTATATTATGTTTTAAGAATAAATTAAACTAGTCAGGATCTAGGTGTGAAAATATATGAGGCAATATAGTTGTATAACTTATATACAGTATGTATTTAAGTGTGGTTTGATTTCGTTGTTGTTGTCTTGAGGATTAAAAGAAAAAATTTTATCACCATATTTTGAAAAGATGAATGTTGAGAAAACATTATTTTCCGAAAGCAACCAGCAAATTAAGTTTTATTTCCGCATAACGGGTAACCATGTGATGACCCGAGTTAGGGTGTCACAGCTTGACTGTCCAAAACTGCAAAAGAAGGACAAAACTGAAAAGTTTGACTCAAAGGACAAGAAGTTGAGAAAGCCAAGAAAGGCCTACATTTCTTGGGATGATAATGATCTAGATTCCACTGAAGAATATGAATTTGAGGAGGCAAACCTGTGTTTCATTGCCAGCAATAACAGTGATTCGAAAAGTGAAGTGAGTTCTAATTATCAACCTTCTTATGATGAATTGCAAAATGCTTTTGAAGAACTTCATAATGAATCCATTAGACTTGCTAGATTGCTAACTAAGTCTAAGAAAACCTTCACATGCCTAGAAGAGAAAAATTCTGTTTTAAACAAAGAGGTAGATGAATAAAAAACAGAAAATTGTGCTGTAAAAGAAAAATTGGCTACTACTTTGGAACCATTTATATGTGATAATTGTCCTAAGTTGGAGAAAAACATTAATCATTTGAATGTTGATCTCTCTAATTGTTCTAAGTGTTGTATATTGACTAAAGAAGTTGAAAAACTGAAAAATGACTTAGCCAATAACTTGAAGGCTTTATTAGGACAAGTAAAAGTGTGTTTATGATAAAACTGAATAGGCTATGAACCTAAGATACATGAGAAATCTTTCAAGAAATTTTTTTCCTGCACCTAAGACATCAAACACACCATTTGTTAAATGCAATTTTTGTTCTAGAAAAGGTCACACAACTTCTACATGTCAATACAAAAATCAGCATACAATAAATCTAAGTATATATGGGTTCCTAAAGGAACTATTGCTGCAACTAACCATGAAGGACCCAAACAGATTTGGGTACCTATAGCAAAAACATGATTTTGTTTTGTAGGTGTGGTGGAAGGTCAAGAGTAAAAATTGGAATCATGACATAGAGCCATCACCAAACACAAAATGGGTAATAATAAAGAAATAATATTGATTGAATATGTTTTCTGAATATCATTGTTAATGTATGATTGTGAATCTTTGTGTTGACTCATATATATCATTGTATAGTATGTCTACATTGTTCTATTAAAGATATCTGATCAATCTTGGAATAATCATATGTCATTTGTGTCTCAAGTAGAACCTTTGAACATAGATGATGCTACAATTTATGAACACTGGATGATGGCTATGCAAGATGAGTTAAACCAGTTTGAAAGAAACCAAGTTTAGAAACTAGTGCCTAAACCCAAGAACTATCAAGTAATAGGTACAAAATGGGTTTTTAGGAATAAACTAGATGAAAATTGTATAATTGTAAGAAACAAGGCTAGATTGATAGCCAAAGGGTATAACCAAGAATAAGGCATAGATTATGATGAAACATATGCACCGGTAGCAAGATTAGAAACTATAAGAATGCTACTTGCTTATGCTTGCATAATGGGATTTAAATTGTATCAAATGGATGTTAAGAGTGCTTTCTTAAATGGATTTATACAAGAGGAAGAGTATGTTGGTCAACCACGTGGTTTTGAGAATAATGAATTGCCTAACCATGTTTATAAACTGTCTAAAGCACTGTATGGCTTAAAGCAAGCTCCTAGATCTTGGTATGAAAGGTTGAGTAATTTTCTCATTGAAAAAGGATTTAAAAGAGGTAAAGTTGACACAACTTTGTTCACTAAGAAAAAGGCACACAACATTTTACTTGTACAAATATATGTCGAAGATATAATTTTTGGTGCCACTAATGAGCTGTTGTGCAATGAGTTTGCAAGTCTTATGCAGAGTGAGTTTGAAATGTCAATGATGGGTGAGCTGAACTTTTTCCTTGGACTACAAATAAGGCAAACTGAAAATGGAATCTTTGTTAGCCAAACCAAGTACTGCAATGAGTTGATCAAGAAGTTTGGCATGGAAAATGCTAAGGAGATGGCTACTCCAATGAGTACCTTCTGTTATCTGGACAAGGATTAGCAAGGTAAACCTGTTGATGTTTCTAAATTCAGAGGTATGATAGGCTCACTACTTTATCTTATTGCTAGTAGGCCATATATCATGTTTAGTGTATGCATGTGTGCTAGGTATCAAGCAAATCCAAAAGAGTCACACTTAACAGCAGTTAAAAGGATAATTATGTATCTGTTAGGAACAAAAGACATGGGATTATGGTATCCCAAGGGAGCTACATGTACTTAGTTAGTTATTCAGACTCTGATTTTGCTGGTTGTAAACTGGATAGAAAAAGTACTAGTGGAACTTGCCATTTACTAGGAAACTCATTAGTATCATGGTTCAGTAATAAACAATCTAGTGTGGCTTTATCCACTGCAGAGGCTGAATATGTAGCAGCTGGTAGCTGTTGTTCACATGTTTTATGGATGAAACAACAATTAGTTGATTATGGTGTGCAACTAAACCAAGTTCCTATTAGATGTGATAATACGAGTGCAATTAACTAAACTAAGAATCTCATAATGCACTTTAGAACTAAACACAAATCGGACATCATTTCATTAGAGATCATATACAAAGTTGAGAAATTGAGATTGAATATGTTGATATAACTAAACAACTTGCAGATATTTTTACCAAGCCCATGAACAAGGAAAGCTTCTTTTTCATTAGAAGAGAATTGGGCATAGTTGATCAATCCTATATCTAATCTCTAAAGAAACATAAGAAAATCAAAAAGGGGAGGAAAATTAGATGGACGCACTTATTCATTGATTTGTCCCTGCACCTACCCCTCTATCATGAACAATTTTATATGCTATGTTTGAATGTTTAAATGCTTACCTTCTCTATTGCTTTGAATGTTTATTTTCTTTACCTTTTTTATAATGCCAAAAGGGGGAGGAAAAAGTATGATATAGAGAAAGGGGATAATAACAAATTATACATGAAAAAAAAAGTATGATATAGAGAATGGAGATAATAATGAATTATACATGCATATGTTGAGGGGGAGCTAATGAGCTTACATGATTAATGGGGAATAAATCAAATTCTTCTTGGATTAATTTTTTTTGCTCTGATATACTTCTGCTCTGACTACTCTGATACCATGATATAAATCTGTTAAAAACACTTAGCGTCTGCTACACTTATACACTGATCTTATAATTTGTAAAAAGGTTTGTCATAATCAAAAAGGGGGAGATTGTTAGATTAAATGACTTAGAGATTTTGATATATGACAAATACAATTTAATGTGTATGCAAGTGTTTTTAGTGTCAAATTATAAAGACAGGTATCAAGCAATAATCAACAAGTTCAGGGAGCAATTAAAGGAGAATATTCAAGGAAGAACTTGGAGGAGTCTAAGAGCAAAGACAGAGATCAAAGGAATCATCAAGACAAAAGCTTAATGGAGAAATGAGATTTAAGCCTTAGATGATCTGTAAGAGAAAGAAATCTCTTAGTCACAAAGAAGCTCAATTAAAAATATGCATGAAGAAAATCAATTTTCATAACCTGCATTAAAAGTAATAAGTTTTCGTTAATGCAAATGGTTTTTGGAAATAAGAAGTGCTCGTCCAAAGCGCTCGTCCAACACTGAAGTAATACAAAGCGCTCGTCCAACTATGAAGTAATAGAAGCTCTCGTCCAAACACTAGTGATCGAAGCACTCGTCCAACAAGTGAAGAAGCGCTCGTCCACTGAAGTGACAGAAGCGCTCGTCCAACATAAGTGATAGAAGCGCTAGTCCAATGAAGTGACATAATTGCTCGTCCACTGAAGTGATACAAGCGCTCGTCCACTAAAGTGATAGAAGCGCTCGTCCACACATGTCTTTGGACTTGCTAAGATCTTAATGAGAAGATCCGTCCAATGACGTGGCATATGGAGCTCGTCTACTAGCCCGTCCAAATGTAAAATCTTAATGGCTAGATGGACGCGATTATTTTCAAGATGGACGCGAATTCTATAAGAACTATCAGAATCTTATTTCAAGAACCAGAATCAAGAAAACAGATTCTGTTAATCAGATCCAAATCTGTTTTGATTGATCCCAATGACTATAACTTGTTTTCTATATAAAGAGGGATCAAAGGAACACTTTTTAACAAAACGAATAACATATCAAATACAATACACATATCATTTATCATCTTCCTTGAGCTCACTGTGAAAAGAATGTTTCAATACTCATAAGTTCTTCAATTTGTTTATCTGACTATTGAGAGTTAGGAATCAACTTTTGTTTTACATTTTGATTGTAAAGAGAGAGGGAGTCTCTCTAAGTGATTAGGGTGAGGTATCCCTAAGGTAGAACATTGAGACTTTTCACAAGAGTGTGGTATCTCGAGGTGAAGGAGTGCTTTGTGGTGTAAAGGTTTTTCAAGCTACCTGGCAAAGCTTGTGCGTTAGTGTGTGAAATCCCACAGGTGGAGTGGGGACTGGATGTAGGCCACAGTGGAGGTGACTGAATCATGATAAATCTAGTTGTGTGGTATCTCTAAACTCAAACTCCTCAATTTATGTTTATGTACAAGAACCTGCGACTTTGATGTTTAAAGTTCAATATAATTTCTGTTCTTGATCTGTATAAACTATATTGAAACCTGAGTTTGATTGTAATCAAGACTGTGTTATCTGCGTTCAAAACTGAGTTGATAAAAACCATTCTTGATTGCTTAAACTGAACTAAGACTGAAACTGAAACCTGCAAGTTTGTTCTTGATTGTTAATGCTTGTATCTGAAACTTGCATAACTTGTTCTTAATCTTTAAAGGTTTAATCAGTTTCTGTATTATGTTATTACTGAGTTATTAAACCCGAACCTACTCTGAATTAATCTTTCTAATCTTCATCATCTTGCAATTCAAGATATTATATAAACCCTTCATTGATTTAGTAAAAGATCTTGAGGCCACAAATCCACAACTCTGATTTGAAAAGTTTTATGAAAAAGTTTTAAGACGGAAATATTTTTTGAAAACTCAATTCACCCACCCTCTTTAGTCATTGAAGCCAAAACAACAATGATCACCATTGGGAAGACCACATTGGTCCTCCCTACCTACCGAGGTATCCGCTGAGGATACCCCTACTCCCGGAACTATGGAAGTATCAGGATATATAAGTTCCTGATCTACAAGAAAACCAAGAAGTAACAAGAGAGGTGGTAAAGGTATCTCAACAGTCAAAATCGAATACGTATGTGATATAGGTCCTGAGTCAGTACCCTTAATGGTACAAACATGTCCGACATATGAGTTTTATCATGATAACCACATGCGCGACACAAACAACAACATACACACATACATGTACAATACATATATTATTAGAAATAATCATAATGCTTTAAACATTGGGATTCGTACCCAACAGTCATCACAATTTATAAAAATATGCATGACACTTCAACATCATCTTCTAACTTTGATATTTATTCTCCAAAGATCCTAACTTCACTTCGTTGAGAATGAATAGGATGCAATACCCTTTACCACAATTGTCTCATGAGATCGTGACCTCTCAATTTAGGTCTGACTCCAATTGTTCAAGGGTGTCACATTCAAACACCTAAAATAATATTGAGTAGTCCGTGATTGAGTACATCCACGTTTTGCATCGTTACGTCCACGACTCGAGGTCACGAGGCCTCGACCTTTGTGGCTCACGAACCCGGATGTACCTAATAGACCCACTTTGGTCTTGACTTCCTCAACTTGTCAATCCACCCTTTGTGGATTGTAGCTCGATGGCACATTTGGCAAAACAACACAAGACACATTGGCCAGCACACAGGACACAATGGTCAACAACACATGGCACAATGGTCAACAAGGCACACCGGCCCACAATGCATGTAAAACATTTGTTTTCGTCACTTTTCTTTTTCGTTCATTCATTCTTTGTCGAGGCTCAAAGCTCACGACTATTCATATTTAGGCATAAAGCCAACTCACACTTAACACAGGACACAAATTCAAATATGCCACTGGGACTCTAACCCGCGACACATAGGACACGAAGTCCGTGTGCTCAATCACGAAATCCTAGACTGGTGCCTCAGTCCCAGGTTCTCAGATTTGGGACACACAGTCCTCCACATCTTTTACAAGACACAAAGTCCACAACAATTAACACGGATCAATGATCTACGTGTTTTCACCACATAACACTAGAATTCCGACGTCGCGGCTAATAGGTTCACTTTTCTTTGTCAACAACTTATTCGTTTTCGTTTTTCTTTCTCAACAATGTTTTCATTCTGTGAAACACAAAAATCCAAACAAAACTCCAAAAACTTATCCATGATTTTCTAAAATGTTTTCCTTGACTTAAGACTCCTTTGTGAAAAACATTTTCCACTAAAATTCGTTTATACAATGATAAATCACCCCGAAATACAATTTATCTCAAATTCCTTCTCTTTTGAAATCTCTTTTCCGACATCACATCAAATCTTTGAAAAATCATTTTCAACAACACGTTTTCTGTTCAAAGAAATAAAACTGTTTTTCATAGTCTCGCCATAAAATTCATTTCTGAATTACTCTCTGTTTAGCAAATAAAATCTTTTTAACCCCAAATTTCTTTTTTGTTACAAAAAGTTTTTCCACCGTCAATGTTACTTTATTTTTGAAACTTAACTACTTGAAATAACTTTTTATTTTATTATTGAATGTAGTTTAGAAAAACTAACGTCTGTGAAATTTTTTCATGATTTCGTTCTTACTATCACTTATTGACTCATCATTCACGGAAACATCATTTAAAATATTATATTCCACATTTTCTCCTAACTTCCCAAATTAAATAATTTTAAGTTCTCTTCAAGCTTCTCAAGCTTTTATCTTTAATTATAATTGAGCACCGACCGCTGTCAGGCTTCTCAGTCAATCACTCAACAACAGTTAGAACATACATCGCAGTTATAACATACATCACAAATATAACATACTTTCACACATAATATCATAAATTACATAAACCACATAAACAAACACGTAATAATTAAATCAGTTACCACAGAATCACTACGAACAATTACACAGACAACCCACAGATAACATGTAGTCATCAAAAACCCCTCAGGTAAACTCCCCTTACCTCTTGAAATTTCTGGTTTTCCTCTTTTGAAATGTCTTGTTGATTTTCAGATTCCTCCTCACAACGCAAAACAACAAATAAACTTATCCTTCACAATCAAAACACAACACAATCAAGTTACAATATGAAACAAAACCATCTAACTCACATGAACTAGGTTTCGGTCATAACAAAGAAAATAGGTTAGAGATTTCTAAATTTTTCAAGCTTTTGGACTTATGATCCTAAGCCATTTGAAAGACAAGATCAAGTGTCATAAATAAAGAATTTGAAAGAAAAAAACCATCTAACCTCTTACGGTTAGGGTTTCGGCCTTGAGAAGAAAATTAGGCGAGGAAATTTATTTGATTTCAATCTCTTGGATTAGAAAGTATAAGTACTAGAGATATGAAATCAAGTGTTACATAACAAAAATTTGAAACACATTCATCTAATCTCTCTAAGAGATAGATTCAGCCACTTCAATAAAATTAGGATAGAAATTTTCTTTTTCTTCATGCTCTTGGATAATGAATATAAAGATCATAGAAAGTTAATAGAAATTGGTTTCACATCAAAAGGATTTTTCTATGATTTTATAGAAATTTTTGAATAAAAGCCCTAGAATTTGAAACATGATGATTTTGACATGATTTTCAATGAAATGAATGAAGATGAAAGCAATTATGATCATATGGAATCAGGTTTTAACTCTTGGATGATGAAGGAATGAAGAAATGATCAAGGTTTCTCAAGAACAAAAATGGAGTTATTTGTGAGAGAAATGGCTTAAGGAAGATGAAGTAAAATGAAAAGAATTTGCCTAAGTGTGGTATGGAGGCTTGGGCCATGTGGCGTGGGGACTTTTTTGTCAAAAATAAGCTATGGCAAACTTGTAATTTTTCTTGAAAACCAAGGGCAAGAAGGAAAGTCATAGCTTAGGCAAATGTGTGAACATGGATTAAGGAGAGAATTATGTGGTGGATATGACGTTGAGGAGGTGTTCCTGGTTGTGCACCGCGAGGAGGAAGGAGGAGCAAAATTGACGATGTCTTGGTCTTGACCATGGTTGCCATTTAACTAGGATAGGTTAGGTTAGTACATAAATATCTAGATATTTTTTTATAGCATTTATGATGAAGGTGAGTCACCTTTCTCATCACAAGGGTGGGTCCCACATGTGATATTAACCTCCCAGACCCTCTGCATATCTCTGGGAATCCATTTTCGTCTCTGACGCTTTACCCGATTAGGTCTTCCACCCGTTTTTCGATAAATTTCACCCGATTAAATAAAATATTTTATTTGTGGGTAGAAATTCTTGAAATATGTACTGTCCCTAACAAGTGGCAACATTTTGAAATTTTTCGTTTTCGAGCCAAAAATTAGGGTTTTTCTTACGCGATTTTCTTCGAAACTTCACCCGAATAAAATATAATATATTATTTTTGAGCAAAAGTTTTGAAATAGATTCATATCACTCGAAAGGTAATAAAAATCTATAATGTTTCATTTTCGGGTCAAAATTAGGTTTTCTAATCAGTAAAATCTTACTGTCGGTGAAAACGCAGACCGGGTTCCGTCTAAATTTTCAACCCAAAATTTAATCGTAGCCTTATACTGTCAAGTAGAGTCTAAATATGATTTTTTTTTTAACCAAAGTCATTTTCTAAGTCTTAGATAAAAATATAAACAATTATATATTTATCGATATTGATAAATAGTAAAGATCGGGGTGTTACATTACTATCCCACTAAAAAACATTTCGTCCTCGATATTTCCTAACTCGACACTAGGAAGGATCTTGTAATCACATCTTAATCAGGGAGTCTCAGACGTCAAGTTATCGGTTTGATGTACTCGATTAAATTGGATATCATGATATGAATCATATAAACATCCTTATGACTTATAAAATAAGTCACACGTCAATGACGTTTTGAAAAGATATAAGGTAAAAAAAATTGATCCGAAATGAATAAAGTTTATCGAACCACAACAGGACTAGGCCTTAAGGATTACAAAAAGAAATCTTCAAGACAAGAAATTTCTTGATTTCACTTTCACAAGAAAGCGCAAAGAATAATTTGATCAATCTGAAAGATACGAGTGTCCAGTATGTAAAAAGATTCTTCAATAGGTTCGTGGGTGTAAAAATGCATAGCTAATGCATGTTTACAAACATGACTCTAATAAAGTTCCTTCTTTCACAAGTACTTCTATCTGATTAGGAGATCAAAAGATGAACAATTCTTAACCTCAAGAGGATTCAATTAGTACCAGGAATTTACAAAACGACCATTTAAAAGGAAATAGTCTAGCAAAAATTCAGACTGGATCACATCTACCAAAGGTAAAAGTGATTAGCGTAAGTTTCATCGAGGACTATAATTACCAAGAAAGCATTTGGGTTATAACTCTAGAAATAGTCATAACAGATTTCCAACAAAGTACTAAAATATCTAGACCAATGGATTTTATCAAATAAATCCACTCCAATGTCTAATACACTGAAGGGTATTTAGAAGCACGTGCATAAATTCTCATGTACAGAAATCCACACATGCCTTGAATCTCCATCTTTCTTCTTTATGAGAACATCGGTACTCCCCATAGGTACACTCTGTCTCACAATTCGTCGTGACGGAAGATCTTCCAGTTGAATCGAGTCGTCTAACTCTACTAACTTTTATAAACGACGTACTACACAAAGTGATGAAGATCTGATTGAATCTAGAAATTAGCTCAATCAAAAGCTCAATATCCTTCGTAAGCTGCAAACCTGGAACATTCTCGGGGAATACTCCCAGAAAAATCCTCCACAATAGGCACAATGTTCAATGTATGACACAATCGAAAAGAACAAACGAGCGTGTCACACATGAAGAAAAGTACTATATACTAACAATGGTTTCCCACAAGGCAAAACCCGTGGCAACCCATCAAGAAAAAAAATACTTGTGTGTTAACACACATTGCTTTAACAAGGAAAAAATTCAAACAAGGTCCAACCAGAGATCACATAACAAAAACATAATAGACCTATTCCCCAAGGTTCCCGAAAGACTCGCCCAGCTTCGATACCACTATTGCAACACCCCCCTTGCGCATTACATGACTTAGTCGTTGCTGAAAAATAAAAATTTAAATAAAGGTTGCTTGCTTTCCGAAAATATAAATTTCTAGTATCCTTAACTTTACTCGAAAATGATTACGAAATTTTTTTCTTTATCCATTCAAACAAACATCATATATACATATATACATCATCAACTTTTACATCAGGACTTTTATAATAATAGGTCATTTGACAAAGTCATAGCATAAGAATATAAAGACATATCCATAACATAGCGGTAGTCTGGAACCACAACTCAACAAAGATGGATGGGGAAATGGAGTACCTTTTGGCATGGTCGGTACTTTCAGGATTGGCTTGACTTTTCCATTCCCTATAGGCCTTCCAGCAGCACCACTTCCACCGATGCCAGAGATCATACCTGTACTAGTCCCTGTACCGATACCAGTTCCAGTACCAGTACCAGTTCCTGCACCAGCACCAGATGATCAGGTGGTACCTGATATCGACCACCTCTTAGCACCGGAGGTCCCATGGATCCCGGATATCAGGCCAGTTCAGTCTAAGTCCTCTCGATTGTCTCCGCGAGACAGTAGAGTTTATGGTCATTTGTTCCAGCAACACTCGGAGGGGAGTTCTTGAGACAGTAGTCGGGGAGTGTCGGGGCCGTCCTGTTTTAGAGGTGATAGATGGGAGAGTGAGGGTAGCAATAGCTGTCCGAGATAGATTTGGCCAGTGCTATCTCACTAGGTATGTATAGATGTGCGGAGAGGATATTTTGATGTATTTTGATAGGGGAAGGACTGGGTTATAGTGAGAATTGGTGAGACATCTTTTCTTTTAGACTTTTGATGTATTTTGTTACTTTATCAGTTTGTACTCATATGGAATCCTACTAACCGGATTCCCTTCACAGTACCTTATTTACATATATGGGTTTGCATGATGGTATGTTTATCATATGTGGTTGTTGTAAAAAAATTATTTCCTTCATTGTTTATATATTCGCTTAACGTTAACAATACGATTAAGTTTGAAATAAATTATGGTTTTCTTTAATGAGACATCGGGGTGTCTCATTTGGTGGTATCAGAGCATTTTCATTCTGATCAGACTGTGAGGTTAGGGTTTACTGGCTATTTTAGTTAAATCCACACTCAATATTAACTATGCTTAGAAGTTGGGTAGTGAGTCCGTACGCGATAATTAACATTTATATGGCCTATAGTATTTATATGGTATTATATGTGGTATTATATGTCATATGAATGTGAGCTAATGATTTCTTGTAATAGGATCATGGCTCAAGGTAGAGGTAGAGGATGTGGTGGACGTGGTGGTGGTAGGACCATCGAGAGAGTTCCTAGAGATGGCAATGGTGATGCTTCTCAGACAGGAGGAGGAGCAGACCATAGGGGAGCAGGACATGTTGGGGAGTCCACGGAGACTCTACATACCATTAGAGATTTAGCTACTGTATTGCTGCAGCAGACACAGCAGAATGCTCAGAGGATGCAGCAGGAGCATGAGAACCAGAGGAGTGTTGCGGAGGCTGAGGATGTAGGGATGACTACATTCCTGAAAGGGAAGCCACCCCAATTTATATGTGACTATGATCTGGAGCGGGCAAAGTGGTGGATCCAGGAGCTGGAGAATATCTTTGATACCATGAGATACAGAGATGACCGGAAGGTGACTTATGCTGCCTTCATGCTGACCGAAGAAGCTGAGGCTTGGTGGAGATGAAAGAAGAGGTTGTTAAAGGCTAAGGGTCGTGTGATTAACTTGGATACATTCATATCATGTTTCTTGGATAAGTACTTCCCCCGCCTGGTTCGACGCAAGAAGGAGAGAGAGTTTATGGGTCTCCAGCAGGGTAACATGTCTATTGGTGAGTATGCAGCGAGGTTCGAGGCCTTGCTTCAGTTTTGAGTTTTATAAGAGGTTTCCTGATGAGGATTGACTGCGCCAGAGGTTTAAGGAGGAGTTACGGCACGAGCTATGGTATCTTAAGATATCCAGAGTTTTCCTGAGCTTGTGGAGAGATGCAGTGCTATTGAGAGCATTGATCAGTGGAGAGAGACCGAGCAGAGGCACTAGAGGAGTGGAGGACCTGTGAGATCGGGTTTCCAGAGGAGAGTTGGCAGTGATTCCTAGTGGAGATGGGGACCATATACCAGACAAGTGCAGCGTGCTCAGACATCTGCGCCCTTACCAGTTGGTGGAGCAGGTCAGCAGCAGCAAGTCCCGGTTTGCTTTAGATGTGGAGGTCTGCATTATGTCAGAGACTGTGTAGAGAGGCCTAGTTGTTTCCACTATGGGAAACCAGGCCATATAGCTCGGGATTGCAGACTAAGAGGTAGGCAGCAGCAGGCAACTGCTGGTGGAGGAGCTGGAGCTTACAAAGCTGGAGCTGGGAGAGGAGTCCCGGTAGCAAGACAGTTAGTGGCTAGACGTCAGGCCACAGGGAGAGTATTTAACATGAGAGGGGTTGAATCCTCTCAATCTGTAGATCTTATCCAGTGTATGTGTTTGATATCTGGTAGACTCTCGTCTGTGTTGTTTGACTCAGGTGCTACACATTCATTTATTTCACATGAGTGTGTGGATCATTTACAGTTACCTGTTTCTCGGTTACCTTATTCCCTTAAAGTATCTACACCGACCAGTGATTGATAGTGTAATTTTGCATCATATTTCTTGTACATTTTTGCATGCATTTTCATATAGTTTAGGCATGATTAGTTTGATTTTTATTAGTTTTTACCTTGGAACGGGTGAGGCGGTTTCTTGGTGTTGTTTTGCAGGAATTTAAGGAAAAATGCTCAAGATTAGCCATGATGTAGCTTGGATGAAGACAAAGCTTGAAAAGTGAAGAAAATGACCCAAGCAGAGTCCATCACGGCCTAGCCGTGATGACAATCACGGCCGTGATCGAGCAATAATTGAGAAGAAATAAGGCAAAAGTCAGAAGTTGTCACGGCCTAGCCGTGATACCTATCACGGTCGTGACAGGATAATTGAGTCAGAACCCTCCTAGGCAGAATCTATCACAGCCTAGCTGTGATGCCTATCACGGCCGTGACAGACCAATTGATGGAGACAGAAGAGATCACGGCCTAGCCGTGACGAGTGTCACGGTCGTGACAAACATATTTTAAAAGCGCGCCCAAGGCAGAAAGCGTCACGACCGTGACGCGAATCCTGATTTATAAAAAGGCACAGGCAGAACAGAAGGACCAATTTTGAAACCCTCAAACACTCTCTCTGATCCAAGGGCAGCTGCACAAGGATTCCATGGAGCTTCTTCTCCTCTTCATCTATATTTCTTTGGTTTTGGCTATGATCATGAGTAGCTAAACCCCCATCATTGGGGTTAGGTGTAGCTATTTCTGAATTCTCCATGTATCTGACTTGATCTTGTAATACAGTTTTTTACTTCTTTATGAGTGATTGATTTATATGCTTAATGCTTGTTGTGGCTAGCACCTCCATGACTTGATTAGTGTTTTGATACGCAATTGGAAAATTCGTATTAGAACAGGGACTGAAATTAATCACCTAGTAACCCTTGCGTCTAGGAATAGAGTTTGGTTTACTAGTAATCGCGTAATCCTTAATCTTAATGCAAATTTATTAATCTAGGCCACCTAAGGAATTATGGTCTATTAGTGGATTTAGGCTCCTGTCATCCGAGGAATCGGGGCTTGAGTAATCCAGTTGATTGATTGTCATAGTTGATGTAGAAACTGTTTATTAGTCAATTCATTGCATGGGAATGAAGTTTAGTGAACCTAATCCCATCATCGTTCATATATTTGAAGAATCCTTTTAACTGCCTCCCAAGTGTTCGACAAAAACCCAAAAAGAACTTTTCTCTTTATTTTTTTTATTTTAGGTTTAAATCTTATTTGGGCTTGGTATTTATTATCGAGCTCCCTTCAATTCAAATATCCGCTTAGGTAGTAATTGATTTGGTACGTTATAGTACTTGTCACAGTCCTCGTGGAAACGATAAACGGTCTCACCACCGTATTACTTGCACGACTGGGTATACTTGCCCAGATTCATCAACAAGTTTTTGGCACCGTTGCCGGGGACTGTGTTTCAATATTAGCATACCCATTTCGGTTACTAACTTAAGCAAAATAATAATAATAATAATTTTTTCTGTTGTAATCTGTTTGCTGTAATATTTTTCTGTTTTGTTTTGCTGTCAATTTTCTGGTGTGTTTGCTGTTGTGTGCTGACATTTACTGCTAACACTCTTGTTTGCTAGACTGTTTGTGTATGCGAGGTACTATCCCAGCTGACCAACTCCTCTACGATCCTGAAATAGAAAGAACAGCTAGGGGGAATCGGAGGCAAGCAAGACAGCAGAAACTGTTAGAACCACAAGAAGAAGAACAAGAGACTTCCACCTCTCAAGTTCATCAAGAAGAACTCAGAATGGCAGGCAATGGTGAAGGTGCTCCACCACGGAGGACACTTGGTGACTATGCCAATACAAATGTCAATCGGCATGTCACTAGCATAGTGAGGCCTCCAGTAAACTGCGCCAACTTTGAAATCAAGCCAGCTCTCATCAATATGGTTTCACAAAATCAATTTGCCGAGTTGGATAAAGAAGATCCTAATAGTCATGTCTCCAACTTCCTGGAGTTGTGTGATACGAGTAAGCAGAATGGTGTTTCCGATGATGCACTTCGCCTAAGGTTGTTTCCTTTCTCACTAAGAGATAGAGCCAAGTCTTGGCTCTGATCTCAACCAAGTGGGAGCTTCACTAAATGGGATGACTTAGAGGCAAAATTTCTTGCACGGTTCTTTCCCACCTCAAGATTTGTGAAGACAAGGGGTGATATCATAAGCTTTGCTCAACAAGAGGGTGAGACTCTTCATGACACATGGGAAAGGTTCAAAGACTTACTCCGAAGATGCCCAAATCATGGATTTGACGATCATACCCAAATTCAAACATTTTACAATGGATTGAGACCGTCAACCAGGTATATGTTGGATGCCTCACTGGAGGGTCCATGAACACAAAGACAAATGGAGGAAGCACTGATTTTGATAGAGGCTATGGCATCTAATGACTATTTGATGCATCATGATCGGGGTCCCACATCAAGAAGGGGAGTGTTGGAGTTAGATTCACAAACTGCATTGTTGGCTCAGAATAAGCTCATGACACAACAATTGGAGTCCATTACCAAGCAACTAGCGCAACTCCCACAACAACTCCAAACTGTTCAAGGGACAACCATGCCACCTCAACAGGTAATGATATGTGATTTCTGTGGAGGAGATCATGATAATGGAAATTGTGAGGCTCCACCTAGTTCCCATGAGGAACCTAATTATATGGGGAACTATGGGCGGCAAGGCAACAACCAATACTCCAACAATTACAACCAAGGGTGGAGGAATCAATCGAGTTTTGGTTGGAAACAAGATGCCGGACAATCAAGCAAGTCCCTTCCTACACAACCGCCTCAAGACCGGACTTCTATCTTAGAGAACACCCTCAATCAGTTCATGCAAATGTCCATGTCAAACCAGAAAAACACCGATGCTTCTATAAAGAACTTGGAGGTTCAAGTTGGACAGATTGCAAAGCAACTAGCGGAGCAATCTAGCGGCAGTTTTTCAGGTAATACTCAAACTAATCCTAAGGAGAATTGTAAGGCTATTGTTTTGAGGAGTGGTAAAAGCCTTGAGGAAGATAGTGGAGAGCCCTTGTTGAAAAATCAGAGAGTTGATGAAAAAACAAAGGTGATTGTTGAAAAATCTGATTTGAATAAAGAAAAAGGCAAAGAGGTTGTAGTAGAGGGGGAAGAAAAAGAAAGTGAAAAAGACAAGAGGGAGAATCTAGTGGATGAGAATTCAATTTTGAGGAGGACTAAAAGTCAGATTTTGAAAGATGGAGACAAGCCTCAAGAGATCCCCTCTTATGTGAAATTGTCGTATCCAAATTTGAGCAAGAAAAAGGAGAAGGAAGAACAGTTTGCCAAGTTTCTTGACATCTTCAAGAGGTTACAGATTAACATACCCTTTGCTGAAGCACTAGAGCAGATGCCCACTTATGAAAAGTTCATGAAGGAGTTGCTCACGAAGAAAAGAAAGATCAAAGAAGGTGAGACTGTTGCCTTGTGATCAACCTCTGGCTCATCTAGTTTTATGAATAGTATGACCGTGGTTTTGTGTTAATTGTATCTCATTTTCGCCCAAATTAGACTTGATTGTCCTCAAGCAAGGTTTTGAGTCCCTTAAGTAGTTTTAGGATAATTTAGCCAGTTTTGAGTCAAATAAAGCAGTTATTGCTATTTCATGTTTCAGGCTAATAAGGAGAGCAAGAAGGGAAGAGCACTTAGGAGAAGAAGCCATCACGACCTAGCCGTGACACTGGTCATGGCCGTGATGAGATATCCATGAAAGTCAGAAAGCATCACGGCCTAGCCGTGATAATGGTCACGATGAGAAGACCAGAAAAATCAGAGAGGATCACGGCCTAGCCGTGATGCCCATCACGGGCGTGATGGGAAGACAATGAAGAACAGAAGTGATCACGGCCTAGTCGTGATGGAGGTCACGGCCGTGACAAATCAGCACCCAAAGTCAGAAAGGATCACGGCCTGGCCGTGATAGGCATCACGACCGTGAAGGACAAGAATTTGAACTGGAGCCCTTGACAGAAGCGGTCATGGCCTGGCCGTGATGGCCATCATGGCCGTGACGCGCGGCCTCTCTATAAAACAGAAGCGCAACAGACAGATCAAGGATCCAATTTTCACAGTTTACATCATATACTTTTAGTTTTTGTCATATTTGTAATAGAGAACTAATCTCCCTAGATTAATCTGCTGTAATCGGCTTCCGCCAACACTTTAGGTCTTGTAATTCCCAATTGAATTTCCTTCTCTCCTTCAATACTATTCTTTATTCTCTATTTGCTTAATTCAGTTTGTATTGAATTAGTGTTGATTTATAACCGATGATTTTATGTTCCTAAACTCAATCGCGTTTGCTTAATTCGCGTGCGTTCAATCGTGTTTGCTTAATTCACGAGTGCTTCACCCCGTTTGCTTAATTCGTGAATTAGGAACATATGTCCCATAGCGTCGATTTCGCTTGTTAATTGATGCTACAATCGAAAAGGTATTAGAATCCGCTTAGGGCATGGAATTACATGAACCGATGATAGTGGGAAACCGAACAGCAGATTGATCGTCTACGCCTTATTTGATAATCGTTTTTATTCCTCTGCTTTTTCTCAATTGATTTTCAAACCAAACCACCACCACCACCCCCCCCCCCCCCCCCCCAAAAAAAATTGATTTTTCTGTGATAATAACATTACGAGAGTCCTTGTGATATGATACTCGAGTTGTCGCACTTTCCCTAGCTACATATTTTTACAAACCGCTCGCTTTTTGATGCGTGCGCGACAGCGTGTCAAAAATTGGCGCCGTTGCCGGGGACTTTTGTTTGTTATTTTCGCATTTTTTTTCGTTTTTCTGTTGTTCTGCTGAATTAGTTTGGCTACTAGGTCTACTTGATCTGACTTGTGTGATTTTGATCCTGAAATTGAAAAAACACTGCACACACATCGTAGAGCAATTTAGGCTAGCACTAGTAATTCTAATTCTACACCTGTTTCTGGTAACATGGCTGATCAGAGAACATTAAGACAGCTTGCTGCCCCTGATGTTAATTATAATGGGTTGTGTATTGAGTGTGCTGGTGTGGTTGCTCCTTTTGAACTAAAATCTGGTTTAATACACTTGTTGCCAAGGTTTAGTGGTCTTGTAGGTGAGGATCCATATAAGCATTTGAGGGAATTTCAGGTTGTCTGCTCTACACCCTTGAGACCGGAAGGCATTACTGAAGACCATATCAAGCTGGGAGCCTTCCCATTCTCACTTGAAGGCGCTGCGAAGGATTGGCTGTACTATCTTGAGCCAAACTCTGTTACAACCTGGAATGATCTGAAGAAAGTTTTTCTAGAAAGATATTTCCCCGCCTCCAGAGCTGCATCAATCAGAAAGGAGATATGTGGTATTAGATAGGGAAATGAGTCATTGGCTGAGTACTGGGAGAGATTCAAGAAGTTGGTGTCCAGTTGCCCTCAGCACCAGATTTTCGAGCAAATGCTCATTCAGTACTTCTATGAGGGGTTGCTTCCGATGGACAGGAACATCCTAGATGCTGCTAGTGGGGGAGCACTCGTTGATAAAACTCCAGCTGCTGCCAAGCAATTGATTGAAAATATGTCATTAAACTCCCAGCAGTTCACAACCAGAAGTAACTCTGTCGAGACAAGGGGTGTGAATGAGATCCAAGGTTCTTCTTCCAACAAGGCCCTTGAAACCAGAATTGATGAGCTCACTTCTTTGGTGAAGCAGTTGGCAATGGATAAGGTTCAACCAGCAAGGTTGTGTGGCATTTGTACTTCTCCTGAGCACCTGTCCGATGCATGTCCTATTCTGAAGGATGGGTCAGTCATTGATTTGCCTCAAGATTATGCAGCTAATCTCTACAATCAAGGAAACAATCAGAACCGGTACAACATTCCTGACCTCTCCACAAATAAGTACCACCCCAACTGGAGGAACCATCCCAACCTTCGGTATGGGAATTTGATGTCGTGCGACGCGCGTGTGTTGCGTGCCGTGCTCTGCGATTCCGGCAAGTGTACCGGACTGTCGCCAAGTAATAAAAGATATCGATACCACAAAGACTGTGTTCCCGAATTGCAACTAATTTCGAATTTAGTGAATCTGGACTTTGTAAAAAGGATTTTTTTATATTTTGAGTGAAAAGGGTTTTGAATTTGAAATTAAAAGATAGATGAGCAGAAAACAATTAAAACAGAAAACAAATCTTTTTGGGGTTTTGATCTAAATGGATTCCTAGGGATTTAGGTTACCAACAAGATCGTTTACATTGTTAAGTCGATTACCCTTGATGATTAGCGAAATTGCCTTGAAGGCGAGTTTATCCTCTGATAGCTTAAGCTCCCTCTCGGGTTACAAAAGTCGTGCCCAATTGACCCGACCCCTACTCTCGTGGTAGTCGATCCTAGATTGGACCCTTTGCGTTCCGTGACAACTCGTTGCTCCTCGAGGGACGGCTTCTAACTCTCGTGATTTCAGTCCCAAGTCTGACTTCTATAGATCCGACACCTAAGTTCACCGCTAGGTTCCTCCTTAGAATGTCTAAGCCATGCAAATAACCTAAGTTCACCGCTAGGTTCCTCCTTAGAATATCCACACCTCGCAGATAAGCGGCCGCCGGGCTTTACGAGTGAAACACCCTAGAAATCCTAAGTTCACCGCTAGGTTCCTCCTTAGAACGTCTACGTCACGCAAATAAGCGGTTGCCGAATTTACGAGTGATTAACACACTAGAAATCAGATCTAAAGCAAAATCGTAATTACAAAGATATTACATCAAATTCAACATCGTAAACAAAACTTGGGCAGAGCCCCAATCCCTAGAAACTAAGCCACTACTCACGCCTTGCCATGGATACGACAGGCATGATTACAAATAACATGGAAATAAACTAAGAGAGGAAGGAGAGGAAGAGAGAGATCCTAAATCTAGGCCTAGAGTAGTAGCCCCAGTGTAATCTGATGTTCTTCCTCTGCCTGGTCCCTTATTTATAGAATTGGGAAGTTAGAGTCCTAATCCAGCTCAAATTAGATCCAATTCTGTTACTTCTGATCCAAGTAATGCGTGTCACGGCCATGATGTCCATCACGGCCAGGCCGTGACGGATTCTGTTTCTGGCACTTATGGCATTTTTCAGTCTCTCGCGTGGCGAGCCCATGCTCGCGTCGCGAGCCTCCATTTCATGGCCGTGATCTCCATCACGGCCAAGCCGTGATGGATTCTGACTTGTGGTGGTTTTGGGTCATGGCCGTGATGTGCATCACGGTTAGGCCGTGATAGACTCTGACTTCAGTCTTTGTTCTTTTTCAGTTTTGCTCGATCATGCCGTGATGGGCATCACGGCTAGGCCGTGATGGGCTCTGTTTGGCTCATTTTCTTCACTTTTAAAGCTCCATCTTCATCCAAACTTCATCATGGTTGATCTTGAGCGTTTTACCCTTGATATCTGCAAAACAACACCACGAAAACCGCCTTACCCATTCCAAAGGAAAATTAACCTAAAATCTAATTAAAAATGCCTAAACTACATGAAAATGCATGCGAAATGATAGACAAAGATGATGTGAAATCACACTCATCAGAATTCATCACAACAACAGTTGATGGCACCACCACAGAATCCTCCTCAAGTGACTACCCCTGCACCTTCTAGACCTTCACTATAGGACATGTTCAAGTAAATGACTGCACAAATGAATGCACAAAATCTCCAGTTTCAGCAGCAATTTGGACAGTTTCAGCAGCGAACGGATGCTAGCATTCACAATTTCAGACACAGATTGGACAACTTTCCACTTCCATGAATACCATGCAGCAAGCTCAAGGATCGAACCAACTACCTGCACAAACAGTGGTGAATCTCAATGCCCCCAATCCTAATGTGAGTGCCATTTCTTTGAGATCCGGGAAAGTTGTAGAGGCAGCCCCTGAAAAAGATGAAGAAACTGTTGAGGTAACTCCTGAGCCTTCTGTTGTTGTTGAAGCTGAGAAAGTGTATGTGCCACCGATCCCCTTGTCGCAAAGAGTGCAGAAAAATAAGAAGATTGATGGGGAAGACAAGGAGAGGGAAATTCTAGATGTGTTCAGAAAGGTGGCGGTGAACATTCCGCTTCTGGATGTGATTAAGCAGGTCCCAAAATATGCAAAGTTTCTGAAGGATTTGTGCACACACAAGAGGAGGTTGAAGGGTAAAGAGAGAGTCAATTTGGGGCGAAATGTTTCAGTCCTCATTCAACCTAAACTTGCTCCGGAGAAGGTTACTGTTTCAGCCCTCACTCAGGCACTGCCACAGAAGTGAAAGGATCCAGGCACTTTTGCTATTCCATGCACCATTGGGGACAGCAAATTCGACAATTGCATGTTGGATTTGGGAGCCTCCATAAATGTCAGGCCCACCTCTGTTTTCAACAACCTTGATCTGGGTCCTTTGCAACATACAGGTCTCACTATCCAATTGGCCAACAGGACCAATGCTCGCCCCATTGGAGTGGTAGAAGATGTGCTGGTGCAAGTTGATGATTTGATTTTCCCTGCTGACTTTTATATCCTGGATATGGCAGGGGAAACAAATTCAAGCAGATCACCAATCATCCTGGGCAGACCGTTCATGAAGACGGCAAAGACAAAGATTGATGTTGATGATGGGACCATGTCCATGGAGTTTGGTGACATTGTGGCAAAATTCAACATTTTTGATGCTATGAATCCATTGGAAGAGCACTCTGTTTTCCAAATAGAGTTGCTCTCTAAAATTGTTGATGACACCTATGATGACTTGGTTGCTGATTTTCCATCTATTTCTGGTTTTAATGATGTTTATTCATGTATTGACTATACTAACACTAACCCTTGTGTTGTTTGTGCTGAGATTGATTCTACTTTGCAGGGTGATAGTGTAAGTGAAGCTGTCCGTTCAATTGAAGTTCTTGACAGCCCGACTGCCCCAAACATACCATCTGTTGAGTAGCCACCCTCCCTAGAGCTTAAGCCACTTCCTGGGAATCTGAAGTATGCTTATTTGGAGAGGAATGAAAAACTTCCAGTTATTATTTCCTCCAACCTTGACTCTGACCAGGAAGCTAAGCTCTTGGAGGTTCTGAAGAAGCATAAGAAGGCGATTGGGTGGACCTTAGCTGACATACCAGGAATTAGCCCCTCCAGGTGCATGCATAGGATTTTGTTGGAGGATGGGGCTAAACCAGTTAGGCAGCCCCAAAGGCGGCTCAATCCATTGATTCTGGATATTGTAAAGAAGGAGGTGACAAAACTCCTGCATGCGGGTATCATATACCCCATCTCTGATAGTTGTTGGGTGAGTCCAGTGCAAGTTGTACCAAGAAATATGGACTCACAGTTAAGAAATGAAAATGATGAACTTGTCCCCACTAGAGTCCAGAATAGCTGGAGAGTTTGCATCGACTACAAGAGATTGAACCAGGTCACTCGAAAGGATCACTTTGCTTTGCCATTATCGATCAGATGCTCGAACGGCTGGCTGGTAAATCCCACTACTATTTTCTTGATGGCTTTTCCGGATACTTCCAGATCCACATTGCACCAGAGGATCAGGAAAAGACCACTTTCACGTGCCCCTTCGGCACGTTTGCCTACAGGAGGATGCCATTTGGCCTTTGCAATGCTCCTGGAACTTTCCAGAGATGCATGATTAGCATTTTTAATGAATTTATTGAAAATTGCATGGAAGTGTTCATGGATGATTTCACTGTATATGGTTCCTCATTTGATGCATGCTTGCATAGTCTGAATTTGGTTTTAGAAAGATGCATTAAAACTGACCTTGTTTTGAACTATGAAAAGTGTCATTTTATGGTTGAACAGGGGATTGTTTTGGGGCATATTATTTCTAAAGAGGGTATTTTAGTAGATCCTGCTACGATTGATGTGATTTCTACACTGCCTTACCCATCTTGCGTTCGCGAGGTTCGTTCTTTTCTTGGTCATGCAGGTTTCTACATGCGCTTCATAAAGGACTTCAGCAAGATAGCTCTTCCTCTGTCAAACTTGCAGAAGAATGATACCATGTTCAATTTTGATGACAACTGCAAGAAGGCATTTGACTTCTTGAAAAGGGCATTGACCTCTACCCCCATCATCCAGCCCCCTGACTGGACCCTCCCTTTTGAGCTCATGTGTGATGCTTCTAACTTTGCTGTGGGGGCGGTCCTGGCACAAAGGGTGGGCAAGGCTGCATGATCAGCCTCTGGCTAGTCTAGTTTTATAACTAGAAAAACCTTGGCTTTGTGCTAATTTTATATCATTTTCGCCCAAATTAGACTTGATTGTCTTTAGGCATCATTTTGAGTCGTTAAAGTATTTTTAGGTTAATTTAGTTGATTTAGAGTTAAGTAAAGTACTTATGCTATTTTCTGATTTTATGTTAATAAAAGGAAATAAATCTGGCGCTTTCGCCCCGCGAAAAGGCCTTTGCCCCGCGAACCTGAAGGTGACTGTGCCAGAAATTGCAAACCTCTCTGTTTCGCCCCGCGAAACATGACTCACCTCGCGAGTAATCCAACCCTGGAAGACCAGAAGCCATCACGGCTCATCCATGTTAAAGGTCACGGGCGTTACAGTTTGGAATTTGAAGAGTCTCGCCTCGCGAATATATGCTCGCCTCGCGAGAGAACCAAAAGCTGAAGACTGTTCGCATTATTCGCCTCGCGAATGAGTGTTCGCCTCGCGAGTCAGGGAATTCCAGAAGTTGTATATAATCCTGTTTGAAGGCAGAAATGGAGGCTAGCTAGTTAGTCAGTAGTTGTAGTTCAGTAGTTTATTTTCTTTTCTTTTCTTTTGTGCTTAAGTCTGTAATGGAGAGCTAGTCTCCTAGATTAATCTACTGTGATTGGTTTCAATTACACTTGAGGTTCTGTATTTCCTATTTTGTTTGCTATTCTCTTTTCAATGCGATGCTATATGTTTATGTTTGTTATTTCAGGAGTGTATAGTGTTGTATTGATTCATTTCGGTGATGTTATGTTCCTATACTTAATCGCGTTTGTTATTTCGCGTATGTTCATTCATGTTCGTTAGTTCATGAGGGCTTAACCCCGTTTGTTATTTCGGGAATAGGAACATATATCCCTAGTAGCGATTTCGTTGTTAATTGTTGCTACAACCGGGAGGGGGTTAGAATCTGCTTAGGGCTTGGATTTATATAAACCAATGATAGAGGGAAACTGAGAACAGTAGGTTAATCGTTTCTTTGCCAATTGATAATTTTTAGCTTGCATTGTCTTTCTGTTTGTTTTCTTAATTTTATTTCAATTACCCAAAACTGATTTTCTGTTAATAATAGCAACCTAAGAGTCCTTGTGAGACGATACTCGAGTTGTCGCTTCCCTATCTACATTATTTTGTAAACGCTCGTTCTTTTTGGCACGTGGCGACAGCGCGACAAAAAATTGGCGCCGTTGCCGGGGACTCTTGTTGTCTTATTAGCAGAAAATAAAAAATAAAAAAACAAAACATTTTTGCTGAATTTGTCTGGTTATGGATCTTACTGATAAGCTCACTTATTTGAAGCAATTGTTTCAGCTGACACAGTTGTGTGGCATGTGCGGCTCTCCTGAGCACCTGTATGAGGCATGCCCCATTCTGACAGATGCTACTTATTGGCCTCGAGCTTATACATTCCATCCTGACAATCAAGGAAAAAAGCTTGAAGATAATGAAGAACCTGTGGAATCAAATGCATGTATTGAAAGTGATGGGATGGATGAACCGTGCGCTGAAATTCCAGACAATCAGACCCTTACTAATTCAGTTTCTTTTACTACATGTACTGACTGTAATGACACTAACCCATGTGCTGTTTGTGCTGAGTTTCTTGATTCTATTTTGCAGGGTGATAGTGTGAGTGAAGCTGATTGTTCATCCGAAGCTCTTGACATCATGGCTACTCCAAATATGCCATCCATTGAGCAGCCACCCTCCTCAGTTTCTTGTAATATATTTACTGACTGTACTAACTCTAACCTTTCTGTGGTGTGTGCTGAGATTTCTGCAGGTTTAACAAGTGATGAATCTGGTAAAGCAATGGATGAAGACCTTGCAGAAGTTGAAGCAGCATCGGAGACCCCAGCTACCTATCTGCCACCTCCCCCCGTGGAACCACCGGTGATGGACTTCAAGCCTTTGGATTTTTCACTGTGGCCATTTCAAGAGGTTGAACCCCACTTCTATTGGGAGGATTTTATGGACAAAGTTGAGAAAGAAGTCAACTGTGACCTGAAGGGGAGTGAGAAGTCCGCCGCACTTGGCGGAGTTACTATGATTATCAGGCGCCCGCTCTCATACTTATGCTGTAGGCCATGGGATCCGGGAGGATCACTTCGTACTTTGGGCATTCCGTGGCCACTGTATCACAGATAGTGGGATCCTGGTGGAACCAACCCCAATGAGTTTTTCTGAACCTTGCTCTTTTAATTTTCTTTTCCTTGCGTTATTTCTGTTTTGTTTTCAATAAAGCTCCTGAATAATTTGAGAAGCTCAGGAGTTGTGTTAAGTCTTATGTTGGTAAGTTTGCTGGATTTGATTAAATTTTGCATAGATTGATTGCATGTATGTGTTGACTGTCTTCCCCCTAGATTTTGAAAAAAAAAAATTTGAAAAGTGATCCCCACTTGAAAAATTGAAAACTGAACTTTGACATTTTGTTATGATGGCATGATTTATGATAAGTTTGGGGTGATAGGAAGCACACACTAGGGATAGAATCTCTGTCAAACAATTTGCAAAAATGTCCAGGTGAGGATTTGAGCCTCCAACATGTTTTAAACTGTGAGAATCACTTTCAAGTTGCACTTTCCTGAATTTGCTTGAATCTCTTTATGGCTTGCATGATTATGTGTTTGCTTCAGATGATTTAGGCAATTTCTTTGTAAATAACTACTTAGCCTAAAAATAACAAATTCCTAATGCATATTCCTTAGTTAGCCCCTTTGAGCCTAATTAGCCTGTTAATTCTCGATAACCTAATGTTATGAGCTCAAAATCTGGAAAACCATGTTAACCCGGTCTTAGGATTAGGAGAGCATGGAATCTTAGAAAGAAAATGGGCGCAAGAAACTAAGTTTGGGGTGGCTGCAAGGTGTAATATGTTGTTTGGGATTGAAAAAAAATACAATAAAAAGGTTGGAGCCAAAGGCCAAGAAAAAAAAAGAAAAAAAAAAAAAAAAAAAAAAAAAAAAAAAGAAAAGTGTAAAAATGTTAAAAATAAAAGTATTAGAAAAAAAAGAGGCTGTAGTCACCCAAGGCAAGGCATAAAGAAAAATGAAAAAAAGGAACTTGAGTGAAATTCAAGGTGTAAAAAGTTCATGCTCTCTTAGTTCCTAGGGTCTTCAGCCTAGTACCTTTGTATATCCTACCCTTAGCCAGGCCCCATTATAACCCATAAAAGACCTTTTGATGTTGCTTGCATGTTTTCTATGGGAATCATTTGGAGATGAAAATCAAATTTATGGGAAGTGCTCTTAAAAGTGAAATTGAGCGCAATTTTGATAGCCTGACACAAACTGAGCGAATGAGTGAACACTAAATGCCCTTGTGAGGAAGGCAGTTGTTTGAATTTGGTGATCTCCCTCTTGTGTGTAACTTGGAACCCCTGCTTAGATTAATGATTGTTTGAATGATGAAATTCTCAATTCTTTACAATAAATGATTGTGGGGATTACTTTGCTTGAAAAGGGGAGAACATTGAAGAAAACTGTTTTAATGTATTGCATGAAATTTGTGCAAAAATTTGATTGAATTTTTAAGTTTGCCATGTCTTGAGTCTTTTTAAGTTTTTGAGTTTTAGTTTGCTTGGGGAAAAGCAAAGTTTAAGTTTGGGGTATTTTGATCAGCCTCTGGCTAGTCTAGTTTTATAACTAGAAAAACCTTGGCTTTGTGCTAATTTTATATCATTTTCGCCCAAATTAGACTTGATTGTTTTTAAGCATCATTTTGAGTCGTTAAAGTATTTTTAGGTTAATTTAGTTGATTTAGAGTTAAATAAAGTACTTATGCTATTTTCTATTTTCAGGTTAATAAAAGGAAATAAATCTGGAGCTTTCGCCCCGCGAAAAGGCCTTCGCCCCGCGAACCTGAAGGTGACTGTGCCAGAAATTGCAAACCTCTCTGTTTCGCCCCGCGAAACATGACTCGCCTCGCGAGTAATCCAACCCTGGAAGACCAGAAGCCATCACGGCTCATCCATGTTAAAGGTCACGGGCGTTACAGTTTGGAATTTGAAGAGTCTCGCCTCGCGAATATATGCTCGCCTTGCGAGAGAACCAAAAGCTGAAGACTGTTCGCATTATTCGCCTCGCGAAGGAGTGTTCGCCTCGCGAGTCAGCGAATTCCAGAAGTTGTATATAAGCCTGTTTGAAGGCAGAAATGGAGGCTAGCTAGTTAGTCAGTAGTTGTAGTTCAGTAGTTTATTTTCTTTTCTTTTCTTTTGTGCTTAAGTCTGTAATGGAGAGCTAGTCTCCTAGATTAATCTACTGTGATTGGTTTCAATTACACTTGAGGTTCTGTATTTCCTATTTTGTTTGCTATTCTCTTTTCAATGTGATGCTATATGTTTCTGTTTGTTATTTCAGGAGTGTATAGTGTTGTATTGATTCATTTCGGTGATGTTATGTTCCTATACTTAATCGCGTTTGTTATTTCACGTGTGTTCATTCATGTTCATTAGTTCATGAGGACTTAACCCCGTTTGTTATTTCGGGAATAGGAACATATATCCGTAGTAGCGATTTCGTTGTTAATTGTTGCTACAACCGGGAGGGGATTAGAATCTGCTTAGGGCTTGGATTTATATAAACCAATGATAGTGGGAAACCGAGAACAGTAGGTTAATCGTTTCTTTGCCAATTGATAATTTTTAGCTTGCATTGTCTTTCTATTTGTTTTCTTAATTTTATTTCAATTACCCAAAACCCCCCAAAACTGATTTTCTGTTAATAATAGCAACCTAATAGTCCTTGTGAGACGATACTCGAGTTGTCGCTTCCCTATCTACATTATTTTGTAAACGCTCGTTCTTTTTGGCGCGTGGCGACAGCGCGACAAAAAATTTGCACATGTCATTTATTATGCTTCTAGGACTTTAGATGCTGCACAGTCTAATTACACCACCACTGAAAAGGAACTTCTAGCTGTTGTTTTTGCTCTTGATAAATTTAGATCATATTTGCTAGGTTCCAAGGTTATTGTTTTCACTGACCATGCAGCTCTGAAGTACTTGTTGAAGAAGCCAGAAGCAAAGCCGAGGTTGATTCGGTGGATGTTGTTGCTCCAAGAGTTTAATGTAGAGATAAAGGACAAGAGTGGAGCGGAAAATTTAGTGGCTGATCACTTGACTAGGATAGAGAGGGATGAGGATCCTTCCCCCATTCAGGATGACTTTCCTGATGAGCAGCTTTTACAGTTACATGGCATAACTCCTTGGTTTGCCGACATTGTGAATTACCTAGTTGCTGGTGTCTTTCCGACAGGAGCAACTAGGTCACAAATCCACAAACTAAAGAGTGATGCCAAGTACTATGTTTGGGATGATCCATTCCTCTGGAAATTTGGCAGTGATCAGGTAATCAGGAGATGTGTCCCTGACTATGAGATTGAGTCTATTTTGCACTTTTCTCATGCCTCTCAAGTAGGGGGACACTTTGGGCCACAGAGGACTTCAAGAAAAGTCCTAGATTCTGGTTTTTACTGGCCCACCATTTTTAGAGATGCTTATGAGGTTTACCGAACTTGTAAGGAGTGTCAGACAGCAGGTACAGCCATCACTCGCAAGAGTGAAATGCCTCAGCAATCTATGCTTTTCTGTGAGGTGTTTGATGTGTGGGGAATTGACTTTATGGGTCCTTTCCCTACATCTTTTGGCTTTCTCTACATTCTTTTGGCTGTTGACTATGTTTCAAAGTGGGTGGAAGCTATCCCCACTAGGACTAATGATTCTAAAGTTGTTACAAATTTTGTTAGGTCCAATATATTTTGCAGGTTCGGAATACCTCGGGCCATCATAAGTGACCAGGGCACTCATTTCTGCAACCGCACCATGGAAGCTTTACTCCGGAAGTATGGAGTTGTGCACAGGGTCTCCACTTCTTATCATCCCCAGACCAATGGCCAGGCTGAGATCTCCAACAGAGAGATCAAACAGATCCTAGAGAAAGTGGTGCAGCCGAATAGGAAGGACTGGAGTCGCCGTCTAGAAGACACACTTTGGGCTCAGAGGACCGCTTTCAAGACACCAATAGGGATGTCCCACTTTAGGCTTGTGTTCGGTAAGGCATGTCATCTCCCTGTGGAATTTGAGCACCATGCTTATTGGGAGGTCAAGTGCTGTAATTTGGAAATGCAAGAAGCTGGCATTGAAAGGAAACTCCAACTACAGCAGCTTGAAGAGCTTAGGCTAGAAGCCTATGAAAGCTCTCGGATTTATAAAGAGAAAACCAAGAACTTCCATGATAGGATGATTGCTAGGAAGGAATTCTCTGTGGGCCAACAGGTCTTACTGTTTAACTCTCGCCTGAAAGTGATGGCTGGGAAACTTCGATCCAAATGGATTGGCCCATTTGTTGTTACTAATGTTTTTCCTCATGGTGCAGTAGAAATTAAAAGTGTAGGTAGCAACAAGGCTTTCAAAGTTAACGGGCAGCGCTTGAAGCTATTCCATGAGAGCTTGGTGCCTGAAGATGTTACTGTTTAGGAGCTCTCCTTGGGAGAGCCCACCTACTCTGCAACTTGATCAGGGAGCACCTTCCCCTTTCCCTCACTCTGATCTTATATTTATGTTCTTTCATTGAGGACAATGTATGTTTAAAGTGTGGGGGAGGGAACAATTTGTTGCGTTTTGTTTTGTGTTTTTTTGTTTTGTTTTCTTTTAGCTCTTGAATAATTTGAGAAGATCAAGAGCATGTGTGGGAGTCTTGTGTCGGCAAGCTTGGTGGGTTTTGTTGATTTGGCACATATTGATTGCATGATATATGTTGATGATTCCCCCTAGGTTTTAAAAAAAAAATTTGAAAATTTATCCCCATTTGAAAAATTGAAAATTGATCTTTGAGATATTTTGTTATGATTTCATGATTTATGATAAGTTTGGGGTGAAGGGGTGCACACACTAGGGATTGAATCTCGGTCAAACAATTTGCAAAAATGTCCACGTGAGGATTTGAACCTCCAACATGTTTTTAATTGTGTGAATCACTTTCAAGTTGCACTTTCCCGAATTTGCTTGAATTTCTTCTTGGTTTGCATGTTTAAGTGAATTCATCAGATGATTTTGGCAGATTTCCTTTGAAATAGCTACTTGGCCTAAATTGAACCATCCCTAATGCATGTTCCCTAGTTAGCCCCATTAAGCCTAATAAGCCTATTGTTTCTGGATAACCCTATATTATGAGCCAAAATCTGGAAAAACCATGTTAAACCAATCTTAGGATTAGGAGAGCATGAGCAAGAGAAGGTTTGTAAGAAACTAAGTTTGGGGTGTCTACAAGGTGTGATATGCCATTCTGGGTTGAGAAAAAGAAAAAAACATAAAGGTTGAAGCCAAAGGCAAGAAGAAAAAAGAAAAAAAAATCCAAAAGAAAAGGGGCAAAACAAAAAAATTGGTGTCAAAGGGAAAAAGGTTGTGGTCACCCAAAGCAAAAAGAAGAATGAGAAAAGGAATTTGAGTGAAATTTCAATGTTTCAAAGTGTTTCATGCTCTCTTTATTCCTAGGGATGTAAAGCCTAGTACCTTTGTATATCCTACCCTTAGCCAGGCCCCATTACAACCTTTAAAAGACCTTTTAATGTTGCATGCATGTTTTCGTGGGAACCTTGATTGAGATGAAAATCAAATTCATGGGAAGTGCTCTTGAAATGTGAACTGAGTGAAAAGTTGATAGCCTAGACAAATTGAGCGATTGAGTGAAATACTACATGCCCTTGTGAGGAAAGCAATTGTTTGAAATTGGTGATCTCCCTTTTGTGTGTAACATGGATCCTTTAGATTAATGATTGTTTGAATGATGAAATTCTCAAATGTTTAGAGTAAATGATTGTGGGGATTACATTGTTGAAAAAGGGGGGACAATGAAGGAAAATTGTTTTGATGAATTACTTGAAATTTGTGAGAAATTGATTGAATCCTTTAAGTTTGCCAAGTCTTGAGTCTTTTTGAGTTTTAGTTTGCTTGGGGACAAGAATAGTTCAAGTTTGGGGTATTTTGATCAACCTCTGGCTCATCTAGTTTTATGACTAGTATGAGCGTGGTTTTGTGTTAATTGTATCTCATTTTCGCCCAAATTAGACTTGATTGTCCTCAAGCAAGGTTTTGAGTCCCTTAAGTAGTTTTAGGATAATTTAGCCAGTTTTGATTCAAATAAAGCACTTATTGCTATTTCATGTTTCAGGATAATAAGGAGAGCAAGAAGGGAAGAGCACTTAGGAGCAGAAGCCATCATGGCCTAGCCGTGACACTGGTCACTACAGTGATGAGCTATCCATGAAAGTCAGAAAGCATCACGGCCTAGTTGTGACAATGGTCACGGCCGTGATGAGAAGACCAGAGAAATCAGAGAGGATCACGGCCTAGCCGTGATGCCCATCACGGGCGTGATGGGAAGACAATGAAGAACAGAAGTGATCACGGCCTAGCCATGATGGAGGTCACGGCCGTGACAAATCAGCACCCAAAGTCAGAAAGGATCACGGTCTGGCCGTGATAGGCATCACGGCCGTGATGGACAAGAATTTGAACTGGCGCCCTTGACAGAAGCGGTCACGGCCGTGACGTGTGGCCTCTCTATAAAACAGAAGCACGGCAGACAGATCAAGGATCCAATTTTCAAAGTTTACATCATATACTTTTAGTTTTTGTCATATTTGTAATGGAGAACTATTCTCCCTAGATTAATCTGCTGTAATCGGCTTCCGCCGACACTTGAGGTCTTGTAATTCCCGATTGACTTTCCTTCTCTCCTTCATTACTATTCTTTATTCTCTGTTTGCTTAATTCAGTTTGTATCGAATTAGTCTTGGTTTATTTTCGATGATTTTATGTTCCTAAACTCAATCGCGTTTGCTTAATTTGCATGTGTTCAATCGTGTTTGCTTAATTCACGAGTGCTTCACCCCGTTTGCTTAATTCGGGAATTAGGAACTTATGTCCCGTAGCGTCGATTTTGCTTGTTAATTGATGCTACAATCGAAAAGGGATTAGAATCCGCTTAGGGCATGGAATTACATGAACCGATGATAGTGGGAAACCGAACAGCAGATTGATCGTCTTCGCCTTATTTGATAATCATTTTTATTCCTCTGTTTTTGTTTTGTTTTTCTCAATTGATTTTCAAACCAAAACCCCCCCCCCCCCCCCAAAAAAAATGATTTTTCTGTGATAATAACATTACGAGAGTCCTTGTGATACGATACTTGAGTTGTCGCACTTTCCCTAGCTACATATTTTTACAAACCGTTCGCTTTTTGACGCGTGCGCGATAGCGCGTCACCTTGACAGAAGAGTGTAGTGCAATACTTCAAAGGAAGCTACCTCCAAAGCTTACAGATCCTGGTAGTTTTACAATCCCTTGCACTATTGGGAGTGTTGCTATTGGGAAGGCCTTGTGTGACTTGGGAGCGAGTATCAATTTGATGCCGCTTTCAATTTTGAACAAGCTTGGAGGTGGTGAGGTGAAGCCAACAAGGATGGCATTGCAACTAGCAGACAGATCAATCAAGTGTCCTAATGGTATTTTGGAAGATGTCTTGGTTAAAATGGACAAGTTTATTTTCCCAGCGGATTTTGTGATACTAGACATGGAGGAGGATGCAGAAGTTCCACTTATATTGGGGAGACCTTTTCTAGCAACTGGTCATGCTTTGATAGATGTACAAAAGGGCAAACTTCGACTCAGAGTGCAAGATGAAGAGGTCATTTTTAATGTATTTGAAGCTATGCATCGCCCGAGTGATGAAGAGAATTGTTTCCGCATGGACCTTGTGGAAGTGGTGGCTAAAGAAGCCTTTGCACAGCAGCACCATCCATCTACTCTTGAGAAGGTAATTGTGAATTCTATTGAAAATCTTGATGAGGAAGAGGAGAAGGAAATAGAAGACTGTTTGTATGATCTGGAAGCTCAACCCAAGCAACTTGCTGTCAACACTAAGAAGGAAGAGCTCAAAAAGGATGAAGTCCAATAGAAGCTCGAGTTAAAGCTTAAGCCTCTACCTCCCCACTTGAAGTATGTCTTTCTTGGGGAGAATGATGAAGACCCTGTCATAGTGAGCAATGTATTGTCCAAATTGGAAGAGGAGAAACTTGTAAGGGTGCTTCGAGAGCATAAAACAACTATTGGATGGTCCATCTCAGATTTGAAAGGTATTAGCCCCACGTTTTGTATGCACAAGATCATGATGGAGGCTGAATTTAAACCGGTGGTCCAACCGTAGAGGAGGCTCATTCCCACAATGAAAGAAGTGGTAAGGAAGGAGGTGCTGAAACTCCTTGAAGCTGGAATGATCTATCCGATTTCCGATAGTGCTTGGGTGAGTCCGGTACAAGTGGTTCCAAAGAAAGGTGGCACGACCGTCGTGCACAACGAGAAGAATGAGTTGATCCCAACTAGAACGGTCACCGACTGGCGAATGTGTATAGATTACCGGAAGCTTAATCAAGCTACTAGGAAGGATCACTTTCCACTTCCATTCATGGACCAGATGTTAGAGAGGTTGGCCAGGCAAGCTTATTACTGTTTCTTGGATGGTTATTCGGGTTATAACCAAATTGCGGTTAACCCGGAAGACCAAGAGAAAACTGCATTCACATGCCCTTTTGGAGTTTTCGCCTATCGGAAGATACCTTTCGGACTTTGTAATGCGCCTGCGATATTTCAAAGGTGCATGCTTTCCATTTTCTCTGATATGGTATAAAAATACATTGAAGTTTTCATGGATGATTTTTCTGTTTTCGGTTCCTCTTATGATAATTGTTTGTCTAACCTTGCTGCTGTGTTAAAGAGGTGCACGGACACCAATTTAGTCTTAAATTGGGATAAGTGTCATTTTATGGTGCAGGAAGGCATTGTGCTTGGGCACAAAATTTCAGCTAAGGGGATCGAAGTGGATAAATCCAAGGTTGATGTGATTGAGAAACTGCCTCCACCAGTGAATGTCAAGGGTGTGAGGAGTTTCCTTGGGCATGCGGGCTTTTACCAGCGGTTCATCAAGGACTTCTCAATGATAGCTAAGCCGTTGTGTGGCCTTTTGAACAAGGACACACCATTTGTGTTTGATTCTGCTTGTATTACCTCTTTTCAGGTTTTGAAAGAAAAGTTGATCACCGCTCCCATTCTTGTTGCACCCAACTGGGAGTCACCATTTGAATTAATGTGTGATGCCAGTGACTACGCAGTTGGGGCAGTTTTGGGACAGCGGAGGGAAAATTTTTTCCATGTCATTCACTATGCTAGCAAGGTTCTCAATGAGAACCAAGTAAATTATGCAACAACTGAAAAAGAGTTGCTAGCCATAGTGTTTGCATTGTAAAAATTTTGTTCCTACTTAATTGGTTCACAAGTCACTGTTTTTACTGATCATGCTGCAATTAAATATTTGTTGACTAAGTTAGATTCTAAACCAAGACTCATAAGGTGGATTCTGTTGTTGCAGGAGTTTGACTTAGTCATCAAAGACAAAAAGGGCAGCGAGAATGTGGTGGCTGACCACTTGTCCCAGTTGGTGAATGAAGAAGTGGCTGAAAAGGAAAAGGACATTCGGGTATGGAGATGGTGTGTCAGTCAAGAGGAAGCAAGGAAAATTTTGTGGTATTGCCATAACTCTCCATATGGTGGACATTACAATGGGGATAGGACTGCCGCAAAGGTCCTCCAATCTGGTCTCTTTTGGACCTCAATCTTCAAGGGTTTTTTCAATCATGTGAAGAGTTGTTACAAGTGCCAAAGGACCTGGAACATTTCAAAAAGGGATGAGATGCCACTGCAGAACATATTGGAGGTTGAGGTATTTGATTGTTGGGGCATAGACTTTATGGGTCCATTTCCACCTTCATTCTCCAATCAATATATCGTGGTGACAGTGAACTATGTTTCCAAATGGGTGGAGGCCATTGCAACACAAAGGAATGATGCCCAAACAATGATTAAATTCATCAAGAAGAACATCTTTGCCCGGTTCGGTGTCCCAAGGGTCCTTATAAGTGATGGGGGATCTCACTTTTGCAACTCACAACTGAGAAATGTGTTGAACAAACGGGCAAGCGGAGGTCTCCAACCGGGAGATTAAGAAAATTCTGGAAAAGACTGTGGCCGTTTCAAGAAGAGATTGGGCAAGGAAACTTGACGATGCTTTGTGGGCTTACCGGACTGCACTGAAAACTTCTGTGGGGTTATCTCCGTTTCAGATGGTCTATGGGAAGGCATGTCATCTACCCGTAGAGTTGGAGCATCGAGCTTTTTGGGCATTGAAGTTCTTGAATTTTGATGCCACTCTGGCGGGTGAGAAAAGAGTGAATCAACTGCATGAGTTAGAGGAGATGCGCCTTAATGCATATGAGAATGCAGATATTTACAAGCAGAGAGTCAAGACCTACCATGACAAGAAGATCGTCATGAAAACATTTCAGCCAGGACAACAAGTTTTATTATTCAATTCCCGGCTGAGATTGTTTCCGAGCAAGTTGAAGTCCAAATGGTCGGGACCGTTCGTTGTCAAAGAAATATCACCTCATGGAGCTGTGGAAGTGGAGGATCCTACTTCAAAAATGACCTTCAAAGTCAATGGCCAAAGACTCAAGGCCTACTTGGGTGGTGACATCGAGATATTGATCTCAGATGTGCGCCTTCATGACCCTTGAGGTCATCTACCCGTCAAGCTAGTGACGTTAAAGAAGCGCTTATTGGGAGGCAACCCAAGTTTTCTTTTCATTTTCCTTTTGTTTTTGATTTTTCCCACTTGAATAATTTGAGAAGATCAAGAGGAAAAAGATCATAAAATAATAGTTTGGTTAAGTGTTTTCAGGGTAAGGAGGAAGGAGAAGCAAAAAGGGCAGAGGCAACAAAGTCAGCAACCATCACGCCCAGGTCGTGACACTAGTCACGGCCGTGATGAGCCAGAATTGAAGATCAGAAAGGATCACGGCCTAGTCGTGATCCCCATCACGGGCGTGATGGGAGGACCCTGAAGACCAGAGAGCATCACGGTCTAGCCGTGATGGAGGTCACGACCGTGACAGGCTACCCCTCTAGACCAGAATGCATCATGGCCTGCCCGTGATAAGCATCACGGCCGTGACCCAAAATTTTCATGCAATCCCAACAAGTTTCTGACTGGAATGTGAGCCAGCACCCGCCACCGCCTCGGTAAGTCGTTCCAATTTTTCTTTCCTCTCTCCGACTTGATTGTTTACATTGGGGACAATGTAAATTTTTAAGCTTGGGGTAGGGGTATTTTGCATTTGCATTTTGCATGTTGCATTCATATAGGTATAGGTTTGCATGATCACATGATTCGATTGTCCCTTGTTTAGATGTTGCATCCGATTGTGAAAACTAAGTGCCAAATAACTTGAGATAGTGAATTCTTGAACCCAATTTGTTATTCTTGTGATAAGGCTACAAATAAAAAATTTCTTGAGATAATCTGTGATAGTTGATAATTAGCACGTGGTTTCGTAGATTTGTGTTTCTCATTGATTTTTGAACTACTAAAATGTGAGATTTTGAGCCAAAAAGGGGTACTCACTAAATCTACCCCATTCTTTGTGTTAGAGTGTTATTCCTCTTTGTCTGTATTCTCTAGAACTTGACTTGAAACCGTTTTGAAGCTTAAAAATTTTTTTTAAAACATTTTTGAAAATTATCGAGGCACTAGGTATTTTTCTGGCCTTCTGAACTTTGAATGACTAAATGTTACCCCTTAGTTGCCCAATTTTGAGCCTACATGAATACAATACTTTTCTTGGTACCTTGAAATACTTTGATGAATATGCTTGGTAGGGCACCTTCTAAAGTATTACAAAAAAAGGTAAAAGGGTAGTATAAAAAGTATGGGATGAGAAAATCAGAAAAAAGTTTCTCTTGGCCTGAAAAATCTCCCCTCCTCCAAATAAAAAAAAATAAAAATAAAAATAAAATAAAGAAATATAAATAGAGAAGGGATGATAAAAAGAAAAGTGAGAAATAAAAGAAAAAGAAAGAAAAAAAGGTGAAAAAGTGAATCGAAACCCAAAAGGGTATTTTAGAAGGTGTCATGATTTGCAATGCTTGATGTTTTGGTTAGCCCTTTTGAAATGTCCTTTTCTTGATTCCCCACCTAACTATAAATCCGATGGCCCCATTACAACCAAAGCAAAAGACCTCTCGATTCTTAATTGTTTTCATTAATAAAGTAGAGATTTGGTTGATAGTCAAGCCTATGGTAGAATTCATTCCTTGAGGAAAATGGAGCGAATTGTCATATATCCTTGAACACTTGAGTGAGGCGAGAAAGAGAGCCAAGCAAATAAACAAGCTTGGGGTGAGTTTCAGGTGAGAAAGAGTGCCCTAATCAGTGAGAATATGAGTCTAAGAAACATAAGCTTCTAATTGGACTTGATATTGACTGTCTCTTGCTGAATTATTTGAAATGCCTGTTACTTGGATTCTTTACTCGGGTTCTTAGTTCACTATCCACGCTTTGATTATTTATCTCTTCTGGCCTCAGTGATTGCTTGAGGACAAGCAATTGAATAAGCTTGGGGTGATTTGATAGTGTGATTTTGCATCATATTTCTTGTACATTTTTGCATGCATTTTCATATAGTTTAGGCATGATTAGTTTGATTTTTATTAGTTTTTACCTTGGAATGGGTGAGGCGGTTTCTTGGTGTTGTTTTGCAGGAATTTAAGGAAAAATGCTCAAGATTAGCCATGATGAAGCTTGGATGAAGACAGAGCTTGAAAAGTGAAGAAAATGACCCAAGCAGAGTCCATCACGGTCGTAATCGAGCAATAATTGAGAAGAAAGAAGGCAAAAGTCAGAAGCTGTCACGGCCTAGCCGTGATACCTATTGTTGACGGATCTGGGCAAGTATACCCAGTCGTGCAAGTAATACGGTGGTGAGACCGTTTTATCATTCCCACGAGGACTGCGACAAGTACTAGCACGTACCGAATCAATTACTATTCAAGCTGATACTTGGATTGAAGAGAGTTCTATACTAATTATCAAGCCCAAAACAACAAAAGAAAAGGAAAAGTTCTTTGAGGATTTCTATCGAACACTTGGGAGGCAGAGGAAAGGGTTCTTCAAATATATAAAATATGTTGGGATTAGGTTCACTAAACTTCATCGCCATGCAATGACATGACTAATAAACAGTTTCTACTTCAAGTATGACAATCAATCCACTAAATTACTCAAGCCCCGATTCCTCGGATGACAAGAGCCTAAATCCACTAATAGACCATAATTCCTTAGGTGGCCTAGATTAATGAAATTGCATTAAGATTAGGGATTACACGATTGCTAATAAACCTAGTTCCATTCCTAGATACAAGGGTTAGTAGGTGATTGATTTCAATTCCGGTTCTAATACGAATTTTCCAATTGCATATCAAAACACTAATCAAGTCATGGGGGTGCTAGCCACAACAAGCATTAAGCATAGAAAATCAATCACTCATACAGAAGTAAAAACTGTATTACAAGATCAAATCAAATACATGGGTAATTCAGAGAGAGCTACACCTAACCCCAACAATGGGAGTTTAGCTACACATCATCAAAGTAAAAGGGAAAAGAAAAGATACTGAGATGAAGGAAGGGAAGAACTCCATGGAAGGATGCACCCAGCCACAACAACAGAAATTACGTTTTTTAGGGTTTCTTGGCCGCCTCCTTTCCTCCAAATCAATCCCCCCATACCATTCTGCCCTAAAACAGCTTATAACAGGGGTTTTGGGTTTCGCGCGCTAGCGGGGCGAGAGGTAGCTCGTGAGGCGAATGTTAAAAATCTGGTCTTCAGAGATTGCTCGCGAGGCGAGATAGCAACTCGTGAGGCGAGACCGAAAGGGAGACATCTCTGGCACAATCAGGCCTTCAGGCTCGCGAGGAGAGATGGTGACTCGTGAGGCGAGACAGAAAGGCTGACTGTTGCTGTTCAGCTGGTCTTCAGGCTCGCGTGGCGAGATCCAGTCTAGCGAGGCGAGGCTTCAGAATTCTGCTTGGCTCAATTTCTTCTCTTTTCAGGCTTTATCTTCATCCAAGCTTCATCATGGCCAAATCTTGGGAAATTAATCATAAATTCTTGCAAAACAACACACAAAACCACCTTATCTGTTCCAAAGGAAAAACTAACCAAAATCAAACTAAAATGGCCTAACTATATGCAAATGCATGCAGAAATGTACATGGAAAATGAGGTGAAATCACACTCATCAAATCACCCCAAGCTTAAGACTTTGCTTGTCCTCAAGCAAAAACCAAGGCCAGAAGATGAAAACAAACAGAACAATGATAGTGAACTAAGAACCCGAGTAAATGATCTAAGTAACAGGCATTTCAAATAATTCAGCAAGAGACAATCAATTCAAGTCCAATTAGGGGCTTAGGTTTCCTAGACTTATATTCTCACTGATTCGGGCACTCTTGCTCACCTGAAGATCACCCCAAGCTTGTTCATTTGCTTGGCTCTCTTTCTCGCCTCACTCAAGTGTTCAAGGATCTATGACAATTCGCTCCATTTTCCTCAAGGAATGATTTCTACCATAGGCTTGACTATCAACCAAATCTCTACTTTATTAATGAAAACAATTAAGAATCAAGAGGTCTTTTGCTTTGGTTGTAACGGGGCCATGGGATTTATTGTTAGGTGGGGAGATCAAGAAAAGGAAATTTCAAAAGGTTATACAAACTATCAAGCATTGCAAAGCATGACCTTCTAAAATACCTTTTTGGGTTTTGATTTATTTTTCCACCTTTCTTTCTTTCTTTTTCATTTGTTCCTCACTTTGTTTTATTATCCCTTTCTCCATATACTTTTCTTTTCCTTTTATTTTTCTTTTATTTGGAGAAGGGGAAATTTTCAGCTCAAGAGAAATATTTTTCTGATTTTCTCATCCCATATTTTTTTCAACTACCTTTTTACCCTTTTGTGCAATACTTTAGAAGGTCTCTCATAAGCATCATTCATCAAAAAATTTCAAGGGACCAAGAAAAGCATTTCATTCTTTCAAGCTCAAAATTGGGCAACTAAGGGGTAGCATTTCATCAATCAAAACTCAGATGGCCGGAAAAATACCTAGTGCCTCAATCATTTTCAAAAAATGTTTTCAAAATTTTTTAAGCTTTGAAACGGTTTCAAGTCAAGTTCTAGAGAAATACATCCAAGAGGAATAACAATCAATCAGAAAGAGTGGGGTAGATTTAGTGAGTACCCCTTTGGCTCAAAATCTCACATTTTGTAGTTCAACCATCAATGAGAAACACAGACCTACGAAACCAAATGCTAATTTTCAACTATCACAGATCATCTCAAGCATTTTCATTTGAAGCCTTATCACAAGAATAAAAAAAATAAAAAATTGGGTTCAATAATTCACTATCACAATTTATTTGGCACTCAGTTCTCACAATTGGATGCATAGTCTAACCAGGGGGGGGGGATCTAATCATGCGATCATGCAAAACTATCATGCAAAACTATATGAATGCAACATGAACAAATGCAAAAATAAAAATACCCCTAGCTTAAAAATTTACATTGTCCCCAATGTAAACAATCAAGTTGGAGAGAGGAGAAAAATGGAACGACTTATCGAGGCGGTAGCGGGTGTTGGCTCAAATATCTAGTCAGAAGGAATTCCATGAAACTTGGGTCACGGCCGTGATGCTTATCATGGGCAGGCCGTGATGCATTCTGGTCCATAGGGGTAGCCTGTCACGACCGTGACCTCCATCATGGACAGGCCGTGACCCTTTCTGATCTGCATGGCTGGCCCATCACGGCCGTGACCAGTGTCACGGCCTGGGCGTGATGGTTGCTGACTTTGTTGTCTTTGCCCTTTTTACTTCTCCTTCCTCCTTTCCCTGAAAACACTTAACAAACTATTAATCTATGGTATTTTCCTCTTGATCTTCTCAAATTATTCAAGAGGTTAAAATCAAAAACAAAATATAACTAAAGAGAAGGGTTAAGAAAATTTGGGTTGCCTCCTAATAAGCGCTTCTTTAACGTCACTAGCTTGACGGGCTTCTTTCAATTAACCGGGGTCGGCTGGGCATAGAAGTGCAAGAGCACTTTTTTTCCATGGAACTCCTTCAAAGAGCTGATTTTGCTTATAATAAGGCCAACATTTGCGCTTCCGCTTTGCCCTTTTCACTCTGAGATTCGTGGCCTTTTTCTTACTCCTTCCCGGCGGAAGTTCTGTTCTCACATGATGAGCAAACCCGACTTCAACACCATTGGATGCATCATTTGTCTTGCAAGCCTTCGGAGTTGTTTTCATGTTGAGCTATTCCTTCTTAGTCTTGACAGCAAGTTGATTGGAATGAGCTTCCAAATCACCCAAACAGTCTTCTACTTCCCTCGCCTCTTCCTCATCAAGATTTTCAATAGAACTCATGTTTACCTTCCCAAGAGTAGAGTGGTGCTGATGTGCAAAGGCTTCTCTAGCCACTACGTCCACAACGTCCATGAGGAAACAATTCTCTTTATCACTCGGGCGATGCATAGCTTCAAATACATTGAAAGTAACCTCTTCATCTTGCACTCTGAATCGAAGTTGGCCTTTTTGTACATCTATCAAAGCACGACCATTTGCTAGAAAAGGTCTCCCCAATATCAGTGGAACTTCTGCATCCTCCTCCATGTCTAATATCACAAAATCCGCTGGGAAGATAAACTTATCTACTTTTACCAGAACATCTTCCAGAATACCATAAGGATGCTTGATTGATCTATCAGCTAGTTGCAATGCCATCCTTGTTGGTTTTACCTCACCACCTCCAAGCTTGTTCAAAATCGAAAGCGGCATCAAATTGATACTCTCCCCCAAGTCACACAATGCCTTCCCAATAGCAACACTCCCAATTGTGCAGGGGATTGTAAAACTACCAGGATCCTTAAGCTTTGGAGGTAGCTTCCTTTGAAGTATCGCACTGCACTCTTCAGTCAAGGCAACAGTCTCGCCTTTTGCATAAGTTGGCATCTGCTCTAGTACTTCAGCAAAGGGTATGTTGATCTGTAACCGCTTGAAGATGTCAAGGAATTTGGCAAACTGTTCTTCCTTCTCCTTCTTCTTGCTCAAATGAGGGTATGGCAACTTCACATAAGAGGGGATCACTTGAGGCTTGTCTCCATCTTTTAAAATCTGACTTTTAGTCTTCCTCAAGATTGAATTCTCATCCCCTAGCTTCTCCTTCTTGTCTTGTTCACTGGCATTTTCCTCTTCCTCAACTACAACCTCCTTGCCTTTTTCCTCTTTTTCCTCAGCACTCACTTCTGTTTTTTCATCAACTCTCTGATTCTTCACCAAAGTCTCACCGCCCACATTCTCAAGACTTTTACCACTCCTCAAAACAATAGCATTGCAATGCTCTTTAGGAATAGTTTGAGTGTTACCTGAAAAACTGCTGCTAGATTGCTCCGCTAGGTGCTTTGCAATTTGTCCAACTTGAACCTCCAAGTTTTTTATAGAAGCATCGGTGTTTTTCTGGTTTGACAAGGTCAATTTCATGAACTGATTGAGAGTGTTCTCCAAGTTAGAAATCTGGTCTTGAGGCGGTTGTGTAGGAAGAGGCTTGCTTGTTTGACCGGCATCTTGCTTCCAACCAAAATTTGGTTGATTCCTCTACCCTTGGTTGTAGTTGTTAGGGAATTGGTTGTTGCCTTGCTGCCCATAGTTCCCCATATAATTAGCTTCCTCATGGGAACTAGGTGGTGCCTCACATCTTCCATTATCATGATCTCCTCCACAAAAATCGCATCTCATTACCAGTTGAGGAGGCATGGTTGTCCCTTGAACAGTTTGGAGTTGTTGTGGGAGCTGAGCGAGTTGCTTGGTAATAGACTCCAGTTGTTGTGTCATGAGTTTATTCTGAGCCAAAAGCGCAGATTGTGAATCTAACTCCAACACTCCCCTTCTTGATGTGGGACCTCGATCATGATGGATCAAATAGTCATTTGATGCCATAGCTTCTATCAAAATCAGTGCTTCCTCTACTATCTTTGTATTCATGGAACCTCCAGCTGAGGCATCCAACATATACCTGGTTGACGGCCTCAATCCATTGAAGAATGTTTGCATTTGGGTAAGGTCATCAAACCCATGGTTTGGACATCTTCGGAGCAATTCCTTGAACCTTTCCCAGGCGTCATGCAGAGTCTCACCTTCTTGTTGAGAAAAACTTACGATGCCACCCCTTGTCTTCACAAATCTTCAGGTGGGGAAGAACCTTGCCAGAAATTTTGCCTCTAAGTCATCCCATGTATTAATGCTCCCCCTTGGTTGAGATTGGAGCCAAGCCTTGGCCCTATCTCTTAAGGAGAAGGGAAACACCCTTAGGCGGATTGCATCCTCAGAGGCACCATTGTGCTTTATCGTATCACATATCTCAATGAAGTTGGAGATATGACTATTAGGATCTTCCTTTTCCAACCCGGCAAACTGATTTTGTGCAACCAAATTCAAAAGAGCTGGCTTGATTTCAAAATTGTTGCAGTTGATTGGGGGCCTCACTATGCTAGTGACATGCCGATTGACATTGGTATTGCCGTAGTCACCAAGTGTTCTCCGTGGTGGAGCACCTTCACCATTGTCTGCCATTCTGAGTCTTTCTTGAGGAACTTAAGAGGTGGAAGTCTCTTGTTCTTCTTCTTGCTATTCTAACAGCTTCTGCTCTCTTGCTTGCCTTCGATTCTTCCTTGTTGTTCTTTCAATCTCAAGATCGTGGAGGAGTTGGTCAGCTGGGATAGTACCTCGCATACACAAACAGTCTAGCAAACAAGAGTGTTAGCAGTAAAGGTTAGCACACAACAGCCAACACACCAGAAAAATGACAGCAAAAACATCACAGAAAACTACGACAGAAAACAAACTGTAACAGAAAAAAAAAATTGCTTAAATTAGTAACTGAAATGGATATGCTAAAATTGAAACGCAGTCCCCGGCAACGGTGCCAAAAACTTGTTGACGGATCTGGGCAAGTATACCCAGTCGTGCAAGTAATACGGTGGTGAGACCGTTTTATCGTTCCCACGAGGACTGCGACAAGTACTAGCACGTACCGAATCAATTACTATTCAAGCTGATACTTGGATTGAAGAGAGTTCTATACTAATTATCAAGCCCAAAACAACAAAAGAAAAGGAAAAGTTCTTTGAGGATTTCTATCGAACACTTGGGAGGCAGAGGAAAGGGTTCTTCAAATATATAAAATATGTTGGGATTAGGTTCACTAAACTTCATCGCCATGCAATGACATGACTAATAAACAGTTTCTACTTCAAGTATGACAATCAATCCACTAAATTACTCAAGCCCCGATTCCTCGGATGACAAGAGCCTAAATCCACTAATAGACCATAATTCCTTAGGTGGCCTAGATTAATGAAATTGCATTAAGATTAGGGATTACACGATTGCTAATAAACCTAGTTCCATTCCTAGATACAAGGGTTAGTAGGTGATTGATTTCAATTCCGGTTCTAATACGAATTTTCCAATTGCATATCAAAACACTAATCAAGTCATGGGGGTGCTAGCCACAACAAGCATTAAGCATAGAAAATCAATCACTCATACAGAAGTAAAAACTGTATTACAAGATCAAATCAAATACATGGGTAATTCAGAGAGAGCTACACCTAACCCCAACAATGGGAGTTTAGCTACACATCATCAAAGTAAAAGGGAAAAGAAAAGATACTGAGATGAAGGAAGGGAAGAACTCCATGGAAGGATGCACCCAGCCACAGCAGCAGAAATTGCATTTTTTAGGGTTTCTTGGCCGCCTCCTTTCCTCCAAATCAATCCCCCCATACCATTCTACCCTAAAAAAGATTATAACAGGGTTTCTGGGTTTCGTGCGCTCGCGGGGCGAGACGTAGCTCGCGAGGCGAATGTTAACAATATGGTCTTCAGAGATTGGATCTCTCGCGAGGCGAGATAGCAACTCGCGAGGCGAGACCGAAAGGGAGACATCTCTGGCACAGTCAGGCCTTCAGGCTCGCGAGTCGAGATGGTGACTCGCGAGGCGAGACAGAAAGGCTGACTGTTGCTGTTCAGCTGGTCTTCAGGCTCGCGTGGCGACATCCAGGCTCGTGAGGCGAGGCTTCAAAATTCTGCTTGGCTCAATTTCTTCTCTTTTCAGGCTCTATCTTCATCCAAGCTTCATCATGGCCAAATCTTGGGCAATTAATCATAAATTCCTGCAAAACAACACACAAAACCACCTTATCTGTTCCAAAGGAAAAACTAACCAAAATCAAACTAAAATGGCCTAACTATATGCCAATGCATGCAGAAATGTACATGGAAAATGAGGTGAAATCACACTCATCACCTATCACGGCCGTGACAGGATAATTGAGTCAGAACCCTCCTTGGCAGAATCTGTCACGACCTAGACGTGATGCCTATCACGGTCGTGACAGACCAATTGATGGAGATAGAAGAGATCACGGCCTAGCCGTGACGAGTGTCACGACTGTGACAAACATATTTTGAAAGCGCTCCCAAGGCAGAAAGCGTCACGGCCGTGACGCGAATCCTGATTTATAAAAAGGCACAGGCAGAACAGAAGGACCAGTTTTGAAACCCTCAAACACTCTCTCTGAACCAAGGGCAGCTGCACAAGGATTCCTTGGAGCTTCTTCTCCTCTTCATCTATATTTCTTTGGTTTTGGCTATGATCATGAGTAGCTAAACCCCCATTGTTGGGGTTAGGTGTAGCTATTTCTGAATTCTCCATGTATCTGACTTGATCTTGTAATACAGTTTTTTACTTCTTTATGAGTGATTGATTTCTATGCTTAATTCTTGTTGTGGCTAGCACCCCCATGACTTGATTAGTGTTTTGATACGCAATTGGAAAATTCGTATTAGAACCGGCACTGAAATTAATCACCTAGTAACCCTTGCATCTAGGAATAGAGTTTGGTTTACTAGTAATCGTGTAATCCCTAATCTTAATGCAAATTCATTAATCTAGGCCACCTAAGGAATTAGGGTCTATTAGTGGATTTAGGCTCTTGTCATCCGAGGAATCGGGGCTTGGGTAATCCAGTGGATTGATTGTCATAGTTGAAGTAGAAACTGTTTATTAGTCAATTCATTGCATGGGAATGAAGTTTAGTGAACCTAATCCCAGCATCGTTCATATATTTGAAGAATCCTTTTAACTGCCTCCCAAGTGTTCGACAAAAACCCAAAAAGAACTTTTCTCTTTATTTTGTTTATTTTAGTTTTAAATCTTATTTGGGCTTGGTATTTACAATCGAGCTCCCTTCAATCCAAATATCCGCTTAGGTAGTAATTGATTCGGTACGTTCTAATACTTTTTACAGTCCTCGTGGAAACGATAAACGGTCTCACCACCGTATTACTTGCACGACTGGGTATACTTGCCCAGATTCGTCAACAGTGATCCTTTTACTACGATGTCTGTTTGTTTACAGTGTCCCATAGTTATAGAGAATATGACCTTCCTAGTAGATCTTATATGTTTGTCGTTGCAACAGCTAGATGTTGTCCTTGGCATGGATTGACTTTCGGCTAACCATGTAATGTTAGATTGTTCTAGAAAGGCCTTAACTTTTCCTGAGCCTTCTAGCGTAGAATCTGCCAATGGAGGAACATCTATGAGGAGTGATGGTTCTCAGCAGTATGTGATGCTTTTCTCCATGGAAGCTAAGGAGACTCCGAGTATAGATTCTATGCCTATCGTGTGAGAGTTTCCTAAAGTTTTTCCTCCTGATGTTCTGGTTTTGCCACCCGAGATAGAGGCTGAGATGACCATAGACCTTATACCAGGGACAAGACCTATATCCATAGCACCTTATCGGATGGCACCCATAGAGTTAGTCAAGTTAAAGAAGCAGTTGGATGATATGTTGAAGAAATAGTTTATCAGACCCAGTGTATCACCGTGGGGAGTGCCAGTGTTGTTTGTGAAGAGGAAAGATGGAAGTGCAAGGTTGTATACGGATTACAGACAGTTGAACAAGGTGACAATTAAGAACAAATATCTGTTGCCTAGGATAGATGATTTGATGGATCAATTGAAAGGAGCAATAGTGTTTTCTAAGATTGATTTGAGATCGAGATACCATCAGATTAGAGTGAGGAAGGAGGATATACATAAGACGGCTTTCAGGACGAGGTACGGACACTACGAGTATCTAGTTATGCCTTTTGGTGTGACAAATGCTTCGGCACTGTTCATGGATTACATGAACAGGATCTTTAGACCGTTCCTTGATAAGTTTGTAGTTGTTTTTATAGACAACATCCTTATCTATTCCCGTACTCGGGAAGAGCATGAGGATCATCTGAGGATAGTGTTGCAAGTGCTAAAGGATATGCAGTTGTATGCTAAGCTCTCAAAGTGTGAGTTCTGGTTGGAAAAAGTTCATTTCTTAGGTCATCTGATTAACAAGGAAGGAATAGAAGTAGATCCTGCTAAAGTGGAAGCAATGCTTAAATGGGAGAGACCTAAGTCAGTGAGTGAAGTGAGGAGTTTTCTAGGATTAGCTGGGTGTTACCAGAGGTTTATGAAATAAACAACTATAAACATGAGAAGGGGGTTGAATTGTATTTATCAGAAAATTAAACAAAGTTGAAATCATTTTGCATACAGAAGCTTGGTTCAGACGATTGGAAAATACAGACAGACAGGCGACCTGTCTGATGAAATTTTAACAGTGACTTAGACAAACACACCACTTGATAAACGGATAAGAAAACTAAAGCAACTAAAGAGTTTATAAGGAAGAAAGATTGACACAGTTATTTATCTTGGTTCACTCTTCAAAGCAAAGAGCTACGTCCAGTTCTTGGCAGCACCAAGTTTTATCCACTATAACTGATCAGGTTACAGACTCCAAGTATTGTTTGCACACCTAGCCTCTCCAGGCTCCAAGACAAGTATTCTTTTCAAACTTAGCCTCTTCAGGCTCAATCAGGTTTGTTTGAGATATTTGGTTTGTAATAAATACAACTTTAGACAGACAGATCTTTCACTATCACTCAGAGAGTGGTTTAAATGTAAAGCTTAGGAAAGTCTGCATAATAACTTCAAATGATTGAAGAATACAGAATGAAAGAATGAAGATATTAATGTGCAGAGTAATGACTATTTAATGCTATATGTATTCTCTATACTTCATCTTCAATGACTTCTGTATATATAGTCTTCAAGCATTTAGGATCCGTTAGAGACATTCCCTCAGATGTTGGCTTCAAGTAGAACTTCATTAAATGCAATAGAGTCGTTCTGGGCAGTCATTAATTTATTAGGAATGTTGGTTGTACTCTAACATGAAGGATCACGGCTTTAAGTATCGTGATACAACCATGTCAGAGTTGTGGAGAGAGCTTTTTGTACTTTTCTAAGTACAATTCCCTTTTCATGTAAGGACCCGAGGTACTAGGGAATAAAGCATGTTGGAAGCATTCTTTAACTGGTCTTTGGTTCTGATAACCGAGGTTGCTTAAGAGAGTAACTTCTGACTTGATTCTTCAACGAGTAACCTCAGACAAGTGTATGAACTCATGGGGAGACAGGTTGAAGACATATCTTGAAAGAAGTCAATAATCATAGTCAACACAAACAGGTTGAATTTTGCTTATCCAGACAGGTAGTCACTTATGAGCAGATAGATGATTCTTACAGTTTTAATCTGCACACTAGATAGACAGGTTAACAACCAATATGAAGGCTAATTAAATCATTAACCAATGTTTAGTTCTCATCAAAACTTAGGGAAATGCACATCAGACATTTTAGAGACTTAACAATCTCCCCCTTTTTAATGATGACAAACATTGAGATGATTTAATGAACCTCAGAAAATATCAACAAAGAAAATAGCATATATCAGACAGGTTGAAATTTTCTTAAGCGGACATGTCATGCAGATGCTCGATCAGACATTTAAGATTAATTATATAACCCGTTTAACTTAGTCACACATAAGTTTGACTTGTTTTACTTTGAAATTATTATCAGAGCAATCTTACTTAAGATTTATCTGAGCAATTATAGCAACTATCCAAACATACTCATGTGCGTGTATTATTTAAGATCATATCATATTCATTCTCCCATTCTCCTATATCACATTTCTCCCATTCTCCCCCTTTTGTCAGCATCAAAAAGGAATAAACTATGAAAACATTAAAGAAATAAAGGAGAAATTTATTTTATGCATCATGAACGATTACACGTACAAGGTAGTCTATATACCTAAAAACTACCTAGATTGACTAATTAACAAAAATAAAGCAGCAACCCTTTGTTCTAAGAGCAGCCTAGCTCGCCTTTCTTCATCTAGCTGTCTTCTTAAGTCTTCTACTTGTCCTTGAAGCAGATGAAAGTCTTGTAAGGCCACTGTTTGGGAAGAGACAGACAGAGAAGAGTGCCAGGTTAAGTCTAAAACTGGGGGTGCCTTAGGTAGAGATAGGAGAGAGGTGATGGAAGGGAAGAAAAGTTCCTGAAGAGTTTGAAGGGCATAGAAAGAAAGATAGATGAATTTGAAGATAAGACTGATTCTGACATAGTTAGTATCAGGTGAAGGAAACACACGGGAAAGTCTCTCGGACAGAGGTAGTCTGATGATTGTTATTTGAATAGGTGGGGGAAGAGGTGTTTGAGTTAAAACATAGGGAGGGATAGATAATAAAGAATCAATATGGCAGAAAAAAAGAACTAGATCTTGTGACTAACATAAAGAAATACCTAGACCTATGTGGTAGCATTACAACAGAAGCAGGATAGTGAGTTCCAGCTAATGTTCTAATGAAGATAATAATAGGTGGATAGAAGAAAAGTTCTCTACAGGGGTTAAGAATTTGAGGTGGAGGAGAAGGGATGAAAGAGACATGTGAGATACTTGCAAATAAAAGAGATTGCAGGTCAGACACAAAGAGTCTCAATGATATGCCAGTTTGTTCTTTTGGAGCAGAGTCCTTATGAACAACTGTGTACGGATAGTCATCAGGTACAATAGTGAAAGAAGATTTTTGAGTTTGAAAGGAGGAGACAGGTGAAGAAATAGGAGATGCAACAAAAAGAGGTTGAACAAAAAGGGCAGATGGAGAAGAGACAGATGGGTTGATTATACCTTGATGAGAAGGGGAAGGGAATGAAGGAGATGTCTGCTCTTCAGATATCTTTAACTTCTTGTGAGAATGAGACACTTGGTCATCCTTGGGTACAACTGTCTGAGCTTCTCCAGACAAGTCTTCTGCAGTGTTAGCTTTTGCAGGTACTGGGTAACCAGATCTTCTCTTTTTGGGAATAATTCCCAAAATGAAAGTCTTCTTTGGTTCTTCCAGGACTTGTTCTGTCTGCTCCCCCTGAGCAAATGCTTCCTCTTTGCTAGCTCAGACTCAACTTGTCTGACCTTGGCAAAGGTCTTCACCAGCTTCCTTTTCTTGCTGGGATGAGCAGGAACATCCACTAATTCCTCAGCTTCACTAGTATTCCTCTTGAGAGAGGGTCTCCTCAGCCTGAACCTCAAGGGCTCAACTGTTTCAGCAAAATCTTTAGATACTAAGGGTTGCAGCTCTGGAATTTGGTCTTGTCTGGCCACCTTTCCAGACGATTTGAACAATCTTTCATAAATGGGGACTTCTGATTCGTCAATGGAAACCATTGGTTCTTCCTCCTTCTGCTCAATAGCAGGCTTCTTCTTCTTCTGCTTCTTCTTCTTCTTGTCTTCCTCCTCTTGTCTTCCTCCTCATCAGCAAGAGGGATTCCCTTGATGTCCATCATAGACAGTATCTTCCTACCTATGGGCACTGCCATGTCCACAAAGTGAACATCACTAGGAACAAACAACTTGTTCCTGAATACCCTTGTCAGCAACATCCCATAAGGATAGGTCTGCATGTTAGTTCTCTTGATCAGAATCTCAAGGTACATGTAGATAAGGTCGTTGATGTCAACCTTGATTTTGTGGATCAAGTGGTACAGAGCAAATCTATCCATCTTGGTCACACTGTCTCGTGAGCCTTTCCTTGGCATCATGCACTCCAACAACAATTTGTGCAGGAATCTGCACTTGACCACCATGTTGACAAGCTTAGGGTTCACTAGTTTGGGAACACCATAGATGGCAATGTTGACATTATCATCTCCCACTTCATCTTCCCAGTTGGGTGTGAAGCCAGCTCCGATTCTCAGACATTTTGTGACAAGCTCTAGAGAGCTAATGGGGAAGAAAAGGGTTTTATCCTCCATTTCAGCATTAAAGCTGTTGATTCCGTTGAGTCGGTTGGTGACAACCACAACATTTCTCCAGAACGTTTGAATGAGCTTAAGGAGAACAAGTTCCTTGATGTCGAAGAAAGGAGTCCACTTGGAGTACTCCAACTCTTCAGTGACATCCATTCCTAGTTTCTTCATAAGTTGAAGATCAACAGTCTTTCCCGGAATGATCTTTTCTATCTCAGTAACCTTGAGATTTTATTTCTCAGCGATTTCTTTTGTAAAGAGATGCTTGGATGATGCCATTTTTTTTTGGAGAGAAAACGATTCTAGGGTTTCGAGAGAGAAAAGGGTTTGAAAGATGATAAGACAAAGAGATTTTGGAATATTGAAACGTAAAGGTTCAACCTTTCTGATCTATTGTCTTTTATAGTCATAAAGGTAGGAGAGAGAAAAACGACATTGTTAATTCAAAAATGGCATGATTTGTATGGGGAACTGCAACGCCCACTTAAGACATAATGAAAACATGTTTTCGAGATATGTAAACCACTGTGCACACGATTAGCTTCAGATAGGGGAATGGCATTAATTAAATAATAACCATTTCAACAAAACTGATGAGTTCTAGGATAGTGACTCAGCAGAGTAAGACAGGTAAGCATAGACAGGTGATAAAGCACAGACAGGTTAACATTCAGACATGTCATTCAACAATGCAATGCATGTTTAGATTATCTCTAATAAATAAAAACCTTTCTTCTGCGAGGGGTTTAGTGAAAATATCAGCCTATTGATTTTCAGTTTTAACAAACTTAATATCAAAGATGCCTTTCTGAACATAATCCCTAATAAAATGATGTTTGATTTCAATATGCTTAGCCTTAGAATGTTGAATTGGATTTTTAGTTAATCATATAGCACTGGAATTATCACACCATATAGATATGTTATGTTCATAAATAGAGTAATCCTCAAGTTGATGTTTTACCCATAAGAGTTAAGAGCAGCAACTAGCAGCAGAGATGTAATAGGCTTCGGCAGTAGACATGGCAATGGTTATGTGCCTCTTGCTTGACCATGATACTAAACTTGCTCCAATGAAGTGACATCCTCCACTGGTGCTTTTTCTTTCTATTCTGTCTCCAGTAAAATCAGCATCACAATATCCCACTAATCTGTATTCTTTTGATCTTAAATACAGCAAACCAAGATTAGTAGTTCCAAGCAAATATCTAAATATTCTTTTAACAGCCATAAGATGAGATTCTCTTGGATCAGATTGGAATCTAGCACACATACAGACACTAAATTGAATGTCAGGTCTGCTTGAAGTTAAGTACAGTAGAGAGGCAATCATACCTTTGTAGACAGTTTGATCTACCTTTTTACCTTCATCATCTTTGCTTAGTTTTGCATTGGGTTGCATAGGGGTTTTCATGAGCTTTGCATTTTCCATTTTGTATTTCTTGAGTATCTCCTAGTATATTTTTGTTGATGAATGTAAATTCCATCACTTGTCTGCTTGATTTGTAATCCAAGGAAGAACTTCAATTCTCCCATCATGCTCATCTCAAATTCAGCTTACATTAGATTTGAAAATTCCTTGCACAACTTTTCATTAGTTGACCCAAAAATAATATCATCAACATATATTTAAACTATAATAAAGTTCTTTTTAAAGCATTTCTTGAACAAAGTAGTGTCTTCTTGTCCTCTAGTAAAACCATTATGCATGAGAAAATAATCGAGTCTATCATACCATGCTCTAGGTGCTTGTTTCAAACCATATAATGCTTTTTTAAGTTTGAAAACGTGATCTGGTTTATCAGTATCCTCAAAACCAGGGGGTTGTTTAACATACACTTCTTCTTCAATTATACCATTTAGAAAAGTACTTTTTACATCCATTTGAAACAGGGTAATTTGGTGTTGTGCAGCATATGACATTAAAATGTGTATGGCTTCTATTCTAGCTATAGGTTCAAAGGTTTCAGTATAATCAATACCTTTTTGTTGGTTATAGCCTTGAGCTACTAACCTTGCCTTATGATCACTTCTAAGGGTAGAAATACATAAACCCTGCTCATTTTGTACTCTTTTGTAGAATATTGAGAAAGCCTTAAAAGACTCATCCTTGTGTGTTAGGAAGAGTACCCATGTGTACCTAGAATAGTCATCAACTATGACAAATCCATATTTTCTTCCAGCCAGGCTGGCAACACTAACTGGTCCAAACAGATCCATGTGTAAGAACTAAAGAGGTCTAGAGGTTGATACTTGGTTTTTAGATTCGAAACTTGATTTTATCTGTTTACCTCTCTGACATGCATCATACAAGACATCTTTCTTAAAACTAATATCAGGTAATCCTCTCACAAGATTATTACTTTTAATTCAGAAATTAGTTTCATACTAGCATGTCCTAGTTTCTTATGCCATAACTGTCTCTCATCCTATTTAGACCAAGGTTTTGAAAACCGGACCGGACCGGCCGGTCCGACCGGGAACCGGGAACCGGGACCTTGGCCGGTCCGGTTCACAGGGAAAACCGGCCTAGCATCGAACCAGTGGAAAAACCGGAAAACCGGTTCAAAACCGTAGAAACTGGCCATAACCGGGTAGTGAACCGGCCAGAACCGGTCAGAACCGGTTTCTTAGAAAAAAAATAAAAAATTAGTATAAAAGGATTTGGGACATCCTAGCCAAAACCCAATTCTTTTGTTTTCTAACATATGTGGGCTAGTTGTAGATTTTGGGTTGGTTTTCCCTATGAAGATGATTTTAACATATATTTTTATATTTATTTAGTTTAATTTCAAAATAAAAAAAAATTGTGCTTAATAATTTTAGTTGTTATGTTGTTTTTTTTGTTTAATATTGTTACAAATATTATATTAAAAATTAAAATAATATTATTTAATTATAACCGGTTCAACCACGGTTCAACCTCGGTTGGACCATTGAACCTCGAACCGCTGCCTTCACCGGTTCGATGGCCGGTCCGGTTTTGTAAACCTTGATTTAGACATCAGACATGTTGCACTTTGATCGGAGAGATCAGACAGTTCAATCTTATAAAGATTTTGTTGCCTTTTAGATGAAAAGAGGATTTTGCCACAACAGTCTTTAACTATGCATACATCCTTGGTAAAGGAAACATCAAAACCACTATCACATAATTGACTTATGCTAAGCAAATTGTGTCTTAGTCCTTTAACCGTAAGAACATTAGATATAGAGGGAAGAGGGGGTTTACCACCAATCATACCAATTCCTATAACTTTCCCTTTCTGATTCCCTCCGAAAGCCAAGTGTCCTCCTTTCTTAAGTTGGAGGTCTAGGAACATAGACCTTTCTCCTGTCATATGACGTGAGCAACCACTGTCCAGGTACCAGCAGTGGTGTTTTCTTTGTTCTGTTGAGGACATCTGCAACAAAAATTATTTGATTTTTAGGTACCCATATTTTTCTGGGTCCTTTTTGTGTTAGTTCTAGGAGTCTGTGAAGACTTCCTTCTCTTATTATGGATACATTTAGACATAACTTGTCCAGTTTTTCCACATAAGAAATAGATAGGTGTAGATTTGGTTACAGTTGACTTAACAGATACTGTAGAAGCTTTAGTTGATACTTCATGTTGTGTCTGATGGACATATCCAATACCTTCTTTGTTAAGAGAGTGCCTCTGACTACCAAGTAGCTTAGTCAGATTGTCTCTGCCATTAACAAATTTGGCAAGATCAAAGGTAAGCTCTTCCACTTTCTGTTGAAGTTTTTCAACTTCTTCATATGGTGATGTTTCACTTGAGATCTTAGCTTCATTAGACTTTTCAGTCTTCAGCTTACTGTTCTCTTTAGCCAGATTCTCACACTCTTGAGATTTTTCTTTATGCTCACTGGTGAGCTTTACATACTCTCTCTTGAGGGATTTGAAAGCCTTAGATAAGTAGTTGGATTCCTCCAGCAACTCCTCATATGCATCAAGTAATTCCTCATAGTCAGGATGTACCTCATCGTCTGAGTCTGAGTCAGTGTTGCCCATCAGATAGAGATTGGCTTCTTCCTCTGTTTCTTCATCACAAGATTTTGACTCCAGATCCTCCCAAGTAGCCATCATTCCTTTCTTCTTCTTCTTGAAGAATTTCTTAAAAGGGGCCTACTTGAGTTGAGGACATTCAGCCTTGATGTGACCAGGCTTCTTGCACTCATAGCAGACAATTGGACTTTTGTCTATTGGAGTGGATTCTTTGAAGTTCTTGTCCTTGTTGAACCTTCTGAATGGCTTATCCCTCTTGAACTTCTTTTTCTGTAGGAGAAGCTTTATCTTCTTGGTCAGGAGAGACAACTCTTCATCACTCTCAAAATCCCCGTGTTTAGACAGGTCAGCATCATTGGATGACTCGTCTGCATTTAGAGACTTGGAAACTTTTGCTTACTTTTGATCAGCTTTCAGAGCAATTGACTTGCCCTTGTTTGGTGCAACTTCATCTCCAAGTTCTTGCTCATGAACAGTGAGTGTTCCAAGAAGTTCATCCATAGTCAAGGTAGTGGGATCCTTGGCTTGAGAGATAGCAGTGACCAAAGGTCTCCACTGTTTAGGTAGACTTCTCAGAATCTTTCCAACTTTCTCAGCATTGGTATAGACTTTGCCAAGAGATTTTAAACTGTTGACTATAATTTGAAATCTTCCTATCATTTGAACAACAGATTCTCCTTCCTCCATGACAAACAGTTCATACTTTCTGACAAGTATGGCAATCTTTGACTCTTTGACTTTACACTAGTGGAAAATATACATTAGACGGTAAAGGTTTACGTCAGTTAAACAAAAGCTAGACGTTAAAAAGGGGGCGGTGGCAGTTTTGTAAATATCAGACTTCATTAATTCAATTTTAACGTCAGTTGTTGTAAGGACTGACGTTAAAAGTGAAGTGACTCACTTTTAACATCAGTTCAATAAACAAGTGACGTTAACAGTGAACATTTTAATGTCAGTTCTTTACCGAACTGACGTTAAAAGTAAGTCACTTCACTTTTAACGTCAGTCCTTACATCAACAGACGTTAAAGGTTATTTTAATATTTTTTTTATATAGTATACGTACCCTTCCGCATTGCCTTCCTCGAAGTTTCAGTTTCACAATTGCTTTGATGTTTTGTGTTTCTGTTTTGAAAACTAAAATATATGTGCGAAGTATAAGTGGAATCAATAACCCAAACCGGATCTCATTCATGAAGTGTAATACAGACTGATACAGAAGATTGAAAGGGTTTAAAATCCTATAAAAAGTTACATTGAAAGGGTTTAAAATCCTAAACATTTGTTGAGGCTTCGTTCCCTTCATGGGTGAGCAAGATAGGAGAGTCGAGCGACTGAGTTTTCCAGAATTCAATGAGGAGGTTGTGTGGCAAAGCATAAGGCCACTTTTGGAACCCCTTATCACACCCGAAACATTAAAGCCACATCCCATCAGAGAGTTTTATGAAATATACCAAAGGGAAAACTATACTCCGAATGTGACCATGTCTAGCAGTGATGGTGTTACTCATGTTGGAATCGAGGTACATGCTGATAATGTGGTCATTCATAAGCTGAGGTTTTGGAACTGTAGCAGCCGATTCTCCGGAAGGATGATAAGGTGAGCAACTCACATTATGTGATTTACAGAACCTTATCACCCATGTTATGTGATTTACACAACCTCAGAAGTTGTTTGACCATTAAGACAAAGATCTTTGAGTCTAGGAATAGGAAGAAAGAGTGATGAAGTTAATCTCCATGGCAGAGCCATATTGTGAAGCAGAAAATAAAAGGAAGGAAGGAAGCTATTTATTGGAGCAGATGATGAAGTTACTAGGCGTGGTAAGTTGCTAAAAAATTAAGTTGATCATTAAGAGGATTAGCTAGGTTCCAAGGTGAATGGGTAAGTAGCACAGTAGTCAAAGGAATGAATGTTTTTGCAGAAACCTATATACCTTTAACGTCATTTGTTTAATACAATTGACGTTAAAACTTGTTTAAATAAAAAATATTTATTTTTAACGTCAGTTTTTCATACAACTGACGTTAAAAGTGTGATTTTTTATTCAGTTAAATAAATAGCTGACATAAATAATCATATATCCCTATCTGAAATGCCCTGTTGTCACTCTTAACACAGGTCACTCCATATATATAGTGCAGTTTATTTCTAAACTTTTTTTAAACAAGTTTATTTTTATTATTCATTAATTAGCTTGAATTAGTAAACAAATTCTTGTGCAAATTAAAATAAATAAACACTTAACATAAAAACAAGTTATATGTATAATCAAATCGTATCTCATTGAAGCGATTCATAAGTTACAATTAAATGATTAAAAGATAAAAAATTTCTGCAACATAGCCCAAAAATATAAAAAAGTTTTGCTTCAACATCATTTTCTTCTCAGTCCTGTCCTCAGAAACTCCAATGGATGCATCTCCTCCCTCACTTGAATTCCATGATGCAAAAGTGAATCCACATTGAAATGGATCTATGCATCTTCTCATTCACTGGAATTCCTTGATGCATCGTCTTGAATCCACAGTCACTTGCTTCCAAAACAAAGTGAAAGGGATGACGGGGATGAAATAAAGTGAGGGAATCACATTATGTGATTTACCCAACCTTACCATCCATGTTATGTGATTTACTCAACCTCAGAAGTTTTTTTACCATTAAGACAGAGACCTTCAAGTCTAGGAATAGGAAGAAATAACAACACCTCAAATATGATAGAGGCATATTGTGAAGGAAAAAGCACGAAATATAGAGGAAAAGAGGGGGGTGTAATACAGATCGACTGATACAGAAGAATATGGTACTTTATATAGAGAAGAGAGACTACCTGAATTTCTTGAAAACTGATCTAAAAACTTAATGCTCATTAAGAGGATTAGGTTACAAGGTGAATGGGTAAGTAGCACAGTAGTCAAAGGAATGAATGTTTTGGCAGAAACTAATAAACTTTTAACGTCAGTTGTATAATACAACTGACGTTAAAAGTGTGATTTTCAGTTAAATAACTAGCTGACGTAAATAATCCTATATCCTATATAGAGAAGAGAGACTGATTTTCTTGAAAACTGATCTATAAACTTAATGTTCAGGGGTAGTCACACAGAAGTCAAAGGAATTAATGTTTTTGCAGAACACTTTTAACGTCAGTTGTCTTCAACAGCGGACGTTAAAAGTTTTTTATTTTTTACGTTAGTTTCTTAATAAAACTGACGTTAATTAAATATCCTTTAATGTCAGTTTTTACAAACAACTGATGTAAAATGTTGTTTTATTTTGATTATAATGTTTACACCCTCGTCCTTTAACGCCAGTTTTTACAAACAACTGACGTAAAATGTTGTTTTATTTTGATTATACGTTTACACCCGCGCACCATTTGCACTTCGCTCTGTACGTCTCTTTTCTCTTTTCATCACGTTCAACCCTCACTCTTACTCTCACTCTGCCCTAATCGCGAGCTCATCTCCACCGCAACCACCGCGAGGGCTTCTTCGCCACCACCGTGAGGTACACTCTTAACCCCTAACTCTGTCTTTCCCGCTCATTCTTTGCAATAACTTGACATCTCTTTTTCCCCTTCCCGCACACTAACTCTCCTTGTCCCTCTGTTCTCAGTAACCACATCGAACGTTGGCCACCACTCGAGCTCCCCCCCCCCCCCCACCACCACCACCACCACGCGAGCGCCTATTTCTGGTGAGTCTTTAGGGCACATTTTTTTATTTTTGGTTTTGAGTGTATGTTGAAACTGTAGTCTCAGTAGTTGAAACTTGAAACTGTGAGTTTAAGTTGTTTGGAATGTCTCTATTTTTGGTTTTGAGTATATGTTGAAACTGTAGTCTCAGTAGTTGAAACTTGAAATCGTGAGTTTGAGTTGTTTGGAATGTCTCTATTTTTGGTTTTGAGTGCATGTTGCTCTGCTGGTTGATCTGTCACGGCCGTGATGCTCATCACGTCTAGGCCGTGATCAGTTCTGTATGTGAGGGTCTGGTTCAGTTGGCACGTTACGGCCGTGATGGACATCACTGCCAGGCCGTGACCAGTGCTTGGCAATCTTCAAAAACTATAGTTTTCAATCTCCCGTATTGTCCTTATATTGGATAGATGTTTTGTATATCTACAGGACCTATCTAGTTATTTTTATTTATACTTCTGTATTTATTTTGAGTTATAACCTATGTTAATACATATATATTGTTTCTGAACAGGCATACATATGGATCAGTCGGATAGCCCACATGCACGGGAGGACACTGTGGGGGCTTCGCAGGACCCGATCACGCCTACGCCTGATTCTAGTGTAAGTTTACATGTTATATACTATCTTTAGTCCTTCTTTTTAATGTAATTTTATAATGTTACAACCCTCTATTTTATCATTTTTTTGTCCATACAGACATCACAGGCTCATAGGAAACGGGGTAGAGGAGCCACCTCGTTGAAGAAACTAGAGAAGGACAGGCAAAGCGGACAGAAGCTTGAGGTGTCCTTCGATGCTAATCTAAATGCCCAGGGACCCCATTCTAAAGAATTTAATAAGTGGGTGTTTCTACAAGCGAAGCAGCACGTAAGCATCAACTACAACCACTGGAATGATGTTCCACAGAATGTTAAGGATCAGATTTGGGAGGCTATCACGGTATTTTACCTTTACATTCATTTGATTTACATTATTAGATAATTATCCGAGTTATAATCCATCCAGTTGTTATGTATTTAATGTGTAGGTAGCTTGGACTGTGCCAAATGACGAGGATCATCGTCATAAATGTATGAAAATGGCATCAAAGCGTTGGAATGGGTTTAAGCATGATCTTACCAGGTACTATGTATCTGGGAAGAAGCGTCTTGATAAAATTTTCTCGGATTATCCCTAGATTGATCAGGATACTTGGGATATGTTTGCCAGGAGTCGACAGGATGGAGAATTTCAGGTTGGTTGATTAAGTTAATTTTGTATGCTTATTGTAGATCATTTAACTGTATTTAATTATGTGTTTTTGTTTGAATAGGCTAAGGCAAATAAGGGTCGGCAGAATCAGGTGAAGAACGTCCACCGCCACACCATGTCTCAGGGTGGGTACCAGACTCGGATCGAGCAGATGATGGCGGATAGACTGAGGGCGAAGCAGGAAGAGCACTCTGCTAGGATTGAAAGAGGAGAGGTCCCTGAGGGCACACCATTAAGTCCTCCGTCAGACATCGACCGCGAGGATGTCTGGTTAGTCGGCCGCATGACAAAGATGGGATCTTTTAAAGTTGATGCGACTCGCGAAGTGGCAGATAAGATTGTAAGTAAATAATTAACTTGATTTCAATTGATATTTGTATAGATATTTGCAACACTTTTCACTTGCACGTTTTTTCATTTTTTTCATTGTAGATGGATCTTAAAGCACAATCCTCCCAGGGTTCATTCGTCCCTTCTGGACGGCGGGACGTCTTGATGACTGCTCTAGGCAAGAAAGACAATCCTGGTCGGGTTCTCGGTGTTCCTGGGAACGTGACCATCAAAGAATATTATGGCAAGTCTGCTTCACGAAAGCGGGTGGTCGATGAAGCATCAAGTTTGGCTGACATTACTCAGCACCTCATGTCCAACCCAGCTATTACAACACATCTGATGCAAAGCTTAATATCCAACCCGGAATTCAAGCAGGCGCTTGCCAGAGAGCTTTCCTCCGTCGGTACATCCCAGGACACCGCAGGGCATGCCAACCCTTCACATGTGAGCACAAAAGAGAGTTTTAGTATGGCACATGTGGAGGACGATGAGTTGGCAGCTAGGGAGCGGGAGTTCGAAGTCCAACGCCATGAGAATGAGTTGGAAATGAAAAGCCATGAGCTTGAGTTGGACTGCAAACGACGTGAGCTCGAAATGTTAACAAAAGTATGTATTCATTATTAATGTCCAAATTAGTCAAATAATTACTTGTGTTTTTTTTAATTATCAACAACTTATCTATTTTATTTTTCATAAACTGAAGGCCAAGTCGACGTCGGTGTCGCTGTCACCTATCACTTGTTTGTTCTCACTTGGTGAGGATTATGCGTTTGATATTTTTGAATGTCCATTGGAGCACGATGGATGGGTGGCACGCCCAGATCAACGGAGGATATTTACCTTCTGTGGTGACGATCTCGGGAACGCCTGCAGAAATAACGTCTGGATGAACAGCAATGTTTTCTGTCTCTGGTGCACGTAAGTTAATTTTAATTTTATAACTTATTTATTTTTGGTATTTTTCCATTTAATAATTTATTTTAATTTCAATATATATATTATGTAATTAACATACACACCTTTTCATATCTTAGGTATCTCCATCGTCTTCAGCTTGATAAGGGCGTTGCATCAGTTTACGACTTCTTAGATCCGTCAATCCTTCTGCCCGATTTCTTTGCTGGCGATGCATTGAGTAAATACTTAGGGAACTTGTTGGGAGACAATCAGAAAGAATTATATTTGGCTCCCTACTGTATGAAAAGCCATTGGTAGTTGTTCGTACTTCACCCGTCTAGGCATACTGTCATATTCTATTGCTCTCTCCACCAACAGCCGCCACAGGTGGTGTTGGAAGCTGTAAATAAGTAAGTAACTAATATTAAATTTAATTTAAGTTTTAATATCAGTTGTTTTTAGTTAATTACACACATGATATATGAATTTGTTAATTGATCGACGTGATTATTTGTTTATGATAGCGCGCTGAAGGTGAGTAGCAGTGACCAAAGGTCTCCACTAAGACTTCTAAGGCTAAAGTAAATCCTGTATGGAACATCATCAAGGTTTGGTAGTTTATTTATCAAATAATTAATATTATAATTACTAATTTATATGTATATTCAACTGACATTGAAATTAATTTTGTTGGTAGTCTCGATTTCAAAATGATGGGTGGTCGTGCGGCTATTATGTGATGCTTCATATGATGAACATAGTCTCCACATCTATTACGGATGGATGGAATAAGGTAATATTTAAACAACTTGTTAAATTATATATTATAGTTTTGAAGATGACTTGCATTGATGCTATTGTTATTATTTGAACGTGTGTAGGCATTTAACAACCAATCGCCTATTCAAGAAGATGAGTTAAGAGACTTGAGGATGCGCTTCGCTGAATTCTTCTTCAAGTATGCGGCTGAAAAAGGAATTGACAAGATACCTCCGCAATACTTAGATAAATAGTTTTTTTGTTAGACTTTAGAAACTAATTAATAACATGTATATATATATCCTTAGATTGGTAGTTTTGTTTTTTAGACATTGGAACTAAAATTTATTTATATATATACATGGATTTTGGTTTTAAGTCCCCCCATTGTTCCATTTTTCCTTTGCAATTCTGTAATGTGTGTGATATTCTGTGTTACTGGGATATTTACTGAATGCAGGGAGAGCTGAGGGGAGTGATATTTTAAAATTGAATTTTTAAAAAAAATCTATTAACGTCAGTTGTATCAAACAACTGACGTTAATAGTATTTTATAAAATATACAATACACTATTAACGTCAGTTGTAATAAACAACTGACGTTAAAATTAAACCTTTAACGTCAATTGTTTAAAAAACTAACGTTAATTTTTACAAAATTAACGTTAGTTTTGTTAAAGAACTGACATTAATAGTTTTATATTTAACGTCAGTTATCAACTGACGTTAAAATATTAACTATTAACGTCAGTTGTATTTACGTCAGTCAGTATTCTGACGTAAAAAATCAATTTTAACTGATGTAAAAAGCACTTATTGCACTAGTGTTAGCTTTTCCTTCATGTGTGACAGCTAAAGTGTCCCATATTTCTTTGGCAGAGTCACAAGCACATACCTTCTCAAACTCCTCATGACTGAGAGCACAAATGATGTTATATCTAGCTTTGTGTTTCAGCTCCCATTTTGTCTTTTCTGCAGTAGTTCACTGAGCTTTTGGTTTGTCAGTGTCATCATCATTCTTGGGAATGAATGGACCATCTGTAATGACATCCCAAAGATTATAGTTTGTAGATAGAATGAACCATTGAAATCTATCTTTCCAATAGTTGTAGTTTTCTCCATTGAAGTGAGGAGGTCTGGTTAGGGAAGCTCCTTCAATTTGGTGACTTCCACTTGAACTAGCTCCAGCAGTCATGTCTATTCTTCAGGACCTTTTACCTCTACATTGTTAGATGCTCAACCCAGAGGCTAAGCTCTGATACCAACTGAAATAGACAACTATAAACACGAGAAGGGGGTTGAATTGTGTTTATCAAAATTTAAGCAAAGTTGAAATCTTTTCACATACAGAAGCTTGGTTCAGACGAATGGAAAGATATAGGACAGACAGGTGACCTGTCTGATGAAATTTGAACAATGACTTAGACAAACACACCACTTGATAAACGGATAAGAAAACTAAAGCAACTAAAGAGTTTATAAGGCAGAGAGATTGACACAGCTATTTATCCTGGTTCACTCTTCAAAGCAAAGAGCTACGTCAAGTCCTTGGCAGCACCAAGTTTTATCCACTATAACTGATCAGGTTACAGACTCCAAGTATTGTTTGCACACCTAGCCTCTTCAGGCTCCTAGACAAGTATTGTTTGCACACCTAGCCTCTTCAGACTCCAAGACAAGTACTCTTTGCACACTTAGCCTCTTCAGGCTCACTCAGGTTTGTTTGAGAGATTTGGTTTGTAATAAATATAACTTCAGACAGACAGATCTTTCACTAACACTCAGAGAGTGGTTTAAATGTAAAGCTTAGGAAAGTCTGCGTAATAACTTCAAATGATTGAAGAATACAGAATGAAAGAATGAAGATATTAATGCGTAGAGTAATGGCTCTTTAATTCTATTCGTATTCTCTATACTTCATCTTCAATGACTTCTGTATTTATAGTCTTCAAGCATTTAGGATCCGTTAGAGACATTCCCTCAGATGTTGGCTTCAAGCAGAACTTCATTAAATGCAATAGAGTTGTTCTTGATGGCCATTAATGTAATAGGAACGTTGGTTGTACTCTAACATGAAGGATCATGGCTTTATGCATCATGATATAGCCATATCAGAGCTGTGCAGAGAGCTTTTTGTACTTTGCTAAGTACAATTCCCTTTTCGTGTAAGGACCAGAGGTACTAGGGAAAAAAGCATGTTGGAAGTATTCTTTAACTGGTCTTTGGTTCTGATAACCGAGGTTGCTTGAGAGAGTAACTTCTGACTATTCTTGATAGGCGTGAGATTGAGTAGGAGAGAAGGCTTCAAGTCTCTTTCTGATGGGACAGCCAACAAAAGCTGGTTTGGTCCTTGATTCTTCAACGAGTAACCTCAAACAAGTGTAGGAACTCGTGGGGAGACAGGTTGAAGACGTATCTTGAAAGAAGTCAATAATCATAGTCAACAGACAAGTTGACTTTCGCTTATCCAGACAGGTAGTCATTTATGAGAAGATAGGTGATTCTTACAATTTTAATCTGTGTAACACCCTGATTTTCGTATGCTTCTTTATCCGTAAATACATGCTTTAATGTGTTTATTTTTGATAAAATCCAGAGGATTATTTTATTTAAAATAAAATCATTTTCTTGTGTTGTTTTACCGTATGAAGTTACAGTAAAATTTTCGATCGAAAATTCAGACTAAAACCGGTCTGGGTCCTCAACGCCAGTACAAGTTTACTGAGCTAGAGACCAAATTTTAATTCGTGAATGAGACGGTTAGTGTTTTTATGATGTTTTGTGTGGGTTTGGAGTTTTTCTAAAAATCTTGTTCGGGGCCAAATCTTAGGGATTTCCCGGGTGAAATCGTCAGGAAATACGATCGGGGAAGTCATCTGATACACAATGGAGCAGAGCATCAAGAGGATGAAGTGACTTGATGTGAAGGTTATGACACACCTCAAAAGGTGAATCATGACTTTTTTTTCAAAAATCTCACTTTTTCATCTTTCTCTCTCCAATTACATCACATCATCTAACTCCTTATCCTCTCTACAAGCAACCCACCTTCTTTCTTCTCTTCTTTCTTCCTCTCCCAAAATCGTGACCCTCTCCTCTCACTCTCTATAAACACTCTCCATTTCCAAACATCATCACTTTCCTCCCTTTCTCACATTTACACTTTACTACATTTCTTCTTCTTCTTCTCTCTTACAAAGTTTACATTTTTATCAAGATTTTCTCTTAGAGTTCTTCATCAAAGTTGTTCATCTTGTTAAGGATAATACTTCTATGTAGTTATTTTTCAAAGTTTCATCTTTTGTTTCAATTTTTTCTTCATATGTCCTTTATCTGCTTTTAACTTCTAAAACCTCTCAAAAATGGTAGAAAACTCCTTTTGAGTTGAAACCACTTTCTATATTCTTGTATTTACTCATACTATCACTTACTAAAAGGTTGTGCAAAACAAAGTTTCCTAACCTCTTCTTCCTAAGGAGGCCGAAACCATGTATATGGTTTAGGTGAATCTTGTTTCAACTTTTACATGTATGAGTTTGTATTTGAGTTTCATTTCCGAGATGATCATGGACCAAGGCTCCCTTGTGTTAAAGGATTCTATGTCTAAGTGATTGGAAAGTTTAAAATATTTTCTTGCTTTATTTTCCTATGATGGCCGAATGTAACATTTAACCTAGGATGTGTTATTTTATTTTATTTTCCAAGATGATTATGGATTAAAGCTCATTCATGTTAATGGATGTTATGTCCAAAAGATTGGACGATTTAAAGATCACTAACCTCACAAATTTGTTAAGGCCGAACCTAAGAGTTCATGGTCTAAGACATTTGATTTTTCCATTTTCCGAAATGATCATGGTTTCAAGCTCCTTACTTTGTATGGATGCTAACCTAAAGAGATTGGAAAGTTTAGAAATTCCTAGCCTATTTACCTATGCTTGGCCGAAACCCTAAGTCAAGTACTTAGTGGGATTTTTAATTCAACTTTGTTAAAAGATTGTTGTTTATGAACTTCTAGCACTTAAGGATCATAAATCCAAGAGTCGCATAAATTTCGGAAACCCCTAATCCTAGTTTATTGTATGAACCAAACCTATACCTTGTGGTTAGTGTTCTCGAGTTGATTTTTTTTTTCACTCATGATTTTATGTTGGTAACCTTAGACTTCCATCGTCGGAGAAGCGAGGACGTTCGCGAACCTTCTTTTCAAATCCAAAACTCTTAACCCCGACGTGACGTAAGAGGGGATTTCCTAAAGATATTCAATAATTGTATGCATGTGTGTATGTGTTTAACTAGATATTTATATGTTGATTGAGCTTACTTGGTTATCTAATGTACTTGAACTGTTATGCTATTATATGATGTTGAACTGTGCTTGTTCTAAATGTTATAATGCATATCTATGATGAACTGCTTTCAACTGTGATATTAGCATTGAACTGAGAATATATACTGTTCTTGATTGAAAGTTTGGTAAGCCAGACTTCTGTCTGTGCTCAACTGTTATAAGGATTAAAAATCTTAATGAGCTTTGAAGATGAAAGGATTGGTGTTCTTTTCCAAAAGCTCATTAACTTAAAGTACTTGTTTTAAATGTTGAAATGGTTTTGGTGAACTATTGTTATACAAGAGACAAAGCCTTTTCGAACTATGTGTCTTCAAGTGAAAACTTTCAAGATTATTTGGCATTATCCTATTGGGGATTTTTAAAGATAAAAGTATTTCAAAGATGCTTTATAAAAGATTTTCAAAGAAAAGGTCTTCTCCTAAATGTTTTAGAAACTTTTCGATAGCCTGGATAGGTTATCGAGGATTCGGTTTTGAATTTGATTTTCACTGAATGCAAAATAAGTACTTAAGAAAGAGAATCTAATACGCGAAATGCCACCTCTAGTATTCAGTTATACGCACGTGATCTTGGATCCGTGTTAATTCGGGGTCATGAGTCCTATTCATGATGTTCTAGACTGAGAGTCCAATTCTCAAAATCGAGGACAGTGCGTTCTGATTTCGTCGTTGTGGGCTATTGTCCTTATCATGTTTAGTTCAAAACATGAATAAAAGTATAAGTGATTTATATGACCACAACCCTTGACTGCGGCATCGGTCTAGGGCATTGTGATTGAGCATTCAGACTGTGTGTCCTATGTTTGAGTTTTCAAGTGATGAGGAAATGATGATTAAGTCGTTAGCTTTGAGCTGCGACAGCGAAAAAAAATGAACACAAAGAAAACCTTTTGAATAAAATATTTTCTCATGTGCATTTCCCCAGGAAGACGTGATTTCTTACATATCAGATACAAGGTGGTATCTGGAAGTCAGTCCATGTGACCGGTTCAGAGGCACATGTGACGTTGCTCATCCGGAGACCTTAAATGCATGAGGGTATGGAGGCAACTGCCCAGTGGGCTAGAGATTGACAAACTCTAATTCTTCTCCGATGGAAAACGCTGTTGATATCTCATGAGATTAAGTTAGAGCCTGATATTGAAGTGCCATGCATATTTTCAAAAGTTGACTGTGCGGGTTTGAGACCCTTTGATATAACACTGTTATGTTATGTATATGCAGATTTAACTGCTTATATGATTATGTGATGTATGCATCATGTATATGGTTGTTGTGGGATATATCTTATGACGGTATCTCACTCTTGCCCATCTGTATGTTTTCTTCTTGTACCGGGTATGCACGTGCTTTTAGATGGATCCGAATGTTCCCTTGGCATAGTCGAGCTCGACGAGCGAAGTGTTTGATCATGCTGGGACGGCAGGGAACTGGACTATACATGAGAGTGTGACGACCGCGACGTATCGAGGACCAGTCACGACTACCGAGATGAATTCTAACGGAGTGCCCGTACGAAGGGTTCATAACGTCAAGACGAGGATTGTGGCACTTCCACCTCCATGGTACTACCTTCATACGCTACAAGTCACCGGTCTCCTTCATGAGCATTTTGATCCAGTTGAACCGCTTGCGGAGGATCCGGTGGAGGAGGATCCCGAGGAAAAGCCTCTTGAGCTGATAGAGGTCGAGGACGAGGACAAGGAGGAGCCAGAGTACAATTCGCAGGATCCCGGAGATGACGACGTCCTTATCGACAATGGCGGTGATGTTATCGATCCGACATCTGATATCTCGTCTAGGGATAGCGTCTGTGGTCACTCTGCATGCAGGAGGCATTGGTAGATCGTTCATCGGCTTTTAGAGTTGTCCCGATAGTCCCTAGGCTTTTAGATCCATCTTTTGAGTCTTGTACCCAGTTCCCTATCCCCGATTTGATGTTTCTTTTTTTTTACATGTTTCTTCAGTAGCTTTTTTAATGTATGTTGGTCGGTTCGACAAGGCCTGTTTTGTAATCAAACCTAAGATCCCAAGTGGGACAGTTATATTTATATGAATGATGTTTATTTTCATGTTCCGAGTGTTCATCACCTTTTCTTAACTTCTTATAACAAAAAAAATTGAGTACCCTTTTTCAGTAACCCTATATAAAAGGTTATTTTTCCGAAAGCGACCGGCGTTTTAAGTAGGTTTCTTTTCCACAACGGGTAACCATGTGATGCCGGGTTTTAGGGTGTCACAATCTGCACACTAGATAGACAGATTAGCAACCAATATGAAGGTTAATTAAATCATTAACCAATGTTTAGTTCTCGTCAAAACTTAGGGAAATGCACATCAGACATTTTAGAGACTTAACAGTTTATAGAGGGTTTCTCGAAGATTGTGTTGCCTATGACACAGTTAACGAAAAATGGTACAGTTTTTGTGTGGACGGAGAAGTGTGAAGAGAGTTTTCAGCAGTTAAAGGAGAAGTTGACCACTTCACCAGTGTTAACTTTACCAGATCCTTTAGGACAATTTGACGTATATTGTGATGCGTCTTACCAAGGTTTGGGTTGTGTCTTGATGCAAGAAGGAAGAGTGGTAGCTTATGCTTCCCGATAGTTGCGACCCATGATCTGGAATTGGCAGCTATAGTGTTCGCATTGAAGATATGACGACACTCTCTACGGAGTTAAGTTCAATGTGTACAGCAACCATAAGAGTTTGAAATACCTGTTTGATCAAAAAGAGCTAAACATGAGATATAGGAGATGGATGGAGTTTATTAAGGATTATTAGTTTGATCTTCAGTACCATCCGGGAAAAGTGAATGTAGTGGTGGATGCCTTAAGTCGGAAATCTTTACATGTACACTAGTGGAAAATATACATTAGACGGTAAAGGTTTACGTCAGTTAACCAAAAACTAGACGTTAAAAAGGGGGCGATGGCAGTTTTGTAAATATCAGACTTCATTAATTCACTGTTAACGTCAGTTGTTTTAAGGACTGACGTTAAAAGTGAGGCGGTGGCAGTTTTGTAAATATTAAATCACTATTTGCGTCAGTTGTTTAATGAACTGACGTTAAAAGTGTTTTGCAAGAAATTATTAAAACTTTTAAGGTCAGTTGTTTATAAACCTGACGTTATAAGTGTGATTTTTACTTCTGTTAAATAAATAACTGACGTAAATAATCAACTCATTCCTATCTTTCTTTCCGCAAGATATATAGCACTAAAATATAAAAAAGTTTCTGCTTCAACATCATTTTCTTCTCAGTCCTGTCCTCAGAATCTCCAACATTGAATGCATCCCCTCCCTCATTTGAAGTCGATGCTCCATCTGAATCCACAGTCACTTTGGAGCCGTGGCAGAGTGAAGGGTGCACTCGATCTGTTTCAGCAATATTCTTGGAACAGCCACTTGGTTCCAAAGCTGAGGTTTTGGAACTGTAGCTGCTGATTCTCTAGAAGGATGATTGTGTGTGCAATTCACATAATGCGATTTACACACCCTTATCACCCATGTAATGTGATTTACACAACCTCAGAAGTTGTTTTGACCATTAAGACAGAGACCTTTAAGTCTAGGTATAGGAAGAAAGAGTGATGAAGTTAATCTCCATGGCAGAGCCATATTGTGAAGCAGAAAAATTAAAGGAAGGAAGGAAGCTATTTATAGGAGTAGGGGATGAAGTTACTGGGCATCGTAAGTTGCTAAAAAATTAAATTGATCATTAAGAGCATTAGGTTCCAAGGCGCATTAGGAGTTGTCCTGGCAGTCATATATTATAAACGTGCAGAAAAGAAAACGCCCGAAGGAATAGGAAGAAACTTATACACTTTTAACGTCAGTTGTTGAATAAAACTGACGTTAAAAGTGTTTTTAAAATAAAAAATATTTATTTTTAACGTCAGTTGTTTATACAACTGACGTTAAAAGTGTGATTTCTACTTCAGTTAAATAAACAGCTGACGTAAATAATCCTATATCCCTATCTGAAATGCCCTGTTGTCACACAGGTCTGTTAACGTCAGTTGTTGAATAAAACTGAAGTTAAAAGTGTTTTTAAAATAAAAAATATTTATTTTTAACGTCTGTTGTTTATACAATTGACGTTAAAAGTGTGATTTTTACTTGATTAAATAAATAGTCGACGTAAATAATCCTATATCCCTAGCTATCTCGAAATGCCCTGTTGTCACTCAATTAACATAGGTCTCGAGAGCCATTTTGTGAAGGAATAGAAATATAGAGGAAAAGAAGAGGCGATGTGCAGATCATTACGAGAAGAATGTTACTTTAACACTTTTAACGCCGATTGTATTCAACAACGGACGTTAAAAGTGTTTTTTTTTTAAAATATTAATATTTAACGTCAGTTTATTAATAAAACTGACGTTAAAAAATTAATTGTAACGTCAGTTGTTTAATACAACTGACGTTAAATGTTGTTTTATGTTTACACCCGCGCACCTTCTGTACTTCGCTCTGTACGTACGTCTCTTTTCTCTTTTCATCACGCTCAACCCTAAATCACTCTCAACCCTCACTCTCACTCTCACCCAGCACAGAACCCTAATCGCGAGCTCATCTCCACCGCAACCACCGCGAGGGCTTCTTCGCCACCACCGTGAGGTACACTATTAACCCTAACTCTGTCTTTCCATTCATTCTTTGCAATAACTTGACGTACATCTCTCTTTCCCCTTCCCGCGTACTAACTCTCCTTGTCCCTCTGCTCTCAGTAACCAAATCGAACGTTGGCCACCACTCGAGCTCCCCTCCCCACCACCACGCGAGCACCTATTTCTGGTGAGTATTTAGGGCACATTTTTGTATTTTTGGTTTTGAGTGTATGTTGAAACTGTAGTCTCAGTAGTTGAAACTTGAAACCGTGAGTTTGAGTTGTTTGGAATGTACGTCTCTGTTTTTCGTTTTGAGTGCATGTTGCTCTGCTGGTTGATCTGTCACGGTCGTGATGCTAATCACGGCTAGGCGTGTGATCGTTCTACCCGTGATGGCATGGTTCTGCTCGGTTGGCACGTTACAGCCGTGATGGACATCACTGCCAGGCCGTGACCAGTGCTTGGCAATTAATCTTTAAAAACTATAGTTTTCAATCTCCCGTATTGTCCTTATATTGGATATATATATATATATGTTTTGTATATCTACAGGACCTATCTAGTTATGGATCGTAGTTGGATGGTTTGTAAGCATACTAGTGCTGAGTATTTGAAGGGGGTGGGAGAATTTATAGAATTTGCTCAAAGGAATGTTCCTAATAGTAATGGAATGTTCTATTGTCCTTGTGTCAAGTGTTTGAATACGAGGAAATGTACGGTGAAGGATATACGTACTCATTTGATTTGTGAAGGGATTTACTTGAGTTATACAAGATGGATATGGCATGGTGATATGTTGTTGAGTAGTAATACGGCGAGTGTCTCCCAAAATGAGGACGTTGACGTAGATATGGAGGATGATCGAGTAGAGGACATGATCCGTGATATTGGACAAGAATCTTTTCATCGAGCGCATGTGTATGATAGGTTGTGCGGTGATGCGGATAAGCCTTTATATCCAGGGTGTACTACTCATACACGGTTGTCGGCGGTGCTAAAATTGGTTTGTGTGAAGGCGAGAAATGGTTGGAGCGATAAAAGCTTCACGGAATTGCTTGAAGTGTTGAAAGACTTGCTTCCGGAGGACAACACATTGCCTGACCGTAACTATGAGGCCAAGAAGGTATTGTGTCCTATGGGTATGGAGTATAAGAAGATACACGCATGCCCCAATGATTGCATATTGTACACCGGTGTTCATGAAGACAAACACGAGTGCCCCAAATGTGGGTTATCACGATACAAAGTGAAGGGTGGTGATGATGATGATGATGTTGATGATGTGAGAAAAAAGGGTCCTCCTGCGAAGGTGTTGTGGTATCTTCCAATAATTCCAAGGTTCAAGCGATTGTTTGCCAATGCGGAAGATGCGAAGAATCTTATATGGCATAATGATGAGAGGAAACGTGATGGAAAGGTTCGCCATCCTGCTGATTCTATTCAATGGAAGAATATCGATACTATGTTTCCGGATTTCGCCGATGAGCCAAGAAACCTAAGGCTTGGACTTGCTACGGATGGCATGAATCCTTATGGTAACATGAGTAGTATTCATAGTTCATGGCCTGTTCTGTTGGTGATTTACAACATGCCCCCTTGGTTGTGCATGAAGCGCAAATACATGATGTTGTCTATGATGATTTCGGGCTCAAAGCAACCGGGAAATGACTTAGATGTTTATCTAGGTCCCTTGATTGAAGACTTGAAAACGTTGTGGGTGGAAGGTGTTGATGTAGTTGATGGGTATTCTCATGAGACTTTCAAGCTTCGTGCCATGTTATTTTGCACCATCAACGACTTTCCAAAGATACGGTAACTTGTCCTAGATAGTGTCAATGGGCATAAAGCATGCCCTATATGTGAAGAAGGCACATGCTACACTCAGTTGCATCATGGAAAGAAGACGGTTTTCCTTGGGCATCGGAGATTTCTTAGACGTGATCACCCATATCGTAAGATGAAGAAAGCTTTTAATGGATGCCAAGAGACAGAAGAAGCGCCGGTGGCCTTAATTGGAGAGCAGGTTTATCAGAGGGTAAAGGACATCGATGTTATATTCGGCAAGTCCAAAAAGAAAGGTAAAGCTGTTGAGAAAAACATATGGAAGAAGAGGTCGATATTCTTTGATCTTCCATACTGGCGCAAGCTTGATGTCGATCACTTTGCATTGATGTGATGCATGTGGAGAAAAATGTGTGTGATAGTGTGATCGGGACGCTTCTCAACATTCAGGGCAAGACAAAGGATGGTGTGAATGCTCGTCTTGACCTCGTTGCTATGGGTATACGAGAGCAGTTAGCTCCAGTTGTTGAGGATGGTAAGCGGACTTATTTGCCGCCAAAGATGTCATACTTTGTCAAAAAAAGAGAGACAAAGTTTCTGCGGGTGTCTTCAGGGCATCAAAGTTCCACATGGTTACTCTTCAAATATGAAGAGACTTGTCTCTAGTGATCTTAAATTGGTTGGCTTGAAGTCTCATGATTGTCACATCTTGATGCAACAACTTCTGCCCGTTGCTATTCGTGGTATTGCTACAAAAAATGTGAGACATGCCATTACTCGGTTGTGCTCATTCTTCAATTCTATATGTAGCAAAGTCGTTGAACCCCGTATGTTGGATGACTTGGAAGTTGAGGCTGCTACAATCTTATGCCAAATGGAGATGTATTTTCCTCCTTCCTTTTTCGACATAATGGTTCACTTAATTGTTCATTTGGTGAGGGAGATTAGATTATGTGGGCCGGTTTTTCTGAGATAGATGTACCCAGTTGAGCGCTACCTGAAGATCTTGAAAGGGGACATGAAGAATCCTCATCGTCCGGAAGCATCTATTGTTCAAAGGTATGTTGCAGAAGAAGCTATTGAGTTTTGTTCGGACTACCTTCATAACACGGATCCTATAGGGGTTCCTAAGCCTCGGCATGATGAGATCAGATGTCAAGGTAAGGGTACACATGGCTTAAGAATTAATAGGAAGGATCGGGAGGAAGTGCTTCAAGCACATTTGTATGTATTGAACAACATCGAATGTGTTCAGCCTTTCTTATTTGAACATAAAAGAAAAGTCAATCAAGAAAACCCTCGAATGAGCGAAAGGTGGTTTTTGAACAAGCATAACAAGACTTTCTTACCATGGTTCAAGGAAGAAATGCTTAAGGATGGTAGTACTGCTTCTGATGACGTAAAATGGCTAGCACGTGGGCCTAACTTCAACGTCATATGTTGGAGCGGATACGACATAAATAACTTTTCCTTTTATACAAAGTAACAAGATAACAAGAGTACCATGCAAAATAGTGGGGTTATGATCGTGGCCGAAGCAATGCACTTCGCTAGTGCAAAGGACACAAAACCCGTTACAGCACCGACACCTTATTTTGGATATATTGAAGATATTTGGGTGCTCGATTACACTAAGCTTACGATGCCAGTATTTAAATGTAAGTGGGTTGATAGTAACGGTGGTGTACAAACCGACGAATTGGGGTTCACATTGGTAGACCTCAACAAGTTAGGTCATATAAATGAGCCTTTCATAATGGCTTCCCAAGCAAAACAAGTGTTCTACATCACTGATCCTTCTAACAAAAGGTTGTCCGTGGTTCTCCAAGGGAAAAGCATGTATAATGGTAGTGATGAAAATGAAGATTCAAATCTTGATATTCCTGAGACTCCTTCTTTTTCAACAAACATGCCTACTATAATCGAGGAGACACAGGTGGACGATGTACATGCCACTCGTGATGATCATCACGAAGGGATATTGATATAGGTAGTTTAAACTTAGTATACATTTATAACCTATGTTAATAAATATATATTGTTTTGAACAGGCATACATATGGATCATTGTTCCATTTTTCCTTTGCAATTTTGTAATGTGTGTGATATTCCGTATTCTTGGGATATTTACTTGAATGCGAGGATGTCTTAGGGGAGTGATATTTTAAAACTGAATTTAAAAAAAAATAATACTATTAACGTCAGTTGTATCATACAACTGACGTTAAAAGTATTTTATAAAAATATACAGTACACTATTAACGTCAGTTGTTTATTACAACTGACGTTAAAATTAAGACCTTTAACGTCAGTTCTTGATAACAATTGACGTTAGTTTTAACAAAATTTACGTCGGTTTTGTTAAAGAACTGACATTAATTTTGACAAAATTAACGTCAGTTGTGTTAAAGAACCGACGTTAATAGTGTTATATTTAACGTCAGTTCTCAACTGACGTTAAAAGTTAAACTTTTAACGTCATCTGTATTTACGTCAGTCAGTATTCTGACGTAAAAAATCAATTTTAACTGACGTAAAAAACACTTATTGCACCAGTGGTATCTGCAATGATGGTTAAGGAAATGGAGTTGTTAGAGAAGTTTAGAGATCTGAACGTTGCAATAGAGTTGGTTGCATATAAGATATGCTTAGGAATGGTTACTGTAAGCAATGAATTTTTGAGAGAGCTTAAGGATAAAAAAGCACAGGATCAGTATCTCCAGGAAGTAAGTAAAATTATTGATTAGGGTAAGGTATCCGAGTTTAGCAGAGGATTAGATGGAGTGTTAAGGTTTAGTGTTAGGATATATGTGCCAAAAGACTTGGAGCTTAGGAGGGTGATTTTGGAAGAAGCCCATAAGAGTAAGTTGAGTTTCCACCCGGGAGCCACAAAGATGTATCAGGATTTGAAGAAGATGTTTTGGTGGCCGAGGATGAAGAAGGAAGTGGCAAAGTATGTTCTATCCTGCTTGGTTTGTCAGAAGGCTAAGATAGAACACCAGAAGCCAATAGGTTTGTTACAGTCCCTAGATATCCCATAGTTGAAATGAGATAGTATAGCCATGGATTTTGTGGTTGGATTACCACGAACTTCTAAGAGGCATGATGCAATTTGGGCCATTATTGATAGGTTAACAAAGTGTGCTCATTTCTTACATATTGGTGAGAGTTATAGTTTAGAGAAGTTGACCCAAATTTATATTAAGGAAGTTGTTAGGTTACATGATGTTCTATAGAGCATTGTCTCCGACTGAGATCCTAGATTTACCTCTAGATTTTGGAAACAGTTGCATAACGCTTTGGGAACGAAGTTGAGGATGAGTTCTGCTTATCATCCTTAGACAGATAGGCAGTCAGAGAGAACAATTCAATCATTGGAGGATCTTTTGAGAGCCTATGTGTTGGAACACACTGGAAGTCGGGATGAGTTCTTACCTTTAATTGAGTTTACCTATAACAACAGTTTCACAGCAGTATCCGGATGGCACCGTATGAGGCTTTGTATGGTAGAAAGTGCAGAACCCCGTTATGTTGGTATGGAACTGGTGAAAACCAAATGTTAGGTCTCGATGTGGTGCAACAGACAACAGATGAAGTTAGGAAAATAAAGGAAAATATGAAGGAAGTGCAGGATAGGCAAAAGAGCTATGTTAACAAGAGGATGAGGCCCTTAGAGTTCCAGGAAGGTGATCACATGTTCTTGAGAGTCACTCAAAAAACCGGAATTGGAAGAGCTATCAAGTCTAGGAAGCTTACCCAAAGATTCATAGGACCATTTGAGATTCTTCGACGAATTGGTCCGGTAGCCTACCATATAACCTTACCACCTAACCTTTCTAACCTTCATGACGTCTTACATGTCTCACGGTTGAGGAAATATTACCCTAATCCTTCTCATGTACTTGAGTCTGAGTCTATACAACTCCGAGAGAATCTAGAGTATGAAGCTTTACCGATTAGGATTGCAAATAGAAGGATTAAGGAACTTCGAGGTAGGCAGATCCCTTTGGTTAAGGTCATATGGGATGATATGACCAGAGATGCTACATGGGAGCGTGAGGCAGATATACAACAACAATATCCACATCTTTTCTGAGGTACGTAAATACCGAGAACGAAATTTCTTTTTGGGGGGGGGGGGGGGGGGTTAGTAATGTAACATTCTATCTTTCATGAATAAAAATTAGATATCTTAATTAGATGGTAATGAGGGTTAGATAAATTAAAACTATTTAAGAATCCAAACACATATGCAAGTTCAAAATAAAATTTAACCACCTCAATTTAAATCCTTAATTAAGGTGGTTTATCATTAACAAAATTACAAGACAATTAGCCATAGATCTTAATTACATCTGACTAATTGTGATCAATTTACTCAAGTTTTAATAATCATGATTAATTAACATTAATCTCAATTTGTTAGCTAGTTCGGGATATTTAAGTCTAATAGCAAATACTTTAAGTATAGTTACCTAATTAGGATCAAACTAACATATTTAATCCTAGTTAAATTTGTAGCTGAAATAAATGGTTCCTTTAACTTATTTTGGACGGCCAAGAGACATAAACACACATTGTTCTTTTCAGTGCTTTTATTGACACACAAACACACTTATGGAGTCTTCTGCAACAAAGTTCAAACTAGAAACTAGGGAAGGAACACACAAAAAAAGGTAGCAGCAGCCCATAATGAATAAACCCCATGAAATCAATTCTGCCATGGACCAATGGTGCAAAGAGCAATGCCATTAAGGCAAAGCAACCAAACAGAAAGCAAAATGATCGAAAGCAAAACTGAAGTTTATGGTTTAGGGTTTACCACGTTCACAAAGAGGAGAAGGAGAGTGGCTCAGTGGTGAAGGAGAGTGGCTTCTGTTAGGGTTCTTTCCGTGGAGTGGAGTGGAGAACCTTAAATGAGATAGAAAACCCTTAAATGAGATAGAGTAGAGAGAAGAGAGAAGAGAAGAGTAGAGAGAAGAGAACTCACCAGAGAATACGGTCACGGTGGTGGTGGAGAAGACCTCGTAGTGGTGGCGGTGGAGAGGAGCTCGCGGTGGTGATCACTAGAAAGGGTTAGGGTAGAAGAGGTGGAGTGTGTAGAGGCAGAGAGTGAAAGTGTAGGTGAAGAAGGCAATGCGTGTGTGTGGGTATAACATTATAGTCACTAAAAAAATTAAAATCACCTTTAACGACTGTTGTTTTAACGTCTATTGTTAAAACAACAGACGTTAAAGGTGATTTAAATGAACCTAACACTAGTGGAAAATATACATTAGACGGTAAAGGTTTACGTCAGTTAACCAAAAGCTAGATGTTAAAAAGGAGGCGGTGGCAGTTTTGTAAATATCAGACTTCATTAATTCAATTTTAACGTCAGTTGTTTTAAGGACTGATGTTAAAAGTGAAGTGAGTCACTTTTAACGTCAGTTCAATAAACATCTGATGTTAAAAGTGAACCTTTTAACGTCAGTTCTTCATTGAACTGACGTTAAAAGTGCGTCACTTCACTTTTAATTTTTGTTCTGTCATCAACAGGCGTTAAAGGTTATTTTAATAATTTTTTTATCTACTATACGTACCCTTCCGCATTGCCTTCCTCAAAGTTTCAATTTCACAATTGCTTTGATGTTTTGTGTTTCTGTTTTGAAAACTAAAATATATGTGCGAAGTATAAGTTGAATCAATAACCCAAACCGGATCTCATTCATTGAAAGGGATTAAAATCCTTTAAAATCCTATAAAAAGTTACATTGATAGGGTTTAAAATCCTATAAAAAGTTACATTGAAAGGGTTTAAAATCCTAAACATCTGTTGAGGCTTCGTTCCCTTCACGGGTGAGCAAGAGAGGAGAGTCGAGCGACCGAGTTTTCCAGAGCGGCTGAGCAAGGGTGCACCCGATCTGTTTCAGCAATGGTCTTGGAACAGTCATTTGCTTCCAAAGCTGACGTTCTGGTGCTGTAGCTGCCGATTCTCCAGAAAGATGATAAGGTGATCAACTCACACTATGTGATTTACACAACCTTATCACCCATGTTATGTGATTTACACAACCTCAGAAGTTGTTTGACCATTAAGACAAAGACCTTTGAGTCTAGGAATAGGAAGAAAGAGTGATGAAGTTAATCTCCATGGCAGAGCCATATTGTGAAGCAGAAAATTAAAAGGATGGAAGGAAGCTATTTATAGGAGCAGGGGATGAAGTTACTAAGCTATTCTGATTTTCTTGAAAACTTACCTATAAACTTAATGCTCATTAAGAGGATTAAGTTACAAGGTGCATGGGTAAGTAGCACAGTAGTCAAAGGAATGAATTCTTGCAGAAACTTATACACCTTTAACGTCAGTTGTTTAATACAACTGACGTTAAAAGTGTTTTTAAAAAAAATATTTATTTTTAACGTCAGTTTTTTATACAACTGACGTTAAAAGTGTGGTTTTTACTTCAGTATAATAAATAGCTGACGTAAATAATCCTATAAATTATAAACGTGCAGAATGAATATTGGAAATAATGTAATATACGGGAACTTGGCAATCATAAATTAAGTTGACGTTAAAAATGAGGTGGTGGCAATTTGGCAGTCATATTTATTTTTAACGTCAGTTTTTTATACAACTGACGTTAAAAGTGTGGTTTTTTACTTGAGTATAATAAATAGCTGACGTAAATAATCTTATAAATTATAAACGTGCAGAATGAATTTTGGAAATAATGTAATATACGGGAACTTGGCAGTCATAAATTATGTTGACGTTAAAAATGAGGTGGTGGCAATTTGTAAATATTAATTCACTATTTGCGTCAGTTGTGTAAAGAACTTGTGTAAATATTAAACAAGTTTATTTTTAATCGACATTAATTAGCTTGAATTAGTAAACATATTCTTGTGAAAATTAAAATAAATAAACACTTAACATAAAAGTGTTATATGTATAATCAAATCGTATCTCATTGAAGCGATTCATAAGTTACAATTACATGATTAAAAGATAAAAAATTTCTGCAACATAGCACTAAATTATTAAAAAGTTTCTGCTTCAACATCAATTTCTTCTCAGTTATGTCCTCAGAAACTCCAATGGATGCATCGATCCCCTCCCTGCTCATTTGAAGTCCTTGATGCTCCATCTGTGCTTTATCCACAGTCGCTTGGGGAGGAGATGGAATAAAGTGAGGGAGTCATATTATGTGATTTACTCAACCTCAGAAGTTTTTTGACCATTAAGACAGAGACCTTTAAGTATAGGTATAGGAAGAAATAACAAAAGTCTCAAATGTGATAGAACCATGTTGTGAAGGAATAGAAAACGCACAAAATATAGAGGAAAAGAAGAGGGTGTGTTTACATACTGATACAGAAGAATGGTACTTTATATAGAGAATAGTCTCTCTCTGATTTTCTTGAAAACTTATCTATAAACTTAATGCTCTTTAAGAGGATTAAGTTTCAAGGTGCATGGGTTAGCACAGTAGTCAAAGGAATTAATTTTTTGCAGATATACACTTTTAACGTCAGTTGTCTTCAAAAAATTGACGTTAAAAGTGCTTTTAAAATAAAAAATATTTATTTTTAACGTCAGTTTTTTATACAACTGACGTTCAAAGTTTTATTTTTACTTCAATTAAATAAATAGTCAAAGGAATTAATGTTTTTGGATAAAGGTATACACTTTTAACGTCAGTTTCTTAAGACAACTGACGTTAAATATACGACCTTTAATGTCAGTCTTTACAAACAACTGACGTCAAAAGTTGTTTTATTTTGGTTTATACTCGCGCGCCTTCTGCACTTCGCTCTGTACGTCTCTTTTCTCTTTTCATCACGCTCAACCCTCACTCTCAACCTTCACTCTCACTTTCACTCTCACTCTGCCCTAATCGCGAGCTCATCTCCACCGCAACCACCGCGAGGGCTTCTTCGCCACCACCGTGAGGTACACTATTAAACCTAACTCTGTCTTTCCATTCATTCTTTGCAATAACTTTACATCTCTCTTTCCCCTTCCCGCGCACTAACTCTCCTTGTCCCTCTGCTCTCAGTAACCACATCGAACGTTGGCCACCACTCGAGCTCCCCTCCCCACCACCACGCGAGCACCTATTTCTGGTGAGTATTTAGGGCACATTTTTTTATTTTTGGTTTTGAGTGTATATTGAAACTGTAGTCTCAGTAGTTAAAACTTGAAACCGTGAGTTGAGTTGTTTGGAATGTACGTCTCTATTTTTGGTATTGAGTGCATGTTGCTCTGCTGGTTGATCTGTCACGGCCGCAATGCTCATCACGGCTAGGCCGTGATCAGTTCTGCCTGTGATGGTCTGGTTCAGTTGGCACGTTACAGCCATGATGGACATCACTGCCAGGCCGTGACCAGTGCTTGGCAATCTTCAAAAACTATAGTTTTCAATCTCCCGTATTGTCCTTATATTGGATATATGTTTTGTATATCCACGGGACCTATCTAGTTATGGATCGTAGTTTGATGGTTTGTAAGCGTACTAGTGCTGAGTATTTGAAGGGGGTGGGAGAATTTATAGAATTTTCTCAAAGGAATGTTCCTAATAGTAATGGAATGTTCTGTTGTCCTTGTGTCAAGTGTTTGAATACGAGGAAATGTACGGTGAAGGATATACGTACTCATTTGATTTGTGAAGGGATTTGCTTGAGTTATACAAGATGGATATGGCATGGTGATGTGTTGTTGAGTAGTACGACAAGTGTCTCCCAAAGTGAGGACGTTGACGTAGATATGGAGGATGATCGAGTAGAGGACATGATCCGTGATATTGGACAAGAATCTTTTCATCGAGCTCATGTGTATGATAGGTTGTGCGGTGATGCAGATAAGCATTTATATCCAGGGTGTACTACTCATACACGGTTGTCGGCGGTGCTAAAATTGGTTTCTGTGAAGGCGAGAAATGGTTGGACCGATAAAAGCTTCACGGAATTGCTTGAAGTGTTGTAAGACTTGCTTCCGGAGGACAACACATTGCCTGACCGTAACTATGAGGCCAAGAAGGTATTGTGTCCTATGGGTATGGAGTATAAGAAGATACACGCATGCCCCAATGATTGCATATTGTACACCGGTGTTCATGAAGACAATCACGATTGCCCCAAATGTGGGTTATCACGATACAAAGTGAAGGGTGGTGATGATGATTATGATCTTGATGATGTGAGAAAAAAGGGTCCTCCTGCGAAGGTGTTGTGGTATCTTCCAATAATTCCAAGGTTCAAGCGATTGTTTGCCAATGCGAAAGATGAGAAGAATCTTAGATGGCATAATGATGAGAGGAAACGTGATGGAAAGGTTCATCATCCTGCTGATTCTATTCAATGGAAGAATATCGATACTATGTTTCCGGATTTTGCCGATGAGCCAAGAAACCTAAGGCTTGGACTTGCTACGAATGGAATGAATCCTTATGGTAACATGAGTAGTATTCATAGTTCATGGCCTGTTCTGTTGGTAATTTACAACATGCCCCCTTGGTTGTGCATGAAGCGCAAATACATGATGTTGTCTATGATGATTTCGGGCCCAAAGCAACCGGGAAATGACTTAGATGTTTATCTAGGTCCCTTGATTGAAGACTTGAAAACGTTGTTGGTGGAAGGTGTTGATGTAGTTGATGGGTATTCTCATGAGACTTTCAAGCTTCGTGCCATGTTATTTTGCACCATCAACGACTTTCCAGCATACGGTAACTTGTCTGGGTACAGTGTCAATGGGCATAAAGCATGCCCTATATGTGAAGAAGGCACATGCTACACTCAGTTGCATCATGGAAAGAAGACGGTTTACCTTGGGCATCGGAGATTTCTTAGACGTGATCACCCATATCGTAAGATGAAAAAAGCTTTTAATGGATGCCAAGAGACAGAAGAAACGTCGGCGGCCTTAATTGGAGAGCAGGTTTATCAGAGGGTAAAGGGCATCGATGTTATATTCGGTAAGTCCAAAAAGAAAGGTAAATCTGCTGAGAAAAACATATGGAAGAAGAGGTCGATATTCTTTGATCTTCCATACTGGCGCAAGCTTGATGTCAGACACTGCATTGATGTGATACATGTGGAGAAAAATGTGTGTGATAGTGTGATCGGGACGCTTCTCAACATTCAGGGCAAGACAAAGGATGGTGTGAATGCTAGTCTCGACCTCGTTGCTATGGGTATACAAGAGCAGTTAGCTCCAGTTGTTGAGGATGGTAAGTGGACTTATTTGCCACCAGCATGTCATACTTTGTCAAAAAAAAGAGAGACAAAGTTTCTGAGGGTGTCTTCAGGGCATCAAAGTTCCACATGGTTGCTCTTCAAATATGAAGAGGCTTGTCTCTAGTGATCTTAAATTGGTTGGCTTATAGTCTCATGATTGTCACATCTTGATGCAACAACTTCTGCCTGTTGCTATTCGTGGTATTGCTCCAAAAAAATGTGAGACATGCCATTACTCGGTTGTGCTCATTCTTCAATTCTATATGTAGCAAAGTCGTTGACCCCGTATGTTGGATGACTTGGAAGTTGAGGTTGCTACAATCTTGTGCCGATTGGAGATGTATTTTCCTCCTTCCTTTTTCGACATAATGGTTCACTTAATTGTTCATTTGGTGAGGGAGATTAGATTATGTGGGCCGGTTTTTATGAGATGGATGTACCCAGTTGAGCGCTACATGAAGATCTTGAAAGGGTACGTGAAGAATCCTCATCGTCCGAAAGCATCTATTGTTCAAAGGTATGTTGCAGAAGAAGCTATTGAGTTTTGTTCGGACTACCTTCATAACATGGATCCTATAGGGGTTCCTAAGCATCGACATGATGAGATCAGATGTCAAGGTAAGGGTACACATGGCTTAAGAATTAATAGGAAGGATCGGGAGGAAGTGCTTCATGCACATTTGTATGTATTGAACAACATCGAATGTGTTCAGCCTTTCTTATTTGAACATAAAAGAAAAGTCAATCAAGAAAACCCTCGAATGAGCGAAAGGTGGTTGTTGAACAAGCATAACAAGACTTTCTTACCATGGTTCAAGGAAGAAATGCTTAAGGATGGTAGTACTGCTTCTGATGACGTAAGATGGCTAGCACGTGGGCCTAGCTTCAACGTCATATGTTGGAGCGGATACGACATAAATAACTTTTCCTTTTATAAAAAGGAACAAGATAACAAGAGTACCATGCAAAATAGTGGGGTTATGATCGTGGCCGAAGCAATGCACTTCTCTAGTGCAAAGGACACAAAACCCGTTAAAGCACCGAGACCTTACTTTGGATATATTTAAGATATTTGGGTGCTAAATTACACTAAGCTTACGGTGCCGGTATTTAAATGTAAGTGGGTTGATAGTAACGGTGGTGTACAAACCGACGAATTGGGGTTCACATTGGTAGACCTCAACAAGTTAGGTCATATAAATGAGCCTTTCATAATGGCTTCCCAAGCAAAACAAGTGTTCTACATCACTGATCCTTCTAACAAAAGGTTGTCCGTGGTTCTCCAAGGGAAAAGCATGTATAATGGTAGTGATGAAAATGAAGATTCAAATCTTGATATTCCTGAGACTCCTTCTTTTTCAACAAACATGCCTACTATAATCGAGGAGACACAGGTGGACGATGTACATGCCACTCGTGATGATCATCACGAAGGGATATTGATATAGGTAGTTTAAACTTAGTATACATTTATTTTTATTTTTATTTCTGTATTTATTTTGAGTTATAACCTATGTTAATAAATATATATTGTTTTTGAACAGGCATACATATGGATCATTGTTCCATTTTTCCTTTGCAATTCTGTAATGTGTGTGATATTCTGTGTTACTGAGATATTTACTGAATGCAGGGATAGCTGAGGGGAGTGATATTTTAAAACTGAATTTTAAAAAAAAAATACTATTAACGTCAGTTGTTTATTACAACTGACGTTAAAATTAAGACTTTTAACGTCAGTTCTTTATAACAATTGACGTTAGTTTTAACAAAATTAACGTCCGTTCTTAAAGAACTGACGTTCAGTTGTGTTAAAGAACTGATGTTAATTTTGACAAAATTAACGTCAGTTGTGTTAAAGAACCGACGTTAATAGTTTTATATTTAACGTCAGTTCTCAACTGACGTTAAAATTTTAACTTTTAAGGTCAGCTGTATTTACGTCAATCAGTATTCTGACGTAAAAAATCAATTTTAACTTACGTAAAAATAACTTATTGCACTAGTGTAATATTTATGATTCTACCACCGCCTCTTTTTTAACGTCTACTTTTTATTTAACAGACGTTACCCTTGCTCATTTATTATATATTTTCCAGCAGTGACAGCACTCTTAACTTCATCCCATGATGGCAGGCAAGTTAACAACTTGTTATCATTTCAGAAACTTCAACACTGACTACTTCTTCAATAAACCCATCTACAAGGTAGGAATTGTCGGAACAATTCCTTATATTAACTCAGTATATGATCAATCTCCCTCTTGTTTATCAAGTATATCATCACCTATTTTTAGCAAAGAAATTCTCTTTGAGGCATGCCTAATTTTTGCTAACCTATTAAAGTATGAAATGTTCTTGTCACCACTAGTATGCCAGTTGACCCTTGCTTTCTCCATCCAGAATAACTCTTGAGAATGAAGGCCTTTATGAAGTTCAAATTGAGCATTCTGTTCCTGAGCAAACAGATCATCAGTGCAATCATTATTAGAGATCAAGTCCTGGACAGATTTAAGGTTCTGAAGAGCATAATCCACTTGTTTATGAATGTCACCAAAAACTTCTTTATTCCAGTTTTTAAGAACTATTTTTAAATTCTTCAAATTCTGGGATAAAATAAACATGGGACAACCAACCACCTCTTGCTTCCAAGATTCAGAAATAACATTGTGACAATCTTTATGAGTAGACCCACATTTTCAGAAACTTGAAGGAAGAACTGAAAGAAGGAGTTCGTTTTTGCAAACTGAGCAAAATGGGAAAGTGATCAGACTTACTTCTTGGGAGAGTGCAGGAAGAAGAGCTATTCCAAAATGAAAGTCAAGCCTCATTATATATTACCCTGTCAAGCCTCCTTTCAGTATGTGCAACACCCCAACTTCTATTAGACCAAGTAAACTCAGCACCAATAGTAGGCAGATGATGGAGATCACATGTATCAGTACAGGATTTAAAATCATCACAAGCAATAGAAGAAGGGGTATAAACAATTTTTAAATAGCACAAATGAAAAAAAAAAACATCTTTAAAAATAGCACCTGTAGGGAAAAAAAAACTTTAAAGAAAACACTATATTTCTTTTATATAAATTAAGGGTTGTTTTCTTTGTTTGCTTTTGTTTCCTGATTTCTGTTTTCATTTTCAGTTTTTAAAAATAATTACAATCCAGTCATCTTATTTTCATTTTGTTTCCGATTTTCAAATACTTATACAGAAAACAGTGAAAATAAGGTGACAGCTTTATAATTATTTCTGAAAAAAAGAAATGAAAACAAAAACTGGAAATAAAATAAACAGACTCTTCATATTCGTAGTTTTAAAAATGTAGGGTTGCACTACAATGACCCCACGTTCCTACTAATTTCTCTGGAAACTCCTTCAATGATTGAAAATGAAAGAGGCAGAGGAATGTGCTAGAATGCAAAAAAAAAATACAGCATGGAGCGATGAAACATAATCAAACACGGATTTTAAGAATAATCTGTAAAAGTCACTCTTCCTTTACTAGTGACTTCTAGGATGTGTTTGGAATGTAAACAAGATTTGAAGCTTGGAATCATATCTTGAGTTGAAAAATCTTGTTAAAAATAAGCTTACGCGTAAAATGAATAGATAAATATGCATTAATTTTTAATTTAATATAAAATATATTTTTTTACTCAATATAAAATATATTAGAAACTGATAAATATGCATCCATTCTTTATTTAATATATATATATATATATATATATATATATATATAAAAGATATATATATATTAAAAAATCAACTTATTAATGATCTAAGATTAAGAATAAATATTATTTTCTTTAAAAAAAAGAATAAATATTATTCATTCACTTTATACATAAATGTACTTTGGATAACTATTATTTTTTTTGTCCAAGGGGATGCCTTACATATAAACGGGGAAGAGATGAGAAAGGAATAAGAAAGAAGCGGAACTAATTTTGAGACTTATAATATGTATGTTTAAGTAAGTCACCACTTTCCGTAAAAGAAGTTTGAAAACAGAAGTGCAGCACAGCCATGATCGATCAATGATGCATCCCTCGCCTATTGTACACTGCATGGCACTGTAGAGAGCTGCTCACTTTTTTTTTTGGATGCAACTCCTCTCGAGTTACTGGACCTCTCCAGTAGGAGAGAGAAAGAGACATAAATAAAATAATATTATTTTATAAATAATATTATTTTATTATTATGTCTCTTTCTCTCTCCATTAAAATAATATTATTTTATTTATGTCTCTTTCTCTCTCCTACTGGAGAGGTCCAGTAACTGGAGAGGATCTGCATTCCTTTTTTTTTAGCAAAAAGGATGGTATGCATCACTATGACCAACTGACATCTCAACTATGTTGGCATCTACCAGTCAACAATCATTTGCAGTATATCATATATTTATTACAAAAAGAAAAAATATTACAAAAAAAAAGGGGGAACATATACCAAAACGTACCCTTGCAACAATTACTTAAATCTATAGGATGGAAGGTCAATCTTATTTCTACCAAATTCCTCCCTAATAAAAGAGGGAAGTGTATCCCACCATAAGAAGCCATTAATTTGAAAACCGTAAAAGGCTAGCCTATCCACACATGTGTTTCCTTCCCTAAAAATATATGTTGGAATAAAACACATTCTTTTGGGCAACTCTTGACAATTTTGCCATCTAACTTTCAAGTTCCAAGGTACAACACTAAGGGCCCGTTTGGTGGTCAGGATAAGAGAGACAGGATAGGATAAGCTATCATATCCTGTTTGAAACTGTTGTTTGGTGAGCCAGCAAGATAGGATAAGGCAATCATGTCACTTATCCTATCATGTTCATCTAGTTAAAACTCTATCATCAGGGGAGGGCTGGGTTAGCACTCAACAGGATAGGATAAGGTTTTTTTTTCTGGTAACAAGTAGGATAGGGTGATTTAAAGTATAATAAAATATCAAAATATATAATACATAAAATAATTATAGTATAATAAAATAATAATTTAAATTATAATAAAATTTAAGAAGGTTACCAAAAAAAGGTATAATAAAATATAAAATATTTAAAATAATAAAATATTAATAATTCAATTTAAAATTTATTTTTATTTTATAACAGTGCTAATTTTGTTATTTTATATTATTTTTAAAAACTGTAAAATATAAAAAAGTATTCTAATAATTTAACTATATGTAAATTAAAAACAAAAAATGAATATTTAAAAATATAAAAAATTAATTTTATTTAGACAATATTTTAAAAAATTTAAAAATTATATGTAATTTTATCACAATGATAATTTTGTCTTTTTATATAATTTTAAATAATGAAAATTATAAAAAAAAACTAAAATCTAATAAAAGATGAAAACATTTAGAATAAAAACGAAAAATTTAAAATTCATACTTAAATTATAATGATGTCCGGTTGGTTATCTGGTGGACACCAAATGTCGAATATGATAACAACTTATCCTGCTCATTTCATATCTTACTTCTATCATATTCTCTTATCATATCCGCCTCTATCCTATCATGACCACCAAACGAGCCTTAAGAGACTTAAAAGCAAGAATTACTAGTTTAGAATCACATTCCAACCACAAATTGTGCCATCCTTTTTTGAAAGCTACTTCAATTGCCACCATAGCACCAACTAGTTCGGCGTATAAAGCATTGAATCCACCAAGATTAAGAGAGAAGCCTCCAATGAAAGAAGCATTTCTGCCCCTAAAGAGACCACCAAAGGCTGCCAATGATGGATTTCCTCTTGCTGCCCCATCTGTGTTGCACTTGATCTAGTTGCAAGGAGGAGACACCCAAAAAACTTCCTTAATCTCCTGAGCTTTACTAGCCTTTATTTGGACCCGAAAAGATTTTAATATGTTAAATTCCTGCAAAGAATTAGATGTTGATCAAGAACTCATGTTAACAGTTAGTGAGACATTACCAATAAGTATAGAGTGAATAAACATTACTCAATGTTGCCTATAATAAATTTAACAGACGAATTTTCATCTCTCACAATTGTGTTTAGAGTGAATCTATTTCATTATATTTAAAGAGTTTACAAAAGACATTCAAAAAAAAAGATAGAAACAAATCAAAAAAGAGATAGAAACGAATTAATATCCTAATCTAAGATTAACAAGATAGTCAGCATATAAAAAAATATTTACAGGATAGAACATATCTAATTTATCTAATAATACAAAAATTGAAATTGAAATATACAATAGAAAAAGACTTGCTGACAAGGCATCGAAGCTGGTTTGTCCCTGATGGCTTGGTAAAAATATTCGCAAGTTGTTGCATGGAAGCAATGTGCATAGGACGAATAAGATCATATAGCAATATTTCTCAAACAAAGTAGCAATCTATTTCGACGTGTTTCGTGTGTTCGTGAAAATTTGGATTCTTTGAAATGTGAATTGCTGCTTGATTGTCTCAATATACGGGAATTGGTTTAAGAATGTGAATTCCTAAATCAGTGAATATATATTTTAACCATTGGAGTTCAAAGGTGAGTTTTGCAAAAGAACGATGCTCAGTTATCGGAGTCTGTGTATGGAACGACAAGTAGTAGGACAACCTCCCCAATTATCGGAGTCTGTGTATCCCTGCAAAGCTAAAGAACTGGTAGCAGAGAGAGAAATGCCATGATTAACGATGAACTTGAAACTAGTGAGGTACAGAAATCAAGTTGAACTTGAAACTAGGGATGTGATAGACATGAGTAAGCTTAAATGTAGAAGAGAAAGAAGCTTCTCCCACATGTTTAACTTGGGTAAAATAGTCATCTGATAACTGAACAGTAATAACTTTTGATAATTGATGATACGAAGAAAAATATTTGACATCAACATACATGGTTGGTTGCACCACTCTCAACAAATCAAATAAGAAAAGATGAAAGATTAGAAGTAGGAGATGTAGGAGATGAACGAGGAAATATGCCAATGGAGTCTTACATGACAAAAATGTGTAGAAGCCTTTACAGGTCCACAACTGATATATACCATAAAAAATTTAAGAGAGGAATTTTGATCCTCTCTGATGTGAGCATGGACAAGGGCACTCAAGGACCAAGGAATGATAACAAAGAAGAGTCCTCAACCAACAAGAGTCCTCTTAGTTTGTAGGATCTTTGTAATAATTGTAAATTGTAGGATCTATGTAATAATTGTAGAATAGGGCTCATGTAAAATAAGTGCTTTTTCCAATAAGCACTTTAGGACTAGATTAGAACACTGGGCTTAGAAATTGGGCCTATTGGGCCATTAGCACAACATAGAATGTGAGTAGGAAATAATTGGGCAAAAACAAAGCCCACACTTGGGATGATGAGGGAAGGGGCGCAAATTGTGTCATGGTGGATGATGAGCTTCATGCCATCACCTATAAATAGGCCTCTTGTACTCATTTTGTGAGATTGAATACATTTGCAAAGATTCTCATACTTGATAGCTAGAGTAAGTTGAGAGAGTTCTCCTCCTAGAGGTTCATGAGTCGGATCTTGATTCTTATCTTGAACTTCCATGTTCAAGTGGTGAATCTACACTTTGCGTATAATTCAATCTCTTCTCAAATATGATTGGTTGTGGTGCCTTCTTCCTTCTCTAATCTTCTACTATTTTGTTTCTCTTGATTCTGATCACTTGTGGATCTAGATCCATATCAATTGTTCTTCTTTTGTTGATCTTGAATTTTAGCACTTGAAAATCAAATAAAGATCCTAAGCTCTTAGTGATTAATGTGTGATCACATCATGTGGTATCATGATCTAGTTCTTTGATCTTCAATTGTTGTAAAATATTTTATCAAATTTTCAAATTCTATGATGATCTTTAAATTGGCGCCATTATCATGTTGAATTTTATTTGAATTAGGCACCATTAGTCATGAGATTTGGATGATGAAAATTCAATTTGAATCCAAAAGTGATCATAGATCTAGAATTTGAATTTTGTTTGAATTAATCTTGTTTGAATTTTGGTGGAAAAAAATTTCCCTCCACTTTTTCACCTATAGTTTTGCGCCCCACATATGCATGTGATCATAGATCACCTGTGAATTTGGTTGCCCTTTTGAAATTCAAGCATAGATCTTCATTTCTTACAATCAAATTCAAAATTCAAATTCAATTCACAAGTGTAAGAGTAATTCAAGTTGTTTTAATAAAAAAATGCTTTAATTGATCACATCTTCTTAGAATATAATAGATCTTGATGAAATTCAAATTGTGGAAATGATGTGTTTAACATCCACTTGAGTGAAATATCTAGGTCTTTAATTTCTTGATTTGTGCTTCTTTATTTGGAAATTATATTTCACTACTTGAATTGTTCATTTCTTCCAAGTATGACACCAATATTCATCAACTTTGTTCATATTTGAAGGATGCTTTTGTAAATTCGAAAATTAATTGTAATTGCTGTGAAATTGTTGTAATTAATAAAAGTCAAGTGACTGAAAATAAAAAAAATTGGTGTAAAAAGAAAATTTGGGACAAAATCGTAAATATACAAAAGTTTTTGGGTAAAAGTACAAATTCTGGAAAATTCCAGCAAAGGTAAAAGACTTGCCACTATTTCACATGCTTAATTTTTTATATATCCTTCACATATTGGTGTAGCACAATTCACTTTGATCATTAATTATACATATCATTATTGATTACACTTAAATATATTGTGTCACATTGATTCACTTCCAATTTATCTTCTTCACATCTTATTTGAGTGTGCTTTTCTTAATTTTCTAGTTTGTCTCTTAAACTCCTTTGCTTTTGTATTAATTGTTTTCAATTTTCTTGAACTCTTTGAATTGATTGTTATTTTGTTGATTTGTCACTTTTGCATTGGAGACTAATATTTGAAAATCTTGTTTCGACTTGTAGATCCCTTGAAGAGGAAACTCTTGAGATGAAAGAGGCAAGGGTGAAATCATCATTGTAAAAGTCTACTTGAGTGATAAACACGAGTGACAAATCTTTGAGTGAATGGTGAGTGAGTGGTGAGGTCCTTGTACTTTTCATCTTTACTTGTAATTCTAATTCTTTCATTTGATCTTTAAGTGTATTTGATTCCTTGTTGGTTTGTAATCCTTTAACTTTGGTGGTGTAATTTTGCTTTTATTGGTGTAATTCTCCTTGTTGTGATTTTTATTGTAATTTTCAAATTGTAATTGCAATATGGCTTCACAACAAGATAAGGGCTATGAAGAGTCTCATCCACCATCACCAAGGACAAGGAGTTTGAGTAGGAAGTTGGATAGAATGACAAGAAATATAGAAAGAGTGTTTGAAAGATTAGAAGCTCTTGAAAATAGAGAAGGCTCAAGACATGGTCAAAAGAGCTCACATAGAAACTCAAGCAATTCGGAAAATAACATTGAGGATAGGCCTAGAAGATTTGATAGATGGAGGCCAAGTGTAACGCCCCCCCTTGAGGGCATTACTTACGTAACACATGCGGAATTTAAATTAAAAGATAATTTGCTGGTGCTTTCGGAAAATAGTTTATATAAGTATACAAGTGTCTGAAATTGGGTATAAAAATTTTGTCACGACTCCTAAGCCTTGATTGGCACACAGACTTGCTATCGTAGTATGGCAAGCCTATTTAATTTAAAGAATATTCTTGAATAAAAGCTAGTATTTTACGAAAATTTCGACAGAGTCTCCTCTATAATTCGGACATCCCAGGTAAAAGAACACCTGCTAAAATAATTACATTTTCATTCCAGAATTCCAGTTACACCAAATACAATCAAGCAATAACATGCTAAAGATAGTTATATCAATTAGCTTTACAAGACCAAAAGGAAAAGTTTAAGTTTTCTTTCAAAATAACGCTCTCCGAGCCATAAACATTTCATTTTAAAATAAAGGCTCTCTGAGCCATACTCATACATACTTATCAAAATAATCTAAGTCTCAAAACCCTAAGCTGGTCATTCTAAAAGTTATTCCTGAGAAGAACTCACGTGATCGTTCCACAATTAAATACTTCATCAAGCAACTAGATCTAAGTCTCTGAGTGACTTAGGAAGACTCCTCTGCACATCTGAACTAAAATACCCAGGGTACAATAGCAAACCAGAAGAAACCTGATATGTTTGTAAGGGTGAGATACCATCATAAGATATATCCCACAACAACCATATACATGATACATACATCACATAATCATATAAGCAGTCAAATCATGCATATACACAACAAAATAGTGTTATATCAAAGGGCATCAAACCCGCACAGTCAATCTTTCAAAAATATGCATGGCACTTCAATATCAGGCTCTAACTTAATCTCATGAGATATCAACACCGTTTTTCACTGGAGAAGAATTAGAGTTGGTCAAGCTCTAGCCCATCGGGCAGTTACCCCCTTACCCTCATGCATTAAGGTCTCAGGACGGGCAACGTCACATGTGCCTCTTCACTCGGTTTACATGGACAGACTCCCCAGATACCACCTTGTATCTGTTATAATCATCAATAGCACGTCTGCTTGGGGAAATGCACATGAGAAAATATTTTATTTAAAAGGATTTCTTTGTGTTCATCATTTTCACTGTCGCTGCTCAAGGCTAACGACTTAAATCATCATTTCCCCATCGCATTGAAAGCTCAGAAGCATAGGACTCATAGTCCGAATGCTCAATCACAATGTCCAAGACCGTGGCCACAGTCAAGGGTTGTGGTCGTAGAAAACAACCTTCACCTTTAATCATAATCATCACACGCGGTCAGAAGACACAGTCCAACACAACGTGATTAGGACCTAAGTCCATAATATCATAGCCAGGACTCGTAGTCCCGAATTCACACTGATTCAAGATCACGTGCACATCACTGAATACTAGAGGCGACGTCTCGCGTACTATATTCTCTTTCTTAAGTACTTATTTTTCGTTCAGTGAAAAACAAATTCAAAACCGAATCCTCGATAACCTATCCAGGTCATCGGAAAGTTTCTAAAATATTTAGGAAAAACCTTTTCTTTGAAAATCTTTTATAAAGCATCTTTGAAATTCTTTTATCTTTGAAATATTTCCCCCAATAGGATATTGCCAAATAATCTTGAAAGTTTTCACTTGAAAACACATAGTTCGAAAAGGATTTTTCTCTTGTATAACAAAGAGTACACCAAAACCATTTCAACATTTAAAACAAGTACTTTAAGTTAATGAGCTTTTGGAAAAGAACACCAATCCCTTCATCTTCAAAGCTTATTAAGGTTTTTAATCCTTATAACGGTTGAGCACAGACGCACGTCTGGCTTAGCAACTTTCAATCAACAACAGTATATATCATCAGTGCAATGCTAATATCACAGTTGAAAGCAGTTCATCACATATATGCATTTTATCATTTAGAACAAGTACAGTTCAACATCAGATAATAGCACAACAGTTCAAGTACATAAGATAATCAAGTAAGCTCAATCAACATATAACTATCCAGTTAAACACTTACACACATGCATACAGTTATTGAATATCCCTAGGCAAACTCCCCTTACCTTTGAAGACAAGTAAAGGATCCTCGTCTTAATACTCACATTAGCTCCAAGAGTATAACTATCTACTCCATCAAGAAAGCATAGCCGTGTCAAACGTCTCGGAGAGGGAATCCAACAACGCGCAACAACCAGAAACCAAGAAATCAATTACACATGATCAAACACACATTCTAATTTGATCTAAACACTTTATCTTATTACCAAACAAGGTTATTTTCAACGAAAATCACGTTTGGAGCTTACGCTTCACAATACCCTTTAAGGAAACTTTGTTTTGATTAAAAGATCATGAAAAAGAACTTTGGAAATCATCCATTTAGAGTCCTAATTGCACTAAATCATAATTAATTTCACAAAAACATACCCAAATTCAAATAAAATCAAATTGGGGTTTTAGGGCTCCTTATTAAAATTTAGGGAAAACTCAGAATAATGAAATTGGTTTAGGGAAACAATAATTCATAGTCCCAATTTCATAAAACAAGCTTTAATCTTGAGATTATAATCTGAAATCAGAGGGTTAGGGTTAGGGTTTCAAAATCAATTTAGGGGTTTTGAATCTAGAAGAGATGAGAGAGGGTTTTGACTCACCCAAGGAAGAAAAAGATGATGTGGTGGCTGTCTGGGAGGTCCGGCACGGCGGAGCAGCAGCGAACGGAGGAGAACAGGGGCCAGAACACGCGATCGTCTCTCCCACTCCATGCAACGGCCTGACGACGAACTGGACGGCGAGGCAAGGTCGTTCCCTCCCTACCAGACACGGCGGAACGGCGACCAACGACGAGTTGCAGCGGTGCTCGCGGTGGCTGCGCGACATGGAGAAGACGAAACTCGCGTAACCTTCTCACTCCAGACCGGACGACGCGCTCGCAGCTGTACATGATCGGAGAAGGGTGGCGGCGTGCGGTTTGGAACGGCAAGGGAGAAGAAGAAGGAGTTAGGGTGGAAGGGAGAAGAAGAAAAGAGAAAGAATAAAGAAAAGAAGGAAGAAAAGAGAAGAAGCAGAGAAGAAAAGGGAGAAAGAGAGAGTTGGCGTCGAGAAAAGAGAGAAAAGAGAGAAAATGGGTTTTTAAACAATTTACTTAGTGATAGGTACAAAATGAGTGATAAATATTAGGCCTAAAATAAACATGTTTTTACTTTTTAGAATCCAAAAATAAGGATTGATAAGGATATGTTTTCGAAATTCAAATTAAAGTAAAGATTAATAGTTGAACTGATCAACTAAGAAAATACTCAGTCCAAAATTTAATCTCCGATAAATGTCAAACCAAAATATTTTTAACTCTAAAATTAAATAGAATAAGAATATGAAAATGCTTTTCTCTTAATCATATTATTTAAAATATTTTTCTGTACTGGTATAATAGTGATAATAACGTAAATTATTGTCTATTAAACGTACATTCACTGAAATAAGTCAGTGCTAACGCACCTAATAAAATAATTTGAAGAGAGTAATTTAATTACTCAGACTAAACCACGTAACATTATAAACTTAAACATCTAAATAAAATAATTAATCATAGGTGTAAAAACTAGGGTGTTACACCAAGACATGACCATAAAGGAAGGAGGAATGATAAGGATGACAATTTACAAAATGTGAAGGTGGAGATTCCTAGCTTCCGTTGGAAGAGTGATTCGGATGCATATTTGGAGTGGGAGATGTAACACCCGGTTTTTTCACTGTTTTTAATATCGGTAAACAGAAATGTTTATATTTTTATTCTAAGATTTAGAAAATGATTTTGGATAAACCAAGATCATATCCAAACTCTACTTTGCTGTAGAGAGTTACGACTAAATTTTGGGTCGAAAATTCAGACGAAACCCGATTTGTGTTTTAATAACAATAAAATTTTACTGATCAAAAGACCTGATCTCGACTCATGAACGAAATAGTTAGGGTTTTTATGGAGTTTACAATGACGTTGGCCATTTTGAAAATTTTCACTTAAAAAGTGAAATAATATATATTATTCGGGTGTTATATTAAATCGGGCGAACAACGAAGCTGAAAATGGGATTGCCGGGACCAGCTAATGGATTAAATATTTTGTCATTCAAGGATGACTCATATGGATGAGTCAACCTTGTGATGTCATGCATGATGTCAATTGTCATCATGACAATTTTAGTAGAATTTACACGTAGGTCCTTAAGTTTTTCTATTTTTGCAAATTGGTCCTTAATTGAATTTGCACTTTGGTCCTTAAGTGACAAAATCCCTTGCTCCTTTGCCCTCCATTTACACGGCCATAACCACACCTTTAGGGCATTTCCTCTCATTTTTACACTTCATCAAAAACTCCATCTTCCATTTCTCTCTTTTTTCTTAAGAACTCCATTGATCACTTTGTGAAGAACTTGATCCATTTCTTGCCATTTTTCCATCTTCAAGAGGTATACCTTGCTCATCTCATCTAATCATCTCTATGTTCTTCAATTAATTTTATGATTCAAGGCCATGATCATCATTTTCCATTTTAGGGTTTTCAACTTCAAAAATCAGTAGAAAAATCCTATGATCATGAAACCAATTTCTATGATCTTGTAATCAACTCTATGTTTATAATCCAAGAGTATGCATCAAGAAAAAATTCCATGCTCATTTATCTTCTCAAGGTCGAACCCTAATTAGTGTGGGCGGAGGAACTTTGTTCATTCTCAACGTCGGGGTTCTAGTGTTCTATGGTGTGAACAGTATGTCCTAAATGTGAAATTATGGACTATATGTCCTATAAAAGCTGTATTGATTTTTGTGCTCTAAAATATACGAATCTAAGACTGCTGCATCGGTCTAGACTTTGTGATTTGCATATTTGGACTTGGAGTCCTTTTTGTTGAAATTAATGACAAACTTAAATGTTTAAAAATTTAGTTGGTCGTGAGCCTTTGAGCTTTGACAAGGAAAGAATGAGTACAAAGAAAAAAAAGGGACGTGAACAAAATGTTTTACATGCATTTTTGGGCAGACGTGCCTATGAATTTGGAGTTGAATTCTTGATGGCAAGATATTCATGCAGTTGCATCATTGTGCCTTGATGGACAATGAAACCATATACTATAAATAGTAACCAATGTGCCTCATTTTGGACAGTGCTATGGTTCAAATCCGGTGTGCCTTATTTGGCAAAGAGAGCTTGATCAACTCATTGATATGGTTTTGGGATCTCCGGAGATTAAGTACAAAATTTAGATGATGGGTATTAAAGTGTCATGCATTTATTTTGATGTTTGTGTGTCGCACATATGGTTATCGTTTTAAAATCAATATATTGGTTCTCACCCTTGTGCGTTTTATTGTTGGTTCCTCTTCCTTGTGGTGTATATTTCTATTCTGGTATAGATGGACCCAGAGATGCCTCTGGCGCATTCGAGGATCCATTCCATCACGTTTGAGAATGCTGGGGACGTTGGAGGGTGGGTTATTAACCCAAGGCACGAGCCCCGTTAGAGAGGTTGTCGGCACACTAACTGCGGGACCTCAAAGATGGACTCATCTTGTAGAGACGATTGAGGTATCACTACTGTGACACCCTAAACTCGGGTCATCACATGGTTACCCGTTTGCGGAAATAAAACTTAATTTGCTGGTTACTTTCGAAAAATAATGTTTTCTCAACGTTCATCCTTTCAAAATATGGTGATAAATTTTTTTCTTTTTCCTTTAACCTCATAACATCAACAACAACAAAATCAAACCACACTTAAATACATAATGTATATAAGTCATACAACTATACTGCCTCATAGGTTTCCACACCAAGATCATTCTCAAGCTAGTTTATTCTCAAAACATAATATAACACAATAGGACCTAAGATGGTCATAACTAACTGACACTACCACCCACAGAAGCAGCAACAGCATGCCCCGAACTAAACAGACTCCTCCTTCTTGTAGAGGTCATACCCCCTTGTGCAACTCTGATATGGTTGTAAGGGTGAGACGCCAATATATGGATTTAACACGATAACTAAATGCTCGCACAAAAGAAGACACATACCCATATACATAAACATCTCAATTATAGCATACAGTTTATCAGTGGGTTTCACACCCCAAACATCAACATTGAAAAACTATGCATGAACACTTCTATCCATCATCTAAACATTCACACTTAATCTCATGAGATATATCCAACATGGTGATGCCAACATGGTGATGAGTTGATCAGACTCGATAGGTACAGGCCCACAGCCACAGACACGCAGTCACCGACACACAGTCAAAATACAGGCCCACAGCCACAGACACATAGTCACAAATACGAAGTCAGAACACAGGCCCACAGCCACAGACACGCAGTCACAGACACGCAGTCAAAATACAGGCCCACAGCCACAGACACGCAGTCAAAATACAGGCCCACAGCCACAGACACGCAGTCAGAACACAGGCACGTCTGCCAAATGCATGGAAAAACACTCTGTTCTTGACACTTTTCTTTGTGCTCAATCTTTCTTTGTCGAAGCTCAAAATGGCTTACGACTCACACAATTAACCATCTTTAAAACTTTCATTAAAACACAGGACCTCACAGTCCGAGTGCTCAATCACGACACCTCTCGACCTTGCAATCAGTCTTAGGTTCGTGGTAGTAGAAAACATCTTCAATGTTTCAATACGATATACATCACGTATACGGTACAGGACCTTAAAGTCCAAAGGACCTCATGTCCATAACAACACAGAACCTTAGTACCCCGACGTCTCGGTTACTAAGTTCCACACCACTTTTAACACTGTTGAATTAACTTTTTAATTCTCATAAATTCTTTTCCAAATAGGAAATTCATTTATAAAAATCCTTAAATCATAAAATTTAGTTTTTCACAAACCAATGAGTCACTTGAAGTTTATTTTCTTCAAAAATATGCACTGCCGTTTCAAAATACATGCCGTCTACACTTTTCCAAAGTTGCCGTCAAATATTATTTTTAAGGCTTTTTAAGCCAAAACTTAACTTTTTCCACTTAATTAATTTTCTAAAATCATGATTAACTTATTTTCACCAATTAATTTCATAAATGAATATTTTGTAATATTCCGGAATTTCTTACGTGAAAATTAGTAGTGCTAAAATATTTTCACGGTTTCGCGCTCATTGTGACTCATAAATTACTTTTACACTAACAAATCATTAAAATAATAATATTTCTCAAAACTCAATATTTTTCCAAAATAATATTTTCCACCACTCTCATCTTCCAACATTTCCCATAAAACATTGAATATAATTTACACAGCTTATTGAAGCTTTTATCTGATTAATCGATTGTGCACTGACCACTGTCAGGCTTCTCAAACAATACTCACAAATAACATTCAACAACAATTATCAGAATTATATCCCCAGGCAGATCATGCATCATAACAATATCATATACGACTGCAGATAATTAAATAAATTAAAAGCAGATCAAACACCGATACACAGATAAACAACAAAACGTAAACAACAAAACAAATAACCACAACCACATATGAATCATATAAACCACACTACAAACAAATAGTTATTGAGAAAAATCCCTCAGGTAAGCTCCCCTTACCTCTTGAAGACTTGAACTAACGGTTTCAAATAATCTCCCGATTTGATCCGGCTTCCTCTGTCGGCTTTAGGTCAAACCAAACCACCCCGATCGATTCCTTCATAACGAATTGCAACCAAAATAAATCAAATCAAACAAAAACATACTTGACTCATGGAGGTCAAGGTTCGGCCTCAACAACTATTCTAGGTTAGGAAAGTTAAAATTTTGTTAACTTAGGGATTAATGATCCATAAGTAACTTAAACATGATTAAGCACTTAAACCAAGATTATGAACCAAGAACATGAACTAAAACTCATCTAGTTCCAAGAACTAGGGTTTCGGCCAAGGAATGAGTTCGGGGTTAGAAATCTCTAAAATTTCTAAACTCTTGGATTTAATCAACATACAAAACCTAGAGTTGGATTAAAGTGTTACTAGACAACATTTCAATCAAAAATCCATCAAATATTCATAGCTTGGGTTTCGGCATTAATGAAACAAATAGGTTAGGGTTTGATTGTTGATCTTATATATACTTAATTACAATAACTATCAAGATATAATCATGAATCAAGACATGAAAATGAAACAAAACCTAAGAACACAACTTTAACCTAGGTTCGGCCATGACCAGAAATCAAGGAAAGAAATTTCTCATGATCTTATGATTCTAGATGATGAAAATAGAGATTATTATAAGATCATAGCAATTAGTTTCATGTCAAAAGGATTTTTCTAGAATTAGTTATGAATTTTTGAATCTAGTTCCATGAACTTTGAAGTAAATCAATAACATATGGATTTAAGTCATAGATCTACAAAAGTGATGAAGAGAAATGATTTAAATGACAAGAGAATAAGTTATTACCTCTTGATGATCCAAGGAAAGCAAGATTTGGATGATGTTCTTCACAAATTTCTCATGGTGTTCTTGAGAAACTTAGAGAAGAAGATGAACATAGTTAGGGTTTAGAACAGTTTTAGTATTTTGGGTAGATATCTCAACATACTTATCCGTTTTGGATGATCTTTATGTCGTTGGAAATAAGAGAGAAATATGAACAACTTTCATGTTGAAAGATTTTCGAGATTCATAATAGAAAATGGTCAGAATTGCTAGGAAAAATCTGACGAATTATGAACCATTTTGAATGTTCTTGAAGTTCTTAAGGCAAACTAATAACTTGAAGAAATGGACAATGGAAGAAAATGCCCAAATGATGAAGACAAGTTGGAGCCGTGTAATTTGGGTAAGGTTAGGTCAACTTTTCCAATGGCATTTGCTTGTAATTGTCATAAAAAGACAAGGGCAAAATGGTCATTTCATAGCAAAATTTCACTTTGTCATAAATGTGCCATTACGGCCATTATGACACGGATAAGCTCATCATAAATGCTCATCAAGTCGGTCAAATCCATCATCTCTTCTACGTTACCGACTCCTTAGTTCATCTGGCGCAAGCTCTTCCTAGAGATATCTCGACGTATATGCCCGCAACAAATATAATATTTTAATTTTTTTACCAAAATTTTCAAAACTTCCAGTATCGTAGGAAATACGATAAAAACATTTTTCATCTCGTTCACGAATTAAAATTAGTTCTTCTGAGCAGTAACCTTTTACTGTCAGTGAAAACACAGAAAACGCAGACCGGTTTCCGTCTGAATTTTCAACCAAAAACTTCCCCGTAACCTTATGAAAATAAGTATAACAAGGAAATGACATTGGTTTATCCAAAAATCATTTTCTAAGTCTCAGATAAAAATATATATTTATATATTTATTACCGATATTACAAAGCAGCGAAAATCGGGGTGTTACATTACTACCCCTCTTAAAAAAAATTCGTCCTCGAAATTTCGAGACTCGAAGCTAAACAGTATTTTGTAACCTCATCTTAACCTTAAGATTTTACATTGCCCTCCACATCACTTCTTTCCTTTTATTCTATATTGCATAACACAACTCATTCTTATATCATTTCGACATATCCGTACTATCCTCGAAATTTCATCAGAGTCCATCACACTCGAAAAACAAAATTAAAACTTAATCACTTTTCTTATCAACATGGTTCCACCAGAAACCTTTTCAAATCATCTTATTTACTGATGTGAATTCTAGAAATTCTCAACTTACTAGTCACATCTACACCTCCATAAAAATCCACTCACCTCTTGTCGTGCTTAGATATTACACTTACTCTCAACTAACCTTCTAAGGATAAATTCCTTATCACGTTGGATCAGTCCTTTGATACATACCTCTGTTAGTTTTTCCATTATACCGTGGACCTAAGCAGTAAAAAGATGTCGACTTCATCAATCTACTCACAATAATTTGAAAAGAGATTTTCAAGACAATAAATTTCTTGATTTCGCTTTCACAAGAAAGCACAAAGAATAATTTGACCAATCTGAAAGATACAAGTGTCCAATATGTAAAAAGATTCTTCAATAGGTTCGTGAGTGTAAAAATGTATAGCTAATACAAATTTACAAACATGAGTCTAATAAAGTTTCTTCCTTCACAAGAACTTTACTACACAACGATTTAAAAGAACATCAGTCCGACAAAATTTAGACTGGATCACTTCCACCAAAATTTAAAGTGAATCGACTAAGTCTCATCAAGAAACTTCTATCATCAAGAATTCACATCTGTTGCATAACTCAAGAAATACTCATAATACATTCTCAAAGAAGTATGAAAATATCCAGACTGTCAGAACCAAAGTCAGGATAAATTTTAAATCAAGGTCAGAAAAATAAATTTGACCTGTATAAAATGTACCGCTATGATTGTCTAATACAACCATAGGAATTTGAAGAGCAATTTGTTCATAAGGAACAATTTTTTCTGAATCCCGAGACCCTCATCTAACGTTGAAGATTTAAATCTAGTCGCCTTGGTTTCTCACAAGCACAATGGTCTTTTATGACGCGCTTAGTATGGTCACCTTGAATCGGCACGATTTCTGATGAATTAGTCAATCACTCAGACACACGAACAGTTGATCTTTCCTCATAAGCTGAGTTTACAGTACAAAATCTTTAATAAGTCCTAACTCCAATCTGGTGGTAACTTGTTCTCAAGTCGAACCATGAATATATAACAACTCCTTACGAGGGATTTGTAACACTTGATACAGAGGTCTCTCATACTCCTCATGACTCTTAGAGTAAACGAGAACATCATCGATGAAGATGATGACTAACTTCTCGAGAAACGGACCAAAATTCCATTTCTTGAAGTCTAACCCAACTAACTTTGTTGGCGATATCCTGCACAAAGCAGTTGAGATCTGGCTAAATCTAGAAACTAGATCAATCAGAAACTCGACATCCATCCGTCCTTAAAAACTTGGGACATTCTCAGAAAATTTTCCCCAAAAACTTTCGATGACAGGTACCTTATTCAAATGTCTGATACTGTCCTAAGGGATAAACGAATGTATCAACATGAACATAAGTACCCTTTACTAAACATGAGTTCTCACAAGGCCTCAACCCAATCAGAACCCACCAAAACATACTTACTCGTGTGTCAAAACACATTGTTTCAACCAAGAAACAATTCAAACAAGGTTCAACCAGAGATCACACAACAAAAACCTAACAGACCTATTCCCCAACATTCCCGAAAGACTCGACCAGCTCTGATACCACTAATGTGACACCCTAAACTCGGGTCATCACATGGTTACCCGTTTGCGGAAATAAAACTTAATTTGCTGGTTACTTTCGAAAAATAATGTTTTCTCAACGTTCATCCTTTCAAAATATGGTGATAAATTTTTTTCTTTTTCCTTTAACCTCATAACATCAACAACAACAAAATCAAACCAGACTTAAATACATAATGTATATAAATCATACAACTATACTGCCTCATAGGTTTCCACACCTAGATCATTCTCAGGCTAGTTTATTCTCAAAACATAATATAACACAATAGGACCTAAGTTGGTCGTAACCAACTGACACTACCACCCACAGAAGCAGCAACAGCATGCCCCGAACTAAATAGACTCCTCCTTCTTGTAGAGGCCATACCCCCTTGTGCGACTCTGATATGGTTGTAAGGGTGAGACGCCAATATATGGATTTAACAAGATAACTAAATGCTCGCACAAAAGAAGACACATACCCATATACATAAACATCTAAATTATAGCATACAGTTTATCAGTGGGTTTCACACCCCAAACATCAACATTGAAAACCTATGCATGAACACTTATGTCCATCATCTAAACATTCACACTTAATCTCATGAGATATCTCCAACATGGTGATGCCAACATGGTGATGAGTTGATCAGACTCGATAGGTACAGGCCCACAGCCACAGACACGCAGTCACAGACACGCAGTCAAAATACAGGCCCGCAGCCACAGACACGCAGTCACAGACACGCAGTCAGAACACAGGCCCGCAGCCACAGACACGCAGTCACAGACACGGAGTCAGAACACAGGCCCACAGCCACAAACACACAGTCACAGACACGCAGTCAAAATACAGGCCCACAGCCACAGACACGCAGCCACAGACACGCAGTCAGAACACATGCACGTCTGCCAAATGCATGGAAAAACACTATATTCATGACACTTTTCTTTGTGCTCAATCTTTCTTTGCCGAAGCTCAAAATGGCTTACGACTCACACAGTTAACCATCTTTAAAACTTTCATTAAAACACAGGACCTCACAGTCCGAGTGCTCAATCACGACACCTCTCGACCTTGCAATCAGTCTTAGGTTCGTGATAGTAGAAAACATCTTCAATGTTTAAATACGGTATACATCACGTATACGGTACTGGACCATAAAGTCCAAAGGACCTCATGTCCATAACAACACAGAACCTTAGTACCCCGACGTCTCGGTTACTAAGTTCCACACCACTTTTAACACTGTTGAATTAACTTTTTAATTCTCAGAAATTCTTTTCCAAATAGGAAATTCATTTATAAAAATCCTTAAATCATAAAATTTAGTTTTTCACAAACCAATGAGTCACTTGAAGTTTATTTTCTTCAAAAATATGCACTGCCGTTTCAAAATACATGCCGTCTACACTTTTCCAAAGTTGCCGTCAAATATTATTTTTAAGGCTTTTTAAGCCAAAACTTAACTTTTTCCACTTAATTAATTTTCTAAAATCATGATTAACTTATTTTCACCAATTAATTTCATAAATGAATATTTTGTAATATTCCGGAATTTCTTACGTAAAAATTAGCAGTGCTAAAATATTTTCACGGTTTCGCGCTCATTGTGACTCATAAATTACTTTTACACTAACAAATCATTAAAATAATAATATTTCTCAAAACTCATTATTTTTCCAAAATAATATTTTCCACCACTCTCATCTTCCAACATTTCCCATAAAACATTGAATATAATTTACACAGCTTATTAAAGCTTTTATCTGATTAATCGATTGTGCACTGACCACTGTCAGGCATCTCAAACAACACTCACAAATAACATTCAACAACAATTATCAGAATTATATCCCCAGGCAGATCATGCATCATAACAATATCATATACGACTGCAGATAATTAAATAAATTAAAAGCAGATCAAACACCGATACACAGATAAACAACAAAACGTAAACAACAAAACAAATAACCACAACCACATATGAATCATATAAACCACACTACAAACAAATAGTTATTGAGAAAAATCCCTCAGGTAAGCTCCCCTTACCTCTTGAAGACTTGAACTAACGGTTTCAAATAATCTCCCGATTTGATCCGGCTTCCTCTGTCGGCTTTAGGTCAAACCAAACCACCCCGATCAATTCCTTCATAACGAATTGCAACCAAAATAAATCAAATCAAACAAAAACATACGTGACTCATGGAGGTCAAGGTTCGGCCTCAACAACTATTCTAGGTTAGGAAAGTTAAAATTTTGTTAACTTAGGGATTAATGATCCATAAGTAACTTAAACATGATTAGGAACTTAAACCAAGATTATGAACCAAGAACTAAAACTCATCTAGTTCCAAGAACTAGGGTTTCGTCCAAGGGCTGAGTTTGGGGTTAGAAATCTCTAAAATTTCTAAACTCTTGGATTTAATCAACATACAAAACCTACAGTTGGATAAAAGTGTTACTAGACAACATTTGAATCAAAAATCCATCAAATATTCATAGCTAGGGTTTCGGCCTTTATGAAACAAATAGGTTAGGGTTTGATTGTTGATCTTATATATACTTAATTACAAGAACTATCAAGATATAATCATGAATCAAGACATTAAAATGAAACAAAACCTAAGAACACAACTTTATCCTAGGTTCGGCCATGACCAGAAATCAAGGAAAGAAATTTCTTATGATCTTATGCTTATAGATGATGAAAATAGAGATGATTATAAGATCATAGCAATTGGTTTCATGTCAAAATGATTTTTCTAGAATTAGTTATGAAGTTTTGAATCTAGTTCCATGAACTTTGAAGTAAATGAATAACATATGGATTTAAGTAATAGATCTACAAAAGTGATGAAGAGAAATGATTTAAATGACAAGAGAATAAGTTATTACCTCTTGATGATCCAAGGAAAGCAAGATTTGGATGATGTTCTTCACAAATTTCTCATGGTGTTCTTGAGAAACTTAGAGAAGAAGATGAACATAGTTAGGGTTTAGAACAGTTTTAGTATTTTGGGTAGATATCTCAACATACTTATACGTTTTGGATGATATTTATGTCGTTGGAAAGAAGAGAGAAAGATGAACAACTTTCATGTCGAAAGTTTTCCGAGATTCAGAATAGAAAATGGTCAGAATTGCTAGGCAAAATCTGACGAATTATGAACCATTTTGAATGTTCTTGAAGTTCTTAAGGCAAACTAATAACTTGAAGAAATGGACAATGGAAGAAAATGGCCAAATGATGAAGACAAGTTGGAGCCGTGTAATTTGGGTAAGGTTTGGTCAACTTTTCCAATGGCATTTGCTTGTAATTGTCATAAAAAGACAAGGGCAAAATGGTCATTTCATAGCAAAATTTCACTTTGTCATAAATGTGCCATTATGGCCATTATGACACGGATAAGATAGTCACAAATGCTCGTCAGGTCGGTCAAATCCATCATCTCTGCTACGTTGCCGACTCCTTAGTTCATCTGGCGCAAGCTCTTCCTAGAGATATCTCGACGTATATGCCTGCAACAAATATAATATTTTAATTTTTTTACCAAAATTTTCAAAACTTCCAGTATCGTAGGAAATACGATAAAAATATTTTTCATCTCGTTCACGAATTAAAATTAGTTTTTCTGAGCAGTAAACTTTTACTGTTAGTGAAAACATAGAAAACGCAGACCGGTTTCTGTCTGAATTTTCAACCAAAAACTTCCCCGTAACCTTATAAAAATAAGTATAACAAGGAAATGACATTGTTTTATCCAAAAATCATTTTCTAAGTCTAGGATAAAAATATATATTTATATATTTATTACCGATATTACAAAGCAGCGAAAATCGGGGTGTTACAACTACGACCACCATGGCTTTTTCTACATCACATGGTTGATCAGGGAGAGCTCGAGGTTCATCCTCCACTGGCACAACCTTTAGAGGCAGCAACACCAGACTCACCTCCGTTAGAGGTTGTTTTGGATCCGGGGTTGGAGGAGGAGGACCCTGAGGAGATTGTTGAGGAGGATCCAGAGTACCATCTTCTCAGTGACGATGACGATGATTCTACCGATGAGGGAGTATTGGCAGCAGTATCTTCACTGGATACTCCTGCAGAGGGTGGGGGTGATCATCCCGATCTCCCCAATGGTTATCACTAGTTGTTGACCAGTTGTAGTTAGAGTTCATTTTTGGGGATAGTTGTAACACCCTGTTTTTCCTATGTTTTCTTTGGCAGTAAATACATATTTAAATGTGTTTATTTTAGATTAAACTCAGAGGTTGATTTTAATTAAACTAAAATCGTTTTCTTGTGTTGTTATATCATACGAAGTCGGTCTACGTTTTCACTGCCGGTACAAGTTTACTGTGCAGAAAACATAATTTTGACCTCGTGAATGAGATAGTTAGTGTTTTTATTATGTTTCCTTCCACTTTGGTTATTTTGAAAATTTTCGTTCAAAAATAAAATATAATATTTTATTCGGGCGAAAACGTCGGAAGAATTACGATTGGAAATGCAACCGGGTACGAAATGGAGCAGATTAAGGACCATAAAAGAAGTAAGGAGACATGATGGAAGAGGCTATGACACACTCTAAAAGTGTAATCATCACACTTTTCAAATTATAATACTATTATAATCCAAAAGTCATTTCTCTCTCTTCTTCCATCCAATCAAGCATTAAACCACCAAACTTGCTCAACAAGCTCTCCCTCTTCTTCCCTTTGGCCGTGGAACTCTCCCCCTTTCATTATATATATACCCCTTGCATTTTCACTTCATCATCTTCCTCCTTCAACCTCCGTTAAACCTTCATCTTATTTTTTCTTCTAAAAGTTCAAGCTCTTAAAGCTTTAGTTTTTATTCATTTTTTCTACTTAAGTTCTTCATTAAAGTTCTTCCTTATAGTAAGGGTAATGCTCTCATATGAATCTTTTTGTAAGTTTCATCGCTTATTTCTTAGTTTACTTTATGTGTTCTTTAAATGCTTTAAACTTCTAAAATCTCTCTAAAATGGTAGAAAACTCCTTTTGAGTTGAAACCACTTTCTATAGCCTTGTATTAACTTATATTTTCACATACTAAGAGGTTGTGTAAAACAAAAATATCTATCCATCTCTTCCGATGAATGCTGAATGCTTGCATTTGTGACCTAGGAAGTTTTTGTTTCAACTTTTGGAATATGATCATGTGTTTGAGTCTCTAACTATCCCTTGATCTTGAATCTATAAATCTTGGAAGTTTTGATAGCTTGTTCCTATGATGGCTGAAAAATATTAATAAGTAGGCCTAGGATACTATGTTTCAACTTTCCAAGTATTGATCATGGATTTAGAACTCTTAATACCTTGTGATTCTAAACCTAAGAGTTATTGTTAAACAAAGAATATTTTCCTCATCATCCTATGATTGCCGAAACTTAGATTTTAGGTGCTAGGATGTTTGAGTTTTTATTTTTCCAAAATGATCATGGACTTGAGCTCCATAAGATATTTGGATGCTAAGTCTAAGAGATTGGAAAGTTTAAGGATTTCTAACTTGTTTATTCTATGCTATTAAATCTAGTATGTATTACTTTCATTTTCCAAGATGATCATGGACTTGAGCTCCATAAGATATTTGGATGCTAGGTCTAAAAGATTGGAATGTTTAAGTTTCCATTGTTTTCCAAGATGACCATGGACTTGAGCTCCATAAGATATTTGGATGCTAAGTCTAAGAGATTGGAATGTTTAAGTTTCCATTGTTTTCCAAGATGATCATGGACTTGAGATCCATAAGATATTTGGATACTAAGTCTAAGAGATTGGAAAGTTTAAAGATTTCTCGCCTATAAATCCTATGAAGGTCGAACCTAGAAGGTTATGGACCTAAGATACTTTGTTCTTATTTTTCCAAAATGATCATGGTTTTGAGCTCCTTAATACATATGGATGCTAAACCTAAGAGATTGGAAAGTTTAACGAATGCTAGCCTATTTTACTAGCCTTGGCCGAATACCCTAAGTTTATAACTTAGTGGGATTTTAATTCAACTTTGTTAAATGATCATTGTTTATGAACTCCTAACACTTAAGGATCATAAATCCATGAGCTGTATAATTTTCGGGAATCTCTAACCCTAAGCACTAGTCTTGGCCGAACCTATACCTTGTGGTTTAGTGTTATTATTTGATTTTAACTTGTGATTTTGTGTTCATAACCTTAGACTTCCATCGCAGAGGGAACGAGGACGTTCATGACATACCTCTTTAAGCATCTAATCTTCTTACCTTCACACAAAGTAAGAGGGGATTGCCTAGGGATATTCAATGACTATATGCATGTGTGTATGTGTTTACTTGAGTGATTTGAATATTATTATGATGTAGTGCAAACACTTGAATGACTTGTTTACTTGAACTACTGTGAATATTACTTGAAAGTGATTATTACTTGCCTTAAAGTTTTGTGAGTTGTGTATATGTGATGAAATGTCATTAACTGTAATATTATTGTTGAGAATATATTACTGTTGATTGAAGTTTGAGAAGCCGGACTTGAGTCTGTGCATAATGATTTTAAGGATTAAAAGTCTTAATAAACCTTGATGAGAGAAAACCTTTTTTGAACTATGTGTTTCATGAAGGAAAAACCCCTTTGAAAATATTTGACCTTATTCCATCAAGGATTTCAAAAGCAAATGAATTTCCAAATGTTTTATAAAAGAATTTGTAAAAGAAAAGATTTTCTCCTAAATGATTTAGAAACGTTCCGGTTACTTGGATATGTGATCGAGGTTTTTGTTTTGGTTTTTGATTTTCACTGAGCGAAAAGTAAGCACATGTGAAAGAGAATCTAGTTCACGAGACTTCACCTCTAGTATTCAGTTATAAGCACGCGATCTGGAATCCATGTCAAGAATTATGGACCAAGGGTCCAAGTTGTGATATTATGGGCTAGGAGTCCAAATCTTGGAATTGAGGACTGTGCGTTATAATTTCATTGTTTTGGGCTAGGAGTCCTTATCATGTTGAAATAAAACATGGATAAAATTTAATTGTTTCTACGACCACAACCTTGGACTGCAGCCTCGGTCTAAGGTGTTGTGATTGAGCACTTGGACTGTGCGTCGTGTGTTATTAATTTTCAAGTGATGAAAATTGTGAATAGTCATTAGCTTTGGGCTTCGACAACAGAAAAGAGTGAACACAAAGAAAAGTCTCGTTAATGAAAAGTCTTTTATTCATATGCATTTCCCCTTGGCAGACGTGCTTGAGCTACCGAATACCCACTTAAGATGTGGTATTTGATGATGTATACACCCAAATGGCCGTTATAAGGGATTCGTGATGGTGTTGAACCGGGTACATGAGGTAACGGAGACCACTTGCCAATGCGGCATACAAGCCTGATCAACTCTTTCTTTCTTAATGATAAAACTGTGATGGTATCTCATGAGATTAAGATTAGATCCTGATGATTGAAGTGTCATGCATTATCTTTATAAAATTGATTGATTCGGGTATGAGACCCATTGAATTAATACTTGTTGTTTACCTATGAGTAATGTTTAAAATTTTAATATGCCAAGGTGTTGTATGTATCATGTGTATGGTTGTTGTACGATATATCCGTTGTCAGTATCTCACTCTTTCAATTCTACTTGTTATTCTCTCTTCCTTTTGGTATCGCATACGTATATGAGTTCAGATGGATCCCAATATCCCACTTGTGCCGACAACGTCGAAGACTGAGGCCTTTGACGATGCAGGGAATGCCGGGGCATGGCTGATACATCTAGAGGCGACATCTGCCACATACCATGGAGCAATCACCACAACCGATTTAAATGCTAACGGAGACCCAATCCGTAGGAGCCATACCATGGAGACTAGGAGGGTAGCTCTGCCTCCGCCTTGGTATTACCTTCACACACTGCGAGCTAACGGACTGCTACCTGAGCCACCACCTCTAGACGTAGAGCCGGCAGCATCGATTGAGGAGGATCCCGAGGAGGAACCTAAGGAGGACCCTGAGGAAGACTTCTATGAGGTCATGGAGGAGGATGAGCCGGAGGATCACGTTATGGATCATGATGACGACGACGATTCCGTAGATGAGGGCGGCGACGTCATAGATCCATTACCTGATGTCTCGTCTCGTGGGAGAATTTGTGGAGACCCTGCTTGCAGTAGTGTCAATAACCAGTTCAGAGCGTTTTGTGGATAGTCTTCCGTCATCTGACTTTTTAGAGTTACCTTTTTGGATGTGGTTCCGGACCCTCTTTCCCTATGTCTTTACTTACTCTCTTTTAAGTTAATTATATCTTCTAGATGTCTAATTCTGTTGCAATGGCCGTTGATAAGGCCCTATCTTATGTACTGGAACTTGGCTCTCATTGGGACATGTTTCATACACACACACACACACACACACACACACACACACACACACAGATATATGTATATATATATATATATATATATATATATATATATGTTGTCTTCAATTCATGTTGAGTGTTCATCACCTTTATCTTGTTTCATCCTTTCAAAAAAAAAATTAACTACCGTTTTTAGTGTACTCATCCATCGAGAAAATGATACTTTCTGAAAGTAACCAGCATTGTAAATCAGAAATATTTCCGCAATTGTGATAGGAGATCACTTAGGACCGTCTTGAAAACAGGCAAAGGACACAAGGAACTTGACCCTAACCGCGACCTGCCGGTAGAACCAGAGTTATCAAAGAAGCATGAACCTAACCGCGACCTGCCGGTAGAACCAACACTACAGAGTTCTTAACCCAAGAACAAAGGGAAAAGCTCTCACAATAGAGAAACTCTCAAATTTCATTAATCATCAAAATCTCAATTGTGTAGTACAAGAGTTCCCTATTTATAACCTAACTAGGAAATACAAGAAATAAATTCCCACTACCATGCATTTACCACATACATTGACAAATGCATGTACACTACCTAGAAAGTAAGCATAGTCAATGTGTTAAATTCCCACCAGCTATTATTATGACTTATGGAACTACTAGGAAGCATTTATTGGACTTAGGGGAAAACTAAAAGTCACCAGAAAATTGTGCCCAAAATAACTACAAAAATTACAAATAAAAATGGTAAAAATTGGGCTTTAATTATTATCTAATCAATCCATTGATAAAGTCCACTAATCAGCCCTTGAATGCTTCTTGTCTTTTGAATTGGGCCTTCCAAAACAGTCTTCAAGTTGAACTGAAATCAACCTCATCAAGTTGGAGCAAAGTGACCCAATTTGGAGCAGCCTCTAATGCATGTTGGTCTTCCTTCTCTTTGATCATTATGATTAGGCCTTGTAAAGCTTGCTTCATACTCTTAGTCTTGGACCTAGTCATAGGACCTCCAATTCCATGCAAAGGATCTTTAGATGGGCTGGTTGCATCTCTATCATTCCCTCCCCCTTCGAAAGGATTCGTTCTCGAATCTGATCCATCACCTACATCAAACAAAGATAGATCAGCCACATTAAAAGTAGCACTCACATTACCATATTCACTTGACAAATCCAGCTTGTAGGCATTGTTATTTATCTTCTCTAGGACTTGAAAAGGCCCATCTCCTCTTGGAAGCAATTTGGATTTCCTTTGAGTAGGAAACCTTTCCTTCCTCATATGAACCCATACCCAATCTCCAGGTTCAAAAATAACCTTAACACTCCCCTTATTTGCTTGCTTTGCATATTGTTCATTCTTCTTCTCAATGTTGGCTCGAACTTTTGCATGCAACTCCTTAATAGCATCTGCCTTTTTCTTACCATCCAAATTAGCATACTCATTAGTAGGTAAAGGTAAGATATCCAAAGGAGTCAAAGGATTAAAGCCGTATACAATTTCAAAAGGAGAATAGGAAGTTGTAGAATGACCACTCCTATTATAAGCAAATTCAACATGTGGCAGGCATTTCTCCCAAATTTTCAAATTCCTTTGAATGATAGCACGCAACAAGGTAGTAAGTGTCCTATTTACCACTTCAGTTTGTCCATCCGTTTGAGGATGTGCAACGGTTGAAAACAAGAGTTTTGTTCCCAGCTTATTCCACAAAGTTCTCCAAAAATGGCTTAGGAACTTTACATCTCTATCACTCACTATTGTCCTTGGCAATCCATGCAAGCGCACCACTTCTCTAAAGAAGAGATCAGCAATATGTGCTGCATCATTTGTTTTAGAACATGCAATGTAATGTGCCATTTTGATAAACCTATCAACAACAACAAATATATTGTCTTTGCCACCTTGAGATCGAGGCAGCCCTAACACAAAATCCATTGAAATATCAGTCCAAGGTTGATTGGGAACAGGCAAAGGTGTATAGAAACCATGGGGCATGACTTTAGATTTATCTTGTTTACATGTTATGCACTTATTACAAACAGATTGCACATCATGCTTCATGCTAGGCCAATAAAAATGTTCATGCAGAATTTCCAAGGTCTTTTTTACTCCAAAATGTCCCATCAACCCTCCACCATGACTTTCCCTAACTAACATCTCACGCAAAGAACAAACAGGCATACACAATTTATTTTTCTTAAACAAGAACCCATCATGTCTATAATAGTCCCCAAAAGCATGTTTAGAGTAAGAATCCCATACTTTAACAAAGTCAGAATCATTAGCATACAAATCCTTTATAAGATCAAAGCCAAGTAACTTAGTTTGCAAGGAAGTAAGCAATTCATACCTTCGAGACAATGCATCAGCAACTATGTTTTCCTTACCATTATTGTACTTGATCACATAAGGAAACATCTCAATGAATTCCAACCACTTAGCATGTCTCTTTTGAAGCTTACCTTGAGATCTTAGAAACTTCAAGCTTTGATGGTCAGAATGAATTATGAATTCTCTTGGCCACAAGTAGTGTTGCTATGTTTGCAAGGCCCTCACCAATGCGTACAACTCCTTGTCATATGTGGAATAGTTCAATACTTCCCCATTCAGCTTTTAACTAAAGTATGCAATTGGTTTAGAGTCCTGCATCAATACAGCCCCTATCCCAACACCAGAAGCATCACATTCAATTTCAAAAGCTTTATCAAAATTAGGCAAACAAACACAGGTGCATTAGTCAACTTATCTTTCAACAATTTAAAAGCTTTTTCATGCATTTCAATCCACTTGAACACAACATTCTTTTTTACAAGTTCATTTAAAGGTGCAGCAATTGAACTAAAGTTCTTCACAAACCTTCTATAGAAACTTGCTAAACCATGAAAACTTCTTACCTCATTGGCATTCTTAGGAACTGACCATTCCTTAATTGACCTTACCTTTTCTTCATCCACACTTACTCCTTTGGAACTTATAACAAAACCCAAAAACACAACAGATTCAAGGCAAAATGAACACTTTTTCAGATTGGCATACAATTTATTTTCTCTCAAGACATTAAGAACATCATGCAAATGATCAACATGTTCATCCAAGGTTTTGCTATAAACCAAAATATCATCAAAGTACACTACCAAAATTTTCCAATGAAAGAACGCAAAACAGTATTCATTAACCTCACGAAGGTGCTGGGTGCATTAGTTAAGCCAAATGGCATCACTAACCACTCATACAAACCATATGTTGTTTTAAAAGCTGTTTTCCATTCATCACCTTCTTTCATGCGAATTTGATAGTATCCACTCTTCAAATCAATTTTAGAAAACACACAAGAACCATGCAACTCATCAAGCATATCATCCAATATAGGGATAGGATATCTATACTTTACAGTGATTTTGTTTATGGCTCGACAGTCAGTACACATGCGCCATGTTCCATATTTTTTTGGAACCAAGATCACAGGAACAGAACATGGGCTAAGACTCTCCCTCACAAATCCGTTTTGCAAGAATTCATCCACTTGCCTTTGAATCTCCTTTGCTTCCTCGGGACTTGATCTATAGGCTGGTCTGTTTGGAAGTGAAGCACCTGGGACGAAGTCAATTTGATGTTCAATACCTCTTAAAGGAGGTAATCCATGGGGAACCTCTTCTGGAAAAACATCAACAAATTCCTGCAATAAGGAAACAAACTCACTAGGCAAAGAAGAATTAAGGTCGTTAGTGAGAAAAACATCCTTGTGCAGGAGTACAAGTAGCTGCTCTCTAGCTATCAAAGCACTCTCAACCTCTGTTTTCTTTGCAAATGCACTCACTCTCTTATTTTTCTCTTCTTTGTTTTCTGACTTTTTTTGCTCACTCTCATTTTTCTTATCTTTCCTCTCCTTTTCTTTTAAGCTCATTTTCTCTTCTCTCAACTTACACTCTCTTGAAATTCTGATTTGGTCAGCATAAGCCTCCACAGGTTGGAGAGGTGTTAAAACAATGGTGCGATTATCCATAACAAGACTGTATCTATTTTTGTACCCATCATGAGTAACTCTTCTATCAAATTGCCATGGACGCCCAAGAAGTAAATGTCCAGCATGCATAGGAGCCACATCACAAAGAACTTCATCCTTGTACTTCCCAATAGAAAATGAAATTAACACTTGCTTAGTCACCCTTATGTCTCCATAATCATTCAACCACTGGAGTCTATATGGATTTGAATGCTTTAAAGTGGGCAAACTCAGTTTCTCAACCAACAAGGCGCTAGCAACATTTGTGCAACTACCACTATCAATGATTAAACTGCATACCTTATTATTGACATGGCATCTTGTATGAAAGATATGCTCACGCTGCTCATCATCACCATTTACTTTAGGTTGCATGTTAAGAGCACGCCTAGTAACAAGTACATCTCCATTTACAGGTTCAGCAACCTCAACATCACTACAATCCTCCAAAGATGGCATATCATCATCACTTGAGCTCACATTCTCTATATCTCCATTGTCCAACAGTATCATGGCTCTTTTATTTGGGCATTGAGAAGCAATATGCCCAATTCCTTGACATCTGTAACATTTGACATCACAAGATCTAGAAGATGAATTAGTCTCCATTTTACCTTTGGGTACAACAATTGAATTTTTGGCCTTTGCATCTTCTTTTGTCTTTGGCACAGATTTGTTGTTTTGCCAATTTGATTTCCATGAAGAATTAGAAGGAAATTTGGAAGTGCTCTTAGCTTTTAGTTGCCTTTCCACTTGAATAGCTTTGTGCAACAAGTCCTCCATCTCCACATAATGTTGCAATTCTACCACATCAGCTATCTCCTTCTTTAATCCTCCAATGAATCTAGCCATAGTTGCCTCTCGGTCTTCTTCAACATTTTCTCTAATCATGGCTATTTCCATCTCCTTGTAGTAATCTTCCACACTCATAGAACCTTGAGTTAGGCTTTGCAATCTCTGGTACAAGTCCCTATGGTAGTGGCTAGGGACAAATCTTTTCATCATGGCAGCCTTCATCTCTTCCCATGTACGAATAGGCCTCTCCCCATTTCTCTGCCTAATAATAACAAATTGATCCCACCAAATACTAGCATAATCGGTGAATTCAACAACTACTAGTTTAATCTTCTTCTCCTCCGAATAATTGTGACAGTCAAACACATGTTCAACCTTTCTCTCCCACTCCAAGTACAATTCAGGATCATTCTTTCCTTGAAATGAAGGAATTGTCATCTTAATACTTCCCAAATTTGTGTCTCTTGTTTCACTTCTTCTCCTCCTATTAACTCTCCTACTCGAATGCTCCTCTTCCTCTTCTTCAGAACTGGATTATGGCGGTGTTCTAGAACTGGATGCAGGTTGTAGATTGTCTAATCTTATGTTTAGAGCTCGGAATTGTTCTTGAACAGCCTTCACAAACAACCTAAGATCAAACTCTCCTTCTTGTCCTCCACTCATGATAAAAAATGCTGCAAAAATTATGTTTGAAGTGATAACAAATGAATAATAATCCAACACTAGGGAAATCCTCACACAAACACTCTCTTATGTATTTCACACTTTTGGCTTTTTCCCTATGATGTTCTCACCACTCTTGCCTTTTACCACTCAGCTTTTACCTTATGAGTTCTTAAGTAAGAACCTCTGGATGGTTCTACACAACAAGAAACAGCAAGGAATTGATGATAACTTTGGTGAACCAAAAACTAGCAAGGAACAACTGAATAGAAACAAGGAATTCAAGAAAAGTATTGTAATGAGGACAAGATCGATGAAGGAATTATAGAATAACCAAGAAATAAGCCAAAGAAACTCAATTTTTTTTTTTTTGTGTGGCTTGTAATTAGAAGCAAATTTGCCCAGGAATTTCTTTTTCTTTTTTTTTCTTTTTTTTTCACTTTTGTTTGCAAATTCTTCTTTTTCTTTCAATCTGGAATTCCTTCTTTTTTTTGCACGAATTTTTTTTTTTAAAAAAGCAGAATAGAAACAAAGGAAGATGACGTAGAATAAAGAGAGAAACAACAGCGGATTTTTTTTTTTTTGAAAACAAAGGATAGATAACACATGATTTCAGGAGTCGAAGCTCTGATGCCAAATGATAGAGATCACCTAGGACCGTCTTGAAAATAGGCAAAGGACACAAGGAACTTGACCCTAACCACGACCTGCCGGTAGAACCAGAGTTATCAAAGAAGCGTGACCCTAACCGCGACCTGCCGGTAGAACCAACACTATAGAGTTCTTAACCCAAGAACAAAGGGAAAAGTTCTCACAATAGAGAAACTCTCAAATTTCATTAATCATCAAAATCTCAATTGTGTAGTACAAGAGTTCCCTATTTATAGCCTAACTAGGAAATACAAGAAATAAATTCCCACTACCATGCATTTACCACATACATTGACAAATGCATGTACACTACCTAGAAAGTAAGCATAGTCAAGGTGTTAAATTCCCACCAGCTATTATTATGACTTATGGAACTACTAGGAAGCATTTATTAGACTTAGGGAAAAACTAAAAGTCACCAGAAAATTGTGTCCAAAATAACTACGAAAATTACAAATAAAAATGGTAAAAACTGGGCTTTAATTATTATCTAATTAGTCCATTGATAAAGTCCACTAACCAGCCCTTGAATGCTTCTTGTCTTTTGAATTGGGCCTTCCAAAACAGTCTTCAAGTTGGAATGAAATCAACCTCATCAAGTTGGAGCAAAGTGACCCAATTTGGAGCAGCCTCTAATGCATGTTGGTCTTCCTTCTCTTTGATCATTATGATTAGGCCTTGTAAAGCTTGCTTCATCCTCTTAGCCTTGAACCTAGTCATAGGACCTCCAATTCCATGCAAAGGATCTTTAGATGGGTTGGCTGCATCTCTATCAAATTGAGTAACCATGTGATGCCGGGTTTAGAGTGTCACAATAGTGACTTTGTCAGTCTACTTCTGGCTATATAGAGCCATGATTTTTGTTAGATGGTTCTAGACTAGTCACTACATAGTTGTTATGTTTCATTTTCTTTACTTACTTCTTTTTGTATATGGCCTATACTGATAAAGGTCTTTTGTATAATCTGATGACGCATATATATATATATATATATATATATATATATATATATATATATATATATATATATATATATATGATTATGTTGATGTATGTCAAAGTAAAAACGAAAAAAAAAATTTATCACCATTTTTGTATTAAGAAAAGTGTTAGAAAAATCTTATTTTCCGAAAGTAACCAGCTTAATTAAAGTTTTATTTTCCGCAACGAGTTACTATGTGTGGACCCAAGAAGGAGTGTCTTAGGAGACTAAATTGGAGCATATGTTCTCTTGCTATAATTATAGTAATGAGAAGAAGGTGAAGGTAGCAAGTTTGGAATTTCATGATTATGCTTTGATTTGGTGGGATCAACTTTGTAAGGAAAGAAGAAGGTTTGATGATGATGAGCCAATCAATACATGGAGAGAGATGAAAGAGGTCACGAGGAAAAGATATGTGCCTTCAATTTATACTAGATATCTACACCATAGGCTTCAAAGGTTGGGGCAAGGGAGCATGAGTGTAGAGCAATACTTCAAGGAGTTGGAGGTCATATTGATTAGAGCAAACATTGAAGAAGATAGAGAGGCAACTATTTATAGGTTCTTGGGAGGTCTCAACCAAGAAATTCATGATGTAGTAGAACTTTACAACTATGTGGAATTGGAAGACTTGGAGAATCATGCAATTAAAGGTGAAGCACGATTGAAGAGGAAGAAGTCTTTCAAGAGGCCTTTCTACAACAACAACAACTCAACTTGGAAGGACAATTCCAAGAAGGAGGGTGACTTATCCAAGCAATTAGAGGTTTATGGTAAAAGTAGATCAAATGCCACATTTCCTAACCCTAAACCTTCTACTTCTACCCCTTCTTCTTCTAGATCTAGAGACATTAGATGTTTTAAATGCTTGGGAAAGGGACATATTGCATCACAATGTCCTAACAAAAGAACAATGATCTCTAGTAGTAATGATGACATAGAGGTCACTAGTGCCTCTTCAAGTGAGTCTTCTAGCGAGAGGTGAAGATGAAATCATCCCACTTGAAGGAGACCTTTTGATGGTGATAAGACTCCTAGGAGTCAAGGTGAAAGAGGAGGATGAGAGCCAGAGAGAAAATATTTTTCACACTAGGTGCATGGTTCATGGCAAGTTATGTGCCTTAATCATTGATGGGGGAAATTGTACCATTGTAGCTAGCCAAAGATTGGTGACCAAACTTTGTCTCAAAACCAATTCACACCCTAGGCCATACAAGTTGCAATGGCTAAGTGAGAAGGGTGAAATTTTGGTGAACCAACAAGTGTTGTTGAGTTTTGCCATTGGCTCTTATCAAGATGAAGTGCAATGTGATGTGGTGTCAATGGAGGCGGGGTAAATTTTTCTAGGAAGACCATGGCAATATGATATGAAGGTGATACATGATGGTCTTTCCAATAGATTTACTTTCATGCACCACAACAAAAAGATTACTCTTGTACCTCTTTCTCCTAAAGAAATTGGTGAGGACCAAAAGAAAATGAGAGAAAAAGGGAGCTTGAGGGAAAAACCAAGAGTGAAAAAGAACAAAAAGAAATAAATGCAAAATAAAATGATGTGCCACAAAAGAATATGAAAAAGGTAAATGGCATAAGTGAGCAAAATGTTTGTGAAAACCAAAAGGATAAAGAAAATGATGGGAAAAAATGCTTAGTTTTTAAAGAAAAAGAAGTAAAGAAAACACTATGGGAAAACCATCCATTGTATTTGCTTTATTCCAACATTTTGTGTCATAATTCTCCTCCATCCTTTTCTTTACCTACTACCTTTGAGTTTCTTTTGGATAAACTTCAAGTCACTCCTCAAGAAACTAAAGAAATTCAAAGGCTTGTAGTACTCTACATTGTTGACTTCTTGGTATATAACAAAACACAAGAAAATCATCATGAACATTTAAAATGTGTTTTGTTATTACTAAAAGAAGAAAATCCTTTTGCAAATCTTGAAAAATGCACTTTTTGCACTACCAAAGTGGAATGTTTGGACTATGTTTTAAGTGTTAAAAGTGTACATATTGATAAGGTAACAAGTGGTGGAAAGACAGTTTTATTAATTAGTAGGGCAACCTATAAATAATTTTAAACCTAATGATATTTGCTTGCCTACTAATACTTCTACCTTACCTATGTGTATTGCACCTATTTTGAAAATTACAAAGTTGAAATTAATGCACAACCATCAAGGGTCTCATTCCTTGAGAAATAAAACACATATTAACTATATTTACAAAAAAAATTCTCACTAATGGACAAAAATTAACAAGCAAACCTCAAGTGATTAAAAAGTATCAAAAATATTTGAAAGGATTGTTGCAAATACTTGTTTTCAAAAGAATGGTCTTTGACCCAGGCTGTTCGGTTTGAATAAAGACAACAATAATAAGAGAGTTTCCTTCCCAAACACTTTTTATTTTTAGGGAATTTTGTTAGAATAAAACCTAAAGATCTTCTCTTAAATAACGTAGGAATAAAATTCGGGGACGAATTTCCTTCAAGAAGGAGGGGATGATGTGAGCATGGACAAGAGCATTCAAGGACCAAGGAATGATAACAAAGAAGAGTCCTCAATCAACAAGAATCCTCTTAGTTTGTAGGATCTTTGTAATAATTGTAGATTGTAGGATCTATGTAATAATTGTAGAATATGACTCATGTAATATAAGTATTTTTTTTCCAATAAGCACTTTAGGACTAGATTAGGACATTGGGCTTAGGAATTGGGCCTATTGGGCCATTAGCCCAACATAGAATGTGAGTCGGAAATAATTGGGCCAAAACAAAGCCGACACTTGGGATGATGAGGGAAGGGGCGCAAATTGGGTCATAGTGGATGACGAGCTTCATGCTATCACCTGTAAATAGGCCTCTTATACTCATCTTTTGAGATTGAATACATTTGCAAAGTTTCTTATACTTTAGAGCTAGAGTGAGTCGAGAGAGTTCTCCTCCTAGAGGTTCATGAGTTGAACCTTGATTCTTATCTTGAACTCCTTTGTTCAAGTGGTGAATCTACACTTGGCTTATCAATTCAATCTCTTCTCAAGGATGATTGTTTCTGGCGCCTTCTTACTTCTCTAATCTTCTCCATTTTTCTATTTCATTGACATTTTCTAATTCTTGCAATTTATTTCCTGCAATTTACTTTCTTGTCTTGTAATTCAATTCCTATATCAATTGCTTCTCTTTTACTCTTTTGTTTTCTCTTGATTCTCACTTAAGGATCAAGATCGATATCTCTTGCTTTGTTGATGATCTTGAATTTTAGCACTTGAAAAATCAAAGAAAGATCCTAAACTCTTAGTGATCAATGTGTGATCACATCACTCTCACAATAGTGTTGAGGGTGAAACTATTTCATTATATTTAAAGAGTGTTTACAAAAGACATTCAAACGAGAGAAAGAAACAAATCAAAAAAGAGATAGAAACAAAATATCCTAATCTAAGATTTACAAGATAACCTATCTAATCTTATCTAATAATACAAAAATTTAAATTGAAATATACAACAGAAAAAGACTTGGTCAATGTCTAATAATCTGCAATAGCCTATGAACAAAGTTACCGTCATTGCTTGGAAGTTGAAATATGAAACAAATTTAATCACTACTGGAACCTACCATTCCTCCACAATCTGCTGAAAATCCTTTCAAGAAACAAGCTTGAAGGCCGGGACACCAGGTTCACCGTTCAGAAATTTTGAGAACAAGCATGCTATAAGGAAATTAAGAAATTAACCCTTCTAAAAGATGGAGCACATTTGCTAGCATCTTGAGCGTTGAAGTTGAAAACACAAATGGCAAGTATGTTCAACAACATGCTTACAAAAAAAAAAAAAAGTATGTTCGATAACATAGGAAGAGTTTCCTACTCAGCTCATTGCAAGGGATCAGGATTCTATATATCTTGTTCTTGAATAACAAGACTCTTAGAGAGATAAAAACACAATTTCTTTTAAATAAACTAGTAGATGTTGTCAGATTCAAACTAAAATCAATTGGTATTAAATGAAGTTGCCCAACAAGTATTTAAACCGCACCACAGGGTTTGAGGCAGGCGATGTGGAACTTCCCAAAGATGTTATAACCAATTTTGGTGAGTTGTATAACAATTTGTGCTATCTCGATCTGCTAGGATGATCCTAATACAGAAGAAAATCCAAATTCCATTACAAGAAGCAAGAATATTTTGAGACTCTTGTTCTTAATTAAGTTCAAAATTAGACATGAAGTTAAGTTAGTTAGTTAGAGCAAGGTTTTAAAATACGGTTATGGTTGTAATTGTATTACGTTTTCGGTTATTATTAATAATTGTGGAAAAATGTTGTCAGTATGGCCACGATTACAGTCACAATGTGGTTTTGAGACTATTAAAATAACATCACGACCTCTATTGCGATTTTGGACCCATATTTTGACACCCTTAGAGAGAGGACATCGAGAAACCTCCGGAGCAACATGCATTCTAATTTCTTACATCGCCAACAGGCGTCCATTTCTTGATAAGATTTCTTCATAAAAGCTGTGATTTAAATTCATAATAATCATACCATGTTGAGTATAAGTTGAAAACACTGGTTGTTAGACAATCAGATGAACAAGAAGTTGTGGCTTCCTAGCTTTGCTCATTCAAAGAAAAATTACCTATACAAGAAATCAGAAATGCAGCCTTGGAGTTGGATAACATTTTATTTAGGACTTGAGGCTAAAAAACCAAGTTCCTCAGCCAACACATTTATATCTTCATCACCTTCGTTAAATCCTAGCAGATCTTCTTCAGTACCCTCGTTCAAAAAGTCTTCCCAAAATACTTCTTCAAAGACTCCATTATCTCTACTTTCAAGTTCAATTTCTTTCTGCCCTAGATGCCTTCCACTTTGTCCCTTCATATTCATAGCAAGGTCCAAGTCTAAAACCTCAAGCTGTGATATGTCAGTGTATTCCTGCTGTTCAAGTTTAATGAAAGTTGAGCACTCTTCAATATGTCCTAATTCAGGTACTTCAACAATATTATTACTAGTCCCTTGATCAATAGGTCGCCTTCTTTTCTTTGAAATAGCTTCCTCCAGCTCCTTTCTCCATTCCTTTTGTTGAGCCAATTGTTGCATGAAGTTGGGATTCTGCATTGCCCTTGCCAAGAAGATCATCATCTGTTGCTGTTTCTGCTCAGTCTTTTTAAGCCTACTTTCCATTCCTTGAAGGTGGCTTCTAGTATTCTGCTGTTGTTGTCTGAGTTTCACAAGCTCCATCATGAGAACTTGCTTGTCACGCCTCAACCGATCAATTTCTCCATCTAATCCAAACCGTCCCACTTCAACACAAAGGTCTTGAGCTTGGTTTGCAGCATGGGGTTGTTGAGTTGTCTTCCTCCTCCTTATGTTTTTCAAAAGATGCCTTTGTCCTCTAAGAAAACCATCATTAGCAAACTCCCACCTATCAGGATCAACCTTTCTAAACCCCTACAGCAATATATCAAATTCCTTCTTCATGTTCAAATCCAAAATATATATTGATCACTGTAGCAATAATGGTAATTTAGATAGGTGTATATGAACAAACTCTAAAGAAACCCTTTCAAGTGCTATATTTATAAGGAAGATAAAAGATTCATACACATCCATGTCATGTAAAATTCTTGCATATATAGATATAGCATCACTGTAGACAATAAAGGCGCAAATCAACAGTGTTTTACAAAATTTAATATCCTAATCTTTGGTCTTTTTCTATTTCAAGACATAAACAAACAGGTCCAATATGTCAATAACAAGAGAACTCAATAAATAAACCAATAAAATGTGACCAATCAAATCTACCAACTATATCATAAAAAAACAAGAAATGAAGATAGAAGAATTGTAGCACATTCTAGCTAGCTGTAACTTTCACGTGAATGAAGATAAAGTTATAGTTGAATTAAAAGTCCTTTCCTCGTGTTCTTGTCCACAGTACACTATTCAACTTATGATTACTGCATCATCATCAGTAAGGCAGTGAGAAACAAGAATAAATCTCCTCTTGATTATATGAACAAACTCTAAAGAAACCCTTCCAAGTGTTAATATATAAGCAAGATAATTGATCCATATGTTCATATAAAATTCTTACATATATAGATATAGCATCACTGCAGACAACAAAGGCACAAATCAACAGTGTGTTATGTATTTTTATTTTTATTTTTTGAAAAACCAAATACTGTTATGTAATTAAATATTGTAATCTTTTTTCTTTTTCTATTTCAAGACATTAAACAAATAGAATGTCAACATAAAGAGAACTCAATAAATAAATCGATAAAATGGGACCAATCAAATCTACCAACTATAATAAACAAACAATAAATGAAGATAGAAGAAATTCTAGCACATTCTAGCTAGAGCTGCAACTTTCACGTGAATGAAGATAAGGTTTTAGTTGAAGTAAAAGTCCTCTTCCTCATATTCTTGTACACTATTAAACTTAAGATTACTTCATCATCGGTATAAAATAACATCTTGATTATTGAAGAACATAAAGAGACCCCGAATATATATGTATATACTCACATAGGTGTTAAGCTGTCTTACAAAGCTAGAGAAATTGTTGTGCTTGAAGTATCTAGGGAGAAGACTCATGGAAAATGCTTGGGGATCCCACACAATGAAGCTGTTGTTCCCTCTGCTCCAAGAAATTATCTGATTAGTGGAACCATCTTCAACGATGTCATATGTTTTCGTGAGGAATGGTGGAGGACCACTTTCATGGAGCCCCTCCATTGGTTGGGGAACAACCACATGCTGCTGCTGTTGATCGGAACCGTGAGGGTCCATAATATAAAGCACAGACTTTTTGATCTGGGTTTGTTTTCTTTCTTGAAAAATGATGGGTTTGGCTTTGATTTTGAACTTGTGAAGCTCTCAACAAACTTTAGCAGCCTAACCTGGTCAATGTCAAGTGTCACTATTCATGGAAGGTTAGATTAAGAAGTAGAAGGAAGATCAGTTACTAGTTCTGCAAAGAACTTAATTATTGGTCAGAAAATGAGACCTGATGGTGTGTTTGTGGGAATTCAAAGAAAGTGTGTGTGAGAAGTGAGTGCAAGTTTATGAGTGTATAGGGAGTCGGGACAGAAGTTGATGGATGGATGGAGCGATGTGAAAGCAGGAGAGAGAGATGTTGTAGTTAGTGTTGGTTGGGTTTTGTTCAATGTATGTATAAAATTATAAATAGCAGCTGATGCTTTTCTTCTTTCCCCCTCTAGTTTTTTTTTCCTTTTTACGGAAGATATGATATGATTTGGGGATGGTGAGGTGCAGTAGAAATCCAGTACCGCAAATATTTCTCTTTTGGGAAACTTGTTTGCAATGCACTGTTGATAATTTTTCTCTGCGTTTTCTAAAATAAAATAAGACAAAAGGAAAAAGGAAAAGGAAAAATTGGGCTTTTTGACCAAACTGGGTTCCTTTTAGAAATTATTTACCAGTTTAGGGTTGTTCTGAAACTATTTACCAATGGGGGGTCGTTTTGAATATTTTATTATTTTTGGGTCTGACGGTAATTAGCGCGCCATCGCAGATGGCGCCTTTGAAGGCGCCATCTTGCGATTAGCGTCTTTGACTTTAAAAAAAAAAAAATTGAAAAGGGGGGCGCATTTGGCAGTGGCGTCCTCCCCTGCCGGCTACAGATAGCGCTCTTTGTAGCGCTCTTTGAAGTGACAGCCCCTTTTCCTTTTCCTTTTTTTTTTTTTTTGAATTTTGACTTTTTTTAAAAAGATAAAAAATTTATTTATAAAAAAACTCATTCACCAAATAATGAACTGAATTCACCAGATATTTGTACTCGATTCACCAGATATTTGTCCATACTTAACCAAAAAAATTTATTTCTTAAAAAAACTCATTCACCAGATAATGAACTGAATTCACCAGATATTTATACCCGATTCACCATATATTTGCACATACTTAACCAAAAAAATTATTTCTCAAAAAAATCATTCACCAGATAATGAGTTGACCATATCTAATCCTCTAATCCTAATAAATGAATCCCTTCCTGATCAAGCAACCAACAAACAAAATAAATAAAATAATAGAAAATAATAAAATAACCAATAAAACAGACAAAATAATATAATAATTGAAATAAAAAAAAAATCCCAAATATTTGTGAGGCCGCCACCTCAAAGACTACAGGAGGCACAAAAATAATAAGCAATAACAATTTATACCAATAAATATTCATCAATTATTACAGTAGTAAAAAAAAATTATTTGGTGAGAGCATTGCAGAGTCACATACAGAGGTTTGCTTACAACCATTTTGTCATTCATCTCCAAGAGCTACCACACAATAAAGGGAAAAGAAATCATTTTTAAAGTAAAAAACCACTGACTATTTTTAACATGAAAATACCACCTACTTACAGCTTTGGATGCCTCATCAGGAGTTGAGAATGCAACAAATCCTGATCCTGATCCTCGACTTATGCCATTGCACATTTTTTTTTTACAGAGATTGCACATAGTTAATTATAATGAAAAATTTGGAGGATCATAGGTTCACCTCCCCTTTTCTTTTTCTTTTTCTTTTTCTACACGTTCGTTCTACTATCTTTCTTTTTCGGCTTTTTGACCAAACTGGGTTCCTTTTAGAAACTATTTACCAGTTTAGATATCTGGTAAATGGGTTTTTTTGAGAAATAATTTTTTTTATTAAGTATATGTAAATATCTGGTGAAAGAAAATGGGAGGTGAACCTATGATCCTCCAAATTTTTCATTATAATTAACTATGTGCAATCTCTGTAAAAAAAAAAAAGTGCAATGGCATAAGTCGAGGATCAGGATCAGGATTTGTTGCATTCTCAACTCCTGATGAGGCATCCAAAGCTGTAAGTAGGTGGTATTTTCATGTTAAAAATAGTCAGTGGTTTTTTACTTTAAAAATGATTTCTTTTCCCTTTATTGTGTGATAGCTCTTGGAGATGAATGACAAAATGGTTGTAAGCAAACCTCTGTATGTGACTCTGCAATGCTCTCACCAAATAAATTTTTTTTTACTACTGTAATAATTGATGAATATTTATTGGTGTAAATTGTTATTGCTATTATTTTTGTGCCTCTCTGTAGTCTTGAGGTGGCGGCCTCACAAATATTTGGGATTTTTTTATTTCAATTATTATATTATTTTGTCTGTTTTATTGGTTATTTTATTATTTTCTATTATTTTATTTATTTTGTTTGTTGGTTGCTTGATCAGGAAGGGATTCATTTATTAGGATTAGAGGATTAGATATGGTCAACTCATTATCTGGTGAATGATTTTTTTGAGAAATAATTTTTTTGGTTAAGTATGTGCAAATATATGGTGAATCGGGTATAAATATCTGGTGAATTCAGTTCATTATCCGGTGAATGAGTTTTTTTGAGAAATAAATTTTTTTTGTTAAGTATGTACAAATATCTGGTGAATCGGGTACAAATATCTGGTGAATTCAGTTCATTATTTGGTGAATGAGTTTTTTTATAAATAAATTTTTTATCTTTTTAAAAAAAGTCAAAATTAAAAAAAAAAAAAAAGGAAAAGGGCTGCCTGCTACAGTAGCGCTACAGTAGCGCTACTGTAGCAAGCAGGGGGAGGACGCCACTGCCAAATGCGCCTCCCCTTTTCAATTTTTTTTTTTTAAAGTCAAAGACGCCAACTGCAGTGGCGCCTTCAAAGGCGCCATCTGCAGTGGCGCCTTTGACCCGTCAGACCCAAAAATAATAAAATATTCAAAACGACCCCCCATTGGTAAATAGTTTCAGAACAACCCTAAGCTGGTAAATAGTTTCTAAAAGGAACCCAGTTTGGTCAAAAAGCCGAAAAATAGACTCCCCCTGTTCTTATTTATTTAAGGTTTTTATATACAAATTAAGAAATCATTAATTTATTTATATTTGTATTAAAATATACTTATTTATAATATCATTAATTATTTATAAATTTTAATCGTATTTATTCCACTAATCATTTATATATCTTGAAAAAAAATTTTTACAAGTTAGATAAAAAGAGATATTTATGGCAAGATGCATTGATATGTCACTTTTATTTTGGAACATACAATATTTATGACTGAATTTAAATAGGGAAGATTTAGTATATTTTCAAGACATTTCAATTTAATTATATGATAATGATATATATGGAAAAAAATTGTCAAATATATCTTGGGTTTATAAAAGATCCATTGTTTTGAAACAAAAACAAATAACTAAAATTATCATAGAAAAAGAAAGGAGGGAGATTAAAATAAACATTTTTTCTTTTCTTGTTTAGTTGCTTTTGTGAACCACAAAATAAAAGCTTAGGATTGTGTTGTGGGATGAAGATCTTCTATCCCACTTTCCTATCACATTTCCTATCCGCCATCAATTAAAATCTACCACTTAATAAAATAAAATCTTAATTCATTAATATTCATATATATTTTCAATCCAATGTCGGGCATGTGCTTTATAATAAAATAAGTCATCAGACAAATATCTTGTCCATTATTTAGATAGAAGTTTTTAGACCCATTTAGATTTCTATTTTATTTTTATTATATATTGTCTTTCTATTTAAACAAGCTGATTTTGTTTTTCCTCGATGAAAAAAAGTAGAAACTTCTGGAATTTTCTTGAAGAGTAATGATATTTGTATATAAAAATTATGTCCAACATCATGTTAAAGTACTTCTCTATGCTAATTTATTATTTTCTTATCTTTCGTCATGTACCACTCCCAAGACACTTATAAGCTCTATGATATTTATATAAGGTGTCCAAATTGTGTGTCCAAATATCTTTAATCTTCCTTGAAAGAGAGGAGAAGATGTCATATAGTTAAAGTTTTTAAAGTTGTTAAGTCATATATCCGACACACCTGGGTTGACCCACTACTGGTTGATCATCAAAATGAGTCAATCCATCTCGGCTCATGAGACACCCTGATGTCCCATTAAAAAAAAACATAATTAACTAAGTTTTAATCTGGTTATTAACGTTAGCGCGCTTTATTACAATAAAAAATATTACAATATTAAAACTATAAAATTTAAAACCATGTAAACATGCACAGCAGCAGAGACACGATAATATATATACATAATGTATACAATCATCTACACGACTACATAAGGTCCCCTCCACGGAACCATGATCACCTAAACGAACTATACATATACTGGTAAAAGAAAAAGTACATACACTGGTTACAGAAACAACAAATATAGAGAAAGGTCTTAACCTACCCAGCCCGCCTCTCAACAAAATACATCAAAATATGAAAAGGCTCGGATAGACACTCCAACCTTGTAGACACATCCGACAATCCACATCCTCAATGGTGTGGGTATCTAGAACTACCCTCACCGAACGCATCTATAAACTCTAACCCTCGGCTCCCATACAGACTCGTCGCTGCTCATCACGACTCGGCGACGATGGTGTCCATATATAGTCTATATGCATCTTCTCTTGCCTCTGTCCACCATGCCAACTCTTCTCCTGCCCTCTGAGTTATCCACCATATTCCACATGTCGTCGGGAAACTTCCGCTGACGTGGTGGATACCACATCTCAGAGAACGGTAAGCGCTGGGTGATACGATATGGGCCGATGATAGTGAAGTACGGACCTCCTCCAAGACGTATGTGCAGATTGATGGGGCCGACAAAGATCATGAAGAACTGCGAGTGTTCGACCTGCCACTCGTCAGCATCATGGTAGACTATCTCTATGTCACCTAGGATCGGGTGCCTGGGTGGGATCCTCTATAGGTAATGCGACGGTCTGTAATCCTGCCACGCTACCATCCCAGCCCGGTTGTTGCTGCTCATCTACGGTATATAAACATACACAGGAAGATAGAGAAGAGGGAGATAAGCAACAAAACATAGTCATAAAAAGGGGACGAAGACATATAAAATAGCATATTATACACACAACACATACAAAACAAGCAACAAACATCCACTGAGTCACACCAAAACAATACATCCTCAAGACTTACCTCTCAAATAATTCCTCTAAGGAGTCTCACTCATATGCATGTCAGCTGATATCTATCATAGGGCTCATCCCCTTGACATTCTCCTTACAAAGCCTCACTGCTCAGAGAACGTTAGTTAGTTTGTCCAGGTAACCCATCCGCTCGTCATGACCCATAAGATTGCATCCCCCTATGAGCTTAACTCCAATATGGGTGTCTGGTTCGCCTCGGAACGTCCACCTGTGACGTGTATACTTAGGGTGAAGTTGGGTGGAAAACCAGACTATATTGGGTTACACGACACATTAGGATCTACCTAATATTCACCGTGAACATCCAAAATCCGATACTAACTTCCCCAAGGTCTCTCAATAGACCGGCCCTTCCGTAATCCGTACTCGTACTCGAGTACCACTATCCTCATATGTCTCCCAATCATACGGTTGATGCCCATACATACATCCACAATCTCACTGCGGATGCCCATACATCCCCGGCCTCGAAGCCACAGTCTCAAGGCATTACCATGGTGTGTTAAACCTAAACTCATCCATACATCCAGATATCCATCAAATCATCAACATTCCATATACATGAATATAATAATAATAATAATAATAATAATAATAATAATAATAATAATAATAATAATAATAATAATAATAATAATAATAATAATAATAATAATAATAATAATAATAATAATAATAATAAAATCATAACAAACACATCAATCAACACATTTCAGCATGTTATAACATTGCAACATATCAGCATGCATTTCAAACAACCTCAATCAGAACAATTCGTCTATCCTAGGGAGTTCTACATTGATAAACCTACAACAACTAAATCCTAGACAACATTATAAAATATTATTTTAATATGGTTGAGCCATTGTCGATTATTCGACATACTAGTAGGGTCTTGGACACTCTACACACATGCATGTATAACAACTACACTATGCTTACCTCCCCGACGATGTCAGTTACTTTCTCGCCTCCTTGGATAATCTGCTACACTTGTCCAAGCTTAGAAACATGTTCTTCCTTCAACCAGAGTCGTTGCCCCATGGTCCCTGGAGCTCCACGGTGCTCCAAAATTTGCCCTAACACAGAGACAACATCTAAACCTAGTCATAATTCTAATCTTGCTCAAAATCCATAATCGACGCAAGAAACAATGAAATAATTAGGGAAAATGACTAAGAACACTAATTTCGACAATTTCAACGTGTCGACGTGTTAGGGATTCGGGCATTACCTCAGTCGTATCGAAGAATCGAAGGTTGATACTCGTGGTATTCTTCGCTATGATCTCAATGCTGCAGTTGGAATCGCAACCGGACGGGCGGATTTCCACAATCTCACTTTCTATTTCCACAACCCCACTCTCTCTCCCCCTGGAGCTCTCTGGTTGCAGGTTTCATAAACATAAAATTCTCTACATTTAAAATTGAAAGAAAGCTTAAGGTGGCATGCAGCACTGAGCACTCTTGGGCATGCCAATGTGCCATGCTAGAGCGTGCCCATGCTCTAGCGTTGGGTCCTTCCACGCTATAGCGTGGCCTCTTCATTGCCATGCCTTCGCCACGCGTCAACTTTGCAATGCCACGTGTCCACTACGTGTTAAGGACCAGCCCACACCCGAGCGTCTGTAGAGCCAACGTCCAAGCATGGCGCCTAATGCTAGTACCCGAGTTTCACACGATTCGGTACATTCTGAGCTTGTTTCAAGTTTGATTGACCTCAAATATGAAAAACAAGCTCACTAATACACAGGGAACATGATTAAGCCTTCAAACATGCTTAATCTTTATCCCACACACTAATCAAGAAAACGGGGCATTACAACACACTTCTGATGCAACATTTATGGATGTATATGAACTATTTGTGATTAGCTTCCGTAGATCTGAATTTGTAGACATGTAAAGTATTAGAATATTTCTTTCCAGTAAATGTATGTAGTTTTCTCCTTTAAAGAATGGAGTTCTGGTCATGGAGGTTCCTTCCATTCCTGAGTTGCTTCCACTTGTGCTAGCAAAAGTTGTCATGATTACTGTTCAACATATGATCTTTCCTCAACACTGTTAGGTGCTCAACCTAGAAGTTAGGATATGATGACAGCTAAAAAATATTAAAACATGAGAATGATCGGCTGAATTGTGTTTCGTTATACATTTTAAAAAATAGAGAACTTTTCACAAACAGCAGGAAGGAGATGCTTTTTAAAAGCTCTATAGATGCATCTGAAGGTTTTTTATAGCCTAAAATAGAATTGTTTAAGAAGAAAATTAAACTCCGATTAGTTCAAGAAGCAAATTAAACAATACAAATGTAAAGAGATCAGGGAAAGAGAGATTCACGCTAAGGGATTTATCCTGGTTCACCATAATCCTTGGGCTACGTCTAGTCCTTGGCTTCACCAAAATTTCCATTATAACTGATTCAACTATAGACAAGTATTCTTTTGAATAGTCTCTTCAGGCTTATAGACTCAGAAAGGTTTGTGAAGTAAAAGCTTCAAAGTACAACTTTGCAAGTCAACCGAATAATACTAAATGGGTGAATATTAAGGAGGTCTAGTATGACATTATAAATAAATTATCTTAATAAATACAAATGATTGAACGAGAAGTATTAATGAAAGAATAAAAGAATTTGAGAACTTTGAATGCACAAACTATCCGCAATGGATATTCATAAGTTCTAACTGTTGCAACATCCTTAATGTCAAAGAGCCATTCTGAAATTGCATTTAATGTTAATGGATATTGGTGGGGTTTTCTATCTTGAGAACGCACTTCCTTGCTTGCTTTATCATAGTGCAGGTGTGGGTCAGAGCATGAGCAACTGCTTTTATGACTTCCAGCGGCGTGACTACCTCTTTTGTGCATAAGTGAGATATTATTGAGATGAGTACTTTCAGTTGTTACGTACATAAGGGGTATCATACTTCCTATTTCTGCACACTTAATACAATTGTTAGTAGACTTCAGGTGGTTCATATAAAATAATTTGATATATATGTTTGGATCGATCAAAAATCAAAAGTAATAAAACTTTAGACGCTTAGAGAGTCAACAAGTTATGCATGTCCAATGGTAAGTCCCGCACTTTAGTTTGGTTAAGTTGAACTTCGTTGGGGCCGCTTGTGGGAACTCGGGAGAACACTCCAAGTCCGCTTCAAGTGTAGGTACGGTCTATTGTGTTCCACATATCCTCTGTGAACTCCTGACGGTTGGGTGGGATACCAAAGCTCTGAGAAAGGTAGCCACTGAGAGATCCGATAAGAGCCGAGCATAGTGAAGAATGGTCCTCCTCCGAGACTGACGTAGATACTAACTGGGACGATGTAACAAATGCAGAACTGTAAATGGTAGACTTGCCACCCACGATCATCATGGTATACGATCTCAATTTCCCCCATGGTTTGGACCCTCGGCAAAACCATCTGCAGGTAGTGAATCTGACGAAGCTCTGGTCCGATAGCCATCGGCATACGGCTGCTACTCATATGACTAACTGATACATACACATAAAGAGAAAGAAAAGAATATGGGAGATAATAATCTCGGCACAACCATAAAACAGGGATAGAGAAAACACAGTAAAACATACTATCACACAACAGTCAACACAAACAACAAACATCTCTTGAGTCATACCGTCACGATCAACCTCGATTATCCAACTAAGATCAATCCTCTAAGGAGTCACACCCCTATTCTTGTTGGCCGATCTCTCACACTAGGGATACTGATCCCCTGACATTCTCTTTCTCTCTCGGGCCTATCCGTCGCCCTGAAATTGTCGGTTGGTTTGTCCTCGTAACAGTTCCGCTCGCCATGACCAATAAGGGTGCTTCCCCCTGTGAGCTTGACACGCTATCGCACACGGGTCAAAAAGAACGAGTGGTTTAAAAACTGCAGCTAGGGCGCGACAACTCGGGTATCGTATCACAAGGACTCTTGGATTGTTGTTAACCTTAAAATCAGTTTTGGGGGGGGGGGGGGGGGGGTTAGGATTAGAGATTCAATTAAGAAAGCAATGCAAATAAGTGATTATCAATAAGCTAAAAATGATTAATCTACTGTTCTCGGTTTCCCAACTATCATCGGTTCATATAAATTCCATGTCCTAAGCGGATTCTAATCCCTTTTCGATTGTAGTAGCAATTAGACAAGCGCAATTGACACTACGAGATATATGTTCCTATTTCGAATGAAGCAAACGGATTGAGACCTTCGTGAATTAAGCAAACACGATTGTACACACGTGAATTAAGCAAGTGCGATTAGAGTAAGGAACATATGATCATCGAAATTAACCAAGACTTATCCTATATAACTTGAATTAAGCAAACAAGACATATAGGAAAAATATTGAAAGGGAATAGCAATAAGATTAGGAATTATAGAACCTCAAGTGTCGGCGGAAACCGATTACAACAGACTAATCTCAAGAAATTAGTTCTCCATCAAAAACGTAATACAAAACCTAGGAAATTCGCAAACAGTGAATATGAAAAGTTCCCCTCTAATCTGTCCTAAAACAACAATTTATAACTTTTAGAATCTGCGCCCGTTCGCGAGGCGAGCACCCTCTCGCGAGGCGAATATTAGAAGTGGCTCGAGTTCAAAATTGAGTTCACGCGAGGCGAGATGGTGATTCGCGAGGCGAGACCGAAAGGGTGACATTATCTGGCACAGTCAGGCCTTCATGCTCGCGTGGCGAGATAGTGATTCGCGAGATGAGACAGAGAGGGTGGCTGTTGCTGTTCAGGCTGGTCTTCAGGCTCGCGAGGCGAGTAGCTTCTCGCGAGGCGAAACTTTCAGACTTGCATTTTCCACTGTTTTCTTCATTCCCTTGACTCTAAGTGCTTCCCTTTTAACCTGAAAACATGAGATAGCAGTGAATGCTTTATTTGACTCAAAAATTAACTAAAATGTCCTAAACTACTTAAGAAACTCAAAATGTTGCTTGAGGACAATTAAATCCAAATTTGGGCTAAAACGAGATTGAACTCGAATAATTAGCACAAAAACCATGATCTTACTAGTTATAAAACTAGATAACCATAGGCTTATCCAAATACCCCAAACTTAAACTTTGCTTGTCCCCAAGCAAACTAAGACTCAAAAAAACTCAAACTTGGCAAGCTTAAAGGATTCAACCAATTCCGCACAAATTTCATGCAATTTTGACAAGACAATATTTCTTCAATGTTTCCCCCCTTTTCAACAATGCAATCCCCACATTCATTTACTTTAAACAATTGAGAATTTCGTCATTCATGCAATCAGTAATCTAAGCAAGGGTCCAAGTTACACACACAAGGGAGATCACCAATTTCAAACAATTGCCTTCCCCACAAGGGCATTTAATATTTCACTCATTCGCTCAATTTGTCTAGGCTATCAACTTTTCACTCATTTTCACATTTCAAGAGCACTTCCCATGAATTTGATTTTCATCTCAAACAAAGTTCCCATGAAAACATGCATGCAACATCAAAAGGTCTTTTAAAGGTTGTAATGGGGCCTGGCTAAAGGTAGGATATTCAAAGGTACTAGGCTTAAGTCCCTAGGAACTAAGAGAGCATGAGCATTTTGATACATTGAACTTCCACTCAAATTCTTTTTTCCATTTTTCTTTTTGCTTTGGGTGACTACAGCCTTTTTCTTCAAATACCATTTTTTGACATTTTGTGCTTTTCCTTCTTTTTCTCCCCTTTTTTTTTCTTTTTGCCTTTGGCTCCAACCTTTATTTTTTCTTTTTCTTAACCCATAATGACATATCAAACCTTGTAGCCACCCCAAACTTAGTTTCTTACAACCCTTGTCTTGCTAAGCTTCCATGATCTCCTAATCCTAAGATTGGGTTAACATGGTTTTCCCAGATTTTCGGCTTGTAACATAGGGTCATCAAGAAACAGTAGGCTTATTAGGCTCAAAGGGGCTAACTAGGGAACACGCATTAGGGATGGTTATTTTTAGGCCAAGTAGTTAATTCAAAGAAAATTGCCTAAATCATTTGATGCAATCATATAAACATGCAAACCATGAAGAGATTCAAGCAAATTCGGGAAAGTGCAGCTTAAAAGTGATTCACACAATTCAAAACATGTTGGAGGCTCAAATCCTCACCTGGATATTTTTGCAAATTGTTTGACCGAGATTCAATCCCTAGTGTGTGCATCCCTTCACCCCAAACTTATCATAAATCATGCAATCACAAAAGAATATCTCAAAGTTTAATTTTCAATTTTTCACATGGGGATCAATTTTCAATTTTTTTAAAACCTAGGGGGAAATCATCAACAGTCAACACATGTCATGCAATCCATCTACGCAAAATTTGATTAAAATCCAACAAGCTCACCGACACAAGACTCAACACAAACGACACAAGCAGGAGAAGCAAAATAATTAAAAAGATAAAGGTTTAGAAAAACTCATGAAGGCGTTTCCACCGGGATCCCACTGCCTGTGATACAACGGCCAAGGAATGCTCAAAGTGCAATATGATCCTCCCGGATCCCATGGCATGCAGCACAAGTATGAGAGTGAGCGCTTGACAATCATGGTGACCTCGCTAAGTGCGGCGGACTTCTCACTCCCTCTTGGGTCAAAGATGACCTCCTTGTCAACAAAGTCTTCCCAATAAAAATGGGGTTCAGCCTCTTGGACCGGTCATAGTGCCTTCATATTTAAAGATGCAAAATCTAGTTTCTCAGTCAAAGGCTTGAACTCCATCGTTGGCTGCTTCACAATGGGTGGTGGCAAACAAGTGGAGATGATCACTGGTGCTGCTTCAACTTCTGCACGATTTTCACTCACTGCATTACCAAATCCATCACCTTCTATACATGCAGTAATCTCAGTACACACAGCACAAAAGTCAGTGTTAGTACAATCAGCACATGAGTAAGCATCATCAAAACCAGAAAAGGATGGAAAATCAGCAGCTGCAACCAAATCACAATAAGTGTCATCAACAATGTCAGAATGCAACTCTAATTGAGAAACAGAATGCTCAGAAGAATCATCGCCAAGAATATCTATTTGCGAATCTGACTGCTCTTCAAGGAGACGTTGTGATTGAAGGGCAGTCAAGGCGGAGGCAATGTGACCAATTTGAGTGGCCAAATCCTGAAGACTTGCTTCTGTCCTCTGTTGGAATTCAAGAGTGTCTTCTGCCATTTGTTGCACCAATTCTTCCAGACTGGGTTGGACTGGTGTGGGGTCAGACTGATATTGATGCTGGCTTATTGTCAATTGATGCACTAAGGAGGCTAACTCATCCAAGCTGCCATGTTCTCCATCACGTTGGCCAGAATAGCCATTCACTCTGTTCATGCCAAAATTACTGCTAAACTGATAACCACCAGTGAAGCCAGGATAATATATGCATGATGGCTCATAATCAACATTAGGCATATAATTTTGCATATAATTATCCATGGGAAGTACTAAGATTCACAACCAGACCTAGTAGCCATAACTAATTCAGCAAAAAAAACTAAAAAGAAAATGCGTTAATAACAACAAGAGTCCTCGGCAACGGCGTCAATTTTTGACACGCTGTCGCACACGGGTCAAAAAGAACGAGTGGTTTAAAAACTGCAGCTAGGGCGCGACAACTCGGGTATCGTATCACAAGGACTCTTGGATTGTTATTAACCTTAAAATCTTTTTTTTTTTTTGGGGGGGGGGGGGGGGGGGTTAGGATTAGAGTTAGAGATTCAATTAAGAAAGCAATGCAAATAAGTGATTATCAATAAGCTAAAAATGATTAATCTACTGTTCTCGGTTTTCCAACTATCATCGGTTCATATAAATTCCATGCCCTAAGCGGATTCTAATCCCTTTTTGATTGTAGTAGCAATTAGACAAGCGCAATTGACACTACGAGATATATGTTCCTATTCCGAATTAAGCAAACGGATTAAGACCTTCGTGAATTAAGCAAACACGATTGTACACACGCGAATTAAGCAAACACGATTGTACACACGCGAATTAAGCAAACGCGATTAGAGTAAGGAACATATGATCATCGAAATTAACCAAGACTTATCCTATATAACTTGAATTAAGCAAACAAGACATATAGGAAAAATATTGAAAGGGAATAGCAATAAGATTGGGAATTATAGAACCTCAAGTGTCGGCGGAAACCGATTACAGCAGACTAATCTCAGGAAATTAGTTCTCCATCAAAAACGTAATACAAAACCTAGGAAATTCGCAAACAGTGAATATGAAAAGTTCCCCTCTAATCTACCCTAAAACAACAATTTATAACTTTCAGAATCTGCGCCTGTTCGCGAGGCGAGCACCCTCTCGCGAGGCGAATATTAGAAGTGGCGCGAGTTCAAAATTGAGTTCTCGCGAGGCGAGATGGTGATTCGCGAGGTGAGACCGAAAGGGTGACATTCTCTAGCACAGTCAAGCCTTAAGGCTCGCGTGTCGAGATAGTGATTCGCGAGGCGAGACAGAGAGGGTGGCTGTTGTTGTTCAGGCTGGTCTTTAGGCTCACGAGGCGAGTAGCTTCTCGTGAGGCGAAACTTCCAGACTTGCATTTTCCACTGTTTTCTTCATTCCCTTGACTCTAAGTGCTTCCCTTTTAACCTGAAAACATGAGATAGCAGTGAATGCTTTATTTGACTCAAAAATTAACTAAAATGTCCTAAACTACTTAAGAAACTCAAAATGTTGCTTGAGGACAATTAAATCCAAATTTGGGCTAAAACGAGATTGAACTCGAATAATTAGCACAAAAACCATGATCTTACTAGTTATAAAACTAGATAACCAGAGGCTTATCAGAGCTCAACTCCAATAGGGGTATCTTGGTCTTCTCGGAAGGTCCACCATAGACTGAAATACTTCGGGCCAAGACGTCGAGATAGTCGAGTACCAGCGGAGACCACGACACAATGGGTGCAAACCATTAACCACTATAGGTCAATCCGAACCCGGCTACATCCCAAGGTTCCCTGAACCTTTCCGCTTGCATTCCGTACCCGGACCCGGGTACACCAACCTCGCATGACTCCCAGTCACACGGCTCGCCACTTTGGCAAATATGTAATGCAACACAAACCTAAGTTGACACCGGTACTGTTACTCACTTACACGCATTATGATGCATTCGGCATCCACAACCTCATCTCAGTACCCATATATCGCTTTCAAAATTCATTCTCATCACTAACTCAACAACGTACCCTCAGGTGTCAACTAGGGTTTCCAGTACAAACAGACAATCCAGACAACCTCAACGGTATCAACGCCAACATCATAATCTCATCATTCTCAACATCAATAATAACTTAACATCGTTAAATAACAACATGGCATCAAGCATCATCATGCATATATAGCAAACAACACATGTCAACCAGCATCATAACCTTAAACAGCATAAAATAGTAAAATAGACAACCTCAGTATAAGCACGTAAAATGATAAAGTAAACCTAGCATCGATAAGCATGAAGTAAATAAATGTAGTGTAAAATTTCTAAAAGCATTTTTACTAGGGATTTAATTATCGCAAGCTATTCGACAACTAGTATGGTCTGGGGCACCCTACGCATACAGCATAATACACTATACTATGCTTGCCTCCCCGGCATGTCGGATAATTTCTCCCCACCTTAGATAGTCGTAACGTAACGTCCACGCCATGAAATCCGCCCCCTCACATTAGGGTGTAACGGGTCGGTTTGGTTTGGTTTTAGGCAGGAAAAAAATCCGAACCAATCAAATTTAACCGGTTCAGTTTGGTTCGGTTTTCAACAATTTTTACTACAAAAACCGAACCAGTTCAGGTTGGTTCAGATCAGGTGTTCAGGTCAACTGATTAAAATAGGACATCGGAATGCAAAGTGAAAATGAGCCATGACAGTAACCACAAACACTGATACGACCACCAAAATAAGGGGGTAATGAGCTATGAAAGAATAGAACACTCAAAAACAGTGGTGAAAACAATAAATTCGAACACTTTGCAAAAATTAGAACTTTAAAAAACAGGGGCTGAGGATTAGAACACTTTGCAAAGATTAGCACCAACACAGCAACACAAAAGTTAATGGTATTTCCCTTTGAATATAGCAGATCAAATCAACACCAATACAACACCAACACAACACCAACCTAGTGGATATATCAATATAGCAAATCAGTGAACCCCACTTTATCGTTCCCTTCAAAAATGGTCTTCAAGCTCAGTACTCGTACGCCCATTGCTCGATGTCAACTCCGACGTCGTCGCCGTCTTCTTCGTTGCCGCCATCAGCGCTCTACTGGCGAATGATCCAACTGCCTTACCTGCTCCCATCAACAAGATGGAGGACGACTGTTGAGTCACCGGCAAGTGTACCGGGTCGTCGTAAGTAATAAAACACGGTAAGTGATTACCGAGGTCGGACACAGGGATTGGACTACCAATTCGACCAATTCACGAGAAATTTAATACGTTTGACCAAGTAAAAGCAAGTGGTTGAGAAAGGAGAGAAAATAGGATCGCAATTCAAATCGACAATTCAAATAGAGATTTAGTATTTAAATCTGAAATTAAACATCTAAGGTCACAAATCCAACTACCATATCATGCATAGTACCCAAGTGATGATGATTCCCTCCCTAAGTTCAATTACAATGTCAACCAGGACCCCCAAATTCTCCTAATGACACTCTCGTGCTCAATAGGACGTATTCAACAATTGAGTTAATTACTTACTAGGTCTCATAACCCAATCATCAAACTCTACTAAATCTTGTTCCCTATAAGGTTGCACTGATCTCCTACTCACTCTCGTGCAATATTCAATCAATGATCCCAATTCAAGTCCTAAACGCGAATTGCCTATTAAGCCTCATCACGTTAACTAGTCAATCACGCATGCATATGATCAACGCAATAAATTCAGAATTGGAAAACATGAATTGAGATAAAGGAGAGAAACATACATCACATTGAACTACACCGCCATGGGTGGTTTCATTGATCCCTTAGACAAGGAGATTAGCTCCTCATGCTTGTAACAAGACACAAACAATTGGAGTTCATCATGATTGTATAATAAGAAATGAAAATAGGGAGACGCAGCTCCAGAGAATCTCAAAAACAATCTAAAAACAAGTGGTTGACAAAAGGCTTTTCAATCTAACCTAAAACAGCCTATAAATAGGGGTTCTGGTTCGTGCCCGCTCGCGGGGCGAGCAAGCTCTCGCGAGGCGAATTTCAGTTTTGGCTCCATCTTGATTTGAAAGCTCGCGAGGCGAGATGGTGATTCGCGGGGCGAGACAGAGAGGTTGACATTTCTGGCACAGTCAGGCCTTCAGGATCGCGAGGCGAGGTGGTGATTCGCGGGGCGAGACAGAAAGGGTGACTGTTGCTGTTCAGGCTGGTCTTCAGGCTCGCGAGGCGAGCTCCTGTTTCGCGAGGCAAAACTGTTAGAATTGCTTTTCCACTGTTTTCTTCATTTTCCTTGACTCTAAGAGCTTTACTTTTAACCTGAAACAACAAAAGAAAATGAAAAGCGTAATTCTACTAAAAATAGACTAAAAACGCATAAAACGAGTCAAAGTCTAACTTAGGAATAAAACAAGGCCAATTTGGGAGATTAGCGAGGTTGACTCGCCCAATTAGGCACAAAATCTCCCCCTTTTCTACCTGGAAACTAGATGAGCCTGAGGCTTATCAAAACACCCCAAACTTAAACCTTGCTTGTTCCCAAGCAAGCTAAAACTCAGAAAGACTCAGCACTTGGCAAGCCTAAAGGAATCAATCAATTTTTGCACAGATTTCATGCAATTTAACACAACAATTTTCTCCTCAATGTTTTCCCCCATTGCAACAATGTAATCCCCACATTCATTTACTTTAAACAATTGAGAATTTCCATCATTCATGCAATCAGTAATCTAAGTTGAGGATCCAAGTGGCACACAAAAGGGTGATCGCCAAATTCAAACAATTGCCTTCCTCATAAGGGCATTTAATATTTCACTCATTCTCTCAATTTGTCTAAGCTACCAACTTTTCACTCAATCTCGCATTTCAAGAACACTTCCCATGAATTTGATTTTCATCTCAACAAAGTTCCCACAAAAATATGTATGCAACATCAAAAGGTCTTTTAAAGGTTGTAATGGGGCCTAGCTAAAGGTAGGATAATCAAAGGTACTAGGCTTAAGTCCCTAGGAATTAAGAGAGCATGAGCATTTTGACACATAGAACTTCTACTCAAATTCATTTTTCCATTTTTCCTTTTTCCCTTGGGTGACTACAGCCTTTCTCTTCTAATACCCTTTTTTGACATTTTGTTACTTTTCTTCATTTTTTTTTCTATTTTTTTTCTTTTGCCTTTGGCTCCAACCTTTATTATTTTTTTTCTCAACCCAGAATGACATATCATACCTTGTAGCCACCCCAAACTTACTTTCTTGCAACCTTTCTCTTGCTAAGCTTCCATGCTCTCCTAATCCTAAGATCGGGTCAACATGGTTTTTTCCAGATTTTTGGCATATAATATAGGGTCATCAAGAAACAATAGGCTAATCAGGCTCAATGTGGCTAACTAGGGAACATGCATTATGGATGGTTCTTTTAGGCCAGGTAGTTATTTCAAAGAAAATTGCCTAAATCATTTGATGCAAGCACATAAACATGCAGACCATGAAGAGATTCAAGCAAATTCGGGAAAGTGCAGCTTAAAAGCGATTCACACAATTAAGAACATGTTGGAGGATCAAATTCTCACCTGGACATTTTTGCAAATTGTTTGACCGAGATATAATTCCTAGTGTGTGCACCCCCTCACCCCCAAACTTGTCATAAATCAAGCAATCACAATAAAATTTCTCAAAGTTCAAATTTCAATTTTTCACATGGGGATCAACTTTTCGATTTTCAGAACCTAGGGGGAAATCATTAATGGTCAACATAATTCATGCAGTCAATCTATGCTAAATTTAATTAAAATTCACCAAGCTTGCCGACACAAAACTCACACACATGCCCTTGATCTTCTCAAATTATTCAAGAGCGAAATTTAAAAACAAATGAAAAGAAAAGAAAGAAAACAAGAACAAAGCAATGCTATTGGTTCCCTCCCCCACACTTAAGGCATACATTGTCCTCAATGAAAGAACATAAATATAAAATAAGCGTGAGGGAAAGGAGAGGGAACAGAAAACCCTAATTGCAGGTTCGCGAGGTGAAACATCACTCGCGAGGCGAATCTGGAAAATTGTTCCTCACACTTTCCAGAACCGCGAGGTGAGTAATAGCGCGCGAGGCGAATCTGGAATTCCAACAGCTGATGATGCCCAGATTCGCGAGGCGAAAGTGGCTCTCGCGACGCGAGACAGAAGCGTGAGCAAGCCTTTGAGATTCAGGGCTTCTGTCTCGCAAGGCCACTGTGGATTCGCGGGGCGAATCTAGTTTTTTTTTTTTTACAGAACTTAAAAAATAAAAATAAAGGATACCTAGCTTGGGGTGCCTCCCAAGTAGCGCTTGTTTAAAGTCCCGAGCCTGACTCAAGTCATCCCTTCGTTGTTGAGCTTTTCGTTTGCATATTCATCTTTTGGGAGACTCGGTAAGGCTTCCATGGTTTTTAAGCACTCAAGATGGTCCTCACCCCCCAAGGGGTCTTCTTCCTCACCATCATCATCATGGGACTTTACCACAACTTGTGCAAGTGAAGAACCATGGGCTTCTCTAGTGGCCTTTGCCTTGACAATTGAGTCCACCATATCCACTCGATACACATCTGCCCTCTCAGCGGGGTGCTTCATTGCTTCAAAGACATTGAAGACTACTTTCTCATCTTGCACCCTTAAGGTGAGTTTCCCTTGTTGCACATCTATCAAGGCACGCCTAGTGGCCAAGAAGGGCCTACCCAATATGAGAGGGATCTCGGCGTCTTCATCCATATCAAGCACCACAAAATCTGTCGAAAATATGAACTTGTCCACCTTCACTAACAAATCTTCGACCACCCCATAAGGATATTTTATAGAACGATCGGATAGTTGGAGTGACATCCGTGTATCCTTGACTTCCTTGATCCCCAACTTCTTCATCATAGAGAGGGGCATCAAGTTGATGCTTGCCCCTAGATCACACAACTCCTTTCCTAGAGTCATCTCCCCAATGGTGCATGGTATAGAAAAAGAACCGGGGTCCTTCAACTTTGGAGGTAGTTTTCTTTGAATAATGACACTACACTCCTCGGTCAAAGCAACCATTTCCTCATCCACTATTTTCCGCTTCTTGGAGAGAAGCTCCTTCATAAACCGTGCATAAGATGGCATGTGTTCCAAGGCTTCCTCAAATGGAATGTTAATTTGAAGTTTGCGGAAGACATCAAGGAACTTCCTGAACTGTTTGTCTTGTAGAGGCTGCTTCAATCTTTCAGGATATGGTACCTTCATGTAAGGCAGGAGGTCTTTGGGTTCAACCCACTTCTTTCTTCGGAACTCTTCATCTTCAAGTTTTAACCTTCCCCCTTGCTCCGGTGCCTTGTCGCTCTCCAACTCCTCTTTCTTAGGTTGCTCTTCCTCAACATGTGGTTGTTCCGAGGCCTCAACTTCCTGAGAACTAGTTGCACCCCTGTTAGATCCCAACGCCCTACCGCTTCTAGTTGCTATGGCATTGCATTGGTTCTTTGGGTTGTTCTCTGTATCACCTGGGAAAGTGTCTGGGAGACGCTCGTGTAGTTGCTTTGCGATCTGAGCTATCTACGTCTCTTGATTCTGAATTGCCGCCCCTGTATGAGTTGCCAACTTGTCAATGGTTGTGCTTGTATTGATTGACAACTTCTCAATTGCCGCATTCGTCTTTTCTATAGCCAACTCCCAAGGTTGCCTTCCACTATCTGTTGTTTGCAAATGATTAGTCCCTGGAAAAGCCTGATGAGTATTGTGTTGATGGATTCCATAGTTTGGCCTCTGATACTGTTGAGGTTGTTGTTGCCAATTCTGTTGAGGTTGTTGTTGCCCGGCCAGACCACCACTATCATTACTCCAAGCGAAACCCGGATGGTCTCTCCTCATATAACCCTAATTCTGATTCTAACTGTAATCATTCTGTCTGTTCCTCTTATAGTTGTTCTGGGGCACGCTGTCATAGAAATTGTGGCATGAGTCCACATGTTCCTGAGAGAAGTTGAACGGACAACTCTGAATGTCATGATCTCCATTACAATTATCACAACTCGGAGGCATTCCTTCATGTATCACATTAACCCTTTTGTTCCCGGACAATGACGCATTCTGCATCTTCAACAGTTTATTCTGCTCTAGAATGGCTTCTATTGTTGCAGCACTGACTCCACTTGAGGTACCCCTACCACGATTGTAATCATTGTACGACACCTTCTCAAATAACGTCCATCCATCCTCAGCTGATAAATAAGAGAAAGAACCTCCCGCTGCGGCATCACAATTCATCTGGTAGCGTCCCCTTAACCTGTTAAAGAAATGTTGAACCTTGGAGACCGGGTCAAAGAAAGCCGAAGGACACCTTCTCAAGAGCACATTATACCTCTCCCAAGCTTCATTATAAGATTCATCTTCTGTCTGCCTGAAAGATGTAACGGCTACTCTTGCTTGTGCCGCTTTCTGAGGAGGAAAATATTTAGTGAGGAACTTTTGGGCCATTTGCTCCCATGTTCTGATACTGTTGCGATCCAAGCTGTCAAACCAATCGCGAGTGACATCTCTAAGAGTGAAGGGGAATAGTCGCAAGTGAAACTCATCTTGAGAAACACCTCTTGTCCTCTGCAAGTCACAAGTCACAAGCTTCAAGGAAGTGAGTGATGTGTCTATGAGGGTCTTGTTTGCCACTCCCATCAAACTGATTCTCACAGATCTGGGCTATGACACATCCTTCCACTCTGAAGGAATCTGTATTGAGGTTGCCCCTTACAATAGAAGAAGCACAATCCTCCAAATTGGGTAGATTGTACTCGAAGAGAGGCTTGTAACGAGGAGGAGGAGGGGGAGGGTTTTCTTCGGCCGTCCTCTCAAAATTAATTGCTTCAAGCCTCTTTCGTTAAAAGCATGCTGAGTATTGCGTTGATGGATTCCATAGTTTGGCCTCTGATTCTGTTGAGGTTGTTTTTGCCAATTCTGTTGAAGTTGTTGTTGCCCGGCCAGACCACCACTAGCATTACTCCAAGCGAAACCCGGATGGTCTCTCCTCATATAACCCCTATTCTGATTCTGACTGTAATCATTCTGTCTATTCCTCTGATAGTTGTTCTGGGGCACGCTGTCATAGAAATTGTGGCATGAGTCCACATGTTCCTGAGAGAAGTTGAACGGACAACTCTGAATGCCATGATCTCCATTACAATTATCACAACTCGGAGGCATTCCTTCGTGTATCACATTAACCCTTTTGTTCCCGGACAATGACGCATTCTGCATCTTCAACAGTTTATTCTGCTCTAGAATGGCTTCTACTGTTGCAGCACTGACTCCGCTTGATGTACCCCTACCACGGTTGTAATCATTGTACGACATCTTCTCCAATAACGCCCATCCATCCTCAGCTGATAAATAAGAGATAGAACCGGCCACTGCGGCATCACAATTCATCTGGTAGCGCCCCCTTAACCCGTTAAAGAAATGTTGAACCTTGGAGATCTGGTCAAAGAAAGCCGAAGGACACCTTCTCAAGAGCACATTATACCTCTCCCAAGCTTCATTATAAGATTCATCTTCTGTCTGCCTGAAAGATGTAACGGCTACTCTTGCTTGTGCCGCTTTCTGAGGAGGAAAATATTTAGTGAGGAACTTTTGGGCCATTTGCTTCCATGTTCTAATACTGTTGCGATCCAAGCTGTCAAACCAATCGCGAGTGACATCCCTAAGAGAGAGGGGGAATAGCCGCAAGCGAAACTCATCTTGAGAAACACCTCTTGTCCTCTGCAAGTCACAAGCTTCAAGGAAGTGAGTGATGTGTCTATGAAGATCTTGTTTGCCACTCCCATCAAACTGATTCTCACGGATCTGGGCTGTGACACATCCTTCCACTCTGAAGGAATCTGTATTGAGGTTGCCCCTCACAAAAGAAGAAGCACAATCCTCCAAATTGGGTAGATTGTACTCGAATAGAGGCTTATAATGAGGAGGAGGAGGAGGAGGGTTTTCTTCGGCCATCCTCTCAAAATTAATTGCTTCAAGCCTCTTTCGTTCTTTGGCTTCTTTCCTTAATCGCCTCTCGGTCCCGGTGATCTCCGAATCAAATAGCAAGTCCTCTTGTGAAAGGGTACCTAGCATACAAAAACTAGGCAAGACCAAGTGGAATCAAAGAAATAGAGAGAAATAATGGTAAATAAATAACAGAAAATAAAAATAAAAACAGCTTAACCAAATAATCAAACTTCCCAAAAATTAGGAAAATTGGTTGTGCCAAACCTCGGTAACGGCGCCAAAAACTTGTTGAGTCACCGGCAAGTGTACCGGGTCGTCGTAAGTAATAAAACACGGTAAGTGATTACCGAGGTCGGACACAGGGATTGGACTACCAATTCGACCAATTCACGAGAAATTCAATACGTTTGACCAAGTAAAAGCAAGTGGTTGAGAAAGGAGAGAAAATAGGATCGCAATTCAAATCGACAATTCAAATAGAGATTTAGTATTTAAATCTGAAATTAAACGTCTAAGGTCACAAATCCACCTACCCAATCATGCATAGTACCCAAGTGATGATGATTCCCTCCCTAAGTTCAATTACAATGTCAACCAAGACCCCCAAATTTTCCTAATGACACTCTCGTGCTCAATAGGACGTATTCAACAATTGAGTTAATTACTTACTAGGTCTCATAACCCAATCATCAAACTCTATTAAATCTTGATCCCTATAAGGTTGAACTGATCTCCTACTCACTCTCGTGCAATATTCAATCAATGATCCCAATTCAAGTTCTAAACGTGAATTGCCTATTAAGACTCATCACGTTAACTAGTCAATCACGCATGCATATGATCAACGCAATAAATTCAGAATTGGAAAATATGAATTGAGATAAAGGAGAGAAACATACATCACATTGAACTACACCGCCATGGGTGGTTTCATTGATCCCTTAGACAAGGGGATTAACTCCTCATGTTTGTAACAAGACATAAACAATTGGAGTTCATCATGATTGTACAATAAGAAAAGAAAATAGGGAGACACAGCTCCAGAGAATCTCAAAAATGATCTAAAAACAAGTGGTTGACAAAAGGCTTTTCAATCTGACCTAAAACAGCCTATAAATAGGGGTTCTGGTTCGCGCCCACTCGCGGGGCGAGCAAGCTCTCGCGAGGCGAATTTCAGTTTTGGCTCCATCTTGATTTGAATGTTCGCGATGCGAGATGGTGATTTGCGGGGCGAGACAGAGAGGTTGACATTTCTAGCACAGTCAGGCCTTTAGGCTCGCGAGGCGAGGTGGTGATTCGCGGGGCGAGACAGAAAGGGTGACTGTTACTGTTCAGGCTGGTCTTCAGGCTTGCGAGGCGAGCTCCTGTTTCACGAGGCGAAACTTTTAGAATTGCTTTTCCACTGTTTTCTTCATTTTCCTTGACTCTTAGAGCTTCACTTTTAACCTGAAACAACAAAAGAAAACAAAAAGCATAATTCTACTCAAAATAGACTAAAAACTACTAAAAACGCATAAAACGAGTCAAAGTCTAACTTAGGAACAAAACACGGCCAATTTGGGAGATTAGCGAGGTTGACTCGCCCAATTAGGCACAAAATCTACCCCTTTTCTAGCTGGAAACTAGATGAGCCAGAGGCTTATCAACGACGACGCCTCGACGGATCTTCTTGGACGGAGGACGGCGCGACTTCGACAAGGATGAAGGACTATGGAGGAGCCTGATCACAAAGCATAACTTTCTGGTGGTCTTGTCATGACTCACAACAGAGGAGCGACGGGCCAAGGACGCCAACGGTCTGGTCACGGCTGTGTCCATATGTGAGCCAGCGGCGGAAACCCTAGGCTAGGCTGAGACAAGCGTGAGATGGTGAGAAGATAGTCATGTGTGAAATGACTGAGAAGAGAGAGTGACCAAAGTTAGATTAGGTCACGATTTGGGGGAAAATAAGGATGACCGGGTCGGGTACTCAAGTACTCGGTTTCAAAAATTAAAATCCAATACCCGAACCAAACCCATTGGCTCGGTTCGGTTTTTACATGAACCAATTAACTTTGGTTTTTTAAGTGTTGGTTTGGTTAGGGTTGGTCGGGTTTACCCGGTCCACTTACACCCCTACCCTCACAAGTGCAGCTGCTGCCTCGATCACCATGAAGCTCCCTGGTGCTCCGAAATTTGCCATGAACACATGGACAGAGTCCCGACAATGTCATAAACCCTAATCTTGCAAAAGTTTCACAGATAAAGCAAGATTCACAAAACAAGGTACAGAGCCATGCATGGAGAAGAAGAAAAGATAATGGGGGTAGGTGGCAGCACTGGGCGCTCGAGCGCCCCTACCCCAGTGCTTGAATGCTGGCTCTGCCATGCTGGAGCGCTGCATGCTGCTCAGCCACGTGTCATCCATTTTGAACCTGTTGCCACATGTCACTCCACCCAGAACGCTTGAACGTCGATCATGCAGTGTTTGAGCGTTCTCACTGATGTCGGTTACCGGATTTTGCGCTTTTCGATGCACTGAGTCTGTCTTAAGTCCGATTGACCTCAAACTTGCTACACAGACTCATTAACACCTAAAAAATAAGATTAAGTCATCACGCACGCTTAATCCTAGTCTGATTCCTTAATCAAGAAAATGGGGTGTTACATTACTACCCCCTTAAAATAAATTTCGTCCCTGAAATTTAAATTAAGTCACCAGAAATGAATAACTGCGGATACCGTTGTTGCATGTCTGCTTCCCGTTCCCATGTGGTATCTACTGTAGCAGCATCTCAAACAACCTTTACCAATGGAATTTACTTTCTGTGAAGTTCGTTTATCCTCCGGTCCTCGATCCGTACAGGTAAAGTCTCGTACTCAAGATTATCTCTCATCTGGATTGATTCGGGCTCTATTACGTGCGATGGATCAGGATGGTATTTACGAAGCTGAGATAGATGGGAAAAATCATGGATATTTGAAAGATTGGGCGGTAAGCCTATTTGATAGGCTAGTGGACCAATTTGGCGAAGAATTTGAAAAGGTCCTATGAAAAGAGGCGTAAGCTTTCTAAATCTAATTGATCTGCCTATTCAAGGTCTTGGAGTGACCCTCATGAAAACATGGTCGCCTTCCTGGAATTCCAACGGCCTTCTTCTCTTATCACTGTAGCTTTTCTGCCTATTTATCGCCGCTTTCATCTTTTCCCAAATTTTCTTACTTGCTCAGTCATCTAGTGTACCACCTCCGGTCCAATCAACTGCCTCTCCCCAGCTTCATACCAACAGAGCGGTGTCCTACACTTCCTTCCATACAGTGCCTCGTATGGCGCCATGCCACTACTCGAATGGAAACTGTTATTGTACGTAAACTCAATCAGTGGAAGAAATTCATCCTAACTCTCTGTGTGTTCCAGCACACATGCTCTTAATAGATCTTCCCAAGACTGAATCCTGCTTTCCGATTGTCCATCCATCTAAGGATGATAAGACAAACTCATTCGTAACTTAGTTCCCAATGCACTGTTTAGGCTCTACCAAAACCTTGAAGTAAATCTCGGATTCCTGTCCAAAATTATACTCGCTGGCACACTATCCAATCTCACTACTTCTTTGATGTACAACTGGGTCAACTTTTCCAAAGAAAACTTCTTATTGATTGGCAACAAATGAGCACATTTCGTTAACCTATCAATGATCACCCAGATTTCATCATACTTCTTTTGTGTCCAAGGCTAACCCGACCCGAAGTCCATTTCAATGTTGTCCCACTTCCATTCTGGAACATATAAAGATTGCAGTAATCTCACTGGCTTCTGGTGTTCAATCTTTGCTTTCTGACACACCAAGCAGGACTGGACATATTCCGCTAGTTCTTTCTTCATTCCAGAACATTCTCTTCAAATCCTGGTATATCTTTGTGGCACCTGGATGAAAACTTAGCTTACTATTATGTGCTTCCTCCAAAATCATATTCTTAACTTTTCTATCCTCGGGCACACATATAGTCACACCAAACCTCAAGATTCCATCACTACCTCGCTTAAACTCCACATATTCTCCCGCTTCTATCTTCTGATTGACCTTTTGGAGATACTGGTCTTCTACTTGCTTCTTCAATACTAAGTCTAGGAATCCACTTGTTATAGGGATCATTCCCAAACTCATCTTATTCTGGGATAATTTCGTTATCCTAAGTTTAAGGTCTCTGAATTGCTCGATCAATTCCAACTCTTTGATCATCATAGGAGACACTTGCAAGGATTTCTGACTTAACGCCTCTATTACAACGTTCACTTTTCCAGGATGGTATTGGAGATCAAACTCATAATCCTTTATGAACTCCATCCATGTCCTCTGCCTCATGTTCATCTTCTTCCGATCAAACAAATACTTCAGACTCTTATGGTCGCTGAAAACTGTAAACTGAGCATCATACAGATAGTAGCTCCATATCTTCAATGCAAACACTATCGCGACTAACTCTAATTCATGGGTTGGGTAATTCCTCTTATGTACTCTTAATTGTCTAGAGTCATACGCCACTACTTTTCCATTCTGCATGAGAACACAACCCAGACCTTGATGTGATGCATCGCAGTACACATCAAATGGTGCTAATGGATTTGGCAAGACTAGCACTGGAGATGTTGTAAGCCTCTTTTTCAACTCCTGAAAACTAGCCTCGCACGCAACAGTCCATTCAAACGGTTTCCCTTTTCTTGTTAACCGCATCATCGACAACGTAATCTTCGAGAATCCTTAAATAAACCTTCTATAATACCTTACGAGTCGAAGAAAACTTCTGACTTTGGTCATCGTCTTAGGGCTTTCCCAATTCACCACTACTTTAACTTTTGCAGGATCTACAACTACACCGCCTTTGTTGATCGCATGCCCCAAAAATTGTACTTCGTCCAACTAGAACTAACACTTAGACAACTTGGCATAGAGTTATCTGTCCCTTAGCACTTGAAGTGCAATTCAAAAATGTACTGCATGTACCTCTCTACTCGAGGAGTAGATCATAATATCATCGACAAACTCCACGATGAATTTATCCCAGTACGGTCTGAAGATCAGATTCATGTAGTCCATTAACATGACTGGAGCATTTGTTACACCAAAAAGCGTAACAAAATACTCATAGTGACCATACCGACTTCTGAAAGCAGTCTTCGGTATATCATCTTCCTTCACTCGGATCTAATGGTATCCGGGCCTCAGATCTATCTTTGTGAACACAATTGCTCCCCGCAACTGATCCATAAGGTTGTCAATCCTCGGCAACGGGTATTTGTTCTTGATTGTTACCTTGTTTAGTTGCCGGTAATCCACACACAGCCTTGAACTTCCATCCTTCTTCCTTACAAACAACACCGGCGCTCCCCACGAAGAAACACTCGGCCGAATAAACTCTTTCTTAAGCATGTCATCAAGCTGCTTCTTAAGCTTTGTCAACTACACTGGGGACATTCGATAAGGTGCTATCGATATCAGTCTTGTCCATGGTATGAGGTCTATCGTAAACACTATCTCCCTTTTAGGTGGTAACCCTGGCACATCATCCAAGAAAACTTCTGAAAACTCGCATACGATAGGCAGTGCTTATGCTTTCGAAGACTCCTTGGCTTCTAAAGAAAACAACAATAGGCATTCCTTTGGTTGTCCTTCTCTCAATCTACTGTCATCGACTGGCAAAAGTCCAGATTGCATGAAAAAACGAAGGGTTTTATTTAAACAGTCAAGCACTACATGGTTAGCCGAAAGCCGAACCATGCTTAAGATAACATCAATCCGGTGCATAGGTATGTAGACAAGATCTACAACAAAAGTTCTATTCTCTATAACAATAGGACAATTACAACAAACAAAAAGGGTTATCAATGTATCTCCCATAGGGGTAGACACATTCAGATCGTATGGTAAAGATGAAACAAGTAATTTCAATGATCCATGCACTCTAAACAAATAAACGAATGTGTAGCCCCCGAATCAAACAACACAGATAAGAGCTTACCGAAAATGAGGTACTTACCCTATATCAGATCAGGCTCTCGTACGGATTCAGATCCCATCACGACAAAGAGTCTTCCGTTGGGTTAAGGTCTACCTCCTTGTTGATTCCCAGTCTGAGCTCTTGTTCCGACACCCTGAGATCTTCCACCTTGTTGTGGATCTTGAGTCCTCTCCGCATTGCCCTGAGTACAGAAACATGCAATGTGACCTGTACGTCCACACTGAAAACAGATCGCATTTTGGAACTGAGGACAATTCTTCATCAGATACGGTCCTCCACACTTGAAGCATGTCAGAAAACGTGAGACATTCTAGCTCGGACTTCCACCGCTTGTACCAACTGATTGCTGATTAGGGCAACTGTAAGGCTTGGCCCTTGAATGTAACGTTCCACATCTTCCTCTCTGGTTGAAACCTCCTCTAACAGGTCCACCACTTCGTTGTTGGGGCGGAACTGACTTGGCTCTATTAATACTTTCCAGAGTTGTTCACTTCTCTACCAAGTCTGGAAACTGATTCAATTCCAGTGATAGCATAGCCCTCTTCAGTTCAGGCCTCAACCCATCCTCTAACCTTATTCACACCCACTCTTCATCTGGATGAATCTGGTAGTATTGAGAAAACTTCAACAGATCTTCAAATCTGATGGCGTACTCTCCGACAGACATGTTGCCTTGCTTCTGGCTCATAAACTCTTTGTCTTTTTCATTTCTGACGCTTTTCGGGAAATACTTCTCTAGAAAGCACTCCCGAAACAACTCCCAGGTAATAACTTGCTCCTCAGCTACAAGCAGTCTCTACTTATTCCGCCACCTAGCTTTAACTGCCCCTACTAACATGAAAGCAGCATATGTGATGGCAGTCACTTCTCTGCCACCTCAGGATCATACTCTTCACCGAACTGAGGTGGATTACCTTTTATGATGGCAGTCATACCGCTTTCCATAGTTTCCTCTGCTACAACGGGCTATTGTTGTTGCCTCTCTTCCCTCTCCTCTTGCTTGCTCATGAACTGAGTATTTTGCTCAGTTTGTTGCAGTATGGCAGTTGCCAGCTCCCTCATCACCCTCATGGTCTCACCGGTTTCTGTAACACCCCATTTTCTCGCATCTTAACTGGTAATTATATTCTGTATTTTACCTGGGATCCAGAAAATGATTTTCTAGGAAAACAAAATCATAGTTGAAACCTTCTATATTGAAGGAAGTTACGGTGAAATTTTGGGTTTAAAATTCAGACGGAAACCGGTTTGCGTTTTTACTGACAGTATAGTTTTATACCCGTTGAACCCTAATTTGACCCGAAACTGAGAAATTCTAGATTTTATCATAATTTCATTGATAAAGTCTATTTCTAAAATTTTCGGACAAAATAAAATATTGTATTTTATTAGGGCGAATTTTAGCGAAAACAATCAAAAAACCCTAATCGGGTAAAACAACCGAGTTGGAAACGGATCTGCAAAGATATGCCAGAGGATAGGAGTGATGACTCAACTTGGACAAATCACCCTAATGAGTCACCTAGTGAGTCACCATAGTCATAATGACCATCGAACAAAATATCTAGATATTTTGAGCAAAATATCTAGAAATCCATGCGAAATGATCCTTTTGCCCTTAAGTTCTTATGATAATTACCAAATGACCAAAGGATGAAAATATCTCCTGGAAACATCTCCTTAAAATATCTCGTGAAAATATCTTGTGAAAATATCTAGTTTTCAAGCAAAATAACCAAAGTAGCGTTGGACCTTTTATGAACTTCATTCATGTCCGACAAATGTTTAGACAAGTTTGCCCTCCCTTCTACCATGTATTATTTCGGCTAAGCCCTCTTGGATGACCATCCTTTCACTTCATTCTAGATGATCATGTTGGTTATGAAGACACTAAGCATTTTAAGTTATTTTATATCCTAACCAAAAAACCATGGTTACTAGCTAAGGTTAATAACCAAGACAATATCAAATTGACTTCTCTTCCCTCAAGTGAGTACATAGCCACCTCCTCTCATCCACCTACCTTCACTTCATTTTAATGACTCACCATAGTCATAAATGCAAAATGGTGAATCACCATAATCATAAATGCAAAAGTGGTGAATCATCCTTCCTTGTCCATCAAGTTTAAGTGTTAATTTTCCATTTTCCCCTTTGCCCTTGAGAATTTCGACCAGCCCCTCTCATAACCCACTTCACCTTCATTTCATTTCATTCCATTTCAACTTAACACATTTTCAAGAGCAAACCATCATTTCCTTCCTTCCTAGCGAAATACAGCCACCACTTACCAAAAATCATCCATTCATTTGATTGAAAAAACAATATCATATTCTTTCTCCTCTAGGTGATTTGAACATTAGTTATGTCACATCATTTTCCAACTTATCAACTTGTTCATGAAGTAAAACTCCATCCTTTTCTTTCTTGAGAAATTCGGTCATCATCATATTTCACGATCCAAGAGCTTGCTTAGAAAACTAAGAGTAGATCCGTGATCCTCTCATCATTCTAAGCCTAAGTTATCTCACATAAAAGTCCCTTTAGAGCCTTCCTTGAAAATGGGTATTTCTTGCCTAAGAACTTCAACCACTTGATCATCCATTTTCTCACATGAAGTAAGGATTTCTTGTTATCTTCATGTTCAACCATTATAGCCAGACTCTTGTACATCATGATTTGACCAAAGCTCTGTTCTTTATTAGGTTTTGAGGGACAAAACAGTGAGGCCCCTTGATTTGGTTTAGCATCCATCTAGCTTGTTTTCAAGTGATCTACAAAAGGTATGATGGAGAATAAACTTCATCTACCTTATTGTGGGGATGTGTATGGTTTAATGCATTATTGTCTTGTTTTGAAACCCTAAGTGTGGGGTTATATGTGTATGTCCATATAAGAGGACTTTGTGTAATTATTGTGTTGTACATATGATGTGCTTGTGATTTGTGAGTTATATGCTTACATGATATATGTTTGTTTGGAAGCAATGCATGATTTGTCTTACTTGAACTTTGGTAGGAAAGTATGATTAATGTGCTAAGTATCATGCCATGATTTAGTGTATTGATATATGAATAAGTATGTGTGATTGTGAGTTTGTTAGTGAAGTGAAAATCTTCACTTTGTTATGGCTTGGTTTTGGCAAAGTATGATACAAATGTGATGAACAACTTGATCTTCGCAAACTATGAAATTCTAAGTTTGTTTAATGGCTTTAAAGAGTAACGAAATCAAGAAGAAAACAATTATTTGAAAAAATGTTTTCAAGGTTGTGAAAACTGACTTTTATGGTTTAAAGACCCCAAAAGTGATTTTATTTTGAGTTAAGTCTTGAGAGAACAAAAATCGAATTTTAGCGGACTTAAAAACAGAATTTTCAAAGAACTGGACGTGTAAAATGAGCTAAGGCATTAATTTCGGTCAAGACATATTTTGGACAGTTAGATACTATTTAAAGACCTAATTAAGTGTCCTAAGACTATAAAATGATTTTTGTACCATTAGGGTTAAAAATCGTTGAAAAGGAATTACTCGATTTTCAAACTTAGCGACGTTCGGTTAAGTTTTAGAGTTTTTGATAAAACCGTAACGTGAAGTTTGAAATCAGTATTTTAATACCTTAACATGGGTATTATAAATAGGAAAGTGAAACATTCAAGCAAAAGGATTATATTTTTGAAAATACGGAGTCTCGACCCTAAATACAATAAAAAGGGGTAAAACTGTCTTTTAAGTATTTAAAGAAATTTCGGGAAACTATTTTAAGAAGTTTGATACTAAGGTGACTAAGTTCAAATATTACTTTAAAATGTTTTGGTTTTAGATAAAGGTTTGGTTTTAAGTCAAAAAGGATTTTAGTCTTCAAAGAAGAGTATTTACCGTAAAATGCAAAACCTAAGTCATAAATGACTTAGTGAAAATATGAACTTGATGATTTATGACTTAAGGTGAAGCAAGACCATTTGTCATAAATTGTGGATAATTCAATATCCATACATCCATAAGACTTCATGGACTCAATAATTTGATTTCTTGGAAGCCAAGCAAAAGGCTCCACTAGAAAAGTGCAAAGAAATAAACGATTGGACTGTCGATCCAATTCCATAATATGTTAGGACTTGTAAGCAATTTACTTAAAACATCCTTACACAAACATGGAAAGTCTATTTGAGAACTGTGGTTCAGTGAAGGGCCGGTGATTCGGACCCAAGGATATCGTCTGTCTGAAATTGACATCAAATGGATTCTGGTGGAATCACGAGATTTATTCGGTGGATAGACAAATTGGACGTATTTCGGAAACTTTTCCAACCACATAGTTGATACTATGTTCGTTGAGGACGTTGTGCCTAGGAAGTCGAGCTTCCCGGTTGTAGAGGTTTCATAAAGAGCCTGATGTTTTACAGAGAGTTTGAGATCATATGTGATCGTGATTGTACGTACGTTATGATTTAAGCATTGTGTGCCTAGTATGCTAGCTGCACGTGGTGCCTGAGGTGGGTGGATGTGAAACCTATACTGACCATTTCCTTTCCAAAATGTCAATTAGCTCCGGAGTTAGGATCAAATATTCTTCGAAGTTGTGTAGGTATGGGACTATGCAGTTTCAGTCAGCTTTCTCTTTATTCTCGTGTCTCGGTGAACAGAACGTGTCCGGTACCCTTTGATAAGCTTACCGTTTATTTTGGTATTGTAAATCCTTGGAGTTTTGATCTGTGGACTGAGAATGGATGATGATATGGAGATATGTGTGCTGTAATATGTATGTGAGCTGTACCACTGCATGCAATCTTTATGTGTATGATGGATAGGGATCTCACCTCACTTTATGTGTTTTCTGGTCTTCTGCTTTATTTTATGTTCTTCAACAAAGATGGTAGAACTGCTTCACCATCATAACCAGCTTTTGATATGAGACGGACCGGTCATGAGGACGTATCTTTAGGGATCAGTATATGGGAGATGTGAGAGCTCAAACCCAATGTGATGATGTATCGTCCTAAGTTGTTATCGTTGTACAATAATGACGCCTCGTCATCGTTTTGTACTGGCCAGCATGACGAGTCCTTGTGTTTAAGAATAGTTTGTGGAGTTGCATCTCCAAGGTTATTTATGTTTTTATTGGTCATGTTATTTTAATGGCTTGGCTATTTCCGCCTTTTATTGTTGTTACCTTTTCATGACTTTTATCTTTTGAAAGAATTTATGAAAGTATTATGTACATACGAGGAATGTATGATTATGTACTGCTTATTTTCCCATTTCCTGGATGTATATGTCTTAGGCCTATTACTGGTTGGAAGATGTTAATAAATGATATGTATAGGTCGGACGAGGTATGTTAAGTACTACCTAATTTCTTATTTGCGAAAAGTAATAGGAAAAAATAAACCCATATCTTCAAAAAAATTATTTTCCACGTTAAACTATATTACGAAAATGTCACAGACAGTGTAGCGCTCGAGAAGGGTGTTACATTATTTGGTATCAGAGCTGGCTGAGTTTTTTTGTGCTTTGGGGTGTAGGTCTGTCGTTGTTTTTGTTGTATTTCTTTGGTTGTATTTTGTATTGTTTGGTGTTCTTAGTTCAATGGAGAACCAATGGTTGGAAGGATAATAACTTTAGTCTATCCTTGGTTATGTTTATGTTCTTCATGACGTTGTTCTGAAAGGAGACAACATTGTTTGCTCATCTTTCCATTACTATTTCTAATGGGAAACAATGTTGGAAAAAATATTGATGCCTTGTTTTCTCCCTGGTTATGGCTACCGTGCATTGATAGGAAATCATGGTTAGTCCTGGAACGAGTGGATCTGGCAATTGATAGTGTGATTTTACATGATATTTTCTATATACTTTTGCATGCATTTTTCATATTGATTAGGCATTCTTAGTTTGATTTTTATTAGATTTTTCCTTGTAACGGGTGAAGCGGTTTCTGTGTGTTGTTTTGCAGAAATTGAAGAAAAACTGTGCATATTTGGCTATAATGAAGCTTGGATGATTTTGGAGCTTGAAAAGAGAAGAAATTGAGCCAAGCAGAATTCTGGAGATTCGCCTCGCAAGACTGGATTCGCCTCGCGATCCTGAAAGATGACTGTGCCAGAAAATGCAAGCCTTTCTGGTTCGCCCCGCGAACCTTGGATTGCCTCGCGAGTATGGAAACCAGCGCCCAGCGCCAGAAACCAGCGCCCAGCGCCAGGAGGGGGCGCCCAGCGCCAGAAGCCAGCGCCCAGCGCCAAGGAGGCAGAGCATCAGACAGAGAGTGGTTTTGGGCGCCCAGCGCAGGCCAGGGGCGCCCAGCGCTGGCAGACGAGCAAAACCAGTATAAATTCTCGTTTCTGCGGTGGAACCGGGGAGTTTTTTGGAGAGTTAGAGAGTTTCTAGGTTTTGAGCCAGAGGCACTTGGAGGCTGCGGCTGGAAGAGGGTTCTAACCCTGAAGGGGATGTTTTCCTTGCTCTGGGACTGGAAGAAGATTGGAGGATCCTCCTATGGAGTTTGCTTCATCCCTTCTCTCTTTCTCTTTGTATTCTCTTTTTATGAGTAGTTAAATCCCTGTTGTTGGGATTAGATGTAACCAACTGATTATTATGTATTTATCTTGACTGATTATTCTGTGTTCATGTCTTCATATTAGTGATTAATTTTCTGTGCTTAATGCTTGTTGTGGCTAGCACCCCCATGACTCGATTTGTGTTTTGGTATGCAATGGGGACGTTCGTATCAGAACCGGAACTGAATTTAATCACCTAGTAACCCTTTCATCTAGGAATGGAGTTAGGTTTACTAGTAATCGCATGATCCCTAATATTAATGCAAATTCATTAATCTAGGACACCTAAGGAATTAGGGTCTATTAGTGGATTTTGGCTCTTGCCATCCGAGGAATCGGGGTTTGAGTAATTTAGTGGATTGATTTTAATATCTGAAGCATGAATGGGAGGTATCTAGTCCTGATATTGCATGAGATAGAGGTTTGGTGAAGTCTAGTCCCAACATATCTTTCTGCACTCCAAGTGTTTGTTAAAAGTCCCCAAAAAGACAAAAAGATTTTATTTCTTTTCTTTTGTTTGTTTTGATTTCTCTGTTTAGTCTAGATAGTTGCTGAGTTTGTGAATTGGTACTTGACATCCAATCCCCGTGGATACGATAACCGGTCTTACCACCGTATTACTTGCACGACTGGGTATACTTGCCTAGATTCGTCAACGGCAATGCGGTTAAGAATACTGACGAGATGATTGCATCTGTACAAGCTCTGCGGGAGCTAACAACCACCGTGGCATGCCAGAATGAGGAAATTTCCGAGAAGCGAGGACCAGCAGAGTTCTGCCATAGTAATCCACCTCAATTTGATGGCAATCTTAACCTGGAGAAAGCTGAGCTTTAGGTTAAGGAAATAGAAAGGAACTTTCAAATTATGGAATACCCTGATCATTGGAAGGTAGCTGGATTTTGGTGGAGAGAAACTTGCCAACTGCTAGTGGCAAGACATGAAGCGATTACCTGGATTGAATTTCGGAGCATATTTCTGGAGAAGTATGCTTCCACTGAAGTGAGTCTTGCAGAGGATGTAACACCCTGATTTTCGTATACGTTGTATTACCGATAAAGATATATTTATTTATATTTTTATCCGAGACCTAGAAAATGATTTTGGAGAAAACAAAATCATATCTAGAACATACTCTATAATTTTATACTGACAGTATAATTTTATCCATTACCGGTCTGCGTTTTTACTGACAGTATAATTTTATACTAGCAGAAAACCCTAGTTTGACTCGAAAATGAAAAATTGTAGATTTTTATATTATGTCCGTGAGGAAGTCTATTTTCCAAAGTTTTGCGCAAAAATAAAATATTAGATTTTATTCGGGTGAATTTTGGCGAAAAACGAACGGAAACCCTAATCGGGAAACCGACGGAGTCGAAAATGGAACTGTAGAGACGGAATCGGACACCAGAGGGGATGAATCATGGGATGAGTCACCACCATGACTCACCAAGCATTTATGGATCATTTAATGAATGTAATTATGTCTTTTAAGGTAAAAAGACCAAATGCCCCCAAGCTTTCATGGTTATAAACAAGACACATCTCCTCACTTTTAACAACTCATTTTACATGGTTGTAAACCTCCCACATCTCTCCAATTTCGTGCATCCACATCCAATAAACCATACCTATTTTATTTTACTTTCATTTCATCATTTTCCACTCAAAACCTAAATCAGGTAAACGACGGAGCTGAATACGGGATTTCCGGGACCCACTAATGGATGGGACAACGAGTCATGGATGACTCATGGGGGGTGAGTCACCTAGTGAGTCATGTTGTGAAACACCATGTAATAAATGATGTTAAGGTGTGAAAAGACGAAAATACCCTTAACCTAACCTATCTTAGCTAAATTTTAACCATGGTTAAGGCAAGTCATGTACAAATTGGCTTCTTCTTCCTATTTTGTCGTCCAAACTCAGACACACCCTTCAAACACCCATCCACTGTACATTTCATTCCTATCCATGATGATTACTAAGACTAGCTAGTTTATAATACTATATTTCTAACTTAACACATTTCTTTTTCTTCCAATTTTCATTCTTACTTGTTCTTCACCAAAAACACTAAGAACATCCTTTGTGTTCTTGATAAGTTCTTCATTTCTCCTCAAGATCTTGATCAAACTTCTTCATTACAAGGTGGGGAATATCTTTCTCATCATCTTAGCTTCATTTATCATGCATCAAATCTTCATTTCCATCAACTTTTCACAAATCTCTTTCTAGATCTAGAACTTCAAATAATTCTATAAAATTGTAGAAAGATCATTTTAATGTGAAACCAATTTATATGATCTTGATATGTATTATATTTTCATAATCTAAGAGCATGTAATCAAAATAATGTTCTTTCCTATTTTTCTTACAAGGGCCGAACCTATGCTTGAATGAGCAAATGAGCTTCTGTTCAATTTTTAACTTAGATGAGGTTGGATCTAAGCTATCTAGGGTTTCTATACTCTTAATCCACAATTAATTGCAAGTTTCATCAAGTTTTTCTCTATTTCAAGTCTTAGATCTATTTCTTCAAAAATCATGCAAAAATACTTGGAAAAATGTTTGATGAGTTATGACTCTTGTTTTCATCTCTCCTATACCTATACTTTCCTTATCCAAGAGCTTGAAATCAAAAGAAATTCCTAGCCTTATTTTACTCTCTTGACCGAAACCCTAACCCTAGAGGTTATAGGATTTTGTTTCATATATTTAACTTCTAGCAATTTATCTATTCTAGTTAATACTCTAGTAATTAGAATCCAAAAGATGGAATAGAGAAAATAACCCTAGCCCTATTTTGAATAGTTGGCCAAACCTAGCATGAATTGGTCATAGTTGGATCTTGTTTGATTTATTTGTGTTATGTTGTTTTGGTTAAAGGTTAACCATTAACCGTGGTAGAGTAAAGAGGATCGGAAAGTTCGGGACTTCGGTGATAAGCTTAGGTGGGGGAAAGATTCAAACTATCATCGGAATGGATAAGTAGTTTATAATATAATAATTGTGTAGGGCGACCTAAACCCTACTAGTGGTCGAGTAATCGACAAAACCAAAATCGTATTGGAATCTTTTCCGTAATACCAATGATGACTCGGGAATTGTAGGTTTATCGACATTAAGATAATGTTATAATATTTGAGGTATTCTACTGCATGTGATGTTTTATTTTGATGTTTGAATATTTTATGATTATTGTATTATGCATGATCTGCCTGGTTTGATAATATGTTTAGTTGACTTTTAAGTAAAGATATGTGTTGTTCTGGAGATGTTCATGTGGGTGAGAGAATGAAAGTGACTTAGAGGTGCATAGCCGAATTAAAGTATTTAATAGATGAGATATGACATGGAATGTGTATTGAGAATGTGTTGGAATGTTGGGGCACTAGGTTGTAATAGATGCGGGTTAGTGAGATTTATATGTATATGCATTGTTAGTCACAGCAGTGCGAGTGGAACACACGAGGTCAGGATATTCTATTTTGGGATATCGGATATTGAGGGTGAGTACCCTACGGATGTGGATGCCGAGGTAGACTACCGTAATACTCTTTAGTCTTTGACGCGTTCGAAAGTTATTGTCCCTGGACGGTTTTGGACTAATACTCTTTAGTCTTTGATGCATTCAAAAGTTATTGGCACTGGACCGTTTTGGACTAATACTCGTTTAGTCTTTAATGAGTTCTAAAGTTATTTACACTAGACCGTTCTGGACTACTGACTAACGTGATAGGAAAGAGATGCCCAAGTCAACATAAAGGTTTAGTTGCATGAGATTAAGGGTAGATGATGATATCGTAATTTGAGGATGATTGGTAGTTATGAGTGATATGTGCCTTTAACTGTTATTATATTATATGCTATGTATTCTTTTCTGCTTTTGATGATGGAACTGTTTCTTATCCCCTATTATTCTGTATTTTATTTTGTATGCTATGTATTCTTTTCTGCTATTATTCGGTGATATGTTGTATTTTATTTCTTATGTGATCGTACGAGAAGACCCTATGGAGGAGACTGTTACTGAGGAGTTGGATGGAACTCCTTATGAGATAGAAGCTGGAGGACGAGCTGTGGACCCGAGTGGTAGAATTTAGAGAGTTAAGGCCAGTGCGTCTTGTGAAACGTTTTATATTTTTCGCTGAGTATAATAGGTTGTATAAGTATGCACATGCACGGGATCCTACTGCTGGGATACCCTACACAGTGTTTTAGTAATATGATGCTTTAACAAATGATGTGTATGTATCTTATATATATATATATATATATATATATATATATATATATATATATATATATATATATATATATATATATATATATGGTGTGATACTTTAAATTTCATATGTTGCATGTTTACATTTAAGTTTTAATTTTTACGTATTTTCGAAATATACATTTAACATTAAGCACGCGATTAAGTAAATAATTAATAAGGTTTTAATTTAATGAAACAACAGGGCACGACGGGGTGTCTCAGAGGAGATTGAGTTCCTGCAGCGCGGACAAGAGGGTATGACAATCAGCGCGTATGCTGCTGAGTTGGAGGAGCTAATTAAGTTTAAAGAGTTATACTTAAAGGATTCCGATGAAGGGCGACAGTGTAAGAAACTAGAGGAAAATCTGAAGGTTGAAATGAGGAAGACAATCTTGCCATTGAAACACCTGCAATTTCATGCTTCGGTGGATAAGTTTCAATTCCCTCAAGATCTAAATGCGAGTCAAGGCAGAAAGGGAAATTTTGGACCTTTGAGGTTCAGAGATCACAAGAAGTTACAGGAGAACCCGTACGCAAGACCAATGCGGACACCGCCACAAGAGAAGTCTGTTGGTGGCAGCAGCGGGGGTTCTGGATCATCTGGGAATCTTTCCCAGAGGTGTAAGAGATATGGCATGGGCCATGCTACGAGAGACTATCGAATCAAAGTCATTATTTTCTTCAAGTGTGGGCAGCCCGTACACCTCTCCAGGGAGTGCGGGCAGTCCAAAGTGAAACCTTCTGAAAGTAAATGTAGGTCGCGAGGTCTAAGATAAGGATCTGTTTAAGGAGCATTGTACCGGGGGGGGGGGGGTAGTCCACAAACGTTAAAGTGTAAACCAGTGGTTAGTTATTAACAAGTGGAACTTTCACAATAAGTTGGGATGAAGTATCATAATCAGATGAGTACTTTTAAGTAAAATGTAACATAGAAAGTATATTTTAACTGTACTGTTCATTCACATGGAAAATCATTTGTAATTTCCTATGGTTGTGTCAAATACTATGTGTATTTGTCATTGTGTTGTCTATGATTTTGCCAGCTTGTTTTAAGTTGATTTAGTTCCATCATCACATCTTTTGTTGCCTATGTTTTATACGAAATGATCAGAGTTTGTATTCCTATGTTATTCTTTAATATAGTTATTCACAGTTTCACTAACTCGTCCTTGTTAGGGAAATCTGTTTGAATATTCCCTTACTGTCGAGATTTGTAAACTTGACCATTTGATTTTTCCACAAATGAGCACAACTGAGAAATGGAGTGATCTCATTCAGATCATAGCTTAATAACCTCTGTGGTTAAAGAGTTACAAATACACTGGCAGATGGAAATATTTGGTATTTTTTTCATTTTCCATTGCAAATGAATCAGAGTTACCTCGAGTGAGGGAACTCGTAAAATTTTATTGTTGCTCTCTTAAAGACTTACAAATGCACTGGCAGGTGGAAATATTTGGTATTTTATTGTGGCTTTACAACGCATTTTACATTCATGAACTTATTAAAGAGACTTTTTGCATATAGAATATCCTCCGTCTTTCTATTCATTCTACTTTATTCTTTCTTGTGAGAGTAAATCCTAGAGATTTCTTTTTCCTCTCCTTGAATATTCTTTGTTCAAATTCTGGGTTCTTGTTTTATCGTTGGTGTGTTAGAACCGTCACCGAGGATAGAGTCAGAGTTCTGTATCGTTCAGGTGTCAGAATCTATCTGATATCTATATACATGATTCTATTGAACGTTCGAATTATCCGAATGTACTTCGAGTCTTGAGAATCAAAAAGGAATTGCCTTGATTATCCTTCTCGTGTAGTCTCGCTAATACACTACAAGTCTGGAAGAGAGTCTAATCTATGAAGTACTTCACGTCACTTTCTAAGAAACGAGAATGATTCGCGGATGGAGCACGAGATAGAGGATCGGTATCCGTGTTTGTTTTCTTTAGATGAGTGAATTTCGGGGACGAAAATCTTTTTAGTGGGGTAGTGTTGTAACACCCCGTTTTCTCGCGTCTTAACTGGTAATTATATTCTGTATTTTACCAGGGATCCAGAAAATGATTTTTTAGGGAAAAAAATCATAGGTGAAACCTTCTATATTGAAGGAAGTTACGGCGGAATTTTGGGTTTAAAACAGAGACAAAAATCGGTCTGCGTTTTTACTGATAGTACAGTTTTATATCGACAGAAACCCTAATATGACCTGAAATTGAGAAATTCTAGATTTTATTATAATTTCATTGATAAAGTCAATTTCTAAAATTTTTGTACAAAAATAAAATATTATATTTTATTCGGGTGAATTTCGGTGAAAACAATCGAAAACCCTAATCAGGAAAACGAGAGATGGAAACGGATCTGCAAAGGTATGCCAGAGGATAGGAGTGATGACTCAACTTGGACAACTCACCCTAGTGAGTCACCATAGTCATAATGACCATCCAACAAAATATCTAGATATTTTGAGGAAAATGTTCAGAAATCCATGCGAAATGATCCTTTTGCCCTTAAGTTCTTTTGATAATTACCAAATGACCAAACAATGAAAATATCTCCTGGAAATATCGCCTAATTCTTGTCTGATTCCTTAATCAAATGGATTCTGATCCTCTCACGGCAAACACTCTCCCGTTGGCTTGAGGTATGCCTCCTTGTTGATACCCAGTCTGAGCTCTTGTTCCGATTCCCTGAGCTCTTCCACCTTGTTGTGGAGCTTGAGTCCTCTCTGCATTGCCCAGAGTACAGAATCGGGCAATATGAACGGTACTGAAAGCATATTGCATTCTGGAACCGAGAACAATTCTTCATCAGATGTGGTCCTCCAGACTTGAAGCATGTCAGGAATACTGACGCATTCTTGCTCGAACTTCCACCACTTGTCCCCACAGTTTGTTGGTTAGGGCGATTGTAAGGCCTTGCCCTTGTCTAAAACCTTCCACCTCTGCCTCTCTGGTTAAAACCTCCTGTAACGGGTCCACCACTTCGTTGTTGTGGCTGAACTGACTTGGCTCTGTCATGACTCTCTAGAGCTGTGCATTTCCCCATTACGGCTGGAAACTAATTCAACTCCAGTGGTAGCATATCCCTCTTCAGTTCAAGCCTCAACCCATCCTCAAACCTTCTGCATACCCACTCTTGATTTGGATGGATTTGGTAGTACTGAGAAAACTTCAACAAAACTTCAAATCTAATGGCGTACTCTCTGACAGACATGTTGCCTTGCTTCAGGCTCATGAATTTTTCGCCCTTTCATTCTTGACACTTTTCGAGAAATGTTTCTCCAGAAAGCACTCCCGAAACAGCTCCTAGGTAATAACTTGCTCCTCATCTTCAAGCAGTCTCTGCTTATTCCGCCACCAAGCTTCACCTGCTCCTACCACAATGAATGCAACATATGTGACCTTTCGCTTCGAGACAAAGAATTTCTCTACCTCTTGCAGCCACTTCTCTGCCGCCTCTGGATCATATTCTTAACTGAACTGAGGTGGATTACCCTTCATGAAGGCAGTCAATCCGCTTTCCATAGTTTCCTCTGATGCAACGGGCTGTTGCTGCTGCCTCTCCTCCCTCTCCTCTTGCCTTCTCATGAACTGTGTATTCTGTTGAGTTTGTTGCAGTATAGCGGTTGTCAACTCCCTCATCACCCTCATGGTTTCACCGGTTTCACCACTATTGGTTGTTCCTGAAGAACTTCCTGGGTTATCGATAGCTGGGTTATCGACAACCCCGCCTCCATCAATTCTGGCCCTTCCACGACGTCCGTTTCCATGCAGCATTTTAACTTCCTGAAAAAGAACACATCAATACTCATCTGTAAGACATATATTTCAATACATAAACAAATACATCCACTATATATCTTACAAATGCAGGAAAAAGCCATCCTCATACTTTAGAAATAACTCGCGTATCGAACACTCTACCGTTTCTAAGCATAGCTGACATCTAATGTGGATTCAACTAACAACGTCGGTAATTATCCTAACCCCATAGACCTCATTCCTAATCAGACTTAGTCCCACAGTCTGGTTTATAACCGAACTGCTCCGATACCACCGAAATGAGACACCCTGATATCCCATTGAAGAACAATCCTAATTAATTATTACTTTATCCGTTTATTAGCATTAGCGTGCTTTATTACATGCTAAAATATTTTAAGTTTAGGGAAACGTGAACAAGAAAACTTAAAACGTTTAAAACATACACAACATAAGAAAAGATAAACGACACACACATGCATAATATATACAGAGTATCCATCTAGCACCATCGATCCCAACAGAAGGATCAGAAGCCTAACTTCTATTCAAACTGAGTAAAAGGACAGTAAACTGGTCACATAAAATATATACAAACCTATACAAACAGCATCTACCCGCCCGCCTCTCTCATAAATACATCAAAAATCAAAAGAAACTATGCTCTCAGAGGCTCTACCTAGCAGACGCTACCGATTGACCATATCACAGAAGACATGGGGGGGTCAAGAACTACCCTCGTCCTCAACAAAAGAATGACGATAGTCTTTGGCATCCCTGGTATAAATCTGGGGCTCCCATACCGACTCGTCGCTGCTGATAACGATCCTACGACGATGATAGCATGGCAACGTCTGAGTGCTCCTCCTCCTCCTCCTGCCCTTATAGACTCTGGCAACTCTATCCTGGACTACATACTTCTCCCACATGTTCCACCTATCGTCCGGGAACTCATGCCGACGTGGCGGATACCACATTCCTGTGAAAGGCAGTCATTGAGAAATCCGGTAAGATACAAGCATAGTGCATAAAGGTCCTCCTCCGAGACGGACATAGATGTTGATCGGGACGACGTAACACAATAAGAACTATGAGTGTTCGACCTGCCACCCACGGTCGTCATGAAATACGACATTAATGTCCCCTAGGATCTAGAACCTCGGTGGAACCATCTGCAGGCAGTGCATCTGATGATGCTCTGGTCCTATCGCCATCGGCGTATGGCCGCTGCTCATCTGATGAATCGAGACATACAAAGAAAGAGAAAGAAAAAAAAGAAGGGAGATAAGAATCTTGACACTACCATAAAATAGGGATAGGGAAAACATAGCAAAACATACTATCACACAATAGTCAACACATACAATAAACATCTCTCAAATCATACTGTAACAATCAACCTCGATTATCCAACTAGGATCAATCCTCTAAGGAGTCACACTCCTATTCATGTCGGACTATCTCTCACACTGAACCCCCGGAAATTCTCTTTCTCTCTTGCGCCTATCCGTCGCCCAGAGATTGTCAGTTAGTTTGTCCTGGTAACAGTTATGCTCGTCGTGACCAATAAGGGTGCTTCCCCCTATGAGCTCAACTCCAATAGGGGTACTTGGTCTCCTCGGAAGGTCCATCATAGACTGGAACACTAGGGGCCCAGACGTCGAGATAGTCGAGTACCAGCGGAGACCATGACACAATGGATGCAAACCATTGGCCACTATCGGTCATTCCAAACCCGGCTACATCCCCAAGATTTCCTGAACCGTCCCACTTGCATTCCGTACCGGCACCTGGGTACACCAACCTCGCATAAACCTAGTCACACGGCTCCCACTTTGGCAAATGTACAATGCAACACAAACCTAGGTTTACACCGATATTGCTACTCACTTACATGCATTACGATGCACTTTGCATCCATAACCTCAACTCGTTACCCATATATCGTTCTCATATCACATTCACAACTGTAGTACCCTCATGGTGTCAACTAGGGTTTCCAACAGCACAACAGACAATTAGACAACCTCAACGGCATCAACGCCAACATCATAATATCATCATCCTCAACATCAAATAATAACTTAACATTATCAATAACAACATAACATCAAGCATCATCATGCACCGCACGCGTCAACCAACATCATAACCATAAACAACATAAAACAGTAAAACAGACAACCTCAGCATATACACGTAAACCTAACATCGATAAGCATGTCGTAACTAAATCCCGTGTACCTTTCTAAAAGCATTTTTCATTAGGGATTTAATTATCGTAAGCTATTCGACAACTAGTAGGGTTTGGGGCACCCTACGTATACAACATAATACACTATACTATGCTTGCCTCCCCGGCGTGTCGGATACTTTCTCCCCACCTTAGACAGTCGTAACATAATTTCAATGCCTCGAAATCCACGCCCCTCCAAAGAGAACAGTTGTTGTCTCGATTAGAAACGAGCTCCCCGGTGCTCCAAAATATTCCCTGACCACGTGGATAAAGTCCTGACAATGTCATAAACCCTAATCTTGCAACAGTTTCACAAACAATGCCAGAATCAAAGCAAGATTCACAAAACAAGGTAAATGACAATGTCGACGTTCCGACGAGTTAAGGATTCGATCATTATCTCCAATGTTTGACAAATCGAAGGTATGTATATGACATGTTTATTGCCCTGAACACAGAGGAGTCGCCATCAATATTTTTTAAATTGGAATAAAAACATTGGAAAACCAAATTATTTAGGAAACTGGTCTTTAAAAAAGAGAGATTTGGATTCGGGAGTCTATTACGAGTAGGAGAGGTGTTAGTACCCTATGTCGCCGTTTTTAAAAACGGTACCTTAAGTTAATTGTGCAAAATAATTTTAATAATCTTTGAAAATATTTATTTCACCCTACCTTTTAAATTAAAAAAAAGATAAACACCACAAAAGGGGAAATTAAATTTTTCCTTGACAGAATGATTGATTCTGCTCCTAAGTATTTCCTGGTGCGATGGGAAACTCAAAGCCACGTAGTTCTTATAGAAAAGATTTGATTGGTTGGTTGATTTTAATTTTTGAAAAGAGGATTAAGGGTTAACAAGACGTTGCATCTCAGTTTACCCTGTTTAACAGAAGTTAATTTATTTTTATTATTTTTAAAGGCTTAGGATCATCGAGTTGTCATAACTCAGATGTCCTAAAAAGATAAGGGTTAACAAGATGTCGTATCTCAGATAACCCTTTTATTTTAAAAGAAATTAAATTTATTCTAATTTTAAAGGTTTAGGATCACCAAGTTGTTGCAACTTGGGTGTCCTAAAAATACAAGGATTAACAAGACGTCGCATCTCAGTTAATCCTTTTATTTTAAAATAAATATTTTTATTTTTTATTTTTTAAAAAAACTTAGAATCACCAAGTCGTCGCAACTCAGGTGTTCTAGAAAATACAAGGATTAGCAAGATGTCATATCTCAGCTCATCCTTTTTGTTTTTAAAATACTCAAGTTAATTTAATATGTTTTGTAGTAAATAAACATGTATAAGAATAATAAATAAGTAGATCGTCTCTCTCGTACATATTTCTGACAAATCTAAACAATTAATAATCTTTATTTATATTTTGATTTTTGATTTTTATGCCTTTTTTTATGATTTTTTGTCTTTTAAAAAATAAAAGAAAAGGTTGAGGTGAGTTACTACCCTATTTGGCTTGGGCCCAAATTTTATAACCTGGTGACATAAGGAAAGAGGCCTTGTAGTTTGCTCACAGCTTATATTTCATGATGATGGACCTCATTACATCATTGGCCCAGTCACAAAAACGTTTTAAAAAAATAGAATAAAATAAAATGAAACTGAACTCGGACCTAACAGATATGGCCCAAAACCATTTTTATGCTTTTTAAAGGTACAGTTTTTTTCGGCCCAATGGACAACCAGAAGAAAAATAAATAAATAAAAAAGGCTCAACCATTAATCAGACCCAAAAATAAATCCCCAATAAAAACATTAGTGACTAAAAAAAACAAAACCATTGTAACACAAGCCCAAGTAACAAACAAATCACATAATATATAAAACATAATAATAAATAAAAGGAACAAAGAAGCATATCTGAAGCTCTTAAGCTTCTCGCCCATCACCAACGCAGGGGACAAAAGAAGAGCTGTGGTGGCAGTCCGTGGAGCAGTGGTGCTCCAGGGTGGGTGCGTCTGAACGGCGCCGGCGGGGCGAAGCTAGACGGGCGTGGGGTATGGCACGACTGGGCGAAGCGGAGAGGTGTTTGGCTGCACGACGGCAAAGCTCGACGATGGTGACAGGTTCGTACGCGGTGGTTGACGGTGGAACAAGATGGATCCGTTGCGACAAGGTGGGAACAACAAGGTGGTTCTGTACAGATTTGATTCGGGTTGAACCACTTTGGATCTGGTTCGAGTCTTGGGATGGGTCACGAGGCGGAGTAGAAGCTTGGCGGTGGTGCTGTTGATAGAGACGGCGGAGGTGAACAGGAACCGACCCCGACGGAGCTGTGGTGGTCCGGCATGGAAGAGCTCAGTGGATCTCGTGGTTCCGGCTTCTGGTTCGTGGCGTTGAAGAAAGTGGGTCTTCTTTCTCAGATTTGTATTGTTGTTGTTAGTTTTTTTTTTCTTTTTTTTTCCTTTTAGTTGAGAATGAGTAAGAAGGGAATGAACTTCCCAGAGCAAGGAGTTCTACCATTTGATGAAAAGAAAACAATTCCTCTTTTTTTTTACCATTTTTGCTCTCAAATTTATCTACTTGCTGATGATCCCCCCCCTCTGTGAAATGTGGTGTGCCTATATATAGGGTGAGAAAAAAGATAGATCTGTTATTTTCTTTGAGAGGGGAGGACGAAAATTTTGTACAGATGGAGGTGCCAAGGAGTGGTGCTCCCACTACTCTGCTGGGCTGTTGCAGGTGTACGATTTGCTACCCCTTGTTTTGGAAAAAAAGTACAACAAAACAAAAGAAGGGTAACAAAAATAAAGCTGGTTCACACTTGAAGTGGAAGAGGACAGATAGAAACAATGGAGAGGGGAGAAAAGGACAAAGAATTAAAATTTATTTTTATATTGTTCAAATAAAAATCAGAAGTCCTTTTTTGTTGCTTTTCTTGTTTTGTTTTTGTTTTTGTTTATGGATTTGGATCATTTGGATAATGGGCCCAACAAATCACTTGCAACAATAAAAAGAAAAGGGGTTCATCTAAATCTTTAATGGGCCAAGAACAAAACACATTTTTTTTCTATTTGCAAAGTTTTTATTTTTTTTATTATTATTTCTTTTTATGTTTATTATATTTTCAAAACATTAATTAAAAAAACATCCGGGCAAAATTAGGTGTTCACAGATGCCCCTATTTACTTGTTTCTTATTAGATAGTAGTTGCAACCATAGTTAACCTATTATCGTTATAATAAACGAGTAAAGACATGAACTCCACTTTTGGTCGGGGTTCACTGACAAAAAATTCATAATTAAAAGAGCTTACGGGGTGGATTGCCTGTCAGAAGCTCGAACAGAAAGATAGAAAGCTTGCGGAGTAGGTTGTCCGCTGAAGCTTGAAAAGAAAGGTTAAAAGCTTATGTAGTCGGTTGTCCACTGAAGCTTGAAAGGAAAGGTAAAAAGCTTGCGGAGTCAGGTATCTGCTAAAGCTTGAAACAAAAGGATTAAAAGCTTGCGGAGTCTGTTATCCGCTGAAGCTTGAAAGGAAAGGTAAAAAGCTTGCGGTGCCGGGTATCCGCCGAAGCTTGAAAACAAAAAGATCTTATGGGGTATGGTTCCTGCCGAAAATAGAAAGCTTGCGGAGTCGGTTATATGCTGAAGCTTGAAAAGAAAGGTTAATAGCTTACGGAGTCGGTTGTCCGCTGAAGCTTGAAAGCAAAAAGGTTAAAAGCTTGCGGAGTCGGTTATCCGCTGAAGCTTGAAAGGAAAGGTAAAAAGCTTGCGGAGTCAGGTATCCACCGAAGCTTGAAAATAAAGAGATCTTATGGGGTATGGTACCCGCCGAAGCTTGACAGAAAAGATAGAAAGCTTGTGGAGTCGGCTATCCGCTGAAACTTGAAAAGAAAGGTTAAAAACTTGCGGAGTCGGTTATCCGCTGAAGCTTGAAAGGAAAGGTAAAAACTTATGATGTCTATACTTAAAATGTTAGATTTACGGGGCTTTGTGCTCACAAAAGATAAATAATTGAAATGTAATGAGATAATGCATGATGCCATAAATGTCCTCTATGCTTGATGAAAACCTCAGATGATTTCAATGCAACACAAGGAAAGGCTGTAATACATTAATATTTCTTATTTATTTTTTCATTTTGATTGTTTTTTTATTACCATTATCATCCTCAACCCCTTGAAGCGTTGATCACAGATAAGCTCTGAGATGACTAAAACAAGTCATGTCTTCATGGAGAATAAGGTCAAGCACTTCTGAAAGGATATGCTTGCTTTGCAATGATTGTCCCAATGGTTGATTTTAGCGTTCTTTCCCTTCTATAATTCCTCTTGTCAGTAGACCACGGTACCCTTTGTTGGGAGACCATCTTGTCCTTTACGGCCTTTTGAGACTTTCAAAGTAATTATAAATGCTTTTGAAGACATCAATACATGTTTCACATTTCAGTATATACTTATCATGATGAATGCACACACATAATTGACAAAAGTAAAGAGAAAGGGACAAGGGTAAAAAGAATTGGGAGTCAATGTCATTATGACAATGGAGTATGGAATTTCAAAAAGGTTGTGGAGTGGAATCACATCTCCTCAAGTGACATATCTTTCCATGAACAGTGTTAGTATCCCTCATACCATCTCGACTACTCATTAATCAAAGATATGAGAATGCTATCTGCCCAAGTCTTCATGCATCTAGCCCACCGATTGCCCCAGTTCATCAGCTTGACGACACTTCCCCCCCTTTTTTTTTCTTCTTTTTTTTACCTAGACCGCCTTTTTAGGTTTTCAGTCTAGAAGGTTACTCTAACTTTTGCCTAGACCGTCTATTCAGATTTTCAGTCTAGCGAGCTTTTTTTTTCTTCATTTCTTTCTTTCATTTTTTTTGAAGGGCGTTCAAGCATAATATTTTTTGACTGTGTCTGAGTTTACAGGGAGCAGTAGATCTTCACCATCCATCTTGGTGAGAATTAAAGCTCCTCCGGAGAAGGCCTTTTTCACAATGTAAGTTCCTTCGTAGTTCGGGGTCCACTTCCCTCGATGATCCTTTTGGATTGGTAGGATCTTTTTGAGCACTAGATCATCTTCCCGAAACTGCCGGGGGCGTACTTTCTTCTCGTAAGCTCTCATCAACCTTTTCAGGTACAATTGGCTGTGACACAGTGCTGCTAATCTCTTCTATTCAATGAGGTTCAATTGGTCGAGTCGATCTTGGACCCACGCAGTTTCTTCCAATTATGCCTCTCTCAACACCCTTAATGAGGGGATCTCTACGTCAATCGGGAGTACTGCCTCCATCACATAAACTAAAGAATACAGAGTTGCCCCTATCGAGGTGCTAATAGAAGTACGGTAGCCGTACAAAGCAAAAGGTAATATCTCATGCCAATCCTTATACGTCACAACCATCTTTTGAACAATCTTCTTAATATTTTTATTAGCTGCCTCAACTGCTCCGTTCATCTTTGGGCGGTACGGGGATGAATTGTGATATTTTATCTTGAAGTTTTTGCACATCTCCTTCATCATCTTGTTGTTCAAGTTGGTCGCATTATCTGTGACAATCTCACTCGGCAACCCATAACGACAAATTAACTCTCTTTTGACAAATTTGATCACGACATTCCTGGTCACATAGTCATATGATGCAGCCTCAACCCATTTTGTGAAATAATCAATGGCAATAAGAATGAAGCGATGACCGCTCGAGGTCTTTGGTTCGATTGGCCCGATCACATCCATTTCCCACATTAAGAACGGCCTGGGTGTCAACATGACATTCAAGGAAGATGGTGGCGCATGGACCTTATCAGCATATATCTGACACTTATGGCACTTCTTCGGCGTAATTAAAGCAATCAGCCTCCATTGTCAACCAGTATTGGCCAGCCCTCAAGATTTTTCTTGTCATTGCATGACCGCTCGCGTGAGTCCCAAAAGATCCTTCATGTACATCCTCAATTATCTGTTTAGCTTCTTTCTCATCAAAGCATCTCAACAACACCATGTCATGGTTTCTTTTGTAAAGAATAACCCTATCTACATAGAAACCCATTGCTAGTCTTCTTAGAGTTCTTTTGTCATTTTCTGAAGCGCTCGGAGGGTATTCCCTTCTTTGGATGAAGCATTTGATGTCTTGGTACCACGGTTTTTGATCAGGCTCTTCCTCTATTACTTGACAATATGCAGGATGGTCACGACTTTCCATTTTGATTAGTGGTAGGTTCCTCTCATCACTTACTTTGAACATTGAGGTCAAGGTAGACTGCACATCAGCTAATTGGTTATCTTCTCGAGATATATGATGAAATGTGACCTCATCAAACTACTCGATCAAACCTTTGATGTAATCATGATACGGGATTAACTTGGCATCTCGGGTTTCCCATTCCTCTCTTAGCTGATGGATGACTAATGCAGAATATCCATATACCTCCGATATTCTTGCCTTTGATTCAATTGCTTTGTCAGGGATCCCTAGTGCGCAAGCTTCATATTCGGCTATATTGTTTGTACAATCGAAGCAAAGCCTTGCGGTGACATGGAATTAATCTTTTTTCGGTGAGATTAAGATTGCCCTGATTCCATGCCCCACTGCATTGGAAGCTCCATCAAATAACAAAGTCGACTTTTCTTTTTCTGGTGATTTCTCGCGATCAGACAAAGCCATTATATCTTCATCTAGGAAATCGCATTGCATCGATCCATAATCTTCTACTGGATGATTGGCTAGATATTCCGCAAGAGCGCTGCCTTTTACTGCTTTTTGGGTGACATAGACAATGTCATATTCTTATAACAGGACTTCCAGCGAGCAATTCTTCTAGTCAGAGCAGGCTTATCAAAGATATACTTGATTGGATCCATCTTGGACACCAACCAAGTAGTGTAACACAGTATGTAATGCCTCAAACGGTGAGCCGCCCATGCCAAAGCACATCAAGTGCATTCTAGCAGTGAGTAGTTGGCTTCACAACTGGTGAACTTCTTACTTAGATAATAGATGACATGTTCCTTTCTTCCCGACTCATCGTGTTGCCCAAGTACACAACCCATAGATTCGTCTAACACAATCAAATACATGATGAGAGGTCTTCTCGGCACTGGGGGAACCAACACTGGATGCTCTTATAGGTATTGTTTGATCTTCTCAAAGGCGTTTTGACAATCTTCATTCCATGTTACAGCCTGATTTTTGTGAAGCAATTTAAAGATTGGTTCACATGTCGCGGTTAGTTGGGAGATGAACTTGGCAATGTAGTTCAATCTTCCTAAAAACCCACGAACTTCTTTCTCCGTTCGAGGTGCTGGCATATCGATGGTTGATCGAACTTTTTCAGGATCAACCTCTATTCCTCTTTGACTAACAATGAACCTTAGAAGCTTGCCTGATTTCACTCCAAAAGTTCATTTGGCTGGATTCAGTCGGAGCTTAAACTTCCTTAATCGCTCAAAAAGCTTCTGCAGATTATCCACATAGTCATCTTCAGATCTGGAATTGGCGATCATATCATCTACATAAACTTCTATCTCTTTATGCATCATGTCATGGAACAAAGCCACCATAGCCCGCTGATATGTTGCCCACAAAGATTTTTCAATCCAAAATAGCACAGCCTTGTAGCAAAAGGTTCCCCACAAAGTGACAAATATGGTCTTCTCCATATCTTTAGGTGCCATCTTGATATGATTATATCTTGAGAATCCATCCATGAAACAAAATAATGCATGTTGGGTAGTATTATCTACAAGAACATCAATGTGAGGCAGAGGAAAGTCATCTTTTGGGCTAGCTCTGTTCAGATCTCGATAGTCAACACACATTCGAACCTTTCCATCTTTCTTGGGAACAAGAACGATATTAGCAACCCATTGAGGGTACTTTACAACTTCTAGGAAACCTGCATCCAGTTGCTTCTTGACCTCCTCCTTGATCTTTGAGGACATTTCCGCTTTCATCCTTCGTAGCTTCTGCTTTACTGGAGGACACTCCGGCTTTAATGGCAGTTTGTGTTCTGCTACACTAGGGTCTAGACCTGGAATGTCTTGGTACGACCATGCGAAAACATATTTATAATCCATCAACAACTTGATCAACCTACTTCGCTCTTTTTCTTTCAGGGAAATGCCAATCTTGACCTCTTTTTTATCATCTTCGGTTCCCAAATTGATTAGTTCCCTCGGCTCTTCGTGGGGTCGAATTTCCCTGACTTATTGTTCTCCAGAAAGCACTCCCGAAACAGCTCCTAGGTAATAACTTGCTCCTCATCTTCAAGCAGTCTCTGCTTATTCCGCCACCAAGCTTCACCTGCTCCTACCACAATGAATGCAACATATGTGACCTTTCGCTTCGAGACAAAGAATTTCTCTACCTCTTGCAGCCACTTCTCTGCCACCTCTGGATCATATTCTTAACTGAACTGAGGTGGATTACCCTTCATGAAGGCAGTCAATCCGCTTTCCATAGTTTCCTCTGATGCAACGGGCTGTTGCTGCTGCCTCTCCTCCCTCTCCTCTTGCCTTCTCATGAACTGTGTATTCTGTTGAGTTTGTTGCAGTATAGCGGTTGTCAACTCCCTCATCACCCTCATGGTTTCACCGGTTTCACCACTATTGGTTGTTCCTGAAGAACTTCCTGGGTTATCGATAGCTGGGTTATCGACAACCCCGCCTCCATCAATTCTGGCCCTTCCACGACGTCCGTTTCCATGCAGCATTTTAACTTCCTGAAAAAGAACACATCAATACTCATCTGTAAGACATATATTTCAATACATAAACAAATACATCCACTATATATCTTACAAATGCAGGAAAAAGCCATCCTCATACTTTAGAAATAACTCGCGTATCGAACACTCTACCGTTTCTAAGCATAGCTGACATCTAATGTGGATTCAACTAACAACGTCGGTAATTATCCTAACCCCATAGACCTCATTCCTAATCAGACTTAGTCCCACAGTCTGGTTTATAACCGAACTGCTCCGATACCACCGAAATGAGACACCCTGATATCCCATTGAAGAACAATCCTAATTAATTATTACTTTATCCGTTTATTAGCATTAGCGTGCTTTATTACATGCTAAAATATTTTAAGTTTAGGGAAACGTGAACAAGAAAACTTAAAACGTTTAAAACATACACAACATAAGAAAAGATAAACGACACACACATGCATAATATATACAGAGTATCCATCTAGCACCATCGATCCCAACAGAAGGATCAGAAGCCTAACTTCTATTCAAACTGAGTAAAAGGACAAGAACTGGTCACATAAAATATATACAAACCTATACAAACAAAGCATCTACCCGCCCGCCTCTCTCATAAATACATCAAAAATCAAAAGAAACTATGCTCTCGGAGGCTCTACCTAGCAGACGCTACCGATTGACCATATCACGAAGACATGGGGGGTCAAGAACTACCCTCGTCCTCAACAAAAGAATGACGATAGTCTTTGGCATCCCCGGTATAAATCCGGGGCTCCCATACCGACTGCCGCCGCCGATAACGATCCTACGGACGATGATAGCATGGCAACGCCTCGAGTGCTCCTCCTCCTCCTCCCCGCCCTTATAGACTCCGGGCAACTCTATCCTGGACTACATACTTCTCCCACATGTTCCACCTATCGTCCGGGAACTCATGCCGACGTGGCGGATACCACATTCCTGTGAAAGGCAGTCATTGAGAAATCCGGTAAGATACAAGCATAGTGCATAAAGGTCCTCCTCCGAGACGGACATAGATGTTGATCGGGACGACGTAACACAATAAGAACTATGAGTGTTCGACCTGCCACCCACGGTCGTCATGAAATACGACATTAATGTCCCCTAGGATCTAGAACCTCGGTGGAACCATCTGCAGGCAGTGCATCTGATGATGCTCTGGTCCTATCGCCATCGGCGTATGGCCGCTGCTCATCTGATGAATCGAGACATACAAAGAAAGAGAAAGAAAAAAAAGAAGGGAGATAAGAATCTTGACACTACCATAAAATAGGGATAGGGAAAACATAGCAAAACATACTATCACACAATAGTCAACACATACAATAAACATCTCTCAAATCATACTGTAACAATCAACCTCGATTATCCAACTAGGATCAATCCTCTAAGGAGTCACACTCCTATTCATGTCGGACTATCTCTCACACTGAACCCCCGGAAATTCTCTTTCTCTCTTGCGCCTATCCGTCGCCCAGAGATTGTCAGTTAGTTTGTCCTGGTAACAGTTATGCTCGTCGTGACCAATAAGGGTGCTTCCCCCTATGAGCTCAACTCCAATAGGGGTACTTGGTCTCCTCGGAAGGTCCATCATAGACTGGAACACTAGGGGCCCAGACGTCGAGATAGTCGAGTACCAGCGGAGACCATGACACAATGGATGCAAACCATTGGCCACTATCGGTCATTCCAAACCCGGCTACATCCCCAAGATTTCCTGAACCGTCCCACTTGCATTCCGTACCGGCACCTGGGTACACCAACCTCGCATAAACCTAGTCACACGGCTCCCACTTTGGCAAATGTACAATGCAACACAAACCTAGGTTTACACCGATATTGCTACTCACTTACATGCATTACGATGCACTTTGCATCCATAACCTCAACTCGTTACCCATATATCGTTCTCATATCACATTCACAACTGTAGTACCCTCATGGTGTCAACTAGGGTTTCCAACAGCACAACAGACAATTAGACAACCTCAACGGCATCAACGCCAACATCATAATATCATCATCCTCAACATCAAATAATAACTTAACATTATCAATAACAACATAACATCAAGCATCATCATGCACCGCACGCGTCAACCAACATCATAACCATAAACAACATAAAACAGTAAAACAGACAACCTCAGCATATACACGTAAACCTAACATCGATAAGCATGTCGTAACTAAATCCCGTGTACCTTTCTAAAAGCATTTTTCATTAGGGATTTAATTATCGTAAGCTATTCGACAACTAGTAGGGTTTGGGGCACCCTACGTATACAACATAATACACTATACTATGCTTGCCTCCCCGGCGTGTCGGATACTTTCTCCCCACCTTAGACAGTCGTAACATAATTTCAATGCCTCGAAATCCACGCCCCTCCAAAGAGAACAGTTGTTGTCTCGATTAGAAACGAGCTCCCCGGTGCTCCAAAATATTCCCTGACCACGTGGATAAAGTCCTGACAATGTCATAAACCCTAATCTTGCAACAGTTTCACAAACAATGCCAGAATCAAAGCAAGATTCACAAAACAAGGTAAATGACAATGTCGACGTTCCGACGAGTTAAGGATTCGATCATTATCTCCAATGTTTGACAAATCGAAGGTATGTATATGACATGTTTATTGCCCTGAACACAGAGGAGTCGCCATCAATATTTTTTAAATTGGAATAAAAACATTGGAAAACCAAATTATTTAGGAAACTGGTCTTTAAAAAAGAGAGATTTGGATTCGGGAGTCTATTACGAGTAGGAGAGGTGTTAGCACCCTATGTCGCCGGTTTAAAAAACGGTACCTTAAGTTAATTGTGCAAAATAATTTTAATAATCTTTGAAAATATTTATTTCACCCTACCTTTTAAATTAAAAAAAAGATAAACACCACAAAAGGGGAAATTAAATTTTTCCTTGACAGAATGATTGATTCTGCTCCTAAGTATTTCCTGGTGCGATGGGAAACTCAAAGCCACGTAGTTCTTATAGAAAAGATTTGATTGGTTGGTTGATTTTAATTTTTGAAAAGAGGATTAAGGGTTAACAAGACGTTGCATCTCAGTTTACCCTGTTTAACAGAAGTTAATTTATTTTTATTATTTTTAAAGGCTTAGGATCATCGAGTTGTCATAACTCAGATGTCCTAAAAAGATAAGGGTTAACAAGATGTCGTATCTCAGATAACCCTTTTATTTTAAAAGAAATTAAATTTATTCTAATTTTAAAGGTTTAGGATCACCAAGTTGTTGCAACTTGGGTGTCCTAAAAATACAAGGATTAACAAGACGTCGCATCTCAGTTAATCCTTTTATTTTAAAATAAATATTTTTATTTTTATTTTTAAAAAAAACTTAGAATCACCAAGTCGTCGCAACTCAGGTGTTCTAGAAAATACAAGGATTAGCAAGATGTCATATCTCAGCTCATCCTTTTTGTTTTTAAAATACTCAAGTTAATTTAATATGTTTTGTAGTAAATAAACATGTATAAGAATAATAAATAAGTAGATCGTCTCTCTCGTACATATTTCTGACAAATCTAAACAATTAATAATCTTTATTTATATTTTGATTTTTGATTTTTATGCCTTTTTTTATGATTTTTTGTCTTTTAAAAAATAAAAGAAAAGGTTGAGGTGAGTTACTACCCTATTTGGCTTGGGCCCAAATTTTATAACCTGGTGACATAAGGAAAGAGGCCTTGTAGTTTGCTCACAGCTTATATTTCATGATGATGGACCTCATTACATCATTGGCCCAGTCACAAAAACGTTTTAAAAAAATAGAATAAAATAAAATGAAACTGAACTCGGACCTAACAGATATGGCCCAAAACCATTTTTATGCTTTTTAAAGGTACAGTTTTTTTCGGCCCAATGGACAACCAGAAGAAAAATAAATAAATAAAAAAGGCTCAACCATTAATCAGACCCAAAAATAAATCCCCAATAAAAACATTAGTGACTAAAAAAAACAAAACCATTGTAACACAAGCCCAAGTAACAAACAAATCACATAATATATAAAACATAATAATAAATAAAAGGAACAAAGAAGCATATCTGAAGCTCTTAAGCTTCTCGCCCATCACCAACGCAGGGGACAAAAGAAGAGCTGTGGTGGCAGTCCGTGGAGCAGTGGTGCTCCAGGGTGGGTGCGTCTGAACGGCGCCGGCGGGGCGAAGCTAGACGGGCGTGGGGTATGGCACGACTGGGCGAAGCGGAGAGGTGTTTGGCTGCACGACGGCAAAGCTCGACGATGGTGACAGGTTCGTACGCGGTGGTTGACGGTGGAACAAGATGGATCCGTTGCGACAAGGTGGGAACAACAGTGGTTCTGTACAGATTTGATTCGGGTTGAACCACTTTGGATCTGGTTCGAGTCTTGGGATGGGTCACGAGGCGGAGTAGAAGCTTGGCGGTGGTGCTGTTGATAGAGACGGCGGAGGTGAACAGGAACCGACCCCGACGGAGCTGTGGTGGTCCGGCATGGAAGAGCTCAGTGGATCTCGTGGTTCCGGCTTCTGGTTCGTGGCGTTGAAGAAAGTGGGTCTTCTTTCTCAGATTTGTATTGTTGTTGTTAGTTTTTTTTTTCTTTTTTTTTCCTTTTAGTTGAGAATGAGTAAGAAGGGAATGAACTTCACAGAGCAAGGAGTTCTACCATTTGATGAAAAGAAAACAATTCCTCTTTTTTTTTACCATTTTTGCTCTCAAATTTATCTACTTGCTGATGATCCCCCCCCCCCCTCTGTGAAATGTGGTGTGCCTATATATAGGGTGAGAAAAAAGATAGATCTGTTATTTTCTTTGAGAGGGGAGGACGAAAATTTTGTACAGATGGAGGTGCCAAGGAGTGGTGCTCCCACTACTCTGCTGGGCTGTTGCAGGTGTACGATTTGCTACCCCTTGTTTTGGAAAAAAAGTACAACAAAACAAAAGAAGGGTAACAAAAATAAAGCTGGTTCACACTTGAAGTGGAAGAGGACAGATAGAAACAATGGAGAGGGGAGAAAAGGACAAAGAATTAAAATTTATTTTTATATTGTTCAAATAAAAATCAGAAGTCCTTTTTTGTTGCTTTTCTTGTTTTGTTTTTGTTTTTGTTTATGGATTTGGATCATTTGGATAATGGGCCCAACAAATCACTTGCAACAATAAAAAGAAAAGGGGTTCATCTAAATCTTTAATGGGCCAAGAACAAAACACATTTTTTTTCTATTTGCAAAGTTTTTATTTTTTTTATTATTATTTCTTTTTATGTTTATTATATTTTCAAAACATTAATTAAAAAAACATCCGGGCAAAATTAGGTGTTCACAGATGCCCCTATTTACTTGTTTCTTATTAGATAGTAGTTGCAACCATAGTTAACCTATTATCGTTATAATAAACGAGTAAAGACATGAACTCCACTTTTGGTCGGGGTTCACTGACAAAAAATTCATAATTCAAAGAGCTTACGGGGTGGATTGCCTGTCAGAAGCTCGAACAGAAAGATAGAAAGCTTGCGGAGTAGGTTGTCCGCTGAAGCTTGAAAAGAAAGGTTAAAAGCTTATGTAGTCGGTTGTCCACTGAAGCTTGAAAGGAAAGGTAAAAAGCTTGCGGAGTCAGGTATCTGCTAAAGCTTGAAACAAAAGGATTAAAAGCTTGCGGAGTCTGTTATCCGCTGAAGCTTGAAAGGAAAGGTAAAAAGCTTGCGGTGCCGGGTATCCGCCGAAGCTTGAAAACAAAAAGATCTTATGGGGTATGGTTCCTGCCGAAAATAGAAAGCTTGCGGAGTCGGTTATATGCTGAAGCTTGAAAAGAAAGGTTAATAGCTTACGGAGTCGGTTGTCCGCTGAAGCTTGAAAGCAAAAAGGTTAAAAGCTTGCGGAGTCGGTTATCCGCTGAAGCTTGAAAGGAAAGGTAAAAAGCTTGCGGAGTCAGGTATCCACCGAAGCTTGAAAATAAAGAGATCTTATGGGGTATGGTACCCGCCGAAGCTTGACAGAAAAGATAGAAAGCTTGTGGAGTCGGCTATCCGCTGAAACTTGAAAAGAAAGGTTAAAAACTTGCGGAGTCGGTTATCCGCTGAAGCTTGAAAGGAAAGGTAAAAACTTATGATGTCTATACTTAAAATGTTAGATTTACGGGGCTTTGTGCTCACAAAAGATAAACAATTGCAATGTAATGAGATAATGCATGATGCCATAAATGTCCTCTATGCTTGATGAAAACCTCAGATGATTTCAATGCAACACAAGGAAAGGCTGTAATACATTAATATTTCTTATTTATTTTTTCATTTTGATTGTTTTTTTATTACCATTATCATCCTCAACCCCTTGAAGCGTTGATCACAGATAAGCTCTGAGATGACTAAAACAAGTCATGTCTTCATGGAGAATAAGGTCAAGCACTTCTGAAAGGATATGCTTGCTTTGCAATGATTGTCCCAATGGTTGATTTTAGCGTTCTTTCCCTTCTATAATTCCTCTTGTCAGTAGACCACGGTACCCTTTGTTGGGAGACCATCTTGTCCTTTACGGCCTTTTGAGACTTTCAAAGTAATTATAAATGCTTTTGAAGACATCAATACATGTTTCACATTTCAGTATATACTTATCATGATGAATGCACACACATAATTGACAAAAGTAAAGAGAAAGGGACAAGGGTAAAAAGAATTGGGAGTCAATGTCATTATGACAATGGAGTATGGAATTTCAAAAAGGTTATGGAGTGGAATCACATCTCCTCAAGTGACATATCTTTCCATGAACAGTGTTAGTATCCCTCATACCATCTCGACTACTCATTAATCAGCATATGAGAATGCTATCTGCCCAAGTCTTCATGCATCTAGCCCACCGATTGCCCCAGTTCATCAGCTTGACGACACTTCCCCCCCTTTTTTTTTCTTCTTTTTTTTACCTAGACCGCCTTTTTAGGTTTTCAGTCTAGAAGGTTACTCTAACTTTTGCCTAGACCGTCTATTCAGATTTTCAGTCTAGCGAGCTTTTTTTTTCTTCATTTCTTTCTTTCATTTTTTTTGAAGGGCGTTCAAGCATAATATTTTTTGACTGTGTCTGAGTTTACAGGGAGCAGTAGATCTTCACCATCCATCTTGGTGAGAATTAAAGCTCCTCCGGAGAAGGCCTTTTTCACAATGTAAGTTCCTTCGTAGTTCGGGGTCCACTTCCCTCGATGATCCTTTTGGATTGGTAGGATCTTTTTGAGCACTAGATCATCTTCCCGAAACTGCCGGGGGCGTACTTTCTTCTCGTAAGCTCTCATCAACCTTTTCAGGTACAATTGGCTGTGACACGTCTTTGCTAATCTCTTCTATTCAATGAGGTTCAATTGGTCGAGTCGATCTTGGACCCACGCAGTTTCTTCCAATTATGCCTCTCTCAACACCCTTAATGAGGGGATCTCTACGTCAATCGGGAGTACTGCCTCCATCACATAAACTAAAGAATACAGAGTTGCCCCTATCGAGGTGCTAATAGAAGTACGGTAGCCGTACAAAGCAAAAGGTAATATCTCATGCCAATCCTTATACGTCACAACCATCTTTTGAACAATCTTCTTAATATTTTTATTAGCTGCCTCAACTGCTCCGTTCATCTTTGGGCGGTACGGGGATGAATTGTGATATTTTATCTTGAAGTTTTTGCACATCTCCTTCATCATCTTGTTGTTCAAGTTGGTCGCATTATCTGTGACAATCTCACTCGGCAACCCATAACGACAAATTAACTCTCTTTTGACAAATTTGATCACGACATTCCTGGTCACATAGTCATATGATGCAGCCTCAACCCATTTTGTGAAATAATCAATGGCAATAAGAATGAAGCGATGACCGCTCGAGGTCTTTGGTTCGATTGGCCCGATCACATCCATTTCCCACATTAAGAACGGCCTGGGTGTCAACATGACATTCAAGGAAGATGGTGGCGCATGGACCTTATCAGCATATATCTGACACTTATGGCACTTCTTCGCGTAATTAAAGCAATCAGCCTCCATTGTCAACCAGTATTGGCCAGCCCTCAAGATTTTTCTTGTCATTGCATGACCGCTCGCGTGAGTCCCAAAAGATCCTTCATGTACATCCTCAATTATCTGTTTAGCTTCTTTCTCATCAAAGCATCTCAACAACACCATGTCATGGTTTCTTTTGTAAAGAATAACCCTATCTACATAGAAACCCATTGCTAGTCTTCTTAGAGTTCTTTTGTCATTTTCTGAAGCGCTCGGAGGGTATTCCCTTCTTTGGATGAAGCATTTGATGTCTTGGTACCACGGTTTTTGATCAGGCTCTTCCTCTATTACTTGACAATATGCAGGATGGTCACGACTTTCCATTTTGATTAGTGGTAGGTTCCTCTCATCACTTACTTTGAACATTGAGGTCAAGGTAGACTGCACATCAGCTAATTGGTTATCTTCTCGAGATATATGATGAAATGTGACCTCATCAAACTACTCGATCAAACCTTTGATGTAATCATGATACGGGATTAACTTGGCATCTCGGGTTTCCCATTCCTCTCTTAGCTGATGGATGACTAATGCAGAATATCCATATACCTCCAGTATTCTTGCCTTTGATTCAATTGCTGTCAGGATCCCTAGTGCGCAAGCTTCATATTCGGCTATATTGTTTGTACAATCGAAGCAAAGCCTTGCGGTGACAAGGAAATAATCATTTTTCGGTGAGATTAAGATTGCCCTGATTCCATGCCCCAATGCATTGGAAGCTCCATCAAATAACAAAGTCGACTTTTCTTTTTCTGGTGATTTCTCGCGATCAGACAAAGCCATTATATCTTCATCTAGGAAATCGCATTGCATCGATCCATAATCTTCTACTGGATGATTGGCTAGATATTCCGCAAGAGCGCTGCCTTTTACTGCTTTTTGGGTGACATAGACAATGTCATATTCTTATAACAGGACTTCCAGCGAGCAATTCTTCTAGTCAGAGCAGGCTTATCAAAGATATACTTGATTGGATCCATCTTGGACACCAACCAAGTAGTGTAACACAGTATGTAATGCCTCAAACGGTGAGCCGCCCATGCCAAAGCACATCAAGTGCATTCTAGCAGTGAGTAGTTGGCTTCACAACTGGTGAACTTCTTACTTAGATAATAGATGACATGTTCCTTTCTTCCCGACTCATCGTGTTGCCCAAGTACACAACCCATAGATTCGTCTAACACAATCAAATACATGATGAGAGGTCTTCTCGGCACTGGGGGAACCAACACTGGATGCTCTTATAGGTATTGTTTGATCTTCTCAAAGGCGTTTTGACAATCTTCATTCCATGTTACAGCCTGATTTTTGTGAAGCAATTTAAAGATTGGTTCACATGTCGCGGTTAGTTGGGAGATGAACTTGGCAATGTAGTTCAATCTTCCTAAAAACCCACGAACTTCTTTCTCCGTTCGAGGTGCTGGCATATCGATGGTTGATCGAACTTTTTCAGGATCAACCTCTATTCCTCTTTGACTAACAATGAACCTTAGAAGCTTGCCTGATTTCACTCCAAAAGTTCATTTGGCTGGATTCAGTCGGAGCTTAAACTTCCTTAATCGCTCAAAAAGCTTCTGCAGATTATCCACATAGTCATCTTCAGATCTGGAATTGGCGATCATATCATCTACATAAACTTCTATCTCTTTATGCATCATGTCATGGAACAAAGCCACCATAGCCCGCTGATATGTTGCCCCAGCATTTTTCAATCCAAAATAGCACAGCCTTGTAGCAAAAGGTTCCCCACAAAGTGACAAATATGGTCTTCTCCATATCTTTAGGTGCCATCTTGATATGATTATATCTTGAGAATCCATCCATGAAACAAAATAATGCATGTTGGGTAGTATTATCTACAAGAACATCAATGTGAGGCAGAGGAAAGTCATCTTTTGGGCTAGCTCTGTTTCAGATCTCGATAGTCAACACACATTCGAACCTTTCCATCTTTCTTGGGAACAAGAACGATATTAGCAACCCATTGAGGGTACTTTACAACTTCTAGGAAACCTGCATCCAGTTGCTTCTTGACCTCCTCCTTGATCTTTGAGGACATTTCCGCTTTCATCCTTCGTAGCTTCTGCTTTACTGGAGGACACTCCGGCTTTAATGGCAGTTTGTGTTCTGCTACACTAGGGTCTAGACCTGGAATGTCTTGGTACGACCATGCGAAAACATATTTATAATCCATCAACAACTTGATCAACCTACTTCGCTCTTTTTCTTTCAGGGAAATGCCAATCTTGACCTCTTTTTTATCATCTTCGGTTCCCAAATTGATTAGTTCCCTCGGCTCTTCGTGGGGTCGAATTTCCCTGACTTATTGTTCTCCAGAAAGCACTCCCGAAACAGCTCCTAGGTAATAACTTGCTCCTCATCTTCAAGCAGTCTCTGCTTATTCCGCCACCAAGCTTCACCTGCTCCTACCACAATGAATGCAACATATGTGACCTTTCGCTTCGAGACAAAGAATTTCTCTACCTCTTGCAGCCACTTCTCTGCCACCTCTGGATCATATTCTTAACTGAACTGAGGTGGATTACCCTTCATGAAGGCAGTCAATCCGCTTTCCATAGTTTCCTCTCGATGCAACGGGTCGTTGCTGCGCTTGCCTCCTCCTCCCTCTCCTCTTGCCTTCTCATGAACTGTGTATTCTGTTGAGTTTGTTGCAGTATAGCGGTTGTCAACTCCCTCATCACCCTCATGGTTTCACCGGTTTCACCACTATTGGTTGTTCCTGAAGAACTTCCTGGGTTATCGATAGCTGGGTTATCGACAACCCCGCCTCCATCAATTCTCGGCCCTTCCACGACGTCCGTTTCCATGCAGCATTTTAACTTCCTGAAAAAGAACACATCAATACTCATCTGTAAGACATATATTTCAATACATAAACAAATACATCCACTATATATCTTACAAATGCAGGAAAAAGCCATCCTCATACTTTAGAAATAACTCGCGTATCGAACACTCTACCGTTTCTAAGCATAGCTGACATCTAATGTGGATTCAACTAACAACGTCGGTAATTATCCTAACCCCATAGACCTCATTCCTAATCAGACTTAGTCCCACAGTCTGGTTTATAACCGAACTGCTCCGATACCACCGAAATGAGACACCCTGATATCCCATTGAAGAACAATCCTAATTAATTATTACTTTATCCGTTTATTAGCATTAGCGTGCTTTATTACATGCTAAAATATTTTAAGTTTAGGGAAACGTGAACAAGAAAACTTAAAACGTTTAAAACATACACAACATAAGAAAAGATAAACGACACACACATGCATAATATATACAGAGTATCCATCTAGCACCATCGATCCCAACAGAAGGATCAGAAGCCTAACTTCTATTCAAACTGAGTAAAAGGACAGTAAACTGGTCACATAAAATATATACAAACCTATACAAACAGCATCTACCCGCCCGCCTCTCTCATAAATACATCAAAAATCAAAAGAAACTATGCTCTCAGAGGCTCTACCTAGCAGACGCTACCGATTGACCATATCACAGAAGACATGGGGGGGTCAAGAACTACCCTCGTCCTCAACAAAAGAATGACGATAGTCTTTGGCATCCCTGGTATAAATCTGGGGCTCCCATACCGACTCGTCGCTGCTGATAACGATCCTACGACGATGATAGCATGGCAACGTCTGAGTGCTCCTCCTCCTCCTCCTGCCCTTATAGACTCTGGCAACTCTATCCTGGACTACATACTTCTCCCACATGTTCCACCTATCGTCCGGGAACTCATGCCGACGTGGCGGATACCACATTCCTGTGAAAGGCAGTCATTGAGAAATCCGGTAAGATACAAGCATAGTGCATAAAGGTCCTCCTCCGAGACGGACATAGATGTTGATCGGGACGACGTAACACAATAAGAACTATGAGTGTTCGACCTGCCACCCACGGTCGTCATGAAATACGACATTAATGTCCCCTAGGATCTAGAACCTCGGTGGAACCATCTGCAGGCAGTGCATCTGATGATGCTCGGTCCTATCGCCATCGGCGTATGGCCACGCTCATCCGATGAATCGAGACATACAAAGAAAGAGAAAGAAAAAAAAAGAAGGGAGATAAGAATCTTGACACTACCATAAAATAGGGATAGGGAAAACATAGCAAAACATACTATCACACAATAGTCAACACATACAATAAACATCTCTCAAATCATATCAGAACAATCAACCTCGATTATCCAACTAGGATCAATCCTCTAAGGAGTCACACTCCTATTCATGTCGGACTATCTCTCACACTCAACCCCCGGAAATTCTCTTTCTCTCTTGCGCCTATCCGTCGCCCGAGAGATTGTCGATTAGTTTGTCCTGGTACATGATTATGCTCGTCGTGACCAATAAGGGTGCTTCCCCTATGAGCTCAACTCCAATAGGGGTACTTGGTCTCCTCGGAAGGTCCATCATAGACTGGAACACTAGGGGCCCAGGACGTCGAGATAGTCGAGTACCAGCGGAGACCATGACACAATGGATGCAAACCATTGGCCACTATCGGTCATTCCAAACCCGGCTACATCCCCAAGATTTCTGAACCGTCCCACACTTGCATTCCGTCTCAGCACTGGGTACACCAACCTCGCATAAACCTAGTCACACGGCTCCCACTTTGGCAAATGTACAATGCAACACAAACCTAGGTTTACACCGATATTGCTACTCACTTACATGCATTACGATGCACTTTGCATCCATAACCTCAACTCGTTACCCATATATCGTTCTCATATCACATTCACAATCGTAGTACCCTCATGGTGTCAACTAGGGTTTCCAACAAAGACAATGTGAGACAATTAGACAACCTCAACGGCATCAACGCCAACATCATAATATCATCATCCTCAACATCAAATAATAACTTAACATTATCAATAACAACATAACATCAAGCATCATCATGCACCGCACGCGTCAACCAACATCATAACCATAAACAACATAAAACAAAAAATGTACAACCTCAAAGATATACACGTAAACCTAACATCGATAAGCATGTCGTAACTAAATCCCGTGTACCTTTCTAAAAGCATTTTTCATTAGGGATTTAATTATCGTAAGCTATTCGACAACTAGTAGGGTTTGGGGCACCCTACGTATACAACATAATACACTATACTATGCTTGCCTCCCCGGCGTGTCGGATACTTTCTCCCCACCTTAGACAGTCGTAACATAATTTCAATGCCTCGAAATCCACGCCCCTCCAAAGAGAACAGTTGTTGTCTCGATTAGAAACGAGCTCCCCGGTGCTCCAAAATATTCCCTGACCACGTGGATAAAGTCCTGACAATGTCATAAACCCTAATCTTGCAACAGTTTCACAAACAATGCCAGAATCAAAGCAAGATTCACAAAACAAGGTAAATGACAATGTCGACGTTCCGACGAGTTAAGGATTCGATCATTATCTCCAATGTTTGACAAATCGAAGGTATGTATATGACATGTTTATTGCCCTGAACACAGAGGAGTCGCCATCAATATTTTTTAAATTGGAATAAAAACATTGGAAAACCAAATTATTTAGGAAACTGGTCTTTAAAAAAGAGAGATTTGGATTCGGGAGTCTATTACGAGTAGGAGAGGTGTTAGCACCCTATGTCGCCGGTTTAAAAAACGGTACCTTAAGTTAATTGTGCAAAATAATTTTAATAATCTTTGAAAATATTTATTTCACCCTACCTTTTAAATTAAAAAAAAGATAAACACCACAAAAGGGGAAATTAAATTTTTCCTTGACAGAATGATTGATTCTGCTCCTAAGTATTTCCTGGTGCGATGGGAAACTCAAAGCCACGTAGTTCTTATAGAAAAGATTTGATTGGTTGGTTGATTTTAATTTTTGAAAAGAGGATTAAGGGTTAACAAGACGTTGCATCTCAGTTTACCCTGTTTAACAGAAGTTAATTTATTTTTATTATTTTTAAAGGCTTAGGATCATCGAGTTGTCATAACTCAGATGTCCTAAAAAGATAAGGGTTAACAAGATGTCGTATCTCAGATAACCCTTTTATTTTAAAAGAAATTAAATTTATTCTAATTTTAAAGGTTTAGGATCACCAAGTTGTTGCAACTTGGGTGTCCTAAAAATACAAGGATTAACAAGACGTCGCATCTCAGTTAATCCTTTTATTTTAAAATAAATATTTTTATTTTTTATTTTTAAAAAAAACTTAGAATCACCAAGTCGTCGCAACTCAGGTGTTCTAGAAAATACAAGGATTAGCAAGATGTCATATCTCAGCTCATCCTTTTTGTTTTTAAAATACTCAAGTTAATTTAATATGTTTTGTAGTAAATAAACATGTATAAGAATAATAAATAAGTAGATCGTCTCTCTCGTACATATTTCTGACAAATCTAAACAATTAATAATCTTTATTTATATTTTGATTTTTGATTTTTATGCCTTTTTTTATGATTTTTTGTCTTTTAAAAAATAAAAGAAAAGGTTGAGGTGAGTTACTACCCTATTTGGCTTGGGCCCAAATTTTATAACCTGGTGACATAAGGAAAGAGGCCTTGTAGTTTGCTCACAGCTTATATTTCATGATGATGGACCTCATTACATCATTGGCCCAGTCACAAAAACGTTTTAAAAAAATAGAATAAAATAAAATGAAACTGAACTCGGACCTAACAGATATGGCCCAAAACCATTTTTATGCTTTTTAAAGGTACAGTTTTTTTCGGCCCAATGGACAACCAGAAGAAAAATAAATAAATAAAAAAGGCTCAACCATTAATCAGACCCAAAAATAAATCCCCAATAAAAACATTAGTGACTAAAAAAAACAAAACCATTGTAACACAAGCCCAAGTAACAAACAAATCACATAATATATAAAACATAATAATAAATAAAAGGAACAAAGAAGCATATCTGAAGCTCTTAAGCTTCTCGCCCATCACCAACGCAGGGGACAAAAGAAGAGCTGTGGTGGCAGTCCGTGGAGCAGTGGTGCTCCAGGGTGGGTGCGTCTGAACGGCGCCGGCGGGGCGAAGCTGGACGGGCGTGGGGTATGGCACGACTGGGCGAAGCGGAGAGGTGTTTGGCTGCACGACGGCAAAGCTCGACGATGGTGACAGGTTCGTACGCGGTGGTTGACGGTGGAACAAGATGGATCCGTTGCGACAAGGTGGGAACAACAGTGGTTCTGTACAGATTTGATTCGGGTTGAACCACTTTGGATCTGGTTCGAGTCTTGGGATGGGTCACGAGGCGGAGTAGAAGCTTGGCGGTGGTGCTGTTGATAGAGACGGCGGAGGTGAACAGGAACCGACCCCGACGGAGCTGTGGTGGTCCGGCATGGAAGAGCTCAGTGGATCTCGTGGTTCCGGCTTCTGGTTCGTGGCGTTGAAGAAAGTGGGTCTTCTTTCTCAGATTTGTATTGTTGTTGTTAGTTTTTTTTTTCTTTTTTTTTCCTTTTAGTTGAGAATGAGTAAGAAGGGAATGAACTTCACAGAGCAAGGAGTTCTACCATTTGATGAAAAGAAAACAATTCCTCTTTTTTTTTACCATTTTTGCTCTCAAATTTATCTACTTGCTGATGATCCCCCCTCTGTGAAATGTGGTGTGCCTATATATAGGGTGAGAAAAAGATAGATCTGTTATTTTCTTTGAGAGGGGAGGACGAAAATTTTGTACAGATGGAGGTGCCAAGGAGTGGTGCTCCCACTACTCTGTTGGTGTATTGCGGTGTACGATTTGCTACCCCTTGTTTTGGAAAAAAAGTACAACAAAACAAAAGAAGGGTAACAAAAATAAAGCTGGTTCACACTTGAAGTGGAAGAGGACAGATAGAAACAATGGAGAGGGGAGAAAAGGACAAAGAATTAAAATTTATTTTTATATTGTTCAAATAAAAATCAGAAGTCCTTTTTTGTTGCTTTTCTTGTTTTGTTTTTGTTTTTGTTTATGGATTTGGATCATTTGGATAATGGGCCCAACAAATCACTTGCAACAATAAAAAGAAAAGGGGTTCATCTAAATCTTTAATGGGCCAAGAACAAAACACATTTTTTTTCTATTTGCAAAGTTTTTATTTTTTTTATTATTATTTCTTTTTATGTTTATTATATTTTCAAAACATTAATTAAAAAAACATCCGGGCAAAATTAGGTGTTCACAGATGCCCCTATTTACTTGTTTCTTATTAGATAGTAGTTGCAACCATAGTTAACCTATTATCGTTATAAGAAACGAGTAAAGACATGAACTCCACTTTTGGTCGGGGTTCACTGACAAAAAATTCATAATTAAAAGAGCTTACGGGGTGGATTGCCTGTCAGAAGCTCGAACAGAAAGATAGAAAGCTTGCGGAGTAGGTTGTCCGCTGAAGCTTGAAAAGAAAGGATAAAAGCTTATGTAGTCGGTTGTCCACTGAAGCTTGAAAGGAAAGGTAAAAAGCTTGCGAGTCGTGTATCTGCTAAAGCTTGAAACAAAAGGATTAAAAGCTTGCGAGTCTCATATCCGCTGAAGCTTGAAAGGAAAGGTAAAAAGCTTGCGGTCTTGGGTATCCGCCAAGCTTGAAAACAAAAAGATCTTATGGGGTATGGTTCCTGTAAAATAGAAAGCTTGCGGAGTCGGTTATATGCTGAAGCTTGAAAAGAAAGGTTAATAGCTTACGGAGTCGGTTGTCCGCTGAAGCTTGAAAGCAAAAAGGTTAAAAGCTTGCGGAGTCGGTTATCCGCTGAAGCTTGAAAGGAAAGGTAAAAAGCTTCATGAGTCGTGTATCCACCGAAGATTGAAAATAAAGAGATCTTATGGGGTATGGTACCCGCCAAGCTTGACGAAAAAGATAGAAAGCTTGTGGAGTCGGCTATCCGCTGAAACTTGAAAAGAAAGGTTAAAAACTTGCGGAGTCGGTTATCCGCTGAAGCTTGAAAGGAAAGGTAAAAACTTATGATGTCTATACTTAAAATGTTAGATTTACGGGGCTTTGTGCTCACAAAATATAAACAATTGCAATGTAATGAGATAATGCATGATGCCATAAATGTCCTCTATGCTTGATGAAAACCTCAGATGATTTCAATGCAACACAAGGAAAGGCTGTAATACATTAATATTTCTTATTTATTTTTTCATTTTGATTGTTTTTTTATTACCATTATCATCCTCAACCCCTTGAAGCGTTGATCACAGATAAGCTCTGAGATGACTAAAACAAGTCATGTCTTCATGGAGAATAAGGTCAAGCACTTCTGAAAGGATATGCTTGCTTTGCAATGATTGTCCCAATGGTTGATTTTAGCGTTCTTTCCCTTCTATAATTCCTCTTGTCAGTAGACCACGGTACCCTTTGTTGGGAGACCATCTTGTCCTTTACGGCCTTTTGAGACTTTCAAAGTAATTATAAATGCTTTTGAAGACATCAATACATGTTTCACATTTCAGTATATACTTATCATGATGAATGCACACACATAATTGACAAAAGTAAAGAGAAAGGGACAAGGGTAAAAAGAATTGGGAGTCAATGTCATTATGACAATGGAGTATGGAATTTCAAAAAGGTTGTGGAGTGGAATCACATCTCCTCAAGTGACATATCTTTCCATGAACAGTGTTAGTATCCCTCATACCATCTCGACTACTCATTAATCAGCATATGAGAATGCTATCTGCCCAAGTCTTCATGCATCTAGCCCACCGATTGCCCCAGTTCATCAGCTTGACGACACTTCCCCCCCTTTTTTTTTCTTCTTTTTTTTACCTAGACCGCCTTTTTAGGTTTTCAGTCTAGAAGGTTACTCTAACTTTTGCCTAGACCGTCTATTCAGATTTTCAGTCTAGCGAGCTTTTTTTTCCTTCATTTCTTTCTTTCATTTTTTTTGAAGGGCGTTCAAGCATAATATTTTTTGACTGTGTCTGAGTTTACAGGGAGCAGTAGATCTTCACCATCCATCTTGGTGAGAATTAAAGCTCCTCCGGAGAAGGCCTTTTTCACAATGTAAGTTCCTTCGTAGTTCGGGGTCCACTTCCCTCGATGATCCTTTTGGATTGGTAGGATCTTTTTGAGCACTCGATCATCTTCCCGAACTGCCGGGGCGTACTTTCTTCTCGTAAGCTCTCATCAACCTTTTCGGTACAATTGGTCGTGACACAGTCTGCTAATCTCTTCTATTCAATGAGGTTCAATTGGTCGAGTCGATCTTGGACCCACGCAGTTTCTTCCAATTATGCCTCTCTCAACACCCTTAATGAGGGGATCTCTACGTCAATCGGGAGTACTGCCTCCATCACATAAACTAAAGAATACAGAGTTGCCCCTATCGAGGTGCTAATAGAAGTACGGTAGCCGTACAAAGCAAAAGGTAATATCTCATGCCAATCCTTATACGTCACAACCATCTTTTGAACAATCTTCTTAATATTTTTATTAGCTGCCTCAACTGCTCCGTTCATCTTTGGGCGGTACGGGGATGAATTGTGATATTTTATCTTGAAGTTTTTGCACATCTCCTTCATCATCTTGTTGTTCAAGTTGGTCGCATTATCTGTGACAATCTCACTCGGCAACCCATAACGACAAATTAACTCTCTTTTGACAAATTTGATCACGACATTCCTGGTCACATAGTCATATGATGCAGCCTCAACCCATTTTGTGAAATAATCAATGGCAATAAGAATGAAGCGATGACCGCTCGAGGTCTTTGGTTCGATTGGCCCGATCACATCCATTTCCCACATTAAGAACGGCCTGGGTGTCAACATGACATTCAAGGAAGATGGTGGCGCATGGACCTTATCAGCATATATCTGACACTTATGGCACTTCTTCGCGTAATTAAAGCAATCAGCCTCCATTGTCAACCAGTATTGGCCAGCCCTCAAGATTTTTCTTGTCATTGCATGACCGCTCGCGTGAGTCCCAAAAGATCCTTCATGTACATCCTCAATTATCTGTTTAGCTTCTTTCTCATCAAAGCATCTCAACAACACCATGTCATGGTTTCTTTTGTAAAGAATAACCCTATCTACATAGAAACCCATTGCTAGTCTTCTTAGAGTTCTTTTGTCATTTTCTGAAGCGCTCGGAGGGTATTCCCTTCTTTGGATGAAGCATTTGATGTCTTGGTACCACGGTTTTTGATCAGGCTCTTCCTCTATTACTTGACAATATGCAGGATGGTCACGACTTTCCATTTTGATTAGTGGTAGGTTCCTCTCATCACTTACTTTGAACATTGAGGTCAAGGTAGACTGCACATCAGCTAATTGGTTATCTTCTCGAGATATATGATGAAATGTGACCTCATCAAACTACTCGATCAAACCTTTGATGTAATCATGATACGGGATTAACTTGGCATCTCGGGTTTCCCATTCCTCTCTTAGCTGATGGATGACTAATGCAGAATATCCATATACCTCCAGTATTCTTGCCTTTGATTCAATTGCTGTCAGGATCCCTAGTGCGCAAGCTTCATATTCGGCTATATTGTTTGTACAATCGAAGCAAAGCCTTGCGGTGACAAGGAAATAATCATTTTTCGGTGAGATTAAGATTGCCCTGATTCCATGCCCCAATGCATTGGAAGCTCCATCAAATAACAAAGTCGACTTTTCTTTTTCTGGTGATTTCTCGCGATCAGACAAAGCCATTATATCTTCATCTAGGAAATCGCATTGCATCGATCCATAATCTTCTACTGGATGATTGGCTAGATATTCCGCAAGAGCGCTGCCTTTTACTGCTTTTTGGGTGACATAGACAATGTCATATTCTTATAACAGGACTTCCAGCGAGCAATTCTTCTAGTCAGAGCAGGCTTATCAAAGATATACTTGATTGGATCCATCTTGGACACCAACCAAGTAGTGTAACACAGTATGTAATGCCTCAAACGGTGAGCCGCCCATGCCAAAGCACATCAAGTGCATTCTAGCAGTGAGTAGTTGGCTTCACAACTGGTGAACTTCTTACTTAGATAATAGATGACATGTTCCTTTCTTCCCGACTCATCGTGTTGCCCAAGTACACAACCCATAGATTCGTCTAACACAATCAAATACATGATGAGAGGTCTTCTCAAGACCGGGGAACCAACACTGGATGCTCTTATAGGTATTGTTTGATCTTCTCAAAGGCGTTTTGACAATCTTCATTCCATGTTACAGCCTGATTTTTGTGAAGCAATTTAAAGATTGGTTCACATGTCGCGGTTAGTTGGGAGATGAACTTGGCAATGTAGTTCAATCTTCCTAAAAACCCACGAACTTCTTTCTCCGTTCGAGGTGCTGGCATATCGATGGTTGATCGAACTTTTTCAGGATCAACCTCTATTCCTCTTTGACTAACAATGAACCTTAGAAGCTTGCCTGATTTCACTCCAAAAGTTCATTTGGCTGGATTCAGTCGGAGCTTAAACTTCCTTAATCGCTCAAAAAGCTTCTGCAGATTATCCACATAGTCATCTTCAGATCTGGAATTGGCGATCATATCATCTACATAAACTTCTATCTCTTTATGCATCATGTCATGGAACAAAGCCACCATAGCCCGCTGATATGTTGCCCCAGCATTTTTCAATCCAAAATAGCACAGCCTTGTAGCAAAAGGTTCCCCACAAAGTGACAAATATGGTCTTCTCCATATCTTTAGGTGCCATCTTGATATGATTATATCTTGAGAATCCATCCATGAAACAAAATAATGCATGTTGGGTAGTATTATCTACAAGAACATCAATGTGAGGCAGAGGAAAGTCATCTTTTGGGCTAGCTCTGTTCAGATCTCGATAGTCAACACACATTCGAACCTTTCCATCTTTCTTGGGAACAAGAACGATATTAGCAACCCATTGAGGGTACTTTACAACTTCTAGGAAACCTGCATCCAGTTGCTTCTTGACCTCCTCCTTGATCTTTGAGGACATTTCCGCTTTCATCCTTCGTAGCTTCTGCTTTACTGGAGGACACTCCGGCTTTAATGGCAGTTTGTGTTCTGCTACACTAGGGTCTAGACCTGGAATGTCTTGGTACGACCATGCGAAAACATATTTATAATCCATCAACAACTTGATCAACCTACTTCGCTCTTTTTCTTTCAGGGAAATGCCAATCTTGACCTCTTTTTTATCATCTTCGGTTCCCAAATTGATTAGTTCCCTCGGCTCTTCGTGGGGTCGAATTTCCCTGACTTCTTGTTCTACCAATCTCAATAGTTCAGGAGGAACTTCCCCATCATCATTAGCAACGTCATCAGTATGGTCAATAGGATAGTCAAAATTGTATGCTGAGTTACTAACACTGTCATTTTCAAGAGAGTCACTTTTAGATATGCATTTTGGTAGTTATCAGGGAAAGATGAATAAATAAAGGTTAAAGACGAGAAACTGCATTTATTGGTGAGGAACGATGAATAAAATCGAAAGTAAAAATAAGAGAGATAAGAACATAAAGATACTGAATGCATGTATTTATTGATAAGTCATACTGAAACGGAAACAAGTAAGCCCATTACAACAAAATTTCTAAAACCTTGGGCAGAGCTAAAGGATAAGCATTATAGAATTACTTTTACAAAGACTCTATGGTCCTGGGGAACTCAATGATATCCCAATTGTTGAGCTCCTTATTTGGAGAGCATGGATACACCATATTGACACCATGATCGGCGGGATAATCATCTTCAACCGCTGCTGCTTGGTCCAGGAATGCGAACCCTACACTTCGGAAGCTCTGTCGAATGTCATAGATGGGAACCCTTTCAGCCTCGTATTCACGATTTTCCAGTCGAGCCAACCTCTTTCTTTTCTTCTCTTCTATAACCCTCATCTTGTCGGTCTTGGTGGGTTTGTATCCCAACCCAAACTTGTCCTTGTTCTCGGTGAGCATGAGGATGTCAGGGACACCTTGGCCATTCTTCCCCAAATCACTTCCAGGTCGGTATCCTCCTTCGAGCATAACCTTAGCCATCATAATGGACGCTTTAGATGACTGAGGTTTCAAGAGTGGAGCACCATCCCCGACATAAGTGGCATTGGCAATTTCAAGTGACTGGAAGGTAGTCTCGAGAGCTTCTTCAGCAGCTTCAATGTAAGGGGTTGTTGATGGCTTACTCACTAACATACCCTCCTCTCCAGAAACAATTATCAACTTACTATCGACAATGAACTTCACTTTCTGGTGCAATGTGAAAGGTACAACTCTAGACGAATGGATCAATGGCCCTCTTAGGAGACAACTGTAAGTTGGTGTGATGTCCATTACTTGGAAGAGTATTTCAAAGGTGCAAGGGCCAATCTGAATGGGCAATTCAATTTCTCCCATGACTTCCCTTCGGGTGCCATCGAAAGCTCTTACAATCATTTTTCTTGGCTTAATATGAGTTCCATCGAAAGGCAACTTTGCCAGTGTTGACTTTGGCATTACATTCAAAGAAGAACCATTATCAATGAGAACCCTATCTATGACATGATCTCGACACTTCACAGAAATGTGCAACGTCTTGCTGTGCCCTATTCTTTCAGCCGGAATTTTATCATCAATGAAAGTGACATAATTATCAGCAATGATGTTACCCACAATGTTATCGAGCTTGTAAACTGTGATGTCATGAGAGACATGAGCTTGATTCAACACCTTCATCAATACTCTCCTATGTGGCTCAGAATTCATCAACAGAGACAAAAGAGATATCCGAGCCGGAGTTCGATTCAACTGATCCATAACCCTGTATTTACTTTGCTTGATGAACTTCAAGAATTTGTCAACTTCTTCATCAGATATCTCATTTTTATTCTCACCCCCTTCTATATCCTTTTCGGTCGGAGTTCCTTCCACCGTCCCTTTCCCCTTGCAATCTTTTTCTTCCTTTTCTATTTCCTCACTTTGCAATACCTCTGGAGTATAAATGCGACCACTCCTAGTCATTCCACCAATTCCCGAAACGTTGGTAACCACAGTGGTCCCGTTGGAAGGACTTGTTTGAACCTGCATATCATTTTTCCATTGTACCGCTTTGGTGTCCTTATAAAAGAAAGGACCTGGGACTCGGATGACAATTGGTGTTGGCCCACTTGAAACCGGCACAGGTTCCTTCTCAGTATAGTGTATCACCACTGGTTTCGGAGCGACTTGCTTAGGAACTATTTGAGGATTAACCACAACAATAAAAGGAGTTATCTTAACTGGAGTTGGGGAAATTGTAGATTCAACAACCATGTTAATGCCACACTCATTTGATTCACAACTAATTAGGATAATCTTCATATCTATTAACTGCTGCACAACCTGCCGAAATTCTGCATAGTCTTCAATTGAATGCCCCATATTCCCGTTGAAGTCAAACCTTATCTCTTCATCGAGAGTATTCTCTTCAACAATTTAGGTTTTCACCAATCCATGTTTTTGCATCTCTCTTAAAATAACTCTCATGGGAGGTCTGACATCAGCCACTTGGCTCTTAAGAGTAGGTTCCATGAAGCTATCTGTGGCATTGATTCCCGAACCCTCGTGATTTGGCATACGACCTTGAGCCCCCTTCGGAGCATCTTTCTGAAAGCTCAACCATTTAGCATTAATAAGATCTTGTACCTTAAACTTGAAAGCCCTGCAGTTCTCAGTGGAATGACCTGTTGCCCCCGCATGATACTCACATTTATCATTTGGGTCAAATCACTTCGGATAAGGAGGGTCCAATGGTTTCATTGGGATAGGAGTCAACACAGATTTGCTTATAAGCTGATGTAGTTGCTCATTGTAGATCATGGGTATTGGGTCGAAATGTAGTGGCTTCTTTTTAGAGTTATGAGGCAGCCTTGTTTGGCTTGTGTTTCGGTTTACAGGTTGAATGATTTGAGGCGTCATGGCAGGGTGTGTTTGAGGCTGAGATGGATATGATGGTTGGTAGGGTGCCATCGGTTGGGGATTTGGAAATTATGAGGTGGCAGCAATGAATGACTGGTTGGCTTGGTGATATGGAGATAGTTGGTAATACTGGGTATATTGGGCTCAGAAGGCGGGTGTTTGGTTTGATCTCCATTGGTTTGGTTTCTTTTGTTCAAAGGTTATTGCATGTGCTTCTCCCGCCTTCCTTTTCACAAACGGGGCTTTCTTTGGGCCGTTTGCTACTGAGGTCTCGGTGATCTTGCCATTCCTCATTCCACTTTCAATTCTCTCTCCGATGATGACCATGTTAGAAAACTTCGATGACACACTCCCAATCATTCTATCATATAAAGGCGACTGGAGTGTATCAATGAACATTGCTACAATTTCTTTCTCAGCTAATGGAGGCTCCACCTGATCAGCCAGTTCCCTCCATCGTTGTGCATACTCTTTGAAAGTCTATGTGTCTTTTTTTGTCATATTTTGGAGTTGCATCCTACCGGGAGCCATGACCAACTTGTGCCCGCTCGAGATGCGTGTACCAATTTGAAACTGCTCTGGTTAAACTGTCTTGGAAGAAGTGAATCAAGAGCTTATCATCTTGGGCATATGATGCCATCTTCCTAACATACATGGTCAAATGGTTTTTAGGACAAGTGGTACCCTTGTACTTGTCAAAATCAGGCACCTTGAATTTCAGCGGGATTACAACATTTGGCACCAGACAAAGTTCCGAGGCATCTCGCATACCATAACTATTTACCCCTTCAATGGCCCACAGTCTTTCCTCTAGTACTTCCAACTTTTCTTTAGATTGGGAATTCCTTCTAGACTGATTCACTAGAGTTTCAACGCACATATTCTGGTGGAAATATTATAGCGTGCAGGAGGATCCAAAGTTTTGCATCGTTTGAGCCCTTTGGGGTCTATAATGTAGGGTGTATTACGGGGGTTTTGGATTGGAAGAAGGTGTAACTTTCTGGGTGTTACCATCTGTAGGATTGAACGTTTGTGTTTACGGCATTTCGACAGCATTGGTGGGGGGTTTGTGTCTGGGTGGCACAAATCGACGAGGCAAGTCGTATGGGGGATTGTTTGGGTCAAATAAAAGATGAGTTTGGTTTCTTGGATAAACAGTGAGAGGCATCATGGCCCTTGGTTGGTTGAAAGCTTGAATAGGAATCTGAGCAAAACCAAGAGGGATAGGAGGTGTGGCTGGATGTCCTTCATTTGAGGATGAAGGGTTCTCCTCTATGTTCTTTTCATTCTGCATTGCTTGTAGGATCTCCATCATCTAAGTCATCTAATCCTTGATTTGACTGACTTCATCCCTGAGCTCTTGGACTTCTTCTAGTTCATCTGCCTTGGCTCTTGTATGTGATTGAGTGGGATAAGGGTGTCGTAGTATTCTTTTTCCAGCTATATTGATTATTTTACCTAACAAGGAAATCATTCGTGAAAAAGTTTTATTCGAAAGTCTTATTCGCAGAACTTCTCGTTCAAAGATATGAATGCATTATTGATGAATATTTAATTAACCATCCCTAGAACGTCTCGTTCAAAGGCATTAGGTTGCGGAATTTGATTAACCATTCCTAGAACATCTCGTTCAAAGGCATTTGGTTTGTAAAAAAAATCAGTGAATATATTGATTGATCCATCCTAGAATGTCTCGTTCAAAGGTATTAGGTTACAGAAGACAAATATGGGATCATCAGTGAGAATCAACTGCAAGAATGTAGCCTTTTCATTCATTACCACGAAGTACATTGATAACAATGAAGCCCATAACATTTTCTAATAGGCTCAGAAATTTTACACTTTTGATACTGCTGACCAAAGAAATTCTATTCCCTTTTACGAGCCATATCATTAATCCTTCTTATCAAGCCCATACAATATTCTCTACATTCCTTGATTTCGACCGGTGTCTCAGGTGGAAGAATCACCTCCTCGACTTTTTCTAAGTATTCCGAAACTTTTGCTATAGTCGTGTTGGCTAACCCTGCTAGTTGTGAAAACCTCATTGCCCATCTTTGACTATTCTCTGCTTTCTCTCTTGCATACTCAGCCAAGTCCTTCACCCCTTCCCGTTCTCTTTTGATGGCAGCTTGATATTTGTCAGATATTTCGTTCATGCGCAATTTCTCTTTCTCGATGGCACTATTATACCGAGCAATCATGTTGTCCATATCTATCCTCAGATCATCCACTTGTTTTTTAGCATTCTTATGAGCTACTTCAGTTTCTCCTAGGAGCTCCCTGAGTCTCTGATTTTTAGTTCTTGCTTCATCCCGCTCACATCTTCGCATAGCTGATTCTGTATTTGTTGCTTGAAGGCATCTTTTGGTTTTAAGCATGTATTCATGTTCTATTTTCAACTTTTTGTTGGCTCTTTAGAGAGCAGAATCCTTTTCATCATTTTCCCTTTTTAATGTTGTGCACATCCCAACAGCTTTTCTGAGCTCATCCTCCGTCCCATCTTTCTCGTCCTCAACCTATGCTAACCGTGTTTTGACTTCCTTCAATTCTTCATCCTCGAATGTGAGAGGAGGTTCCTCAGATGATGGTGTTACTGGCTATTTGAATGGTAGCTTAATTTTTTATACTCTATCTTTGATCCATTCACGATAACTCTCTTTGGCGGCACAACTTCTAACTCCTAACTCCCCTTCTTAATGATTTTGTCCCAAGAATTCTGCACCTTTTGGAGTAGTTCTGTATTCTTTCCATCCTTATAATAAAGGATGGAAGGAGTTGTCAAAGATGCTTCAGGTGGGCCCATTATAGGATAACCAAGTTGGCGTTATCCTAGTAACGGATTACAGTTGATGCAGCCTCTTGTGCCCATAAGTGGTACATTTGGGAAATCCCCACACTGGTAAATCAAGGTTTCAACTTCTTCCCATCGTGGATACCATCTGACTCGATTTTCCTTCAGCTGAGACATGTGAATCACCCACTCACGATTGCTCTTGGTTTTTAACTGATACTTTTTGAAGTCTTTGATAGGGCAATCCGTTTTATAATTTCTGAGGAATATGTGGGAAGTGAGCCATACATATAACACGGGAAGGCAGCAACGAATCTCTTTACCATTTTTATCATGACATAAATTCATAATACAATAGACGTCTGTAAGAATAGCTGGAGCATGATTCCTAGCATTGAATTTGAGAGCAAAGAATACATCAATGACAGCAAAATAAACAAAGTTTTCCAGGTTGGGGAAAAGAACAATGCCATAGACAGTGAAAGCTAGCACATCTATGAAAGTGTCCCAATCTTCAGTTTTTTTAAGATGATGCATATGCTCTTCAAGAAGTTTCCTAGAAAATCCCTTAGTTTGCTTCACAGTTTGCACGCTCTTTGGATGCACTTTCAACATACGTGCTATGGTTTGGACAAATGGATATTGTTCAATGTAGCAATATGGCTTCTTTCCTTCTAATGGTAAGCCCATAATCTGCTCAAACTATTCTAAAGTGGGTGCCAACTGAAAGTCTTGGAAAGTGAAACATCTCATCGGTGGGTCATAATATTGGGCCAATGCCGTGATTGCCTCTACTTGCACTTCCACATCCAAAAAATTTAAAATTTTCCCATACTTCCTTGTGAGAGTGAGTCGTTGCGGTATCTTCAACATTTGGGCCAGGGTCTTGAGACTAGCGGTATCAATTCTCTTGGTCTTGATGTGCAAGATTTTCTTTATTATTGATGGCCTTTTCTCACTGTGATCAGATCCCATATTATCTTCCATTTTCAAAAATATTCACCGGTGTTTCCTACAATAAGATGCACGGTGTTAAATTATATGCATAATGTGAAAAATAAAACGAGAAGATAAGGAGAAAGTACGCCCCCTCTGTGTCCTAAATCTAGTTACCTGATTAGGCTCTATCCTAATGGTCTATGGATCTTTAAGTTGTGACCTCTCATAGGGTGGCTCTAAAATTCCAATATTCTGGCCTCTAGAGCTAAGATCCCAATTCATGATGTTGACCACGACAGTAGGTGATCTACCAGATGTGGGACATCATCAAAAGGGTCAAACTCTAGCTGAGGTTTTCATGATACCCAGATAGGATGAGCATCCCAACATGGCTACCATTACACAACCTCTCTCTTATCCATAGGGTTACGAGACCTGGGTACAGGGCCTCACTCATAAGTGTGTGCTCAATTTGTAAGTGCAGTGTGTGAAGGGAGCATACAAACCTGAAATCCTAAAACTACCACCAAACATCTGCAAAAACAAGGCAAGCAAATATACAAGAGTTATCTACCCTATGGTTTAGATGAAAGGATAATAAAAATAAAAAATTATTTACAAAACAAATAAGATAGAGTAAAATAAATAAAAGCAATTAAAATACTTGCACAACCACTATGATAGGCCTGACTCTCAAAAGTCCCCAGTGGAGTCGCCAGCTGTCGCGACCGTCCCGTCCGGGAGCCGCGAAAAAAGATAAAAACAGAGGAGTCATCACCAATATTTTTTAAATTGGAAAAAAATTGGAAAACCAAATTATTTAGGAAACTGGTCTTTAGAAAAGAGAGATTTGGATCCGGGAGTCTATTACGAGTAGGGGAGGTGTTAGCACCATACGTCACCCGTTTAAAAAACGGTACCTTAAGTTAATTGTGCAAAATAATTTTAATAATCTTGGAAAATATTTATTTTACCATAATTTTTAAATAATAAAAAAAAGATAAACACCACAAAATGGAAAATTAAATTTTGGCTTGACAGAATGATTGATTCTGCTCCTACATATTCCCGAGTGCGATGGGAAACTCAAAGCCACGTAGTTCTTATAGAAAAGATTTGATCGGTTGGTTGATTTTAATTTTTGAAAAAAGGAATAAGGGTTAACAAGACGTTGCATTTCAGTTTACCCTATTTAACAGAAGTTAATTTATTTTTATTATTTTTAAAGTCTTAGGATCATCAAGTTGTCACAACTCATATGTCCTAAAAAGATAAGGGTTAACAAGATGTCGTATCTCAGATAACCCTTTTATTTTAAAAGAAATTAAATTTATTCTAATTTTAAAGTCTTAGGATCACCAAGTTGTTGCAACTCAGGTGTCCTAAAAATACAAGGATTAATAAGACATCGCATCTCAGTTAATCCTTTTATTTTAAAATAAATATTTTTATTTTTTATTTTTTTTAAAAAGCTTAGAATCACCAAGTCATCACAACTCCGGTGTTCTAGAAAATACAAGGATTAGCAAGATGACATATCTCAGCTCATCCTTTTTGTTTTAAAAATACTCAAGTTAATTTAATATGTTTTGTAGTAAATAAACTTGTATAAGAATAATAAATAAGTAGATCATCTCTCTCGTACATATTTCTGACAAATCTAATCAAATAATAATCTTTATTTATATTTTGATTTTTGATTTTTAAGCCTTTTTTATGATTTTTTGTCTTTTAAAAAATAAAAGTAAAGGATGAGGTTAGTTACTACCCTTTTTGGCTTGGGCCCAAATTTTATAACCTGGTGACATAAGGAAAGAGGCTTAGTAGTTGCCCACAGCTTATATTTCATGATAATGGACCTCATTACATCATTGGTCCAGTCACAAATTTTTTTAAAAAAATAGAATAAGATAAAATGAAACTGAACTCGGGCCTAACAGATATGACCCAAAACCATTTTTATGCTTTTTAAAGGTGCAGTTTTTTCCGGCCCAATGGACAACCAAGAGACAAATAAATAAATAAAAAAAGGCTCAACCATTTATCACTACAAAAAAAAAGGTCATTTAGCGACCGAAAATAGTGACCGAATTTGTTGGTTGCTGTTTGCAACCGAAATGGCGACCGATTGTAGGATCTGAATCAAACACTGATTAGAGTTGATACTGCGACCGAAATAGCGACCGATATAGAGCATAGCAGAGTTATCGGTCTCTATTTCGGTCTCAAAATAAAGGAAATTAAAAGCCAAAAATTGCTGACTTTTTAGCGACCGAAATGGCGACCGAGTTAAATGCAACGATTAAATTTTATCTATCTTTGCGACCGATATTAAATCGGTTGCTAAACGGCATGCCAAAATAATTAAAATAGAGTGTGTTAGCGACCGGATTTTAAATCGGTCGCTAAATTTATGATTTCAAATTTCAAATTAACCCATTTAGAGACCGATTTAGCTTATTCGGCCGCTAAAAATGAAATCCCTAAAACCGGTGCACCCCCCTTTCTTCCTCACTCGCCCGAATTTCTCCTTCTCTCTCACTGTTTCTCTCCTTCTTCCTCACTCGCGAGCTCCGGCAACCACCTCCTCCAGCTCCTCTCCGGCCACTACCTCCTCCACACGGTAAGCATACGTATCTCTCTCCCTCTCCTTCTCTCTCCCTCTCCTTCTCTCCTTCTCTCTCTCACTCGCTTCTCTCCCTCTCCTTCTCTCCTTCTCTCTCTCACTCACGTCTCTCTCTCCCTCTGTCTCTCTCTCTTTGCAGGTTTGATTCGGTTTGCAGGCTCTGTTTGCAGGTTTTGCAGGTTTTCTGTTATGCTGAGTCACTACACTAGTCACCAATTCTATTTTGCATTTGTTATTAGATTCAGTTGCATATATGAACTTCTTGATTAGGCTTGTTTTCTGTTATGCTCAGAGTGCTATATATATGTAGATATCTGATGAATGAATAATAGAGAAGAAAGATGATGAATGAAATTAGTATTTTTCAATAATAGCTTAGCTCTTACATTTTCCTAAGCTTAGCTAGTAGATATTACTTCCCATTACATTAGCATGTACAGCCACGAGTAGATATCTGATATGTAATGAAAATGTTTTGTTTATACTTTCATGAGTAGCAAGTGTGCAAGTAGGTTAATGATTTCCAAGTTTATACTTTTATCACAAGAGCCTTTGATGATGTTATTATCTTTTTCTTACAGTTTTCTTTGTCGATTGACAACCGCTCTAATCGTCACCCGTTTTCACTATTTGCTTGGAGTTGAGGTAGGTCAAATACTCTATCTTTTTCTTTGTTGCTAGTGGTGCTTGAAGACTTTGAATTGATTTGTTGATTGTTAGTGAAGAGTTGAGCTTAATAGGATTCTGGTTGTGTGCTGGTAGATTAGAAATGATGCATGTGGTTGCAATTGAATATGTTGTTTGTTAGTGAAGAACTGAGCTCAATAGGATACTGGTTGTGTGCTGGTAGATTAAAATTGATGCATGTGGTTGTAAACTTTATATGTTGTTTGTTAGTGGAGAGCAGAGGTCAATAGGATGGATGTGTCAATTCTATGCCTTGATTGCCATTAGTGGAGAGCATAGCTCAATAGGATGTGATCCTGTCAAAAAGGCGGGATGCTTGTTGTATGTTGCTAATTTAGAAGTTATGCATGTGTTTGACAATTATGTGTTACTTGTTAGTGGAGAGCGGAGTTCAATAGGATGTTTGCTACTATATTTTATCTAAGTTTGTATTGAAATATGCTTCAATATATATTTGCTGAAGTGTGCTACAATCCTTATAAGTCAATGGTTTTATTTGCTGCTAGAGTTAATTATTAAGCTACGAAAGCCTTAGTTTCCTATTTGAGATTCAATATTAATGAGCATGCGTACCTTTTCAGGGCACGCATGCTCATTCAATATTTTGGATGTGCTTGAAGGATTCTTGAAGTTTGAGGTTTTTCTTTAATTTTGCCTTAAGGCCAAGGTCTTAGATAATGAAGGATTAAGTATAGGGTTAGATAAAATGAAGGGTGGGGCACAATTTTCCAGGCACATGACGTGCCGTCATCATTCAAACATTATTCACATTAGAAAGCAGCTCTGTACACAATATTATGAAAGCAACTCTGGTTTTCTACTCATTTGTTTCACTAGGCAATGGAGCTTTCCAGAAATAGTTGTTGATGACCATCCTTACTAGGTTATCTAGGCATTTCCAGTAGGAAAAGTCCTCTCTATGACCATCCTTCAAAACGACGTAAAAGTATCTGCTTTCCTGAAAACTACTATGTTTTCTAATCTGTAAAGTTGCATGTGAAGTTGCATTTCTTTGTTCTATTTTAACATGCTAGTATGCCACATGGATCTTTCCATCTTTTCTTATTATCACTTGATGAAGTTTAGACATATGACTTGTTTTCCTTATCGTTTTATCAGAAAATGGATCCGACTAAATGTTTTGAGACAGCCATCCATTTAGACCAGGTACAGTATCTCATCAACTTAAGAATAACGATCGGATTCACGTAATGATGGTTAAGGCATAAACTAATCATTACTAAATTGTTCTTGTGTATTTGCAGGATTTGATTTCAATCCCGCAATCATTCTACCGTCGTTGGGGAACAAGAATACCGCGTGTTGTGACTATTGAAGACAAATGCGGAAATCTGTTCAATGGGAATATAGTAATCCATGAGGATCGCCCATATTTTGCAACAGATACAAATGGTATCAGGGAGTTGTATTTGTTGTCCACTGGTGTATTGGCAAAGTTTAAGTACCTTGGGGGTTCTCGCTTCTACATGTTCATCCCTTTGGAAGATTGATGAGTTTTGATATTTTGATATTTTGATTAGTACTTATTGACTGTGGTGTGTTTTTATGTTTTGATCGTTAATTAGTACATTATTAAACTTTTTTTTATAAACAGATACTAAACTTGCGTTAATTAATGTATGTGTTTTCTTGATCATATTGACTGTGGTGTTTTCGATCGTTAGTACATCATATTTACGTTTTCTATTTATTCAAAAAAAAATATTGGTGTATTTTGTTTATATCAGAAATTAAAAATCAATGAGGTAATAGTTGAAAAACAAAATTTGGTCGGTAGGATTAAGTTACAGGAAAATTTTTATAAAAAAAAATTCAAAATTTGCGACCGAAATAGCGACCGAATATCAGTCACCAAATTCGGATATCTGAGCATGCGACCAACTATACGGCGACCGAAATATATAATTTTATGACCGAAATATCGGTCGCAAATTTGCGATCGAAATACAAATTCGGTCGCTAAACATTTAGCAACTGGGGTTTCTGCTACCCCCTTAATTCATCACTAATTCGGTCGCTACACAATATAGCAACCGAATTATCATGTTTAGCGACCGAAATCTTCGGTCACTAAATAGATTTTTTTTTGTAGTGTATCAGACCCAAAAATAAACCCCCTATGAAAACATTAGTGACTAAAAAAAACAAAACCATTGTAACACAAACCCAAGTAACAAACAAATCACATAATATATAAAACATAATAATAAATAAAAGGAACAAAGAAGCAGATCTGAAGCTCTTAAGCTTCTCGCCCATCACCAACGCATGGGACAAAAGAAGAGCTGTAGTGGCAGTCCGTGGAGTAGCGGTGGTCCACGCTGGGTGCGTCTGAACGGCGCCGGCGGGGCGAAGCAGGACGGGCGTGGGGCAGTGCGCGACTGGACGAAGCTGAGAGGCGTTTGGCTGTACGGCGGTGAAGCTCGACGATGGTGACAAGTTCGTACGCGGTGGTTGACGGTGTAACAAGATGGATCTGTTGCGATAAGGTGAAAACGGCAGCAGTTCTGTATAGATCTGATAAGGGCTGAACCGCTTCGGATCTGGTTCGAGTCTTGGGATGGGTCATACGGCGGAGAAGGAGCTTGGCGGTGGTGCGGTTGATAGAGACGGCGGAGGTGAGCAGGGATTGACCTCGACGGAGCTATGGTGGTCCGGCATGGAAGAGCTCAGTGGATCTCGCGATTCCGGTGTCTGGTTCGTGGCGGTGAAGAAAGTGTGTCTTCTTTCTCAGATTTGTGTTGTTGTTGTTAGTTTTTTCTTTTCTTTTCTTTTTTTTCTTTTTAGTTGAGAATGAGTAAGAAGGGAATGAACTTCACAGAGCAAGGAGTTCTACCATTAGATAAAAAGAAAACAATTCCTCTCTTTTTTTTTAGCATTTTTGCTCTCAAATTTATCTACTTGCTGATGATTCCCCCCTCTGTGAAATGTGGTGTGCCTATATATAGGGTGAGAAAAAAGACAGATCTATTATTTTCTTTGAGAGGGGAGGACGGAAATTTTGTACAGATGGAGGTGCCTAGGTGTGGTGCTCCCACTACTCTGCTGGGCTTTTGCAGGTGTAGGATTTGCTACCCCTTATTTTGGAAAAAAAAGCACAACAAAACAAAAGAAGGGAGATAAAAATAAAGTTGGTTCATACTTGAAGTGGAAGAGGACAGATAGCAACATTGGAGAGGGGAGAAAAGGACAAAGAATTAAAATTTATTTTTATATTTTTCAAACAAAAATCAGAAGTCCTTTTTGGTTGTTTTTCTTGTTTTGTTTTTGTTTTTGTTTATGGATTTGGATCATTTGGATAATGGGCCCAACAAATCACTTGCAACAATAAAAAGAAAAGGGGTTCATATAAATCTTTAATGGGCTAAGAACAAAACACTTGTTTTTCTTTTTGCAAAGTTTTTTTTTTATTTATAATTTTTTTATGTTTATTATTTTTTCAAAACAATAATTAAAAAAAATCCAGACAAAATTAGGTGTTCACAGTAGGGAGTATGGGAAGAACTTTCCTCAGCAAAAACCATTCTTTCCTTCTATTTTCATTTATTCATTCATCCTCACCACATATCTTCTCTCCATTTTCCAGCTTTCTCCTCTTCCTGTTTCAAAACCATTTTTCCCTAAGTCACCACGCTCTACCACATTTCGCCCAACAGTTGTCGTGCGGCCAACCAAATCTGGCCATCTTCGTGCCACACTAGTCATCGAGTTAGAGAAGGATCATCCACAACGGTCTGCAACCCTTGCGGAAGAAGATCTATTTGGGAAGAAGACACATTGGTGATGAATTGCTAAAAATTCGATTTGGTCTCTTATCTTTTTATTTATATTCAATTTGGTCCTTTTATGTGGCTCTTGCATATATAATCACTTGAAAGACGTTTTAACTAAGTTGCTCATATCACCACATAGGTTAAAATTAACGGCGTTACTAATATAGGTGACAAAAATGGTAACTTTGACTAACATTTCATAATTAGAGGACTAAAATGAATCTTTTTAATAATAGAGGACCAAAATGAATCTAAAAATAAAATAAAGGACCCAAAGTTTAATTTAGCCTTTATATTATATATATCAACTAGCCGGGTCAGCTTAACAAGTGACTAATCAATTGAATTGGTGACCCATTAACGCAGTAACCCGAGCATGACCTATTCAGGTTTAATACTATGTTCGTAGGATCACTCATGGTGTACTACCCAAGTGGCAAAACTTGGGTCATTCAATTTGGCATATGGCGGTTTGACTTTTAAAAGGTTTTTGAATCTGGTCAATTGGTAAAAACCACTTATGTATTTGCAAAAAAAGTATATAGTACATTTGTATTTGCATAAAGACCCTATTTTGAATTAATTAATATGAAAAACAATTTTTTGTCTGAAAAAGAAAACACCATATGCTTTTTTCCAAGGCCGCCGTCGGTGCTCCGGTGACCGGCGATCGGAGGTGGTCTGGCGGCCGGCGAGCGATGGCAGTCCGGCAAGGCCCACATGAGATGGGAAATGGAATTTCAAATCGCTAAATTTTAGGTGGTTTTTTAAAAGAGTTTAATTGTTATACACTGTTAGTGTAAAGATTTTTATACTGTCAACCAATCAAAAATAATGGTATGGATGAAATTTAAGATATTAGGATAAGCGTCAACTATTTTTAATCATTTGTCAGTTTCTAATTGGTTGATATTGTAAAAAATATTTACACTGTCAGTGCATACCAATTAAATCCTTTTGAAAATCCATAAACTTGGCTTAAACAAAATCCCCCTAAAAATCCCTTCATTTTTGAAATTCTTCATATTTGATATCCAAACAATGAATTTTACATTGATGTATTTTAATTACTCTCTAAAATACTTTATCCTCTTAAATTTCCTCATCCAAACATATCATTAATGCTAATTAATTAGAAAAATCTTTATTCTAATAAACATGAAATTCGCATATACAAAAAGTTCAGGCGCTAAACTACAAAATACACTTTGACTATACATATAAAATTGATAAATTTTTGAAAAGCCCAACGGCATATTTTGACAATTTAACTAACTAATGTGACTTGAATCGATTAGGATATGTTTCTTTTATATTTTAATAGAATTGATTTTAAAAGAATTGATTTTGGAAGAATTGATTTTAAAAAAATCAAGGTTAAAAAAATTGATTTGTGTTTGGTAACAATATTTTAAAAGTAGGTTTAGAAGAATTGATTTTATTTGGATGATAAAATAAAATCACTTTTGAGATGTACATATGTAGAATTTTGTGGGTCCTACGTCTAGAATCAATTATTTTCAACGAAAAAGTTAAAAATTTTCACTTTCACAAAACTCAATTTTAACCCACCAGAAATCAATTATTTTCAACTGAATTTCATACCAAATATATGAAATTACTATAACAACTGAGTTTGAGAACCCAAACAAAATTTTGATACCTCCAGACACTTCGACGGTGCTCCTTACACGAAACCTCATTCATATATTTAATGATTTCGATTTATAGAAACGTGGGGAGCCTAAGACTCTCTGGCACCACAAAGGGGCAGACACGTGCAAGCACATACACGGGAATACAATGAAAACGTACCTAAGATTGTTACATTCGATCAGCTAATTAGTAATGAGAAGTAGCTTGAAAATAGTAATATCGATGAGTATATAGAACGGGATCGAATATACCCGACACACCAAGAAAACTCGAGACATCATGGCATGGGAGGTGAAGGTCCCATATCTTTCGCTTTTTACTTTTTCTTTGGTTTTTTCTGGAGCACTTACTTGGTTTGTCTAATTTAACTTTGAAATTAAATAATTAGACAAAACTTGACTAGATGCTTTCTTTGTCATGTAATTAGGACTTCTAATCTCAGTATCTCACTCAACCAACAGCTTATAAATCACCAACAACCGGAAAAGATATGTTTTTAGTTACTAATTTTTTTTTTACAAAAGTTCGGTTTTAGTCCCCGTTTGAAAAATATACTTTTTTAGTCTTTCGTTTTTTAAAATATGCCAGAAATAGTCCATATATCACACTTCTATTTGAAAAACGATGTACTAAAAAAATGTGGTTGTCAAAATTGAGGGAATACAAATATTGATATAGAGATCACTTTCGAGACATTTTAAAAAACGACGATTAAAAAAATACGTTTTTAAAAGGGACTAAAATCGAAATTTTATAATGAGATTAATTTTTTTTTTTGGAGACTAAAAATATATTTAGAACATCGTTAATTGGACATTAGAATACCAACTTATATTATGCTTATGACCTTATGTGGCAAACATCGTGTCGTTCTTATATCTCACTGTTTTTTTCCTCTCTACCTCTATCAATTCTATAAGACTAAACCCCCAATTTGGTCCCTGAGAAAAACACTCGGGTCTGAAATAGTCCCTAACCAAAAAAAACTATCCGTTTAGTCCTTAAGAATGTATTTCCGGGACAGATTAGTCCTTCTGTCATATTTTGTAGTGTTTCTATCATGTTTAGTGCATGTTAATAGGGACTAATTTGGCTCACGGTCATGTTTCTTAGGGACTTTACTGGTATCACTTAAAAATTGTTAGGGACTAATTTGTGACAGAAGGACTAATCTGTCCCGGAAATATATTCTTAAGGACTAAACGGATAGTTTTTTTTGTTAGGGACTATTTCAGACCCGAGTGTTTTTCTCAGGGACCAAATTGAGGGTTTAGTCATTCTATAATTGATGGCGATTTTTTGTTTGTGGGGGGGTTTGGCTCCAAATCTCACCAAGTCCTAAAGCGTTGGCTCCCAATCCCAAGTTTCTACATGTTGGGAGTAAAATATAAATTTTGTGTCAACAAAAAATTATGTAAAAGTAAATGTCTAGGAGGTTTCCACTAGTGGAAAATATACATTAGACGGTAAAGGTTTACGTCAGTTAACCAAAAACCAGACGTTAAAAAGGGGGCGGTGGCAGTTTTGTAAATAATTAATTCACTGTTAACGTCAGTTGTTTTAAGGACTGACGTTAAAAGTGAGGCGGTGGCAGTTTTGTAAATATAAAATCACTATTTGTGTCAATTGTTTAATGAACTGACGTTAAAAGTATTTTGGAAGAAATTATTAAAACTTTTAACGTCAGTTGTTTATAAACCTGACGTTATAAGTGTGATTTTTACTTCAGTTAAATAAATAACTGACGTAAATAATCAACTCATTCCTATCTTTCTTTCGTTGTCATCTCAGGGTTGTCACTCTTAACGCAGATCATCACTCCATATAGTGCAGTTTATTTCTAATCTTTTTTTAAAAAAAGTTTATTTTTAATCTTAATTAATTAGCTTGAATTAGTAAATTAACAAATTCTTGTGCAAATTAAAATAAATAAACACTTAACATAAAACAAGTTATATATGTATAATCAAATCGTATCTCATTGAAGCGATTCATAAGTTACAATTACATGTTTAAAAGATAAAAAATTTCCGCAAGATATATAGCACTAAAATTAAAAAAGTTTCTGCTTCAACATCATTTTCTTCTCGATCTGTCTTGATCGGAATCTCCAACATTGATTCTTCTCATTGAAGCGATTCATAAGTTACAATTACATGTTTAAAAGATAAAAAATTTCCGCAAGATATATAGCACTAAAATATAAAAAAGTTTCTGCTTCAACATCATTTTCTTCTCGGTCATGTGCTCGAAATCTCCAACATTGAATGCATCCCCTCCCTCATTTGAAGTCGATGCTCCATCTGAATCCACAGTCACTTTGGAGCCGTGGCGAGTGAATGGTGCACTCGATCTGTTTCAAGAATATATTCTTGGAACAGCCACTTGGTTCCAAAGCCGAAGTTTTGGAACTGTAGTCTGCGATTCTCCGGAAGGATGATGGTGTGTGCAAATCACATTACGTGATTCACCCAACCTTACCATCCATGTTACGTGATTCACACAACCTCGTGAAGTTGTTTTGACCATTAAGACAGAGACCTTTAAGTCTAGGTATAGGAAGAAAGAGTGATGAAGTTAATCTCCATGGCGGGGCCATATTGTGAAGCGAGAAAAATTAAAGGAAGGAAGGAAGCTATTTATAGGAGTAGGGGATGAAGTTACTAGGCGTCGTAAGTTGCTAAAAAATTAAATTGATCATTAAGAGCATTAGGTTCCAAGGCGCATTGGGAGTTGGCCTGGCGATCATATATATATAAACGTGCGTAAAAGAAAACGCCAGAAGGAATAGGAAGTTACACTTTTAACGTCAGTTGTTGAATAAAACTGACGTAAAAAGCGTTTTTAAAATAATAAATATTTATTTTTAACGTCTGTGGTTTATACACCCGACGGTACAGGTGTGATTTGTACTTCAGTTAAATAAACAAGTGGCGTAAATAATCCTATATCCCTATCTCAAAATGCCCTGTTGTCACACAAATGCATTAACGCCGATTGTTGAATAAAACTGAAGTTAAAAGTGTTTTTAAAATAATTAAAAAATATTTATTTTTAACGTCTGTTGTTTATTCAATTGACGTTAAAAGTGTGATTTTTACTTCAGTTAAATAAATAGCTGACGTAAATAATCCTATATCCCTAGCTATCTGAAATGCCCCGTTGTCACTCAATTAACACAGGTCTCGGAGCCATTTTGTGAAGGAATAGAAATATAGAGGAAAAGAAGAGGCAGATTACAGATCATTACAGTAAGAATGTTACTTTATACGAGACAACACTTTTAACGCCGCTTGTATTCAACAACTGACGTTAAAAGTGTTTTTTAAAAAATATTAATATTTAACGTCAGTTGTTAATAAAACTGACGTTAAAAAAACTAATTTTAACGTCAGTTGTTTAATACAACTGACGTTAAATGTTGTTTTATGTTTACACCCGCGCGCTTCTCGCACTTCACTGCAGACGTGACGTCTCTTTTCTCTTTTCATCACGCTCAACCCTAAATCACTCTCAACCCTCACTCTCACTCTCACCCAAAGACAGTAACCCTAATCGCGAGCTCATCTCCACCGCAACCACCGCGAGGGCTTCTTCGCCACCACCGTGAGGTACACTATTAACCCTAACTCTGTCTTTCCATTCATTCTTTGCAATAACTTGACGTACATCTCTCTTTCCCCTTCCCGCGCACTAACTCTCCTTGTCCCTCTGCTCTCAGTAACCACATCGAACGTTGGCCACCACTCGAGCTCCCCTCCCCACCACCACGCGAGCACCTATTTCTGGTGAGTATTTAGGGCACATTTTTGTATTTTTGGTTTTGAGTGTATGTTGAAACTGTAGTCTCGGTAGTTGAAACTTGAAACCGTGAGTTTGATTTGTTTGGAATGTACGTCTCTGTTTTTGGTTTTGAGTGCATGTTGCTCTGCTGGTTGATCTGTCACGGCCATGATGCTAATCACGGCTAGGCCGTGATCAGTTCTGCCTGTGATGGCATGGTCTGTTCAGTTGGCACGTTACGGCCGTGATGGACATCACTGCCAGGCCGTGACCAGTTCTTGGCAATTAATCTTTAAAAACTATAGTTTTCAATCTCTCGTATTGTCCTTATATTGGATATATATATGTTTTGTATATCTACAGGACCTATCTAGTTATGGATCGTAGTTGGATGGTTTGTAAGCGTACTAGTGCTGAGTATTTGAAAGGGGTGGGAGAATTTATAGAATTTGCTCAAAGGAATGTTCCTAATAGTAATGGAATGTTCTGTTGTCCTTGTGTCAAGTGTTTGAATACGAGGAAATGTACGGTGAAGGATATACGTACTCATTTGATTTGTGAAGGGATTTGCTTGAGTTATACAAGATGGATATGGCATGGTGATATGTTGTTGAGTAGTAATACGGCGAGTGTCTCCCAAAGTGAGGACGTTGACGTAGATATGGAGGATGATCGAGTAGAGGACATGATCCGTGATATTGGACAAGAATCTTTTCATCGAGCGCATGTGTATGATAGGTTGTGCGGTGATGCGGATAAGCCTTTATATCCGGGGTGTACTACTCATACACGGTTGTCGGCGGTGCTAAAATTGGTTTGTGTGAAGGCGAGAAATGGTTGGAGTGATAAAAGCTTCACGGAATTGCTTGAAGTGTTGAAAGACTTGCTTCCGGAGGACAACACATTGCCTGACCGTAACTATGAGGCCAAGAAGGTATTGTGTCCTATGGGTATGGAGTATAAGAAGATACACGCATGCCCCAATGATTGCATATTGTACACCGGTGTTCATGAAGACAAACACGATTGCCCCAAATGTGGGTTATCACGATACAAAGTGAAGGGTGGTGATGATGATGATGATGTTGATGATGTGAGAAAAAAGGGTCCTCCTGCGAAGGTGTTGTGGTATCTTCCAATAATTCCAAGGTTCAAGCGATTGTTTGCCAATGGGAAAGATGCGAATAATCTTAGATGGCATAATGATGAGAGGAAACGTGATGGAAAGGTTCGTCATCCTGCTGATTCTATTCAATGGAAGAATATCGATACTATGTTTCTGGATTTCGCCGATGAGCCAAGAAACCTAAGGCTTGGACTTGCTACGGATGGAATGAATCCTTATGGTAACATGAGTAGTATTCATAGTTCATGGCCTGTTCTGTTGGTGATTTACAACATGCCCCCTTGGTTGTGCATGAAACGCAAATACATGATGTTGTCTATGATGATTTCAGGCCCAAAGCAACCGGGAAATGACTTAGATGTTTATCTAGGTCCCTTGATTGAAGACTTGAAAATGTTGTGGGTGGAAGGTGTTGATGTAGTTGATGGGTATTCTCATGAGACTTTCAAGCTTCGTGCCATGTTATTTTGCACCATCAACGACTTTCCAAAGATACGGTAACTTGTCCGGTATAGTGTCAAGGGGCATAAAGCATGCCCTATATGTGAAGAAGGCACATGCTACACTCAGTTGCATCATGGAAAGAAGACGGTTTACCTTGGGCATCGGAGATTTCTTAGACGTGATCACCCATATCGTAAGATGAAAAAAGCTTTTAATGGATGCCAAGAGACAGAAGAAGCGCCGGCGACCTTAATTGGAGAGCAGGTTTATCAGAGGGTAAAGGACATCGATGTTATATTCGGCAAGTCCCAAAAGAAAGGTAAAGTTGTTGAGAAAAACATATGGAAGAAGAGGTCGATATTCTTTGATCTTCCATACTGGCGCAAGCTTGATGTCAGACACTGCATTGATGTGATGCATGTGGAGAAAAATGTGTGTGATAGTGTGATCGGGACGCTTCTCAACATTCAGGGCAAGACAAAGGATGGTGTGAATGCTCGTCTCGACCTCGTTGCTATGGGTATACGAGAGCAGTTAGCTCCAGTTGTTGAGGATGGTAAGCGGACTTATTTACCGCCAGCATGTCATACTTTGTCAAAAAAAGAGAGACAAAGTTTCTGCGGGTGTCTTCAGGGCATCAAAGTTCCACATGGTTACTCTTCAAATATGAAGAGGCTTGTCTCTAGTGATCTTAAATTGGTTGGCTTGAAGTCTCATGATTGTCACATCTTAATGCAACAACTTCTGCCCGTTGCTATTCGTGGTATTGCTACAAAAAATGTGAGACATGCCATCACTCGGTTGTGCTCATTCTTCAATTCTATATGTAGCAAAGTCGTTGACCCCCATATGTTGGATGACTTGGAAGTTGAGGCTGCTACAATCTTGTGCCAATTGGAGATGTATTTTCCTCCTTCCTTTTTCGACATAATGGTTCACTTAATTGTTCATTTGGTGAGGGAGATTAGATTATGTGGGCCGGTTTTTCTGAGATGGATGTACCCAGTTGAGCGCTACATGAAGATCTTGAAAGGGTACGTGAAGAATCCTCATCGTCCGGAAGCATCTATTGTTCAAAGGTATGTTGCGAAAGAAGCTATTGAGTTTTGTTCGGACTACCTTCATAACACGGATCCTATAGGGGTTCCTAAGCCTCGGCATGATGAGATCGAGATGTCAAGGTAAGGGTACACATGGCTTAAGAATTAATAGGAAGGATCGGGAGGAAGTGCTTCAAGCACATTTGTATGTATTGAACAACATCGAATGTGTTCAGCCTTTTCTTATTTGAACATAAAAGAAAAGTCAATCAAGAAAACCCTCGAATGAGCGAAAGGTGGTTGTTGAACAAGCATAACAAGACTTTCTTACCATGGTTCAAGGAAGAAATGCTTAAGGATGGTAGTATCGCTTCGATGACGTAAAATGGCTAGCACGTGGGCCTAACTTCAACGTCATATGTTGGAGCGGATACGACATAAATAACTTTTCCTTTTATACAAAGGAACAAGATAACAAGAGTACCATGCAAAATAGTGGGGTTATGATCGTGGCGAAGGAATGCACTTCTCTAGTGCAAAGGACACAAAACCCGTTCAAAGACCGACACCTTACTTTGGATATATTGAAGATATTTGGGTGCTCGATTACACTAAGCTTACGGTGCTGGGTATTTAAATGTAAGCGGGTTGATAGTAACGGTGGTGTACAAACCGACGAATTGGGGTTCACATTGGTAGACCTCAACAAGTTAGGTCATATAAATGAGCCTTTCATAATGGCTTCACAAGCAAAACAAGTGTTTTACATCACTGATCCTTCTAACAAAAGGTTGTCCGTGGTTCTCCAAGGAAAAAGCATGTATAATGGTAGTGATGAAAATGAAGATTCAAATCTTGATATTCCTGAGACTCCTTCTTTTTCAACAAACATGCCTACTATAATCGAGGAGACACAGGTGGACGATGTACATGCCACTCGTGATGATCATCACGAAGGGATATTGATATAGGTAGTTTAAACTTAGTATACATTTATAACCTATGTTAATAAATTAATATATATTGTTTTGAACAGGCATACATTATATGGATCATTGTTCCATTTTTCCTTTGCAATTCTGTAATGTGTGTGATATTCTGTGTTACTGGGATATTTACTTAATGCAGGGATGGCTTAGGGGAGTGATATTTTAAAACTGAATTTAAAAAAAAAAAAAACTATTAACGTCAGTTGTATCATACAACTGACGTTAAAAGTATTTTATAAAAATATACAGTACACTATTAACGTCAGTTGTTTACTACAACTGACGTTAAAATTAAGACCTTTAACGTCAGTTCTTTATAACAAATGACGTTAGTTTTAACAAAATTTACGTCGGTTATGTTAAAGAACTGACATTAATTTTGACAAAATTAACGTCAGTTGTGTTAAAGAATCGACGTTAATAGTGTTATATTTAACGTCAGTTCTCAACTGACGTTAAAAGTGTAACTTTTAACGTCAGCTGTATTTACGTCAGTCAGTATTCTGACGTAAAAAATCAATTTTAACTGACGTAAAAAACACTTATTGCACCAGTGTTCTTTCCTTTCAAAAATAAAAAAATAAAAATTCAAGGAGGTTTCTTCACCCTTAGAAAACATGCCTTTTGGGTATCGTATAAGCACGTATACACCATCGCAGAGCTCCCAGATCCAAATCCTGTGTCATCCGTTCTACTTTACAGGAGCAAGAAAAAGGCAATAAGACATCATATAGCACATTCTAAGCATTAAGTTAAACTATTGCACAACTTCCTGTCTTCTATATTTTCCTGTTTCTCTGTAATCAGTATATTTTCCAAAGATTGCATTCGTTTAAATTAGAGAATAGAGATTTCAATGGATCCATCAGATGCATCACCACATTCATCTTTGGTTGCTAGGACTCATTTTAACATGCAAAAAAAGTATACCATTTTTCGTCCAATTAGGAAGAAACTTCACATGGAGAATATCAAATGGCAGACGACAGCTGAAAGAACAAATTTTTTACATTGATGATAGAACTTCCTCTAGTTGCTAACGATCTACACACAATTTCCGATTAACATAGAAAGCAGTTATCACTAATAACAATCAATGCACATCTACTTCATGCTGAGGAATTCAAAATATGCACTTCCCATTGTGATGCCAGAAACAAGTGGCATTGCATTTGCACAAGCTTGGTTCACATCGACAACAGATTGAGGTGGAGAGAGCAAGCTATGATTGTTGCACAACGCCTATGGACTTATACAAAATCATTGCGATGCTTCCCCGGAATCCTTTTCTCTTTCTAGTTACCTATAGGGTCACCTGTTGTTTCATCAATTAGTATCTTCTCGTCCTCCTCAATAAGATCAGCAACAACGAGGGGTATGATGCCAAAGTGCATGCATCATCGAGTTTCAAGATGAGGCATTGGCCCCTTGATAGTATCTCGATTGCCATAAAGGCGATACGTGGGAAGATGGGCTCCGACTATGATATTATATTATATTCCAACCTAAAATCAATTCACATTAAGTGGAGTTGTCCAACATATATTTAAACCGCATCCCAGGATGATTTGAGGCAGAAAATGTGGGACTTCCAACAAGCATATTATAGTTAAAAAACGGGTTAAATATGTTTTTAGTCCCTCATTTTTTACAAAAGTTCTGTTTTAGTCCCCTGTTTGAAAAACATACTTTTCTAGTCCCCATTTTTTAAAATGTGTCACAAGTGGTCCCTATATCACATTTTTGGTCCCTCATTTTTGAAAACCACATATTTTTAGTCCCTCATTTTGACAAAAATTCGGTTTTAGTCCCCCATTTTTCAAATGGAAATGTGGTGTAAGGATCATTTCTGACACATTTTAAAAAAATAGGGACTAAAAAAATATATTTTCCAAACGGATGACTCAAACCAAATTTTCATAAAAAAATAGAGACTAAAAACATATTTAACCTTTAAAAAAAATATCGAAGGAGTAGATTAGCTTCAACGAAGGATGAGTGGTGGAGAGAGAGCAACGCAGGTGAGTAGTGGTTCGATGATAATGATGAAGTAGTGGTCTGTGTTAAAAGGTTGGACAGTGGTATCAGTGTGTAGTGACTCCATAATGAGTGATGAAGGAGGAAAAGAGAAGCAATGAACGGAGAGACAAAAAAAAGTGGGATACAAGAACATGATTCTTGTAACATAGCTGATACCATCTAAGTTGGCACTTAAGATGTTAGAAACTATGAAATTTAACTAACGCCCATTAAAATCAAAATAAATTTGAATATCCATACCTTGTAATCCAAAATGAAAAATTATCTCAAACATGGATCAAGATCCTCTGTCCCACTTTCCTTTCAAAATCAACTACTTATGCATTCATTGATGCTTATAGAGCAGAGACAGCAAAATGCTTTCAACACATATTCATTGATGCTTATAAAACAGAGGAAGACACTCACCAGCAACAACAAACAGCAGCAAAGGAAGCACAAGAGGGTTGGCGCGAGATGCAGCAGCGAGCCAGAGACGGCGGCGAGCATGCAAACTCGAGGCGGCGACGAGTAGGAGCTCCGATGGCTGCGAGATGTAGACGCGAGTGGGAGAGTGAGCATTTGAAAGGATGAAATAAGGATGAAAAAGAAAGGATGAAGACATAGATGGAGACGCAAGGAGGAGCTCCGATTGCGACGAGATGGAGCAGCGGCTTTGAGACGGAGATGTGAGGAGGAGCTCCGCCGTGAAGAAGGTGCCGTGAATGAGTGAGGGAGAAGGTGGTTGTGGTGTCCGTGAATGAGTGAGGGAGAGGTCAGAGAGGAAATGTATAAGATTTCGGGTTTTGCATTTCAAGTTAGGCTTTCAACATCAGTTGCATATGTAAATGTTGTAGAAAGTTATCCAGAATATTACAAAAGAGCCACCGCATACATTCTACATCGGTTCATAATGTAATTGATGTAGAAAGTCGATCCCAAAATTCAAAACAATATTACAAAACAGCCACCATGCAACTTTCTACAACGGTTCATATTATAACCGATGTAGAAAGTCATTCACAAATTACATTTTATTACAAAAATGCCACCGCACTACTTTCTACAACGATTGTAGAACAATCGTTGTAGAATCCTTGATGCAGAAAGCATATTTTCGACTAGTGATTCTACGTCCCCCACCAATGAAATTTTTTTATTTAATAAAATTGAATCATGACTTACTAACACTTATACACATTATCAAGTTTTGATTGGTACGGGACATCGAGACACCAATTTTTGAGATAGTATATTTGTATGTGCTCACTAAACGTTTAAACTATAGAATTTTCAATTTCATAAGCATATACCAAATCCAAAATTTACGAACTACAATTTTTATGGTTCTACAAAATATAGCAATCAAGAGTTCTGTGTCTCCCAAAAATCTTAAATCCGAAAATATTGACCCAACATCACTTTCCTGTTTCACAAACTTTGTATGATCAGAACCACGAATTTCGTTAGCAAACGTTCCCTTACACTTTTATGAATGGTTTTTCTATCATGTGTCCATGGATATGTCTAGGAACACAAAAAAAAAAAGTTTTCATGAAAAAATTACTCAAGATAATAAATATTTCCCTTTCAAATAAATATTTTTCTTGGATTCCTAAACCGGAGCCCATAGACACACACAATAGAAAAACTGTTTTATGAATTCTAAATATCCAACGTAGCCAACGCTCATTAGATTACAATAACATACTATCACGCGTTTATTCCTTCCCTTGTTCTGATAATAGTACTTATACATTGTAATTTTTAGACGGCCCTGGAAATATTACACTGCCATTTTGTGTACATCATCAAAGTTAACACACAATAACATAAAAGGCAAACATCTTTGATATAAGACACCCTTATTTTTAGCAGCAAAACCTGTCCTTTTCATCCCATATTAGGCAGCAGCATCAACAGGCTGGTTCGAACCATCCTTTTCCACAAAAGACTTGATATATTGCTCTCTGCACATTGAAAACAGAGTATGAGTTTAATAAAAAGCCTCTTGATTGTCCACTCCACTGGTCACTGAACTCATAGAATAACTCATACCTTGCAGGCAGATGATCATGTGGGCGATTGTATGGAGTCCAAACAGGTTCACCAACAAAAAATCGCAATGCCTGTATATTAATAATGACAACACATGTGGATATCAGTGGTCCCTTTGAAATGTATATTCATGCACATAAGATAAGTTTAAGCATGTAGAAGGTAGACAAATTTTAGCAAAAGTTAATAGTCAAAAGAGAGAACCTGAAAATGCACAACAATTGGTTTAAGGTAACAAAAAAGTTTTGCAATATATCATATCTCAAGTTACACGTTCATCTTAACATATCTAAAAGAACATGACTAACAAAAAGGTTAACAATCAGATGCCAAAGATTATCAAAAAAAAAAAAAAATTTTGATCAGATGCCTAACACCAATTAAAATATAAGATCCCGATATTAGACTCACAAAAAAGCCTTCCAACAAAAAGGGCACAGGGAAATGTAGTAAGCAATTTTGTACACGAAGTTCATGTTCCCACAAAATGGGACAGAGGATGGGGAAAAGTCGAGGGATAGAAATTCTCTTTGATTAGCAACAGCAAAAGGAACAGTACAACTACTATATGTAACATGTAACGAGTAATGCTAGCCACACACACACATATCCATACATAGGCACAATTTTAGCCATGTGATTAAAGTTGGTCCCAGCAAAACTTCTACAAGCCTACACTATGATTCAGCCACCTAATAGGGAAGTGAGGTGATGTGAGTAAAGGGGAATGTGAAGCAAGTATTTTCCACATGTAATCAATACCTTAATGTAGTTGCTCTCATCGAGTGTAAAGCGATGATAAATTCCAGCAGGTAAGATGATCATTCCCCCTTTCTTTACCCATACACGAATCCAAGCATCATTGCGATCCCTTACATCAAAATAACCTTTTAAAAAAAAAGTAAATATTAGCAACTTAAGATGATAGGGAACGTATGACGACAATCGAAATAGAGCAAAAGATGATACCAAATAGAAAAAATCCAATAACTATAATTTGTTTGAAGGAGAAGGGAGAGGTAATATGGTAACTATATATTCTTAAATATTAGTCTGTTTGACCATGAACCTCAATAACCAATAATCGGAAACTGCACAGCTAGGGACTAAAGAATATCTAGGATATCCCAAAATTTCCAATTCATTTCAAAATTTGAAATTCAAATATGTTGTATCTTATTCTGACCAATAAGACCAAGGTCATAGTTAAAGCAATAAGTAGATAACATAAATAATTAGTTTTTTTTTTACGGAATATATAACTAGTTATAATGGGCATAAGAAGCTAAATGATGTATGTTCTTTTTATACAGATACTTATAAAACACTTCCCTAAATTTCCATTTTTGAGAGAATCATAGAAGATAAACAAAAATACCACTTCCAACAGCAGCAAAGCGGATCTCCTCATCAGTATGAAGGTGTTCTTCGAAGAAGCTTTTGAGCTTCTCTTCATAGTTTGGCAACTTTTCTGGGCACACCTCACAAACATCCTGTAGAAAAAATGTGCCTTGGGTCAATTTATTAAACAACTGTAAGGATAGACAGAATATCAAGTTACAGATATCTGACAAAGGAAATGCATTATTTAAATGTCAAAATCAAAAATAAAATTTGTGTTATCACTTCTGATAAATAATTGCTTCATATAAGTCATGATTAACCAATATCACGGATTTGCATATTGTCGATATTTCTCTGCAGACACAATTGGCATGGTGTAATACATAGGAATTAAGTCTAAATGAACACAAAAAAATTGTTAAAAAGGCAAGTTTAAATGAATATCAGTATAACAAACCATGTAGTTATAACCACGTTCTTCACGAATCTTTTTCAGCTCTGGATCTGTTTCATGGTTATCAGCATCTAAGCGCCAGCTAAGGACTCCAAGTTCTGCATTGTTAACATGATAAAACCCAAAATCGGGATGTAAACCCTGAAATCTGCAGATAAAAATAGCCAATACTTCCTGCAGAGAAGCTTACCAGCAAGTTGGTCCAATGACACAAACTCCTTGGGATCTTTGTGATGGGGAAGTCTTTGATCTTCATTACTATCATCCATGTACCATGCTTGAATGACTTCCTCTCGGGGATCCTGTGAAAAGTTGCATTTGAAGAGTTACTCGTCTTATTTTTCCATGACTCGGGATGAGGAACTCACAAACACAATCCTCTCCACAGGCAAAAAAATAGTAGTAGTAGTAGTAATACTAGTAGATCACATCTAACTAATAGACAATTTGAGCAAAAAGACCAACAAAAAATGTACTAGTACTTGCAAAGTAATCAATCTGTTTCACATAAAAAACTGGCTTTAATACATCGTCACACCACTCTCACAAAAACAAGTAAGGAACGTTTGAACTATGCACCATCTGCAATTGGACATTTGACAGAGAAATTAATTCTCTGGAAAGAATGAGTGTTTTGCATCCAATGCTGTCACCCAGCCCATTATCCAACTTATGCACCCTACTTTACATAACACCTTAGGCTTAAATAAAGTCCAATAAACCAAAAAGTGTTAGGGACAACAGAAAAATACAGAATAGTTTGACAAATTAGGTTCAAATACGGGCCAGAACTCAAATTTCTCTGACTCCCAATCAATAATTTATAATCTATATTCGGCGACAGCAGAAGCAAAGGCAGCTCTCTCCCCCTCTCTCCGTAAAAGATATCTTTTGCTTCAAGAGTAACGCTACTACGCACACGTCTCAAGCATCACTTCCCTTGAACCAAATATCAAAATTTTTTACCAACAATCTACTTATAATTACCAAGGTGTTTGTGGCAGGTAAAAAGAAAAAGAAAAAAGAGTTCAGCTTTCAACCAGATAACTGTTTTATGAGTAATTAAATTTAGTGTTGTCCCTTCACAGAGAGTTATGCCACAAGCTCAACACAGAAGCAGTATATAATTAACCAACAACAAGTTTTAACGCTACAAAAAGATTTTTTTAATAAAAAAAACCCTCCTATTGGGCAATTTGTGGGAACTTCGTGTAGGAATTTAAAATATAAGTCTTAACAAACACAAACCTCCCATGTTATCAATAAATAAATTCTTCATGTTATGAAACAAGCGATACAAGAGATTAGATAAGCAGAGAGGGAAATAAAAAAATTAACAATTTCCTGATGAGAAGAACAAAGACGAAATTAAGAGGAATACCTTGTTGGAGGAAACCATGGTTAGTATTTGGAAATTCTGCAGCGTGAAATATGCTTCGTGGTGGTGACGCGATTTTTATAAGAAATATATAAGAATAAGAATAAGAAAAGGAGCACCAGTAAGAATAAGAAAAGAAGCACCTAGCATAAGAGATTATTACGCGTTTGACTAAGGTGCCCTTTGTCCAGGTTAAATGAATCGGGACAACCTTGCCGGGGGATTGTGTGCTCGGGTGTTCGCTGTTCCATTTTAATCGATTTTGTGGGAAAAATTATCTGATTTAAAGATAAAATGAGTATCTGGTTTGGTTTGATTTGAATGATTTTCTTAAAAAGATCTGAACCAATTAAATGCGATTTTGATCGGTTCGGTTGATTCGATTTTTACCGATACATCATTATATATTTATATTACATCAAAGAAACAAGATTATAAACTAAACTGAACAAAATCTTAAACTTTGTGTATCCTTTTTATATATTCATATAATAACATTTCATAAAATATGTACAAAATAAATAAATATCATCATCAACTAATTCCATAACATCTTTTTTTATGTTTGGAACTTAGAAACAGTAAAAAATTATTTCAAATGAAACTAGTAAGTATTATTAGAAAAAAACCAACAAATAAAAAATTAATAGTGCAAAAAATAGAATAAATATATATTAAATTTTATATATACGGTTTGGTTTGGATTGGTTCGGTTTAAGAAAATAAATCCAAAATCCGATCCGATCCAAAAATATCCAATAAACATCGGTTTTGTTCAATTTTCAGTTTTTTTAGATTAATTTTCGGTTTTCTTTTGGATCAGTTTGGATATGAACATCCCTAGAATGGGGTAGGGGTGGCAATTTCCGCCTAATCCCTCGATCCTGGGGGATGCCCCATTCAAGGCGTTACGGGGACCTACCCCCGTCCTGCGGGGTACCTATCCTACGAGGTCCGGTCTCGAGAAGATTATGTAATTAAACTTTGGGGGTAGGGAATGTGCTTGGCGTGATCGGGGGTTTTAAGGTCTTTTACCGAGTGAGGTGAAAGAAGAACATTATTTTTTTTATTGGAGTAGTGATGCAAACCAAGGATGATGTCCAATTTGAGGCCAAATTAATATTTTTGATGAAAATTTTATTTTCATTGTGGTGAACCCGTATGCTTGAATTGGTCATATCTTGAGCTACGAATCTCCGATTGATACATTCTTTGGTGCGTTGGAAATCTTAGGGAATTATCTACAAATCATATCTCAGGCCTCTTGACCAAATTCGGCTTCTATCATGGTGAAAAACGGGCTGAAAGTTTAATACGTATTCTTGGACCTTAAATGAGTTATATGTTAATTGGGCTACACTAAGTTTGATGAATGAGCAAGGTCCATTATGAATGGTGGATGGCACGTTTTTGGAACTTACAAAGGAGAGCAACCTTTGGCTTGCATGCCTAGGTAACTCCTTTAGAAGTTATGGAACCACTTTTATTATTTTCTTAAGTAGGATAGTTATGTTCTTTTAATAACCACTTAGTGGAGAGTTATGTCTAGTTATTAGGAGTTTATGTCATCTTATGATGACCTTTGGTTTTTATTTCCCTATGCTATATGTACACACCTATTACATGAGGAATGATAACTTTGAGTTCATTTTGGATTGATTCCAATTGTGAGAGTGTTTTCTCTCTTGGGTTCTTCATTGAGCCAACCCTTGTTCTTATCAAGAATCCAAGATTCTTGTGGCGAACCTCACATTGGCTTATCAAATCCCCTTGGATTTGTGGCGCCTACCTCCCATTTCTCATCTTATCCAATTTTGTATTTCATCCTCTTCTATAATTTTTGTTGTCACTCAAGGATAGATCCGAAAATATACATGTTCCTTTTTAGGATCATATCATTTGGTATCTAGAGCCATCCTTCCTAGAGTGACCTTTGATTTTATTTTTCAATTTTTCCAGAAGTTTGAATTTTTTTTAGCGGGTTCTTCATGGAGTCACTAATGAAGAAAAATGATGCCAAGCAAAGGGAGGATCTTTTCTATTTTAGATGCTATGTGAAGGACAAGATATGTAGCTTGGTCATTGATAGAAGGGGTTATGTTAACCTTGCTAGTACCACCATGGTGCAAAAGTTGGGACTTCCTCTTCTAGAGCATCCACAACCGTATGTCATTTGGAGCATCCCGGAGTTTAGTGATTTTGGTGGCGTGATGGTGAACAAACAAGTACGAGTGCCATTCCGGATTGGGAGATATGAAGATGACGTTTTATGTGATGTGGTGCCCATGGAAACGAAGCACTTGTTACTTGGGCGTCCATGGAGGATTGAACGACAAGCGAGATATGATGTCTACAACAATAGGTACTCATTTGTATTTAATAATCGTAAAATTACTATTGGATCATTGTCACCAAAACAAGTGTATGAAGATCAAATGTACTTGAAAGGAGAGAGTGAGAAAAAAAGAATGATCGAGAAAACAATAAAAGAAGAGTGTTCGGTGAATGAGGAAAGCAAAGAAGGAGAGGTAATAAAAAAAGAAAGCCATGAGAAAAAGGTAGAAGAAAAGGGAATGGAGGAAAACAAACAGAAGGAAAAAGATGTTGAGAAAAAGGTGGAGACTGCATTTTTTGAAGGGGAAAATAAAAATAAAAAAATTGAGGCAAAGGTTGAAAGAAGAATTGCGAGTCTTCCTATAAAGGAAAATAAGGTGAAGGGAGCAATGTTGGCAAGGCAGCCTATATATATCTTTCTATGTAAAGATGCTTGTTTGACTACCAATGCAAACTCTTTGCCTAGAGGTGATGACTCTATTTTGAAGGAAGTTGAAGAAACAATTCCAAGAGAGGTGCCCCATGGATTCAAAATGGTTGTGTTTGAACCCGGAGGATAAAGAAGACTCCTTAAGGCAATAAATTCGAGGTCGAATTCTTTTCAAGAGGGAGGGAATGATGCAAACCAAGGATGATGTCCAATTTGAGGCCAAATTAATATTTTTGATGAAAATTTTATTTTCATTGTGGTGAACCCGTATGCTTGAATTGGTCATATCTTGAGCTACGAATCTCCGATTGATACATTCTTTGGTGCGTTGGAAATCTTAGGGAATTATCTACAAATCATATCTCAGGCCTCTTGACCAAATTCGGCTTCTATCATGGTGAAAAACGGGCTGCAAGTTTAATACGTATTCTTGGACCTTAAATGAGTTATATGTTAATTGGGCTACACTAAGCTTGATGAATGAGCAAGGTCCATTATGAATGGTGGCTGGCACGTTTTTGGAACTTACAAAGGAGAGCAACCTTTGGCTTGCATGCCTAGGTAACTCCTTTAGAAGTTATGGAACCACTTTTATTATTTTCTTAAGTAGGATAGTTATGTTCTTTTAATAACCACTTAGTGGAGAGTTATGTCTAGTTATTAGGAGTTTATGTCATCTTATGATGACCTTTGGTTTTTATTTCCCTATGCTATATGTACACACCTATTACATGAGGAATGATAACTTTGAGTTCATTTTGGATTGATTCCAATTGTGAGAGTGTTTTCTCTCTTGGGTTCTTCATTGAGCCAACCCTTGTTCTTATCAAGAATCCAAGATTCTTGTGGCGAACCTCACATTGGCTTATCAAATCCCCTTGGATTTGTGGCGCCTACCTCCCATTTCTCATCTTATCCAATTTTTTATTTCACCTTCTTCTACAATTTTGCTTGGTCACTCAAGGATAGATCCGAAAATATACATGCTCCTTTTTAGGATCATATCAAGTAGATTATGGAAATTATATATATTTTTTAAATTATATATTAAAAACTTTGAATTTTAATTCATAATTATTGGATCTCCATTGTACTTAACTTCTAGCAGACCTGATATTAAATTTAGTATTTGTATGTGTTTTAGATTCCAATCTGATCCTAGAGAATCCATCTTAATGCTGTAAAAAAAATATTCAGATATTTGCTTAGGACAAAAGACGGACAACAATTGCACTATCAACTACAGAAGCAGAATACATCTCTACTGCAAGTTGCTGCTCACAACTCTAATGGGGAAAACATCAACTTGAAGATTACTCCATATTTGAGCATAATATCTCCATGTGGTGTGATAATTCAAGTGCTTTTAATTTATCTAAAAACCCCATACAACATTATAAGGCTAAGTATATAGAAATCAAACATCATTTTTTATAAAGGATTATGTTCAAAAATGTGTTTTCGATATTAAGTTTGTTAACTGAAAATCAATGGACTAATATCTTCACAAAACCCTTAGCAGATGATAGGTTTAAATATATTAGAGACAATCTGAACATACATTGCATTGTTAGTACCATGTATGATAACCTGTCTCATGTATTAGCTTAACCTATCTAATGAATGTTGCATGACCTGTCTATAGTACCTGTCTGACCCTGCCGAGTCATACTTGTATGAACTCAACAGATTTTGCTTAAATGGTTATTATTCGTTAATGCCATTTAATTATCTGAGGCTAATCATGTACATGGCACATAATCTTTTTGAAACCATGTTTTCAATAAGTGTCTTAGTGGGCTTTGTTTTCCCCTAAAGTTTCGTGTCATTTTTAGCATTAAAATTGTCTTTTTCTCTCCTGCCTTTATTGTTGAGACCTCATAAGTCTGGAACACATTCAATGTGTAAATTCTCTAAGTTTTGATGATTCCAAATATATTAAGTATGGTTATATTTAACTATGTGAAATTACTGATAAGTTTGTTAAGTGTGCAGGAAAATAGACTTAAGGTCACTCGTCTAAATCTGACCCGTCTAAATTTCCCTAAGGAGCAGTTTTTCAGACATGTCTGAAAAGCCACCCGCCTGAAAGTTAAACAACTCAGACAGAGACCAAGTCAACTCTCAGTCAGAGATCTGATCTTGTTGATGACGTGGCAAGGATCAAAAGTTTGAAGAAGCTTCAGTTGATCACTCGTCTAAAAATGACTTGCCCACCAATCTAGTTCTGGATCAATGCATTCGTCTAATTTTGGACTCCACTGCACCCTTCTAAGTGTCAGACTGTCAGAAGAAAGTTCAAGTCAATCTTATTTGAAAAAGATGTCTTCCTTAAGGATCTCGAAGACCTCTAAACAAAAGCGCCAAGGACAGAGAATAAAGAATTCATTCTTTCAAGTTTTTAAGGAATAAACACGCTACCTTTGTACCACGCCAGTGACTTTTAGCCATTTCAAGTACAAAGTAAAAGTACTTTCCAGAAAGTGAACTAAGTATTGCACTGAAATGGAAAGCTCTCTACTGCAAGTACAAGAAGTCTGCTACTGTAACTCTGAAACAACAACTGCTCAGAAACAAAGTGTACTTTTGGTCTCATATGTCAAAGCTCAATGTCCCTAAACATTTAATACTTACACAGAACGACTCTTTGGCATTAATGGCGTCCTAGAAGCTCAAGTTAAAGGAGCACACTCTCTGAAGTTGTGTCTAATGGATCAAATTAATTGAAGCCTTTAAATAAGACAAACCATGAAGATGAAGTGAAGAGATACAATGCGCATATTCAAAGAAGCATTTAGGCTGTGCACATTAAAAGAAGCATTTACTCCAATCACTAACAACAAATATTGAGTTTGTTAGAGCCAATATCCTAAAGCATAGCATAGCATGTAGAATTCATGATGACACAAAGACAACAATCTTATGTGCTCAATTTTGTTTTAGAAGACCCACTACCAAGGTCTAATTTAGGATTGAACTGCTCTGATACTATAAATGTAACATCACTCAATATTACATTAAAATAGATAATAAAATAAATATATTTATCCATTAATAGCATCAACAACCAAGATATAAAAAATGTCATTTAAATGAAAATCCTCAAAAAAATTAATTTAATAAAACAACATAATCCTTTAGCAAAAACTTTAACCTTAAAATATGGAAAACTAATACAATCAAAATAAAATAAAATAAAAACTAATGTCTTCAAGTCTCCACGACTTCACCAATCCATTGTGTCATCTCTATTATTACCTGTGATCACTGAAAGACAACACCACTAATGGATTTATAATCCCGGTAAGTAAACGTTGTTCTAAAAAGATTTTCGAAAAGATGTTGCTTTCAACCGGTGCGGTAACCGGTGTAACACCCTGTTTTTTGTGTGCTTAATTATTAGTAAATGCATGCTTTAATGTATTTAATTGTGATAAAATCCAGAGGATGATTTTATTTTAAATAAAATCATTTTCTTGTGTTATTTTACTGTATGAAGTCACAGTAAAATTTTCGGTATAAAATTCAGACGAAAGCCGGTCCGGGTTTTCAAAGCCAGTACGAGTTTACTGAGCTAGAGACCTAATATTGACTCGTGAACGAGACGATTAGTGTTTTTTTTATGTTTTGTGTGGGTTTGGAGTGTTTTGAGAAATCTTGTTCGGGGCCGAATTTCCGAGTATTACCCGGGCGAATCGTCGGGAAATACGATCGGGAAATTCATCTGATGCATGTTGGAGCAGAGCAAAAATGGAGTAGATTGACTGATGTGAAGGCTATGACATAGGCATGTCCATGGCCATACCTTCCTTACACCAATCAAGTCAAATCACCATACTTTCTTACACACACCATACCTACACCATACCTCCTTTCTTCTCAACCAAGTCAAGCTCTTCTCTCCCCTCCAATCTGCCCCAAAACTGACGCCGTCCCCCTCTCTTTTCCTTCTTCTATTTAAGTTTCAAAGTGTAACCATTTCACACTTTTGCTTCCTTTCACAAAAACACTTTTTTTACAACTATTCATCTTCTTCTTCACACAACTAAAGGTACCATTTTTACTAAGTTTTTCAAGTTGTGTTCTTCATCAAAGTTGTTCATATTGGTAAGGGTAATGTCCCTATACCATTTGTTTTTCAAGTTTTGGCTTTATTTTCATAGTTGATGTTTTGAGTTCATAATATGATTTTAAACTTCAAAAAATTCTCAAAAATTGTAGAAAACTCCGATTGAGGTGAAACCAATTTCTATATTCTTATTTTTACTTCCTATACAATATAATAAAATATTGTGGAAAACAAAAATCTTGAACACCATTTTCTGTACTGGACAGAATCTATGTCTTTTGTGCCATATGAGTTTTGTTTCATCTTTGCTTGGTTAAGCTTGTGTTTGAGTGTTATTCCAACATGATCATGACCAAGAGCTCCTATGTACATAAGGATGCTAGATTTAAGTGATTGGAAAAGTTTATAAACTTTTATGTATTTTCATGAAAAAATGAAAACTCTAAGTGTTTTGTTATATGTACTTTGAGTTTTTTCCAAAGTGATCATGGATTTGGGCTCCTTGATGTATAAGGATGCTAGATCCAAGAGATTGGAAAGTTTGAAAACCTCTAACCCTCATTTTTACTCAAGGCCGAATGGTAGTGTTTGTGGCCTAGGGTATTTGATTTTTTCATTTTTCCAAAATGATCAAGGTTATAGGCTCCTTACTAGGTATGGATGCTAACCTAAAGAGATTGGAAAATTTAGAACATCCTAACCTATTTTAGAGGATGAAAACCGAAACCCTAAGTTGATGACTTAGTGGGATTCTTGATTCAAACTTGTTAAACTTTTGGTGTTTTAAGAACTCCTAGCACTTAAGGATCATAAATCCATAAGTTGCATGATTTTTGGAAAACCTTAATCCAAAACCATTGTTGAAAACCGAACCTATGCCTTGTGGCTAGTGTTCTTTGATTAAAAATCTAACCTATGGTTTCATGTGTGTAACCTTAGATTCGTTCTGCGGACGTTCGTGATCCTTAGTTTTCGTAGTCGAACCCTTATCGTCTTTTTGAGGTAAGAGGGGATTTCAAAGATATTCAATAACTGTATGCATGTGTGTATTTGATTAATTATTTACTTGACTTTATTGAGTTACTGGATTATCTGAAATGTTATGCTATTATATGAAGTTGAACTGTATCGTTATATATGTTGAGATGTATAATCTGTGATGAACCGTGATATTGGCATTGAACCGTGAATATATATATGTGTACATACTGTTGTTGTTGTTTGAAGTTTGCTAAGCTGGACATGTGTCTCGTGCTCAATCATTAATAAGGATTAAAAACCTTAATAAGCTTTGAAGATGAAAGGATGGGTGTTCTTTTCCAAAAAGCTTGTATGTTTAAAAGTACTTGTTTTATGTGACAATATAGTTTTAGTGATTTCTAGAATGCAAGAGAAAAACCCTTTTTTTGAACTATGTGTTTTAAGTGAAAACTTTCGAAAATATTTTACAATATCCTATTGGGGATTTTCAAAGTTAAAAGTGTTTCAAAAACGTTTTATAAAGGATTTTCAAAAGAAAAGGTTTTCTCCCAAATGATTTAGAAACTTTTCGATAGCCAAAGATAGGTTATCGAGGCTTTCGATTTCGAAAATTGTTTTCGCCAAATGAAAGATAAGTACTAAAAGAATAGGAATCTAGACGTGAGACGCCACCTCTAGTTTTCCATGCTTAGCACGTGATCTTGGATCGGTGTTAATTCGGACCGTAAAGTCCTATTCGTAATGTTATGGACTTCAAGTCCAATTCACTAATCGAGGACAGTTCGTTTCGATTTCCGTTGTTGTGGGCTATTGTCCTTAGCATGATAAGTAAAACATGACTAAAAGTATATTGATTTCCATTACCACAAACCTTGACTGCGCCACGGTCTAGGTGTTGGGATTGAGCATTCTGACCGTGTGTCCTATGTTTCTACGTTTTCAAGTGATGGGGAAATAATGTTAAGTCATTAGCTTTGAGCTTTGACAAGTGAAATATTTACACAAAGAAAAACCTTAAAAGGAAAGTTTTTATTCATATGCATTTCCCTGGCAGACGTGCCTTTGCTTATCGAGGATACCCATGGGGTATCCGAGAGTCAATCACATTGCTAGTGTTTCGTTAAGGGCATGTGGCGTTGTCCGACCAAGAGGCCTGGTGCATCGGATGCGGTGGCAACAGCCCTGGGCAGTAGCTTGACCAACTCTATCTTCTCCAAAGTGATAACATGGTGTTGTGATCTCATGAGATTAGGATAGAGCCCGATATTCAAGTGTCATGCACATTTTCGAAAACTCGATTGTACGGGCTTGAGGACCCCTTGATATAACACTCATTATATTATGATGATTATGCATGCTTTAACCGTTGATCTGATTTCTGTTTGCATGTATCATGTATATGGTTGTTGTGGGATATATCTTATGACGGTATCTCACTCTTGCATGTCTATATGTTCTTTTATTTTCCTCGTACTGGGTATGCGTATGCTTTAGATGGACCCTCTTGTCCCTCTTGTACCTGAGGTCACATGGACAGAGACTTTTGACGAGGCTGACAGGATTGGGAATTGGAGGATGGACGCGAATGCGACTACGGCGACGTACCGAGGGCCAATCACTACTACTGAAGCTAATATACATGGAGAGCCTGTTAGGAGGATCCACTCGGTGGAATCCAGGAACGTGATTCTTCCACCGCCTTGGTTGTACCCGAACACGCTACAGAGAAGCCGGTCTACTTCACCTCACGTTGAGCTCCGCCGAGCCGTAAGAGGAGGAACCGATGGAGGAAGATCCCCCAAGAAGATCCCGAAGAGGATCCTGAGGAGGAGCCTCATGAGCTGGTAGACGACTGGTGGGATGAGGAGCTCGAGGCGGGTTATCACCCTTTGGATATTGAGGAGGAGGATGTCCCGTTGGATGACGGAGGAGAGGTGATTGACCCGGAGCTGGAGACTTCTTCTTGTGGGAGCGTTTGTGGCCACTCCGAGTGTCGTAGGCATTGGTAGTGGTTGGAGGCTTTGTTTTGAGTGGTCCGTTAGTCTTGGCTTTTGAGCTTTTCTTTTGAGTTTAGATTCCCGGATTCCCATTCCCAGCTTGGTGTTTTATTTACCTTATCTTCTCAGCTTATGTTTCAGCTTATGTTTTCGTTTCATTGGCCATATTGATTAAGGCCGTGGTGTAATGTTAAAACCTAAGACCTTTCGAGGCAATATTATATGTATGTATCTCATTGTCGCTTTCAAGTTGTGAGTTTCTTTACCTTTTACTTCTTTTCTTTAAAGAAAAAAAAATTAAGTACCTTTTGGTAACCTTGTGTATGTTGAATAATCTTTTTCCGAAGGCGACCAAAGATTTAAACAAGCATTTTTTCGCAAAAAGGGTAACCATGTGATGACCAAGTTAGGGTGTCACATTAGTGGTATCAGAGCTAGTCGAGTCTTTCGGGAATGTCTGGGTTAGGTCTGTTGTGTTGCTGTTGTGTTTTCTCTGATTGTGTGTTGTTTGAATTACTTCTTTTGAGGTAATGTGTGGTGACCGGCGGTTCTCTCTTTCGGATTGTCATCCGACCGCTTGTGTGATCCAGGTCGGTATGAATCGAAGAGAGGTGCTCGTGGGACGGGGATGAGGCAATGGAGGAATGGACTTCGCTGCTCAAGCACCGGCCGATGTGGCTGCCGCTATAGCTCATCAAACGGCCAATGCCGCTGCACAAAATCAGCAAGAACAACATGAGCGGAACAAGTCAGAGGAAGGCATCTTGATGCGTCAGACGCCGAAATCCATCTCGGCTCGATGGAGATGTGGATCCGATTAAGGCAGATCTCTGGATTCAAGAGTTAGAAAAGATTTTCGAGTTGGTACACACTCTGAAGAATCCAAGGTACCTTATTCGACGTTTCACTCGTGGGAGACGCCGAGTATTGGTGGAAGGGTACTAAGCAAATCGCTAGAGGCCGAACATCAACTGATCATCTGGGGAGTATTTCGCGGCAAGTTTCTCGGACAAGTACTTTCCCGAGAGTGCCCGAAAGGAGAAAGAACAAGAGTTCTTGAGGCTAAGTCAGAGAGATCTCACGGTGGGGGAGTATGCGGCAAAGTTCGGATCACTTGCCAAATACTTCCGCTTCTTTCAGAACAACCCCAGTGAAGAGTGGAAGTGCGAACAGTTCGAAGCCGGTTTGCACGCTTTGAAATCAAGGAATCAGTGCTGCCCTTGGAAATTCGGAGTTTCCAAGCATTAGTGGAGAAGTGCTTAAAGATTGAGTTGATGCGCAAAGGAAGGGATAGCAGAAAAGCGCAAGTGGACCAGATTCGTCATAAGTGGTCGAATCAAGGACATAATTTCAAATGGAAGCGAGAACCAGAGGAAGCCATACTATCAAGCACCTAGCTACAATAACAATCATAAGCAACAAGCTCGCTCCAGTGTGTCGAACTGGAAGTGGAGGCCATAGAAACAACGATCAAGGCCAAGGAAGGAGATGTTTCCGATGTGGGGATCCGAATCACTTCGCGAATGATTGCCCAAAGAAGGACTACAAGTGCAACAATCGTGGGCCGTATTGGGCATTTGGCAAAGGAGTGCCAAGCACCGAAGAGGGAGCAATCATTCAACCTCACTAGAGCAAGCAAGCCAACCGCCAAGGGAAGAGTTTACACGATGAGTGGTGCGGAGGCATCGAACTCCGGTGATCTCGTGCAGGGGGTGAGTGTGACATTGATGGTAATCTCTTAATTGTATTGCTTGATTCTGGTGCAACCCATTCATTTATTTCGATGGATCGTGTGAAAACGTTGAACTTGCCTGCTTCTTCCTTATCTTATAATCTGATTGTTTCTACCCCAATCGCTAAAGCAGTGGATCGTAATTCTGCTTTGCTTAAACTGCCCTACCATTGTTCGGAATAGACATTTCCTTGTGGATTTGATCTGCTTGCCCCTAGTACAACTAGATGTGATCTTAGGCATGGATTGGTTATCTTCCAACCATATCCTAATAGACCGTGCTCGTAAAACCTTAGTCTTTAGGGATGAGATTTGTGGATTATTATCTCGCTAGTTAGGTAAGAGTTTCTTTGAAAGAAGGGGCTCAAGTTTACATGTCGCCGTGTTCCTGGAGGTCAAGAGCGAGTTTGACTTAGAGCCTGTGACTGTCGTCCGAGAGTTTCCTAAGTTTTTCCAGAGGATGTACTTGGATTGCCACCGTTCGGGAGATTGAGTTCACGATTGATATAGTCCCGTGTGTTGGACCAATATCCATGGCACCGTATCGCATGTCACCATCGGAGTTAGAAACCTTGAAGGAGCAACTTGAGGAATTGATGAGGAAGGAGTTCATACGGCCTAGTGTGTCACCGTGGGGAGCTCCGACCTCGTTAGTGAAAAAGAAAGATGGATCGGCCAGGCTATGTGTGGATTATCGCCAGTTGAATAAAGTCACGATCAAGAATCGATATCCTCTTCCAAGGATAGATGATCTCATGGATCAGTTGCGTGGCGCTGCAGTAGTGTTTTCAAGATAGATCTACGGTCAGGATACCACCGGATACGAGTGAAGGCAGAGGATGTTCCTAAGACAATGCTTTCAACACGCTATGGGCATTATGAGTTTTTGGTGATGCCATTCGGAGTGACCAATGTGCCAGCTATATTCATGGACTATATGAATAGGATCTTTCGCTCCTTTTTGGATCAGTTCGTAGTCGTCTTTATAGATGACATTCTGATCTATTCCCTGGATGAGGAGTCACATGCTAAACACCTTAGCATTGTTCTTCGAGATCCTAAAAGAGAAGCAATGTATGTGAAGCCGGAGAAGTGTGAGTTTTGGTTGGATCAAGTTCAATTCTTAGGTCATGTGGATATCTCGCGAAGGAATCGCTGTAGATCCGAAGAAGGTTGAGGCTGTTTTGGAATGGGAAAGGCCAACAACGGCGACGGAGATTCGTAGCTTTGTGGGTTTGGCTGGATACTATCAAAGGTTTATCGAAGGGTTTTCCAAGATAGTGGGACCTCTCACTCAATTGACTCGTAAGGACCAAGCATTCGTTTGGACAGAAGCTTGTGAAAGGAATTTCCAAGAGTTGAAGCGTAGATTGACGACTTCACCTGTGTTGATTCTACCTAATCCCAAGGAACCTTTTGAGCTTTACTGTGACGCTTCACATCAAGGGTCGGGGCTGTGTGCCGATGCAAAATCGGAAAGTTGTAGCTTATGCTTCGAGGCGCTTGAAGAATCACGAGAGAAACTATCCGACGCATGATTTGGAGTTAGCGGCTGTGGTCTTTGCTTTGAAGATATGGAGACATTACTTGTACGGGGCTACTTTTAATGTTTTCAGTGATCACAAGAGCCTGAAGTATCTGCTCGATCGAAGGAATTGAATATGCGGCAGAGACGTTGGTTAGAGTTTCGAAGGATTACGACTTTCAACTACAAATATCACCCTGGGGAAGGCGAATGTAGTGGCCGATGCGCTAAGCGTAAAGACGATTCACGCGGTCGGTGATGATGGTTAGGAGCAGGAATTGTTGGAACAATTCCGAGATCCGAGTTTGTCTCGCTGAGGTTACGCCAGGGAGGCCGTGGTCTCGAACAAGATCACCGTGTCAAATGGATTGATGGAGCAGATAAAGGAGAAGCAAGAGACTCGATCGGTATCTCAGATCGAAAGGGATTTAGTGCGGCAAGGAGCATTGTCAGATTTTAGAGAAGGCACAGACGGGATCTTAAGGTTCGGTGAAAGAATCTGTGTGCCCGAGGATGTCGAGTTGAGAAAGTTAATCTTAGAAGAAGCTCATAAGAGTAAGTTGAGTATGCATCCAGGAGCTACCAAGATGTACCAAGATCTAAAGAAGTTATATTGGTGGTACGGGATGAAGAGAGCTGTGATGGAATATGTTGCATCATGTTTGGTATGCCAGAAAGCCAAAGTAGAACATCAGAGACCTGCAAGAATGTTACAATCTTTAGATATTCCCGAATGGAAGTGGGACGGGATATCAATGGATTTCGTAACCAGTTTACCAAGAACTAGAAAAGGGTATGAGGCTATATGGGTAATTGTAGATCGACTGACCAAGTCAGCTCACTTTCTACCAGTCAACATGAAGTACCCGATAAAAAGGTTGACCCAGTTGTACATCGACGAGATTGTTAGGTTACACGGTATACCCTTGAGTATTATTTCGGATTGTGATCCGAGATTTACGTCAGAGTTCTGGAAGGGACTACAAAACTCCTTGGGAACAAAACTCAAATTGAGTTCTGCATATCACCCACAGACGGATGGACAATTGGAAAGGACGATCCAGTCGCTTGAAGACTTGCTTAGAGCCTGTGTTTTGGAGGATGCAGGGAGTTGGGATGAGTCATTACCGTTGATAGAGTTTACCTATAACAACAGTTTCCACTCAAGCATAGGAATGGCACCCTATGAAGCTCTATATGGTAGACGATGTAGAACACCTTTGTGTTGGTATCAGGATGGAGAAAGCCTATTGTTGGGACCAGAGCTGGTACAGCAGACGACCGAGAAAGTGAAGATGATCCAAGAGAAAATGCGAACTGCCCAAAGTAGACAGAAGAGTTATGCTGATAAGAGACGACGACCTCTAGAGTTTGAAGAAGGAGAACATGTGTTCTTGAGAGTCACGCCAACAACGGGGATTGGCAGGGTAATAAAATCCAGAAGCTCACTCCCAAATTCATTGGACCCTACCAAATTCTTCGTCGCGTAGGTCCAAAGAGCCTATAAAATATCTTTACCACCTTTTCTTTCCAACATCCATGATGTCTTTCATGTTTCTCGATTGAGAAAATATATTCCCGATCCATCACACGTCATAAAACCCGATAATGTACAATTGAAAGAGAATCGTCTTTCGTAACGCCACCGGCATTTGAATTGCGGATAAGATGACGAAGCAGCTCGAGGGTAAACAAATTCCTCTAGTCAAAGTTATCTGAAATGAAACAACCTGAGAAGCTACGTGGGAAGCCGAGGACAAGATGAGGATGCAATACCCCGAAGTTATTACAAGGTACGTAATCTAGAGCAAGAGATTCTTTTTAGAGGGGTGGAGTTGTAACACCCTGTTTTTCGTGTTCTTAATTATTAGTAAATGCATGCTTTAATGTATTTAATTGTGATAAAATCCAGAGGATGATTTTATTTTAAATAAAATCATTTTCTTGTGTTATTTTACTGTATGAAGTCACAAAAAAATTTTCGGTATAAAATTCGGACGAAAGCCTTCTGCGGTTTTCAAAGCCGAAGACGAGTTTACTGAGCTAGAGACCTAATATTGACTCGTGAACGAGACGATTAGTGTTTTTTTTATGTTTTGTGTGGGTTTGGAGTGTTTTGAGAAATCTTGTTCGGGGCCGAATTTCCGAGTATTACCCGGGCGAATCGTCGGGAAATACGATCGGGAAATTCATCTGATGCATGTTGGAGCAGAGCAAAAATGGAGTAGATTGACTGATGTGAAGGCTATGACATAGGCATGTCCATGGCCATACCTTCCTTACACCAATCAAGTCAAATCACCATAGTTTCTTAGTTCTTACACACACCTTACCTACACCGTACCTCCTTTCTTCTCAACCAAGTCAAGCTCTTCTCTCCCCTCCAATCTGCCCCAAAACTGACGCCCTCCCCCTCTCTTTTCCTTATTCTATTTAAGTTTCAAAGTGTAACCATTTCACACTTTTGCTTCCTTTCACAAAAACACTTTTTTTACAACTATTCATCTTCTTCTTCACACAACTAAAGGTACCATTTTTACTAAGTTTTTCAAGTTGTGTTCTTCATCAAAGTTGTTCATATTGGTAAGGGTAATGTCCCTATACCATTTGTTTTTCAAGTTTTGGCTTTATTTTCATAGTTGATGTTTTGAGTTCATAATATGCTTTTAAACTTCAAAAAATTCTCAAAAATTGTAGAAAACTCCGATTGAGGTGAAACCAATTTCTATATTCTTATTTTTACTTCCTCTACAACATACTAAAATCTTGTGGAAAACAAAAATCTCGAACACCATTTTCTGTACTGGACAGAATCTATGTCTTTTGTGCCATATGAGTTTTGTTTCATCTTTGCTTGGTTAAGCTTGTGTTTGAGTGTTATTCCAACATGATCATGACCAAGAGCTCCTATGTACATAAGGATGCTAGGTTTAAGTGATTGGAAAAGTTTAGAAACTTTTATGTATTTTCATGAAAAAGTGAAAACTCTAAGTGTTTTGTTATATGTACTTTGAGGTTTTTCCAAAGTGATCATGGATTTGGGCTCCTTGATGTATAAGGATGCTAGATCCAAGAGATTGGAAAGTTTGAAAACCTCTAACCCTCATTTTTACTCAGGGCCAAATGGTAGTGTTTGTGGCCTAGGGTATTTGATTTTTTCATTTTTCCAAAATGATCAAGGTTTTAGGCACCTTACTAGGTATGGATGCTAACCTAAAGAGATTGGAAAATTTAGAACATCCTAACCTATTTTAGAGGATGAAAACCGAAACCCTAAGTTGATGACTTAGTGGGATTCTTGATTCAAACTTGTTAAACTTTTGGTGTTTTAAGAACTCCTAGCACTTAAGGATCATAAATCCATAAGTTGCATGATTTTTGGAAAACCTTAATCCAAAACCATTGTTGAAAACCGAACCTATGCCTTGTGGCTAGTGTTCTTTGATTAAAAATCTAACCTATGGTTTCATGTGTGTAACCTTAGATTCGTTACGCGGACGCTCGTGATCCTTAGTTTTCGTAGTCGGAACCCTTATCGCCTTTTTGAGGTAAGAGGGGATTTCCGAAAGATATTCAATAACTGTATGCATGTGTGTATTTGATTAATTGTTTACTTGACTGTTATTGAGTTACTGGATTATCTGAAATGTTATGCTATTATATGAAGTTGAACTGTATCGTTATATATGTTGAGATGTATAACTGTGATGAACTGTGATATTGGCATTGAACTATGAATATATATATGTGTACATACTGTTGTTGTTGTTTGAAGTTTGCTAAGCCGGACGTGTGTCTGTGCTCAATCATTAATAAGGATTAAAAACCTTAATAAGCTTTGAAGATGAAAGGATGGGTGTTCTTTTCCAAAAAGCTTGAATGTTTAAAAGTACTTGTTTTATGTGACAATATAGTTTTAGTGATTTCTAGAATGCAAGAGAAAAACCCTTTTCGAACTATGTGTTTTAAGTGAAAACTTTCAAAATATTTTACAATATCCTATTGGGGATTTTCAAAGTTAAAAGTGTTTCAAAAACGTTTTATAAAGGATTTTCAAAAGAAAAGGTTTTCTCCCAAATGATTTAGAAACTTTCCGATAGCCAAGATAGGTTATCGAGGCTTTCGATTTCAAAAATTGTTTTCACAAATGAAAGATAAGTACTAAAAGAATAGGAATCTAGACGTGAGACGCCACCTCTAGTTTTCCATGCTTAGCACGTGATCTTGGATCAGTGTTAATTCGGGACCGTAAAGTCCTATTCGTAATGTTATGGACTTCAAGTCCACCCGCGGAATCGAGGACAGTTCGTTCCGATTTCCGTTGTTGTGGGCTATTGTCCTTAGCATGATAAGTAAAACATGACTAAAAGTATATTGATTTCCATTACCACAAACCTTGACTGCGCTACACGGTCTAGGTGTTGGGATTGAGCATTCTGACCGTGTGTCCTATGTTTCTACGCTTTCAAGTGATGGGGAAATAATGTTAAGTCATTAGCTTTGAGCTTTGACAAGTGAAATATTTACACAAAGAAAAACCTTAAAAGGAAAGTTTTTATTCATATGCATTTCCCTCGCAGACGTGCCTTTGCTTATTGAGGATACCCTTGGGGTATCGAGAGTCACCACATTGCTAGCTGTTTCGTTAAGGGCATGTGGCGTTGTCCGACCAAGAGGCCTGGTGCATCGTGGATGTGGTGGCAACAGCCCGGTGGGCGGTAGCTTGACCAACTCTATCTTCTCCAGTGATAACATGGTGTTGTGATCTCATGAGATTAGGATAGAGCATAATATTGAAGTGTCATGCACATTTTCGAAAACTGATTGTACGGGCTTGAGGACCCCTTGATATAACACTGTTATATTATGATGATTATGCATGCTTTAACTGTTGATCTGATTTCGTGTTGCATGTATCATGTATATGGTTGTTGTGGGATATATCTTATGACGGTATCTCACTCTTGCATGTCTCGTATGTTCTTTTATTTTCCTCGTCACCGGGTATGCGTATGTTTTAGATGGACCCTCTTGTCCCTCTTGTACCGAGGTCACACTGACAGAGACTTTTAACGAGGCCGACAGGATTGGGAATTGGAGGATGGACACGAATGCGACTACGGCGACGTACCGAGGGCCAATCACTACTACTGAAGCTAATATACATGGAGAGCCTGTTAGGAGGATCCACTCGGTGGAATCCAGGAACGTGATTCTTCCACCGTCATGGTTGTACCCTGAACAAGCTACAGGAAGCCGGTCTACTTCACCCTCACGTTGAGCCCGCCGAGCCGAAAGAGGAGGAACCGATGGAGGAAGATCTCAAGAAGATCCCGAAGAGGATCCTGAGGAGGAGCCTCATGAGCTGGTAGACGACTGGTGGGATGAGGAGCTCGAGGCGGGTTATCACCCTTTGGATATTGAGGAGGAGGATGTCCCGTTGGATGACGGAGGAGAGGTGATTGACCCGGAGCCGGAGACTTCTTCTTGTGGGAGCGTTTGTGGCCATTCCGAGTGTCGTAGGCATTGGTAGTGGTTGGAGGCTTTGTTTTGAGTGGTCCGTTAGTCTTGGCTTTTGAGCTTTTCTTTTGAGTTTAGATTCCCAGATTCCCATTCCCAGTTAGTGTTTTATTTACCTTATCTTCTCAGTTATGTTTCAGTTATGTTTTCGTTTCTGTTGGCCATATTGATTAAGGCCGTGGTGTAATGTTAAAACCTAAGACCTTTCGAGGCAATATTATATGTATGTATCTGTTGTCGTTTTCAAGTTGTGAGTTTCTTTACCTTTTACTTCTTTTCTTTAAAGAAAAAAAAATTAAGTACCTTTTTGGTAACCTTGTGTATGTTGAATGAATTTTTCCGAAGGCGACCATCATTTAAACGAGCATTTTTCCGCAAAAAGGGTAACCATGTGATGACCAAGTTAGGGTGTCACAACCGGAAAAACAACCATGGTAATTTATCATTTTCAAAATAATATAATATTAGAGTATTTCAAATAATAACATAAATAAACCATGATACATGCAATAATGTCAATAAACCCAACATATGAGTGCAATCACATCTCCTTGTCTTCTTCATGTAGGAGGCCCTTTGCCATTACCTCTCATTTGGCCAATCTGTCATCGCTGTGAGTTAGGCTCGTTTGCCATCACAAGTACAAGTTATTCACAACCTTGCAATGTCCAACATCGCCTTCCCTATGTAGGAGCCATGTAGGAGGCCCTTTGCCATCGCCTCATATTAGGCCAATATTCCATCGCTACGAGTTGGGTCCTTTGCGGTCTCTTCGAAGAAGGTACCCGTACCTTTGCAATAATCACCATTGCCTTCTCCTTGGGGGAGGCACTTTTCCATTGCCTCACATTAGGCCAATCTGGCATCGCTATGAGTTAGGCCCTTTTCCATCTCTTCAAAGGAGGTATTTCTAACTATCCTATTTCCCTTAGGGAAATACCGAAACACATTCATATTACCATATGACCATTCAAAATAATTCAAACACATAACGTCATATAACAAGCATCAATAATATTCATCAAGCTTATACCAAAACATGATTGAGGTATCACATATCATATAAGGACATGTCAAATAATAGCAATCATATTAATTAACATGTAATAATCTATTCTCATACAATGAACCACCATTAAAGATAAAACAAAAACAACCTTTTGATCTCATCCCCAAACCCTTTAACATCTATACCAAGGAGGTTTAAGGAAAGAGTGTTAACTTACCTCTTGAAGATCTCCAAAGATGCGCCCAAAGAACTTCTAGGATTACTTCTTTGACTTCCCCACCTCAAGCCTAACAAACCCTTCATCTATCCCAAGGTCTCTTCTTCTTCCTCTTCTCCTATTCCTTTTTCTATTTGGATGTTTCTCCTTCAAAACCCTTCAATTATATTCTCCTAAGGTGCCTCTATGTTTTAAACTGATTTAGGGTTCAAAAATTGGTGTTCAAGGGTATTAGGAACCTATTTTTAGAGACCGAAAAGCCCAAAACGCGTATCAACGTTTTTAGTCCGTGCAGCTGGCACTCAGCTCCAGGGAGCTAGAACTCAGCACTGGCATCAAGCAGATTTTAAATTTTTTTTTTTCAATTTCAGGATGTTACATTTCTCCCCTCCTTCGAGAAATTTTGTCCCCGAAATTTTGACATCTAACATTTATACCAACAAGCAAGCCATCAATCAAAGTTTAGCTGATATTACATACCTAAGCCAAGGTGCCCTGCTTCTACGCATTTTGACTTTGCGACCATGCCTTCTCACTGAAGCCCACGTTCTGGTATGCAAACTTTGATCAACCACATCTGACGGAGAACTTTCGTCTTTCAAAAGCCATAAATCCGCTCACTACCAATGAAATATTGAGTTTGCCAGACCCAATATCCCAAAGCATACTATGTAGAATTCATGACGACACAAGGACAACAATCCTTTGTGCCCAATTACCAACAACCACAATCCAATTTAGGATTGAACTGAACTGATACCATAAATGTAATCTCTCAATATTACATTAAAATAGATAATTAAATAAATATATTTATCCACTGATAGCATCAAAAACCAAGATAAAAAATGTCACTTTAATGTAATCTCATAAAAATTAATTTAATAAAATAACATAATCCTTTAGCAAAAAATTTAACCTTAAAATATGGGAAATTAATACAACCAAAATAAAATAAAATAAAAACTAATGTCTTTGAGTCTCAACGACTTCACTAATCCATTGTGTTGCCTCTATTATTACCTGTGAGCACTGAAAGAAACACCAATAATGAGATTTATAATCCTAGTAAGTAAACACAGTTCTAAATGGTTTTTAAAAAGATGTTTCTTTTAGCCAGTGCGGTAACCGAAAAAACAACCATGGTAATTCACCATTTTCAAAATACTATAATATTAGAGTATTTCAAATAATAACATAAATAAACCAGGATCCATGCAATAATATCAATTAACCCAACATACGAGTGCAATAACATATCATTGTCTTTTTCATATAGGAGGCCCTTTGTCATTGCCTCGCTTTAGGCCAATCTGTCATCGCTATGAGTTAGGCTCGTTTTCCAACTCTACGAAGAAGTTATTTGCATCCTTGCAATGTCCAACATTGCCTTCCCCATGTAGGAGGCCCATTGCCACAAGTTTGGTCCTTTGCCATCTCTTCGAAGGAGGTAGTCATACCATTGCAATAATCAGCATTGCCTTCTCCTTGAGGGAGGCCCTTTGCCATTACCACGCATTAGGCCAATATGTCATTGCAACGAGTTAGGTCCTTTACTATCCTATTTCCACAACGGAGAAACTAAAACACATTCATATTACCATATGGTCATTCCAAATTATTCTAACACAAAACATCATACAACAAGCATTAATAATATTCAACAAGCTTATACTAAAATATCATTGAGGCATCACATATCATATATGGGCATGTCAAATAATAACAATCATATTATTTAACATGTAATCATCTATTCTCATACAATGAATCACCATTAAAAACAAACCCAAAAACAACCTTCTGATCTCATCCCCAAGCCCTTTAAAATCTATACTTAGACACCCGATGTCCCATTAAAGAACAATCCTAATTAACTATTACTTAATCCTTTTATGAAGCGTTAGCATGGTTATTACATGCAAAAATATTATAAGTTTGCGGAAACGTGAAAAAAAACTAAAAACATACACAAAGAATAGAAAAGATAAACGACATATATACATACTATGTACACGCAAATCAAGTGCCATCGACCCCAACAGAAGGGTCGTAAACCTAGTGTCTATACAAACTGGGTAAAAGAGAAGAAGATAAACTGGTCATAGAAAAGAGCATAAAACCTAGAACAGGCAGCATCTACCAGCCCACCTCTCACAAATACAACAAAAATCAAAAGAAAGATATGCTCATAGAGGCACTCCCCTAGTAGACGCTACCAACATTCCATATCACAAGCGATATGGGCGTCTGGAACTACCCTCGCCCTCAACGAAAGCCCGATGATAGTCTTTGGCATCTCTAGTCCTGATCCCGGGCTCCCACTTTGACTCATCGCTGCTTATCATGATCCTACGGCGATGATAGTGATGCAACGCCTATGTACTCCTCCGCCTCCTACCTTTGTAAACCCTGCCTACCCCATGACGAACCGCAGAATGACTCCTCTTGTTCCATCCATCATCTGGGAATTCACGCTGACGCTTCAGATACCACATCTTCATGAAAAGAAGTCACTGAGAGATCCAGTAAGAGCCGAGCTTAGTGAAGAAAGGTCCTCCTCCTAGGCGAACATAGATGCTAATCGGACCGACGTAACACATGAAGAATTGTGAGTGGTTGACCTGCCACCCATGGTTGTCATGGTATACGATCTTAATACCCCCCCGGGTCTGGACCCTCGGCGGGATCGTCTGCAGGTAATGCAGCGGACGATGCTCTGATCTGATCGCCATCAGCATATGGCTACTGCTCATCTGACAAACCGATACATACACAAAAAGAGAAGAAGAAAAGAAGGGAGATAAGAATCTCCACAAACAATAAACACAGGGATAAGGAAAACAGTATAACGATAAAATTAACCTAACATCGATAAGTGTGTTGTAAATAAATCTCGTGTACAGTTTTAAAAGCATTTTCACTAGGGATTTAATTACCGTAGACTATTCGACAACTAGTAGGGTCTGGGGCACCCTACACATGCAACTTAATATACGATACTATGCTTGCCTCTCCGATGTGTCGGATACTTTCTACCCACCTTAGACAGTCGTATTCTGCATGTCAATCCCTTGAAATACGCGCCTTCACTAACCAAATAGCCGCTGACACTTGTATAAACGAGCTCCCCGGTGCTCCGAAATTTGGCCTGAACACATGGAAAGAGTCTCGACAATGCCATAAACCCTAATCTTGGGATAGTTTCTCAGACAAAGCCAAAATTGAAGCAAGATTTACAAAAGAAGGTAAATGACAATGTCAATGTGTCGACGAGTTAGGGATTCGAGCATTACTTCCAGTGTTTGACTAATCGAAAGTAGGTATATGACATACTTGTTGCCCTGATATGAAGTCGGAATAAAAAATGGATAAGCGAAACGAGCTCAACGGAGCTTTCTCTCACTAAAATCAGCTCTCCCCTCTCTCTAAGGTTTATTGTTAGAAGACAAAGAAGTGAGGAGAGCCATGCAAGTGAGTGGAGATGAAGAAAGTAGGGGTATGTGGGATCAGCATTGGGCGCTCAAGTGTCCACCACTCCAGAGATTGAGCGCTGGCCTAACCACGCTTGAGCGATGCATGCTGCATAGGCCACGTGAGTGTCACACAGTTGACACATGGTGCCACTTGTCTGAGTCCCCAGAACACTCGAGCATTGGCCATGCAGCATTTGAGCGTTCTGACTTGTGCCTAAGACACCCCGTTGTGCCCCATTGTATTATTAAATTAAAACCTTATTATTTATTTACTTAATCGCATGCTTATCATTAAAAATACGTAAACATTAAAACTTAATTAATAATCATATAACTTCTGCAAATATAAAACACTTCAAAATTATATTACATAAATGCACACATAATTATCCTTTATTTTACACAACACTGTTTAGGGTATCCTCTCAGTAGGATCCCGTACGGGTACTTATTTATACAAACTGCTTATAACTAGCGGAAAATAAAAATGTCTTTCATGACTCACTGGCCCTAAACTTACTACACTATATTATTAGGATCTGTAACTTGTTCTCCAGCGTTAGCCTTATGCAAAGTGTCATCCAACTCCTCAACAACCTCTATTTCATATAGGGTTCCATCCATCTTCTCAGCAACATATTCTTCCATCGGTCTTCTAACGTAGTAAAGTAGACATACACAAAAATACAAAAATAGGGAGATAAGAAACAGTTCTATCATCATAAGCGGAAAATATTCATAGCATATAATACAATAATAGTCACAAACATGCATCACTTACAATCTACAATCATCCATACTTTATAACATCATCCTCTACCCTCCAACTCATGCAACTAAACCTCTATGCTAACGTGGCCACCACTAATCCTGTCACACATCACTCGTTAGGAATGTCAGTCAGTCATCCAAGTGACACGTCCCCAACGCCAGTGCACATTCTCATCCATGGTGAGAATGCTCATGCAAAGCAATGACACTATAGCTGCACAGTATCGTAGGTGTACACCCTGGTTCTCTCTCTCATCTCTATCAAGGGTGCTCATGCATAGCAATGACACTATAGTTGTACAACTTAACTTCTAATTTGGAACAGTCCAAGAGAACTTCGGACCTCGTGTATCTCAAATACACGATTATGAACAACAATGCGATATATGATTCTCACTGACTTTTATCAATAACAACATAATGCCTCAAGCTTTCCTCATAACCTCCAGTTACATTCTAAATCACATCACTTCTATAAAATAATAGCTAGGCACCTCTAATTTATATTCAAGCTCTCACCCCAAACAAAATACCTCTGAGCAACAAATATCTTCACTTAAAATTTAACTAAGCAATTTATCAAAACAGGCAAATCATGCATAACACAGTAATCAATAAAATATTCAAACATCAAAATAAAACGTCACATGCAAGAGAGTACCTCAACCAAATAGATCACAAACAAATAATAATAGATAATTCAGATATCCTCAATATTATAAAATTAACCTAAGGCGATAAACCTACAATTCCCAAATCGTTATTGGTGAAATGGAAAAGTTTCAAATGCGATTTTGGTATTGTCGATTACTCAACCACTAGTAGGTTTAGGTCGCCCTGCACCATTATTATAAATTATATACTACTTATCGGTTCCGACGATGGAATGGTTCTTTCTCCCACCTAAGTTACCACCGGAAACATGAAATCGACGATCCTTGATATCCCACCACGAGTTACCAAAACCACCTTCAACCAAATCAACAAACTAACAAATTAATCAAACAAATTTAAATATGACCATATGGTGCTAGGTTTGGCCAAGTTATAAAAATAAGGCAAGGGTTATTTTCTTAATCCAATCTTTTAGATACTAATTCCCAAAGTATTAAGTAGCACAGATTAAGTGTTAATAGTTAAGATTGTAAAACATAATCCTTTAACAAACTAGGTTAGGGTTTCAGTCTCAATGAGCAAAATAGGTTAGAAATTCCTTTTTCTCACAAACTCTTGGATCTATAACCTACACACCTTAGTTAGTTCATACAAATCATGATCTAGTTAAAGATTGAAGAAAACTTATTTTGCTCACATGAACACAAATTCGGTCAAGGCTAGAAAATAGGGCTAGGAATTTCCATTGATTTCAAGATTCTAGTTATAACAACTATAGGTATTAAAGAGTAAAGATCAAGTGTCATATTGTAAAAATTGAACAAAACTTCCTTTGACTAAAAATATATAGATTCGGCCTTCAATAGATAAATAGGAAGGAAAATGATTTTGATTACATACTCTTAGACGATGATATTAGAGGACATATTAAGATTATAGAAATTGGTTTCACATTAAAATGATTTTTCTAAAATTTTCTAGAAATATTTGAAATTCTAGATCTAAGAATGAAAAACTCATGAAAACTTGATGATCATGACTTGTAAACAAGAAAATCAATTAAGAACATGATGTTTATTTATAAAGAAGAGTAAGGTATACCTCTTAGATGTTGGAAAATTGAAAGGAATGGATCAAGTCCTTCACAAATTGCTTAAAGTGTTCTTGAGAAAAGTGAGAGAAAATGAAGAAATGAGTGAAGGGGGGCAAGGCTGCGGTTTGGGGGGTTTTATAGGGGGAATTTTAGGCCTTGTTTGGTTCTTAGCAATTTAATTAATGGGTTTTGTGCTTATTAAATAATATAATAGTTAACTATGGTTAATAATTAACTTAACTAGGGTTACTTTGCTAACTATGGTTAATAAATATGTGGCTCACATTTAGTGGAGGGTGTGGCAGATTTTAGACCACACAAACTAACCATGGTTCCTTAACCATGGTTAAAATCTAACTTAACTTTGGTGAGGTTAAGCTAAAAGGGCGTTTTGGTCATTTCACCTAAATTTATATTTAATGCTTCATAAATGCTTGGTGAGTCATGGTGGTGACTCACCCCATGACTCAACTCCTCCGGTGTCCAGTTTTGTCCCTGCACCTCCCTTCTTGACTTCGTCGATTCCCCGATTAGGGTTTTACGCCTATATAAAAGCGTAATATTTCGTTTTCGACGGAAAATTTTCAAACAAGCCAAACTCGTTGGAAATATGATTTAAATATAAACCATTTCGTTCATAAGTCAAAAATAGGTTTTCTGATCATTAAAATCTTGCTGTCAGTGAAAATACCGTTTGTTTTCCATTCGAACTTTCACCAAAATTCGCTCGAATACACATAATATTTTATTTCTGATCAGAAATTTGGAAAGTAGACTTCCTCACGGACAAAATATAAAAAATCTACCAATTTCAGTTTTCGGGCCAAATTAGAGTTTTCTGTCAGTATAAAATTATACTGTCATTTAAAAAAACACAGACCGGTTTCCATCTGAGTTTTAAACTCAAATTTTAACCAGAGCTTCCCACCGTAGAGTAAGTTCCATATGTGATTTTGTTTTCTCCAAAATCATTTCCTAAGTCTCAATTAAAAATATAAATAAATATATTTTTACTGTTAAAACAACATAATTAAAAATAGGTTGTTACATTACTTCCCCTCTTAGAAAAAAATTCCGTCCTCAGAATTTACATACCTCAGAAAAGATGTGGGTATCATTGTGGCATATTTGCTTCATGTTCCCAAGTAGAATCTCCAATAGTTTCATCCCATATGACCTTAACCAAAGGAATTTGTCTACCGCGAAGCTCCGTAATCTCTCTATCTGCTATCCTTACAGGTAGAGCCTCAAACTCTAGATTCTCTCGCAGTTGTATAGACTCAGACTCAATAACATGTGAAGGATCGAGATAATATTTTCTCAACTGCGAAACGTGAAAGCCGTCATGAAGGTTAGCAAGGTTAGATGGTAAAGCAATATGATAAGCTACTGGACCAATCCTTCGAAGAATCTGGAAAGGTCCGATGAATCAATGAGTAAGTTTTCTAGTTTTGATAGCCCTGCCAATTCCGACCTTCGGAGTGACTCTCAAAAACACGTGATCACCCTCCTAGAATTCTAAAGGTCTCATTCTCTTGTTACTGTAGCTCATTTTTCCTATCTTGTGCTTCCTTCATCTTTTCCCTTATCTTCCTAGCTTGTTCCGTAGTCTGTTGCACCACATTTGGACCCAAGACTTGATTTTCACCAATCTCATACCAACATAACGGGATCCTTCACTTCCTACCATACAAAACCTCATATGGTGCCATTCCTATACTACTGTGAAAACTATTGTTGTAAGTAAATTCAATCAATGGCAAGAACTCATTCCAACTGCCAATGTGTTCCAAAACACAAGCTCTTAAAAGATCCTCCAATGATTGAATCGTCCTTTCTGACTATCCATCTGTTTGGGGATGATAAGAAGAACTCATCCTCAACTTGGTCCATAAAGCATTGTGCAATTGTTTCCAAAATCTAGATGTCAATCTAGGATCTCGGTCTGAGACAATGCTCGATGGCACACCATGCAACCTAACAACTTCTTTGATGTAAATTTGGGTCAACTTCTCCAAACTATAACGTTCACCTATAGGTAAGAAGTGAGCACACTTCGTCAACCTATCAATGATAACCCAAATCGCATCATGTCTCTTAGGAGTTCGTGGTAATCCAACCACAAAGTCCATAGCTATGCTTTCCCATTTCCATTCTGGGATATCTAATGATTGCAATAAACCCGCCGGCTTTTGATGCTCTATCTTAGTCTTCTGACACACCAGGCAAGATAAAACATACTCTGCTACCTCTTTCTTCATCCTCATCCACCAAAACAATTTCTTCAAATCCTGATACATTTTAGTGGATCCAGGATGAAAACTCAACTTACTCTTATGTGCTTCTTCTAATATCACCTTCCTAAGTTCTAAATCCTCCGGCACACATATTCTATCCCTAAATCTCAGTACACCATTTGTTCCTCTACTAAACTCAGAAATCTTACCCTCATCTATACCTCTACTTATCTCCTGTAGATATAGATCTTGAACCTGTTTATCCTTAAGATCTCTCATAAAATCACTACTAATAGTGATCATACCTAAGCAAATTTTATCCTCAACCAACTCCATTCTTAAGTTCAAATCTCTGAACTGATCCAGTAATTCCAACTCTTTAACCATCATCATGGATACATGCAATGATTTCCTACTCAAGGCATCCGCTACAATATTCGCCTTCCCGGGATGGTATAGTAAATCAAACTCATAATCTTTGATAAACTCCATCCATCTTCGTTGTCTCATATTCAACTCCTTTTGGTTGAACATATACTTCAAACTTTTATGGTCACTGTAAACATTAAATTTTGCTCTATACAGAAAGTGTCGTCATATCTTTAATGCGAACACTATGGCTTCTAACTCCAAATCATAAGTCGGGTAGTTCCTCTCATGAATTCTCAATTGTCAGGAAGCATAAGCCACAACTCTTCCCTCTTGCATTAGAACACAACCTAAACCTTGGTACGATGCATCACAGTATACGTCAAACTGTCCTAATGGATCAGGTAAAGTCAACACAGGTGATGTAGTCAACCTTTCCTTCAGCTTTTGGAAACTCTGCTCACAGTTGTCCGTCCATACAAAAGCTATATTTTTTCTCGTTAACTGTGTCATAGACAATTCAATCTTCGAGAAACCCTCTATAAACCTCCGATAATATCCAGCTAACCCTAGAAAACATCGTACTTCACTTACTGACTTAGGCCATTCCCATTTAAGAACTGCTTCAACCTTTGCTGGATCTACTGCTATACCTTCCTTGTTGATCACATGTCCAAGAAATTGGACTTCTACTATCCAAAACTCACACTTGGAAAGTTTATCATAAAGCTGCCTATCCTTCAGAACTTGCAGTACCACCCTCAAATGTATCACATGATCTTCCCATATACGAGAATAGATAAGGATGTCGTCGATGAACACAACAACAAACTTATCAAGGAACGGTCTAAATATCCTGTTCATATAATCCATGAACACTGCTGGCGCGTTAGTCACACCGAACGGCATAACTAAATACTCGTAATGTCCATACATTGTCCTAAAAGCCGTTTTGAGTATATCTTCCTTCCTTACTCTAATCTGATGGTATCCAGATCTCAAATCAATCTTGGAAAATATTGCTGCTGCTTTAAATTGATCCATTAGATTACCTATCCTAGGCAACAGATACTTATTCTTAATTATTACCTTGTTCAACTGTCTATAATCTGTGCACAACCTAGCACTTCCATCTTTCTTCTTAACAAACAACATCGGAGCTCCCCACGGTGAAACACTCGGTATTATGAACTCTTTTCCCAACATGTCATCCAACTGTTTATTTAACTCCGCCAATTCTAAAGGTGACATCCAGTAAGGTGCGGTAGATATAGGTCCTGTCCCTGGTACAATATCTGTGGTGAATTCCACTTCTCGCTCTGGTGACAAACCTGGAACGTCGAGAGGGAAAACTTCAGGAAACTCTCTCGCAATAGGCATAGAATCTATACTAGGAGTCTCATTAGTTTCCATCGCGAACAACATCACATATTGCCGAGAATCGTCACTCCTCATGGATACTCCTTCATTGGCAGAGACTATGCTAAAAGACTCAAGAAATGATAAAGTCTTACTAGAACAATCTAGCATTACTTGGTCAGCCGAAAGCCAATCCATTCCAAGAATAACATCTATCTGTTGCATAGGTAAACAGACAAGGTCTACAATAAATGTCTTATTCTCAACAACTATAGGACACTGTAAACAAACATACATAGTAGTCAAATGATTACTAGTTGGAGTAGATACTGTAAGGGTATAAGGTAAATGAGAAACAGTTAATTTTAATTGATCCACACACTCATATGAAATAAATGAATGCGTAGCACCTGAGTCAAATAACACATACGAGAGTCTACCAGCTATCAAACACATACCTTGTATAAGATCAACAGATTGAGAGGATTCAGCTCCCCTCATGGTAAACACTCTTCTAGTGGCCTGAGGTCTTGCTCCCTATCGTCCTTCTGTTGTGACTCCTCTTCCAGCTTCACCCCTATTGCCTCCATTTCCTCTACCTGCAGCTATCGGCTGTTGCCTAGCCTACTGTTTGCAATCTCGGGCCATATGACCTATTTTCCCACAGTGAAAACAACTAGGTCACTCCATGCAATCTCTATGATAATGCGGTCCTCCGCATCTGAAACAAGATAAGCCTTGCTGCTGTTGAACCGCTCTAACCACTGGTGCTGGTGCCGGTGTCTGCACTGGTCGGGCATATGGTCTCTGTCTCCATTGAGAGTTACTACCTCCTCGCCTCTGTAAACCCGGTTGAGTAGGACCTCCAATCCTCAGTTGTTTCTGCTCATTAGCCAGCCTCTGATCTATACTTTCGATCGCACTGCATCTTTCCACCAGCTCTGGAAAACTCTGGATATCGAAAGATACTATAGCCCTCTGGAATTCATGTCAGAGTCCTTCCTCAAACTTTCTACATTTCCAATCTTCATGTGGGAATCTCTGATAAAATTCGGAATACTTAATCAGAGCCTCAAATCGTGATACATAACCACCAACAGTCATGTTGCCTTGTTTAAGACTCATGAATTCCCTCTCTTTCTCGAGTCAAGCTAGACGCGGAAAATACTTCTCAAAGAAGCAATCACTAAACAGCTGCCAGTTGATAAATCTGCCTTCGGCCTCCAACAATCTTCGCTTGCCTCTCCACCAAGACTCTGCTCCTCCAGTTAGCATGAAGGCAGCATACGTCACTTTCCTATCCTCTCTACAGCACATGGTATCGAATATCTTCTCGATCTCTTGTACCCACCATTTTGCCTTCTCTAGATCATAATCTCCTCGGAATTGGGGTGGCTTCCCTTTCAGGAAAGTAGTCATTCCGGCATCTTCAGCTACTGCAACTCTCCTTTGATTATGTTGTTCCTGCTGCCCTTTGTTCATCTGCAGCATCTCAACATTCTGCTATGTTTGTAATAACAGAGCAAAGAGCTATGTTTTTCATGGTATCTTGAGTCTCAGATGACTCTCCTCCACTTCCGGTATGATTATTTTCCACATTGTCCGCTCCAACAATTCTTTCAGGAGTTCTGTCACCACTATCAATTGGACGTCCTCATCCACGAGCCATGATTCTGTAAAAGAAATCATTCGCTCTTATCAGTATGACATATAATACCACAAAGACAAGTATGTAAATACCATATTCCATACTAATGTTAATTATCGCATCGGATTCGGACACACTATCCAACTTCTAAGCATAGTTAAAATCCGATGTGGAAGACACGACCAGTAACAACATCTTAGACCACACAGTCCGATTAGAATCGAACTGCTCTGATACCACCAAATGAGACACCCCATTGTGCCCCATTGTATTATTAAATTAAAACCTTATTATTTATTTACTTAATCGCGCTCTTATCGTTGAAAATATGTAAAAATTAAAACTTAATTAATAATCATATAACTTCTGCAAATATAAAACACTCCAAAGTTATATTACATAAATACAAACATAATTATCCTTTATTTTACACAACACTATTTAGGGTATCCTCTCAGTAGGATCCCACACGGGTACTTATTTATACAAACTGCTTATAACTAGCGGAAAATAAAAATGTCTTTTATGACTCACTGGCCCTAAACTTACTACACTATACTATTAGGATCCGTAACTTGTTCTCCAAAGTATAGCCTCATACACGAGTGTCATCCAACTCCTCAACAACCTCTCGTTTCATATAGGGTTCCATCCATCTCCACAGCAACGGATTCTTCCATTGGGTCTTCTAACGTAGTAAAGTAGACATATACAAAAATACAAAAATTTGGAGATAAGAAACAGTTCTATCATCATAAGCGGAAAAGATTTATAGCCTATAATACAATAATAGTCACAAACATGCATCACTCACAATCTACAATCATCCATACTTTATAACATCATCGTCTACCCTTCAACTCATGCAACTAAACCTTTATGCTGACATGGCCACCACTAATCCTGTCATACGTCCCTCGTTAGGAATGTCAGTCAGTCGTCCAAGTGACGCGTCCCCAACGCCTGGACATTCTCATCCATGGTGAGAATGCTTATGCAAATCAATGACACTATAGCTGCACAGTACCGTTGGTGCTCACCCTGGTTCTCTCTCTCATCTTTATCAAGGGTTCTCATGCATAGCAAAGACACTATAGTTGCACAACTTAACTTCTAATTTGGAACGGTCCACGAGAATTTCGGACCTCGTGTATCTCAAATACACGGTTATGAACAAAAATGCAATATATGATTCTCACTAACTTTTATCAATAACAACCTAGTGCCTCAAGCTTTCCTCATAACCTCCACTTATATTCTATATCACATCACTTATATAAAATAATAGCTAGGCACCTCTAATTTATATTCAAACTCTCACCCCAAACAAAATTCCTCTGAGCAACATATATCTTCACTTAAAATTTAACTTAGAAATTTATCAAAACAGGCAGATCATGCATAACACAGTAATCAATAAAATATTCAAACATCAAAACAAAATGTCACATGCAGTAGAGTACCTCAACCAGCGTATCACAAACAGTCAATTATAAATAATCCAGACATCCTCAATATTATAAAATTAACCTAAGGCGATAAACCTACAATTCCCAAATCGGTTTTGGTAAAATGGAAAAGTTTCCAATGCGATTTTGGTATTGTCGATTACTCAACCACTAGTAGGGTTTAGGTCGCCATACACCATTATTATAAATTATATACTACTTATCGGTTCCGACGATGGAATGGTTCTTTCTCCCACCTAAGTTACCACCGGAAACACGAAATCGACGATCCTTGATATCCCGCCACGAGTTACCAAAACCACCTTCAACCAAATCAACAAATTAACAATTTAATCAAACAAATCTAAATATGACCATATGGTGCTAGGTTCGGCCAAGTCATAAAAAAGAAGGCTAGGGTTATTTTCTTAATCCAATCTTTTAGATACTAATTCCCAAAGTATTAAGTAGCATAGATTAAGTGTTAATAGTTAAGATTGTAAAACATAATCCTTTAACCAATTAGGTTAGGGTTTCGGTCTCAATGAGCAAAATAGGTTAGAAATTCCTTTTTCTCATAAACTCTTGGATCTATAACCTACACACCTTAGTTAGTTCATACAAATCATGATCTAGTTCTAGATTGAAGAAAACTTATTTTGCTCACATGAACACAAATTCCGTCAAGGCTAGAAAATAGGGCTAGGAATTTCTTTTGATTTCAAGTTTCTAGTTATAACAACTATAGGTATTAAAGAGTTAAGATCAAGTATCATATTGTAAAATTTGAACAAAAGTTCCTTTGCCTAAAAATATATAGATTCGGCCTTCAATAGATAAATAGGAAGGAAAATGATTTTGATTACATACTCTTAGATGATGATATTAGAGGACATATTAAGATTATAGAAATTGGTTTCACATTAAAATGATTTTTCTATAATTTTCTAGAAATATTTCAAATTCTAGATCTAAGAATGAAAAACTCATGAAAACTTGATGATCATGACTTGGAAACAAGAAAATCAATGAAGAACATGATGTTTATTTGTCAAAAAGAGTAAGATTTTGGAAAATTGAAAGGAATGAATCAAGTCCTTCACAAAATTGCTTAAAGTGTTCTTCAGAAAAGTGATAGAAAATGAAGAAAATGAAGAAATGAGTCAAGGAGGACAAGGCTGCGGTTCGGGGGGTTTTATAAAGGAAATTTTAGGCCTTTTTTGGTTCTTAGCAATTTAATTAATGGGTTTTGTGAATATTAAATAATATAATAGTTAACTATGGTTAATAATTAACTTAACTAGGGTTACTTTGCTAAATATGATTAATAAATATGTGGCTCACATTTAGTGGAGGGTGTGACTGATTTTAGATCACACAAACTAACCATGGTTCCTTAACCATGGTTAAAATCTAACTTATCTTTAGTTAGGTTAAGCTAAAAGGGCGTTTTGGTCATTTCACCTAAATTTACATTTAATGCTTATAAATGCTTGGTGAGTCATGGTGGTGACTCACCCCATGACTCAGCTCCTCCGGTGTCCCGGTTTGCCCCCGCACCTCCCTCCTCGACTCGCTCTGCCTCCCGATTAGGGTTTTACGCCTGTTTAAAAGCGTAATATTTCGTTTTCGACTGAAAATTTTCAAATTAACCAAACTCGTTGGAATTATGATTTAAATATAAACCATTTCATTCACGAGTCAAAATTAGGTTTTCTGATCATTAAAATCTTGCTGTAAGTGAAAATACAATCTTTTTTCCGTTTGAACTTTCACCAAAATTCACCCGAATACACATAATATTTTATTTCTGATCAGAAAATTGGAAAGTAGACTTCCTCACAGACAAAATATAAAAAAATCCACAAATTTTAGTTTTCGGTCCAAATTAGGGTTTTCTGTCAGTCTAAAATGATACTGTCATTTAAAAAAATGCAAACCGGTTTCCGTCTGAGTTTTAAACTCAAATTTTAACCAGAGCTTCCCACCGTAGAGTAAGTTCCATTTATGATTTTTTTTTCTCAAAAATCATTTCCTAAGTCTCAATTAAAAATATAAATAAATATATTTTTACTCTTAAAACATCGTAATTAAAAACAGACTGTTACAGTGCCAGTTGTCCGATTTCGTGCGTTCTGATGTACTCTCTGTTCGTTCTACGTCTGATTGACTTCCAACTTGATATACCGACTCATCAACACTTAACAAACAAGATTAATCTATCCTCCTTGTCTGGTTCCTTAATCGAGAAAACGGGGTATTACATATACCATGGAGGTTTAAGGAAAAAGTGTTTACTTACCACTTGAAGATCTCCAAAGATGCGCCCAAAGAACTTCTAGGATTACTCATTTGACTTCCCCACCTCAAGCCCAACGATCCCTTCATCTATCCCAAGGTCTCTTCATCATCTTCTTCTCATATTCCTTTTTCTCTTCGGATGTTTCTCCTTCAAAAATCTTCAATTATAATCTCCTAAGGTGCCTCTATGTTTCTAAACTGATTTAGGGTTCAAAAAAATGGTGTTCTAGGGTGTGATGAGTGTGATTTAACCTCATATTTGCTTATCATTTTGCATGCATTTTCATATATTCTAGGCATATTTAATTTGATTTTTGTTAGTTTTTACTTTGGAACGGGTAAGGCGGTTTTTGTGGTGTTGTTTTGCAGGAATTAAGGATAAAATGCTCAGGATCAACCATGATGGATCTTGGATGAAGATGGGGATTGAAAAGTGAAGAAAATGAGCCAAACAGACCCCATCACGGCCTAGCCGTGATGACCATCATGACCATGATCGAGCAAAACTGAAAAGAAAGAAGGCTAAAGTCAGAACTGGTCACGGCCTAGCCGTGATGCCCATCACGGCCATGACATGCATACTGAGCCAGACCCCCACAAGTCAGAATCTGTCACGGCCTAGCCGTGATGCACATCACGGCCTAGCCGTGATGCACATCATGGTCGTGACAGACAAAAAATTGACGAAGCTCCCAAGGCAGAATCCGTCACGGCCGTGACGCGCATTACTTGGATCAGAAGCAACTGATTTGGATCTAATTTGAGTTAGATTGGGATTCAAACTTCCCAAATCTATAAATATGGCATCAGGCTGAAGACTTAGGGGAGGATTTTGTTGGGAATTTGCGTATAAAAAAAAAATAACGCAGCGGAAAAATTCCCATCGAAGGATCCTTGTGAATGGTCACGATTCATGGTTAGAAGATTTACCTCTTGAAGCGATGACAGTTGATTAAAATCATCTATCACGAAAACCGCACGAACGATGTCTCTAAGGTATCCACACGAGCAGATTCCGTGAACGTCCAACGTCACGAACCCGAAGCGTCTCTGTCTCACAGTGCTAGCTTCGAAAACCGAGACCTGCTGCTCACTATCACTCTCTATGTGCGGCTAGGGTAAAACAAAACCGTGTAGGCACAATAGCTTAAGTGGTCTACTTATAGCAGCACCTCCTTAATTGAGTTAGTGAGCAACGTTTGACCTAAGCCCCATGTACTATGCGCTAGGCCCAATAGAAAAGTCCAACTCTCCTTTTAATGCTTCTTTTAATCCGCTCTTATGTGTGTGACCCTATAGGTTCCCAAAACGTTAGTAGTAATATTAAATCCCATTTAATATTACAAACAGTGAGCGGTATCTAGCAATACATCACTGCTACCTAAGTAGTGAGAAAGTCAGTGATTTGACGAAACCTTTCTGTGACAAATATTCATGTGCATTATTATCCATTTGTCCATAAATCTATATTGAACACAAGACATAGAATGTGTCACCCTTGTATGGTTCAATATCATGTTCCCTGATACCCGAGTAGACTTAACAACAAATGAGGTCAATATCTCATATTGACTCATTTCAAAGACTGGCCATGCATTTTACAGTCTCACTCTCTATCGGAGGGCCCACAGATATTACTCCTGTTATGTAGGAGGGACAAATTCCATCTAGGTCACTCACATCCCTCTGCATGGCTCGTGGTATGCCCAATGACCATCTTTATAATCATCCTATTACAGATGACGTTTGACGATATTAAAGCACACGACTCCTCATGTAGGGATCGTAGCGATTTCAGGTCGAAGGATTGCATACACCATTGTCACTATGAGAACTACTTATGACACCCACACAACGCTCCATGTAGTGTTCTCATGGTGGGTCAATCCAGTACATCATTACTCTAATGTGTACCTATATGGCGACTCGATATCTCATATCCATGACCCGTGAGATGTGGTCATCAGTCTGCACACATAATAGTCTCAATTGTATTATTATTGTCCTTATTAATAAAATACTTGACTACGGATATTTAAGAATAGGATTTCATTGTTCAATAGTGTCTCACGATCAAGTCATATACTTGATATTCTATTAAACTGAAATCCCTATTCTAAGGACTTTATTATGTTTAAACAAGTAACACAATAAACCGGAATGCCTCATATATATATATATATATATATATATATATATATATATATATATATATATATATATAATAGCAAGATACAAATGTAAGTCTAAGAAATACACTGGCCTCTACGGCTTACACCAATAGATTTTTGGGCTGCTACTCTTAGGCTATTATTTAGGATCTCTCTTCTTCTTCCTCCTCTCTTTTCTGATTTTTATTTTCATGTTGTTGTTAACCAAACTCATCACCATGACAAGGCTTGAGTAGTAGTTTAATTTCTAGTTGCTTATGGTAACGAATTGATGTTTAATCTTTGATTAATTGCGATTTTGCTTTAGATCTGATTTCTAGTGTTTTAATTACTCGTAAATTCGGTGGCCACTTGTTTGCCTGTCGTAGATATTCTAAGGAGGAACCTAGCGGTGAACTTAGGTGTCGGGCCTATAAAATCAGACTTAGGATTGAAATCACGAGAGTTAGAAGCCGTCCTTCGAGGATTAATGAATTGTCACGAAACGTAAATGGTCCAATATAAATTCGACTACCACGAGAGTAGGGGTTGGTTTAATTGGGCCCGGTTTTTGTAACCCGAGAGGGAGTTTAAACTATTTGAGGATAAATTCGCCTTCAAAGCAATTTCGATAACTAACAAAGGGTAATCAATTTAGTAACATAAACAATTTTGTTGGAAACCCAAAGCCTTAGGAATCCATTTAGATCTGAAAAACCATAAACTGATTTACTTTCTATTTTACTTAATTCTAATTTTAAGTTATCTCTTATTTCAAATATCAAAAACCTTTTTCAAAATCTTTTTATAGTCCAGTTTTATCAATTTAGTAATTATTTGCGATTTGAGATCACGGTCTCTGTGGGATCGATATCTTTTTATTACTTGGCGACGAATCCGGTACACATGCCAGATCGCACGTGCACTCGCACGACATCAAGTTTTTGGCGCCGTTGCCGGAGACTGTGTTTTCTCGAATCTCAATTTAATTTTTAAATTGATTTTTCTGGACTTTTTCTTTTTATTTAATTTTTATATACCATTTAAAAAAAAGAAATTAAAAAAAATTTATCTTTTTCCTTCTAGAGTATCTATCTCTCTGTGTTGTTTATTCTTTTATGCAAAGATCACTAAGTCTTGGAAACCTTAGTGAGGTCGACCCCGAAGTCGAAAGGACCTTTCACAGACGAAGGAGACTTCAAAGAGAGAGAGAGAGGTTGATTCCCATTCCACTCATGGCGAATCTACCGGATACGAAGCCATTGAAGGACTACGCAGCCCCAAATACGAGGGGTTTGCGAACTGGTATTGCTAGGCCAGAGATTGAGGCGGAGAACTACACTATACCGCCCATGCTAATCAACATGATTAGGAAACATCAATTTGGAGGATTGCCCTCGGAGGACCCGACTGATCACGTGGAGACATTCTTGGAGTTCACCGATGCAGTTAGAATTCAAGGCGCCCCGGTGGATGCTATTCGCTTAAGGTTATTCCCCTCATCTCTGATCGGAAAAGCGAAAGCTTGGCTGAAGCAAATACCCGCTAATACCTTGTCGACTTGTGACCAATTGGAGCAGGCATTCTTGGAGAAATTCTTCCCTCCCTCCAAGACGGCTTACCTACGAGCGCAGATCACCGGTTTCTTCCAAAAGGACGGAGAATGCTTATAAGAAGTTTGGGATCGCTACAAGGGATTGCTGGAGTCTTGCCCACATCATGGACTCGAGAGGTGGTTATTAGTGAACACTTTCTACAACGGATTGGATTCCTCTTCGAAGGTGTCACTTGATTCCGCAGCTGGTGGAGCCTTTATGAATAGGCCTCTGACTGAGGCATTCAACATCATTGAAAACGTGGCCACCAACTACCACCAATGGGGTTCAGAAAGAGGTAATAACCCGAAAAATATTTCGAGGGGTAAGTTCGAAATGAATAGCACTGATCTTATAATGTCTAAAATAGACTCACTGAATAAATGCTTTGATCAGCTTGAAAGGGCTAACGTGAGTTCAATAGGTGCTACTAACATTGTTTGTGAGATTTGTGGAATGCAGGGACATGACATAATGGAGTGCCCATGTGGTATCGCTCATGGATCCAGTGCTTCGGGGGAACAAGTGAACTCTTGTCACAACTACTACGACACGAACCCGAAGTTGCCAAATTATGCTCCCCCAAATCCTTACAACCAAGGAAGGAAGAACAACCCTTACCTCTCGTACGGGAACTACAGCAACACGCTGAACCACGAGTTCCAAGAAGGCCAAGGTAATAGGAAACCCGCACCGGGGTATCCTCAGGTACAGAAATCTAAACTCGAGTCTTTATTGGAAAGTTTTGTTGAAACTCAAACAAAACAAAATGAAGAGTTTAGACAACAAGGTAGGGCAATAAACGAGGCAATAAAAGAGCTAGCATCTAAGGTAGATAACTTAGCCGTCCATAACAAGATGCTAGAAACTCAGATTGCCAAACAAGCCATCACATACTCTCTAGACTTAAGGGTACGTTCCCGGGGCAACCCGAAGCTAATCCCAATGAGCATTGTAATGCCATGTACTTGAGGGATGATAAGCTTGGGGTGGTTGAAAAAGATGTGGAACCAGAGGAGGACATGAGCGAAGAGGAAGAGACAGAGCCAAAATACGTGCCTCCACCACCGTACCAACCCCTAATACCTTTCCCACAAAGGTTGGTAAAGAAAAAGCTAGTAGATATAAAAACCAAAATGCCTCCTAAGCTGAAAGACCCAGGTAGTTTCTCTATCGCTTGCTCGATTGAAGAAGTGCAAATAGACCAAGCCTTATGTGACCTAGGGGCTAGTGTGAGCTTGATGCCGCTCACTATCTTGGAAAGTTTGGGAACCAAAGAGTTGAGTCCATTCAAATTCTCCTTACAATTTGCGGATGGCTCAACTAGAACTCCTCTAGGCATACTAGAGAATGTTCCTATAAAGGTAGGGAAATTTTTCATCCCTACCGATTTTCTAGTATTGGATATGAAAGGGAATTCTGAATTCCCCATCATTTTAGGAAGGCCATTCTTGGCCACCGCGGGAGCAATAATAGATGTAAGGAATGGCAAACTCTCTCTGAATGTAGAGAAAGGTAGGGTAGATTTTGAATTGACTAACTCATATAACAATCCTCCTTTTGTAAGTCATGTGTGCAAAATCGATATAAAGTCTCCAGTGGTAAAGGAAGAGCTCAACATGGAAGCAACTCCGAAGATTTGCAAGGCTAATGATGCACCCAGTAGTCATGAAGTTGGAGTTGCTGATCATATGGAAACAAAACTTCCGCCGGGAGGGAGTAAGGCCATGAAGCTCCGAGTGAAAAGAGCGAAGCGGAAGCGCAATTGGCCATACGAGCAGAATCGGCTCTTTGAAGGACTCCCATGGAAGAGAAGTGTTCTTGCACTTCTACGCCCAGCCGACCCCAGTTGACTGAAGGAAGTATGGTCAAGCTTAAGACCATAAATAAGCACTTCTTGGGAGGCAACCCAAGTTTTCTTTCCCTTTTCCATTTTGTTTTTGAAATTAGCTCTTGAATAATTTGAGAAGATCAAGAGGAAAAAATCATAAATTAATATATTTGTCAAGTGTTTTCAGGTTAAGAAGGAAGGAAGAGCAAAAAGGGCAAGGACAAATAAGTCAGAAGTCATCACGCCTAGACCGTGATAATGGTCACCACCGTGATGAGCTAACCAAGAAGACCAGAAAGGATCACGGCCCAGCTGTGATAAGAGTCACGGGCGTGATGGGAAGGACCCTAAAGATCAGAGAGTATCACATCCTAGCCGTGATGCCAGGCCATCTCCTGAAGACCAGAATTGATCACGGCCTGGCCGTGATACAATTTCCAACAAGTTTTTGACTGGCATGTGAGCCAACACCCGTTACCACCTCGGTGAGTTGTTCCATTTTTCTCCTCTCTCCGACTTGATCATTTACATTGGGGACAATGTAAGTTTTTAAGCTTGGGGTAGGGGTATTTTTGCAAAATTTTGTATTTTTGCATTTTTCACGTTGCATTCATATAGGGATAATTTTGCATGATCACACTCTCTAGATTGCCCCTCACTTAGAATTTGCATCCAATTGTGAGATCTTGGTGCCAAATAAATTAAGATAGTGAATTTTTGAACCCGATATTTTTATTCTTGTGATAAGGCTAAAAATAAAAATGCTTGAGATAATCTTTTGATAGTTGATAATTAGCACGTGGTTGCTTAAATTTGTGTTTCTCGTTGATTTTAAACTACTGAATGTGAGATTTTTGAGCCTTAAAGGGGTACTCACTAAATCTACCCCATTCTTTGTGATTGAGTGTCTTATTCCTCTTGAATTGTATTCTCTAGAACTTGACTTGAAACTGTTTTGAAACTTAAAAATTTTTGAAAACATTTTTGAAAATGATTGAGGCACTAGGTATTTTTCCGGACTTCTGAGATTTGATTGATAAATACTTTTCTTGGTACCTTGAAATATTTTGAGGAATGATGCTTGATATGGCACCTTTTAAAGTAATGCAAAAAAGGTAAAAAGGTAGTTTGAAAAATAAAATTGCGGGATGAGAAAGATAGAAAAATATTTCTCTTGAGCTGAAAATCTCCCCTTCTCCATATAAATAAAATAAAATAAACAAAAAAAAGAGAAAAATGGAGATGGGGATGACAAAAAGAAAGTGAGAAATAAAAATTAAAAAAACAAAAAAATAAAAAAAAGAAAGAAAGGTGGAAAAGTGAATCAAAGCCCAAAAATGTATTTTAGAAGGTGTCATGCTTTGCAATGTTTGATATTTTGTTTAGCCCTCTTGAAATTTCCTTTTTCTTGATTTCCCTACCTAACGATTAATCCCACGGCCTCGTTACAACCAGAATAAAAGACCTCTTGATTCTTATGTGTTTTCATTAATAAAGTGGAGATTTGGTTAATAGTCAAGCTTATGGTAGAATACATTCCCTGAGGAAATTGAGCGAATTGTCATATGCCCTTAAACGCTTGAGTGAGGCGAGATGAGTGCTCGAATCAGTGAGAATAGGAATTTAAGAAACCTAAGCTTCTAATTGGACTTGAAATCGATTGTCTCTTGGGTGCTTATTGAAAATTCCTGTTACTTGGATTAGTTACTCGGGTTCTTGGTTCACTATCCATGCTCTGATTATTTATATCGTCTGGCCTTGGTGATTGCTTGAGGACAAGCAAAGTCTTAAGCTTGGGGTGATTTGATGAGTGTGATTTCACCTCATATTTGCTTATCATTTTGCATGCATTTTCATATATTTTAGGCATAATTAATTTGATTTTTGTTATTTTTTACTTTGGAACGGGTAAGGCGGTTTTTGTGGTGTTGTTTTACAGGAATTAAGGATAAAATGCTCAGGATCAACCATGATGGAGCTTGGATGAAGATGGGGCTTGAAAAGTGAAGAAAATGAGCCAAACAGATCCCATCACGGCCTAGCCGTGATGACCATCACGGCCAATATTGAGCAAAACTGAAAAGAAAGAAGGCTAAAGTCAGAACTGGTCACGGCCTAGCCGTGATACCCATCACGGCCGTGACATGCATACTGAGCCAGACCCCCACAAGTCAGAATCTGTCACGGCCTAGTCGTGATGCACATCACGGCCGTGACAGACCAAAAATTGAAGAAGCGCCCAAGGCAGAATCCGTCACGGCCTGGCCGTGATTGCCATCACGGCCGTGACGCGCATTATTTGGATCAGAAGCAACTGATTTGGATCTAATTTGAGTTAGATTGGGATTCAAACTTCCCAAATCTATAAATATGGCATCAGGTTGAAGACTTAGGGGAGGATTTTTGGGCTGCTACTCTTAGGCTATTATTTAGGATCTCTCTTCTTCTTCCTCCTCTCTTTTCTGATTTTTATTTTCATGTTGTTGTTAACCAAGCTTGTCATCACCATGACAAGGCTTGATTAGTAGTTTAATTTCTAGGGATTGGGGCTATGCCCAAGGTTTGTTTATGGTAATGAATTGATGCTTAATCTTTGATTAATCGCGATTTTGCTTTAGATCTGATTTCTAGTGTTTTAATTACTCGTAAATTTGGTGGCCACTTGTTTGCGTGTCGTAGATATTCTAAGGAGGAACCTAGCGGTGAACTTAGGTGTCGGACCTATAGAATCAAACTTATGACTGAAATCACGAGAGTTAGAAGCCGTCCTTTGAGAATTAACGAATTGTCACGAAACGTAAACGGTCCAATCTAAATTCGACTACCACGAGAGTAGGGGTTGGTTTAATTGGGCCCAGTTTTTGTAACCCGAGAGGGAGCTTAAACTATTTGAGGATAAATTCGCCTTCAAGGCAATTTCGATAACTAACAAAGGGTAATCAATTTAGTAACATAAACAATCTTGTTGGAAACCCAAATCCCTAGGAATCCATTTAGATTTGAAAAACCATAAACTGATTTACTTTGTTTTACTTAATTCTGATTTTAAGTTATCTCTTATTTCAAATATCAAAAACCTTTTTCAAAATCTTTTTATAGTCCAGTTTTATCAATTTAGTAATTAGTTGCGATTTGAGATCACGGTCTCTGTGGGATCGATATCTTTTTATTACTTGGCGACGAATCCGGTACACTTGCCGGATCGCACGTGCACTCGCATGACATCAGGGTGTTAGGAACCAATTTATAGAGACCCAAAAGCTCAAAATGCACCAAAAACGCGTATCACCATTTTCTATCCGCGCAGCTGGCGCTCACCTCCAGGGACGCATCATGCAGATTTTTTTTTTTGAAATTTCAGGATATTATATTTCTCCACTCCTTCAAGAAATTTTGTCCCTGAAATTTTAATATCTAACGCTTATACCAACAAGCAAGCCATCAATCAAAGGTTAACCGATATTACATACCTAAGTCAAGGTGCCCTGCTTCTGCGCATTTTGACTTTGAGATCGTGCCTACTCACTTAAGCCTATGTTCCAATATGCAAACTCTGATCAACCACATTTGACGAGGAACTTTCGTCTTTCAAAAGCCATAAATCAACTCACTACCAACGAAATATTGAGTTTTCAAGACCCAATATCCCAAAGCATAGTATGTAGATTAATTACAACACAAAGAAAACAATCATATGTGCCCAATTTTGTTTTAGAAGACCCACAACCATAGTCTAATATAGGATTGAACTACTCTGATACTATAAATGTAATGTCTCTCAATATTACATTAAAATAGATAATTAAATAAATATATTTATCCATTGATAGCATCAAAAACCAAGATATAAAAAAATGTCACTTAAATGAAAATCCTCATAAAATTAATTTAATAAAACAACATAATCCTTTCGAAAAAATGTTAACATTAAAATATGGGAAACTAATACAACCAAAATAAAATAAAGGTTTAATAAACTATTTGGTCCCTACATTTTAAGTGAGTTTTCTTTTTAGTCCCTAACATTTTTTACTATGGTTTTTGTAACATCGTTGTTTTGGAACCTTGTTTATGTATTTAAGAGCCATGTTTGTTTTGTCTAATATGAATGTTTAAGTATGTGGAACTTTGTTCGAAAAGTATGAGATCAATTGGCTTTGATTCGGAACAAATGCAAAATTAGGGTTTCTGTTTGGGTAGCACACTCGAGAGTGGTTATATGGGCGCTTGAACATTGGAGAGGGTCAGGCCACGTGTCAGAATGTGGCATGTGGAGAGGACACACATCGAGAAGACTTCGTGAATAAGTCACCCAGCGCTCGAGCGCTGGAAACCACGCTCGAGTGCTAGCATTAAAATTTGGGGAAAAAAAAGAAGCTGGAGCATTAAAGGTAACATAAGTTACCTTTGTAAAAATGAAGAGAAATAGATTCAGAGAGAGTTGAGAGCTCAGAGAAGAAGTTCGAACTTCCGGAGCGATTTTTGAGCAATCTGTTCGTCCCACCGAGATTCCAATTATTGTATATGATGACGAGATTCAAGTCTTAAGTATGCTTCCATGAAGCATATCTCCACCCATGTTCAAGAATAAAGATAAGAAATTTGTTTTGATCATGATCATGTTGATTGAAGTTGATGTAATCATTTTGAAGTTTTATGTTTGCTTTTCTAGGGTTTTGATGTAAGTCATGAGTAACTTAGTTTGATTAGATGGGTTAACAAAATTAAGAAGATAATAATGCTAAACATAAAAATAGAAATCAATTAGAGCTATTATCAAATGACAAATGTTGGAAAATGTTTTTAAGGTATAAGTAATCACATACATAGTTGTATATTGGTCTACTTTAAGGAAAACTCAAAATTCCTTCAAGATTATTCAAATACCAACTCATATACTCATGCATTTTGGCAATTTTTGAAGGGAGTATTCAAATACCCCTGTTAGTATTCGAATACTACCCATTCTGTTAAGTTTGTTGGGTTCTGTTATAGGGAGTATTCGAATACCCTGTATGTGTGTTTGAATACTCACCCTAAAATTCAGTAAAACTTCCGTTTTTCAGCTCCAATCGAAGTCTATATATCGGGTATGTGTTTAAGAGTTTTGGAAATGAAATCATATGCAGAAATATACTGTTATAATGCCAAAATAGAAAGCCATCTATTCATCCTTTGTTTCAAGTGATTGTAGAAGCTACAAGCTTTGATGCACAAGTGTTTGTGATAGGATTTTCTCTTATACTCAATTTGTTTTCCGAGTTTTGTATTGGGAGTGTGGATTCCAAGGTTCTCAAGAGTGTGGCCTCTCTTGAAGGGTGTAAATCTTTGTTGGTGAGGTATCCTTCAAAGTGGCCTTTGGAGAAAAATCTTTGTTGGTGAGGTATCATTCAAAGTAAGGGTGAGGCATCCCTTTTTGGCAAGAGTGTGGTATCTTTTGTGGTGATTGTGGGTGAGGTATCCAATAAGGTGTAAGGGTGAGGCAACCTTTAGTGAGTTGTTGCTGAGGTATCCAACAAGTTTCAAGAGTGAGGTATCTCTTGATAGTGTGGTACTTGGTGGTTAGGTATCCTACAAGGGAGAGTGACTTTTTTAAGGAATGTGGTATCTCTTGTACAAACTTTGTCATAGTGAATTTCTCCAAGAGGATTATTGGGGACCGGACATAGGCCACTCAGGTTGTGGGCCGAACCAGTAAAATACTTGTGTCACTTTTTCTGTCCCTACTCTCTTTACTTTCTTGCAATCTTTATTATCGTAGCATGATTCTTTATGTTCTATGCTTATGATACTATAGTGCATGATTGTTGTATGATACTATCTCTTAGTTTATACAATTGAATATCTTTATTTAAGTGCATTCTTGATTTGGTATTGCAATTGTTTCTTGCTTAAGCTTCAAGGAAATTTTACTATCTTGCTACTTCATTTGAAAAAGGGAAGTTAAACATTGTTTTTGATTTTTTTTTTGAAAAGGTCAATTTACCCCCCCTCTTGACTAAGAAACGTTTCCACAACCAACAATTATATCAACGAGTTCGTGACAACATCTATTTCATAACCCTATATCTCTTTTCTCACTTAGGTTAAGGTAAGCCTATGCTCTTTTTATGTTGATATGCCGTTGGTGACGGTATTGAGATTTTCTCTTAATTTGTTTATCGGTTTCAAATTCCGCTTTCATATTAAGGTTACTCATAACACGTGTTTCATGTATATGTGTTCAGACGAATTTTCGGAGCCCCGTAGGGTGTAGAACCGAATGTGGCAGCAAGAATAGGGGAAGGAGAAGCTTAGTTTCAAGGTCTCGATTGTAGCTACATTTGTCTCAGGTGGGAGAAAGAAGTCACCTATCATCGAAAATGGCTATGTAGTATATTTTACGATAATGGCGTAGGGCGACCGAAACCCTACCAGTGAGCCAATAATCAACAATGTCAATATCACATTGACGACTACTTGGTAATACCAACTATGATAAGGAGATTGTAGGTTTATCGCCGTTAGGTTAAATTTATGATATTCGAGCTTGCATGATTTTACCTGTTGAGCTGCTTGTTGTGTTCTGTTTGTGTTAACGTGCTTAATTTGTATTATTTGGCTAATTATGATTATTTAAATATTTTAATATTATTTTAATATGTGATAACATGCTTTGGGTGATAGCATGCTATAATTATTTTTGCATGCTTAGTTGGCATCTAGGTGATGATATGTCGTTTTGGAGAGATGCATGTTGGGGAGCATACTATATGAGACTTAGTCATGCCTAGCCTAATTAGATAATATTTTATTGATGATGAGTTATGTGATATGACTTGAGACATGATATGAGAAGATGACGGAAGGTTGAGGCACTAAGTTATTACCCAATGCGAGTTGGTGAGACTCATATAGATGCATGGTGTTATTCACAGTAGTGTGAGTGGAACACACGAGGTTAGAGTATCCGATTATGGATATAGGATGTCATGGGTTAGTTCCTTAACGAGAATGGGGGAAACTACTGTGATACTCTTGTAGTCCTTGCCGAGTTGTCCCGTATCCTAACAGGAATGGGGATAATTTTATATTGTGCAGCTATTCCCTAACGGGAATGGGGGAATAGTATCATTCTTTGAATGAGCGCCCTAACGGGAATGGGGGTGTGCATCGGTGTTTATGGATGAGCCACTTGGACGACTGACTAATATCCCTAATCAGATGAGGGATGTGTGACAGGATTGTTTTGTGGCCACGTCAGCATACAGGACCAGTTGCATGAGCGCGAAGGGTAGAAGATGATAATATGTCTCGAGGATGATTGTTATTCATATGTGTTTATTACGTGATGCCTGTCTATGTGCTATTATTGTATATATACTATGCATCCTTTTCCGCTTATGATGATAACTAGTTTCTTATCTCCCTACTTTTTTCTATATATGTTTCTTCTCGATTCACAAAGCAGACCCAGTTTATCAGGAAGTGACACCTAGACCATCCGTGGATGATAGGGCCTTCGGAGTTCCCACTAATCGGAATGCATGAGTTGGAGTTCCAATAAAAGAAGAGGCCCAAGTTTACATGATGTTGTCTTCTCGGGAAGTAGAGAGCAAGCCTGATGTTGGGAATGTGCCAATAGTGAGAGAGTTTCATGAAGTGTTCCCAGGGGATGTTTATAACTTACCCCCTAAGAGAGGTGTGGAGTTTACCATAGACTTAGTACCGGGAACGGGACCCATATCCATAGCACCTTATAGGATGTCTCCCATAGAACTAGCTGAGTTGAAGAAACAGTTGGAGGAACTGATTCAGAAACAGCTCATTAGGCCAATCGTGTCCCCATGGAGAGGGCCGGTGTTAAAGAAGAAGGATGGCGGCATGAGGTTGTGCGTCGACTATCGACAACTCAACAAAGTGACCATTAAGAATAAGTATCCCCTTCCTAAGATTGATGATCTTATGGACCAGTTTATAGGAGCTTGTGTTTTCTCCAAGATAGATCTGAGGTCAGGATACCATCAGATTCGGGTTAAGTCTGAGGACATCCCAAAGACTGTGTTTAGGACGCGTTATGGTCACTATGAGTGTTTGGTTATGACCTTTGGTGTGACTAATGCTCCTGCTGTGTTCATGGATTATATGAACAAGACCTTTCACTCTTACTTGGATAAGTTTGTGGTGGTTTCCATATATGACATCTTAGTGTACTCCAAGACCAAGGAAGAACATGAGGAACACTTGAAGGCTATCTCGCAAACCCTTAAAAAGAAGCAGTTTTATGCTAAGTTGTCTAAGTGCAAGTTTTGGTTAGAAGAGGTGAGTTTTTTAGGACATGTCATCTCTAAAGGTGGGATAGTCGTGGGTCCGGCTAAGGTAGAGACGGTGCTCCACTGGGAAGCACCAAAGTCGGTAATAGAGATAAGGAGTTTCTTGGGTTTAGCAGGTGCTATAGGAGATTTATAGAGGGTTTCTCTAAGATAGCTTTACCTTTGACCCGTCTCTCCAAGAAGGGACAACTCTTTGTGTAGGAATCTAAGTGTGAGGAAAGTTTCCAAACCTTAGAGGAAAGGTTAACATCTACACCAGTTTTAGTTTTACCCAATCCTACTGAACCTTTCATAGTATACTGTGATATTTCTAAGCAAGTTTTAGGTGGTGTGTTGATGCAGGATTGTAAGGTAGTAGCTCATGCTTTTAGGTAGTTGAAAACCCATCAGAAGAACTACCCAACCCATGATATGGAATTAGGAGCTGTAGTGTTTGCCTAGAAAATCTCGAGACATTATCTGTATGGATCAAAGTTTGAGGTCTTTAGTGATCATAAGAGTTTGATATATCTGTTTGACCAAAAGGAGTTAATTATGAGGCAACATAGGTGGATGAAGTTTCTTAAGGATTATGATTTTGAGTTGACCTACTACCCAAAGAAAAGCCAATGCAAAGTGGGGCGATGCCTTAAGTAGAAAGACCCTTCATGTTTCAGTCTTGATGGTTAGAAAGATGGATTTGATTGAAGAGTTTAGAGACTTGAGCTTAGCATGGGAAGTTACCCCTAAGAGTATTATTAGGCTTGGAACGTTGAAGATTACCAACAATTTTATGGACCAGATTAGACAAGGTCAGAAGATAGATGTATACCTCTTAAGCCAGAGAGAGTAGCTTGCTCAGGGTAGAAACCTTAGTTTTAGGGAAGGGACAGATAGAGTTTTGAGGTTTCAGGACAGAGTTTGTATACCTGACATACCAGAGCTTAGGAGGTTGTTCCTTGAGGAAGGACATAGGAGTGGTTTGAGTGTTCATCCGGGTGCCGCTAAAATGTACCAGGATTTAAAGTGTATGTTTTGATGGCCTATGATGAAAAAGGATGTAGCTGAGTTTGTTTATGCGTGCTTAGTATGTCAGAAAGCTAAGATAGAACACCGTAAGCCTTCAGGTAAGATTTAAGTATCCCAAAATGGAAATGGGATAGTATCTCTATGGATTTTGTGTTTGAACTCCCTAAGACTCCAGCTGGATGTGATGCTATATGGGTTGTCGTGGATAGGTTGACTAAATCTGCTCACTTCATCCCTATCAACATGGAGTATCCTCTAGAAAATTTGACTAGGTTGTACATCAAGGAGATAGTTAGGCTATATGGTGTGCCCTCTAGCATAGTGTCAGATAGAGACCCTAGATTTACCTCTAGGTTCTGGAATAGTTTGCATGAGGCTTTAGGAACAAAGCTTATATTGAGTTCAGCTTATCACCTACAGACTGACGGTCAGTCTGAGAGAACCATACAGACCTTAGAGGACTTGTTGAGAGCTTCTGTGCTAGAACAGTCAGATAGTTAGGACAAGTTTTTGCCCCTGATGGAGTTCACCTACAACAACAGATTCCATTCCAGTATTGGGATGGCACCCTATGAAGCTTTGTAAGGGAGGAGATGTCGAACACCTCTGTGTTGGAATGAACCTGGTGAGGATGTGGTGCTAGGACCTGAAATAGTTCAAGAGACTACAGATAAGGTGAGGATGATTCAGGATAAGATGAAAGTGGCACAAAGTAGATAAAAGAGTTATCATGACAAGCGAAGGAAGGCTCTCGAATTCCAGGAAGGTGATCATGTGTTCTTGCTAGTTACTCCAACAACTGGGGTTGGTAGAGTGATGAAAATGAAGAAACTTACTCCTAGATTCATTGGTCCTTACTAAATTTTGGAAAGAGTCGGCAAAGTCACCTACCAAATAGCCTTACCACCTTTCTTGTCCAACCTTCATAATGTTTTCCATGTGTCTCAACTTCGAAAGTATATCCATGATCCTAGCCATGTGATAGTGTGACACCCTCTACCCCGCATGTATTTATAAAGTGATAACATAGAAGGAAATAGAAGAAATACATGCATATCATTTATTATAAAATGAGATCCAATGGGTAGAAGATGCCACATTGTAAACAAAACATCATAACACGGAAATAAAAACATGACATAATTTTAAAAGGAAAACATAACATAAACATAAGGAAACCCAACCCCGATGCCACATTACAGAGCTGGTATAACCATAGTCTGAAACATCTCGGATAAACAACGTAAACTAAAGAAATCCTAACTACGAGTAGAGGCTCCTTAGAGTCACTCCTCAGCAAGCTGCTCACCGTCCTCTGCATAACCAAAAAGATACATGCAAAGCAAACAACAAAAGACGGGGAGTAAGAAACATGTATAAAATATAATGGCATGAAAGCAGTTAGCAAGACGAGCATGCATCACATATACATATATACATAGCATATCAATAACATAACATCTCATCATATTAATATCATCTATATCATTCTAAACAATGCATGCTATGCAATACAACGCTACTCCACTACTCCAATGCATGAATGAGAAAGATAGTGCACAACCAACAATCACCACCTCCGCTTGGGCCACTCGACTACCCAAATTTTATCACCATCAACACCTCGACCACTCAGCGATTAAGGGGCCCTTGAGCACTTGGCTACCAAGATTCAACGTTATCTTTAGTCTTTAGTCTTTAATCTATTATCTTTTAACACTCTGGTCATTAAGCACCAGATCAATGCCTCGACCACTCGGCTATCGAGGCCCCTTTGGCCACTCGGCTACCAAGGTACAACATTAACAATACCTTGACATTATGCATCAAGGCCCCCTTGGCTACTCAGCTACCAAGGTACAACACAACAACACCTTGACCACTCAGCTATCGAGGCCCCCTTGGCCACTCGGCTACCAAGGTACAACATTATCTTTTCTCTTTAATTATTAACACTGGCCAATAAGCACTAGAGCTCAACACCTTGACCATTAAGCATCAAGGTCCCCTTGGCCACTCGGCTACTAAGGTACATTATTATCTTTAAGTTATCTAACTTGTCTTTACTTAGTTTGGTGTCTTCTTTCATTATTATTTTTGGGAACAATTGGGGTGAACCACCCCTGTTCTATTTTATGCGTTTTGTTCTGTCTAGGGGAGCACGGGCGTGCTGCCCCCAACACGGACGTGCTGAACTTTAAGTTGAGCACGGGCGTGCTAACTATTAAGCACGATCGTGCTCGTTAGAACATGACTGTACTGATCTGGGCAAAAAGGATTTAGGAACCATTGCTATGTTTCCTGGGGCATTCAAAGACCAATCCTATTAGCTTTTAACTATCCATCAGTCCTCAGTTTCATTATTCTTAATTAATTGCCATGTCTTATCATTATGGGGAATTAATCCTTTAATTTCGGCTTCATTATTAATGTTCCAAAAACACTCATGAACCAGTCCTAGGGTCTTTAACTAAACCTTTAAACATAACATTGTCTCTCGTACTATATTCATGTCTTATGAACAAACTGTGAAAACATCCCTTAACTCATTTATCATTGTTAACATAGCTTAACATCTTTAACATCATTAATAAGCATTATTAATTAATTAGAGTCTTATTAACGTCCACGTTGGCATAATAGCCTCAACAATCAACACTCATTCATAGCACAACATCATCATCATCATGAACATTCATCCAATGCATCATTAAACATCACACACAATTAAGTATACCAATAACATTTAATCATTCATCATCATGAATTAACCACAAACAATACAATTAACAAAGCATTCCATTAACATTGGAATCACATCATACATATATCAATTAACATCAAATAGGAAAACAACATATGATAGGGTCATGGGTTAACCCTTCATCTTACGCTACCCCCATACCTACATGTTCATACTATCCATTCTCCCCACACCTGGTATGAAGATTCCCAACAACGACGACGCAAGCAACTAAACACGTTCCCTCGAGAAGCTCGACGAACTTCTCAAGTCTTGGCCAAACACAAGAGGATTAACCAATTAATCTCCAATTAAGAAAAATGGAAAGGAGATTAAAGAGAAGGAGAACCAGTTTACCTTTAGAGACACTAGCGCACGTGACTTCTCTCCCAAACGGACTCAAGAACTTCAAAGGGTTCAAGGGAAGAGGTTTCTGTCACACTAGGATTTCCCAAAGTGCCAAAAAGAGGGTTTTCACTCGAAACCCTCGCAGATTGCTCTCTATTTATAACTTCAGACCCGAGCACGGCTATGCTTACTTTAAGCACGGTCGTGCTCAATCCTGAGCACTGGGTGGACAAAGATTGCAGTGCGATGCCAACTAAACGACCGAATTGGCCAAAACACATAAAATAGGACTTGTAGATAATTCTCTTATCTTTCCAACGCATCAAAGATCACCTTAATCAAACATCTAGAACTCAAGATATGGAAAACACGGTGAAACATGTTACTAGGACTCTAAAAGGATTGAACCTTTCTAAGGCTAAACTTCCCCAAACATAAACTTAGACATCAAAAACAAACATAACAAGCATATACAAACATATATATATATATATAGCATATATAAATGCATTAAGCTTATTTACAAAAAATAGGGTGTTACAGATAGTACCCGATACAATTCAGTTAAAGAGAACTTGACTTTTGAAGTACTACCGCTTCCGGTTGAGGATCAAGGGTGAAGTAGCTAAGAGGCAAGGAGATTCCTTTGGTTAAGGTTGTTTGGAGTGGGGCTATTGAGGAATGTGCTACATTCGAGCTGGAGAGCAAGATGATGGAAGCATATTCGCACCTTTTTAATCGAGGTGAGTAGAAAATTCGAGGACGAAATGTTTATAAAAGGGATGGAATTGTAACACCCCGTTTTTCGTTTAAAGGCTATAAGTGTTTGTTTATGTTTTATATATGTTGTAAGTGGTGTTAGCTTCTTAGAAATGATCCCTAGGAATGTTAAAATGGGTTTAAGTGGGATTTTGAGGTGAAAAGTCCCTTTCTGGTGCATGAGCACGGTCGTGCTCATGCTCAGCATGACCCCGTGCTCAAAGGCGTTCTCAGTGGTTAAGTGAGCCACAATCATGACCGTGCTCAAGGGGAGCACGGCCGTGTCGTAAAACTAGAGTTTGTGACGTGCTTCTTGCAGACCCCGTGCTTGATTAAGCACGACCCCGTGCTCGGTGTTGAGCACGGCCGTGCTTAAGGTGAGCACGCTCGTGCTCAGGGTCCAACAGCTTATATAAGTTAGTTTTGTTAGGGTTACGAGCCAAACCCTCACTTTGCACTTTTAGCAACCCTAGTGCGACTGCAACCCCTCTTGCCCTTCTTTCCTTTGAACCCATCAAGTTCTTGGAGTTCTCGCATTGTTTGGGAAAGGAGTTGCTCGTTAGTGCCAATTAATGGTATCGTACTTATCCCTCTGTTAATGGAGATGTTAGTGGGGGAATTTCAACATTAGGGAGGTCGTTCAAGAGTAAGGCGATCCGACCGTCTGCGGTGATTCATCCGAGAGTTAGGTGAATCGTGGACCCCGCAGTGGTGCATCCTAGAGTACGGTGCATCGGCTATCCAAGGGGTTCACCTATGGTTTGGTGAACTGCCGGCGTTGGTCCTCATTGGTCAATGTGGATATGTAACTAAGACGTTGTCTTCCTGAGGTAGTTTGGATCCATATGCATAACGGAGTAGTGGAGTAGTACTGCACCGCATAGCATACATTGTTGAGATGATGTAAATGACATGAATATGTTATAACATGCTTGATTATGATGTATGTTCATCTTGCTAACTGCTTTCTTTGCCGTTGTGTTTTATACATGTTTCTTACTCCCCATTTTTCTGTTGTTTGCTTTGCATGTACCGTTTTGTTATGCAGAGGACGATGAACAGCCTGTTGATGGGTGACTTTGAGGAGCCACTAATCGTAGTTTAGGATTTCTCTAGTTTCTGTTGTTATCCCACGTGTTTCCGGATTTTGGTTATACCAGCTCTGTAATGTGATATCGGGGTTGGGTTTCGTTTTACAGTTATATTTCCTTTTAAAGCTTGTTTTATTTCAGCATTGAGATATGTTCATGTGAACCTTTCTACCATGGTTTTATTTTAAATAAATGATAATGCATTTGTTTCTCTTTATTTTATTTCTTTATGCCCTAATAAATACATGCGGGATAGAGGGTCTCACATTGTTGCATCCGTTTGGGAGAGAAGTCACGCGTGCTAGTATCAATTAAGGTAACATGGTCATCCCTTTGTAATCTCCTTTCTTGTTTTCTTGATTGGAGACTAATGGTTTACCTTTTTGTGTTGGCCAAGGCTTGAGGAATTCGTCGAGTCGCTCGAGGGACCCATAGTAGAGTTGCTTACGTTTGGTGTTAGTTGAATATTCATACTAGGTATGGGGAGAAGGTATTAGTATAATGATGAGTGTGATTTCACCTCATCTTTGTCTATCATTTTGCATGCATTTTCATGTAGTTTAGGGACATTTAATTGGATTTTTGGTTATTTTTACTTTGGAACGGGTAAGGCGGTTTTCGTGGTGTTGTTTTGCAGAAATCAAGGGTAAAATGCTCAGGATCAACCATGGTGGAGTTTGGATGAAGATTGGGCTTGAAAAATGAAGAAAATGAGCCAAACAGAGCCCATCACGGCCATGATTGAGCAAAACTGAAAAGGAAGAAAGACTGAAGTCAGAACTGGTCACGGCCTAGCCGTGATGACCATCACGGTCGTGACCTTTCACCCCCACAAGTCAGAATCTGTCACAGCCTATACGTAATTCCTATCACGGACTAGAACTTGAAGTCTCGCGTCGTGAAAGTACACTCGCCACGTGAGAATCTGAAATCTATAGAAGTGCCCAAGGCAGAAGCCGTCACGGCCTGGCCGTGATGGCCATCACGGCCGTGACGCGCATTACTTGGACCTGAAGCAACTGAATTGGATCAGAATTTGAGTTAGATTGGGATTCAAACTTCCCAAATCTATAAATAAGGACCCAGGCAGAGGCAGAAGAGGACGGACTTTTGGGCTGCTACTTAGGCTACAATTTAGGATCTCTTCTTCTTCTCCTCCTCTCTTCTCTTAGTTTATTTTCATGTTGTTTGTAATCAAGCTTGTCATCTCCATGGCAAGGCTTGAGTAGTAGCTTAGTTTCTAGGGATTGGGGTCATGCCCAAGATCTGATTTATGATTGTTAATTTGATGTAATATCTTTGTTAATTACGATTTTGTTTTAGATCTGATTTCTAGTGTTTGAATCCCTCGTAAATTCGGTGGCCACTTGTTTGCGTGTCATAGGCATCCTAAGGAGGAACCTAGCGGTGAACTTAGGTGTCGGATCTATAGAGTCAGACTTAGGACACGAGAGTTAGAAGCCGTCCTTCGAGGATCAACGAGTTGTCACGAAACGCAAGGGGTCCAATCTGAATTCGACTATCACGAGAGTAGGGGTTGGTTCAATTGGGCACGGTTTTTGTAACCCGAGAGGGAGCCTAAACTATTAGAGGATAAACTCACCTTCAAGGCAATTTCGATAATTAACAAGGGTAAATCAGATTAGTAACATAAACAGCCTCGTAGGTAACCCAAATCCCTAGGAACCCATTTAGATCCAAAAACCACAAATAGATTTGTTTTCTGTTTTATTTATCTCTTAATTCAAATTCAAAACCTTTTCAAAATATCAAATCCTTTTTCAAATCTTTTTTTATACAGTCCAGATTTACCAAATTGAAAATTAGTTGTGATTCGAGATCACGGTCTATGTGGGATCAATATCTTTTATTACTTGGCGACAATCCGGTACACTTGCCAGAATCGTACGTTCGCTCGCACGACGAACACACCAAGTTTTTGGCGCCGTTGCCTGGGATTGTGCGTTTTCGAATCTCAATTTAATTTTTAAATTGATTTTTCTGGACCTTTTCTTTTTATTTAATTATTTGAAAAAAAAATCAAAATTTCTTTCCTTCTAGTGTATCCATCTCTCTGTGTGTTATATGCAAAGATCCCTAAGTCTTGGGAGCCTTAGTGAGGTTGATCCAGAAATCGAGAGGACCTTTCACAGACGTAGGAGACTACAAAGAGAGAGAGAAAGGTTGAGTCCCATTCCACTCATGGCGAATCAACCGGATACGAAACCATTGAAGGACTACGCAGCCCCAAATGCTAGGGGTTTGCGAACTGGGATTGCTAGGCCAGAGATTGAGGCGGAGAACTACACTATACCGCCTATGCTAATCAACATGATTAGGCAGCACCAATTCGGAGGATTGCCCTCGGAGGACCCGACTGATCACGTAGAAACATTCTTGGAGTTCACCGATGCAATTAGGATTCATGGTGCCCCGGTCGATGCTATACGCTTAAGGTTATTCCCCTCATCTCTGACTGGAAAGGCAAAGGCTTGGCTAAAGCAATTGCCCGCCAACACCTTGTCTACTTGGGACCAACTGGAGCAGGCGTTCTTGGAGAAATTCTTTCCTCCATCCAAGACGGCCTACATACGAACCCAGATCACCGGCTTCTTCCAAAAAGACGGAGAATCCTTATCGGAAGCTTGGGATCGCTACAAGGGACTGCTGGAGTCTTGCCCACACCATGGACTCGAGAGGTGGTTATTAGTGCACACCTTCTACAACGGATTGGACTACTCTTCGAAGGTGTCACTTGATTCTGCAGCTGGTGGAGCATTTATGAATAGGCCTCTGACTGAGGCATTCAACATCATTGAAAACGTGGCCACCAACTACCACCAATGGGGTTCAGAAAGAGGTAATAACCCGAACAAGATTTCGGGGGGTAAGTTTGAAGTTTATAGCACTGATCTTATAATGTCAAAAATAGACTCACTTAATAAACGTTTTGATCGACTTGAAAGGGCTAATGTGAGTGCAATAGGTGCTACTAACATTGTTTGTGAGATTTGTGGAATGCAGGGACACGACATCATGGAGTGCCCACGAGGTATTGCTCATGGATCCGGCGCTTCGGGGGAACAAGTGAATGCTTGTCACAACTTCTACGACACAAACCCGAAGTTGCCCAATTATGCTCCCCCAAATCCCTACAACCAAAGGAAGAACAACCCTTACCTCTCCTACGACAACTACAGCAACACTCTGAACCATGAGTTCCAAGAGGGCCAAGGTAATAGGAAAGCCACAGTGGGGTATCCTCAGGTACAACAGTCTAAACTCGAATCTTTATTGGAAAGTTTTGTTGAAACCCAAACAAAACAAAATGAAGAGTTTAGACAGCAAGGCAGGGCAGTAAACGAGGCAATAAAAGAGCTAGCATCTAAGGTAGACAACTTAGCAATCGATAACAAGATGCTAGAAACCCAGATTGCCCAACAAGCCAGCACATACACTAGACCTAAGGGTACATTCTCGGGTCAACCCGAAGCTAATCCCATTGAGCATTGTAATGCCATACACTTGAAGGATAATAAGCTTGGGGTGGGGGAAAAGGACGTGGAACCGGAGGAGGACATGAGCGAAGATGAAGACCCAGAACCAAAGTATGTCCTTCCACCACCGTACCAACCCCCGATACCTTTCCCACAAAGGTTGGTCAAGAGAAAGCAAGTAGACATAGAAGCTAAAATGCCTCCTAAACTGAAAGACCCAGGTAGCTTCTCTATCGCTTGCTCAATTAAACAAGTGCAAATCGACCAAGCCTTATGTGACTTAGGGGCTAGTGCGAGCTTGATGCTGCTCACTATCTCGGAAAGGTTGGGAACGAAATAGTTGAGACCATTCAAATTCTCCTTACAATTTGCGGATGACTCAACTAGGACTCCTCTAGGCATACTAGAGAACGTTCCTGTAAAGGTAGGGAAATTCTTCATCCCTACCGATTTCCTGGTATTGGATATGAAAGGGAATTCTGAATTCCCCATCATTTTAGGAAGGCCATTCTTGGCCACCGCTGGAGCAGTAATAGATGTAAGGAATGACAAACTCTCTCTAAAAGTAGAGGAAGGTAGGGTCGATTTTGAATTTACTAACTCATATAACAACCCTCCTTTTGAGAGCCATGTGTGCAGGATCGATATCACGTCTCCAGTGGTAAAGGAAGAGCTCAACATGGAAGCAACTCCGAAGATTTGCATGGCTGATGATGCACCAAATGGTGATGGAGTTGGAGTTATTGATCATGTGGAAACAAAACTTCCGCCGGAAGGGAGTAAGGCCAGGAAGCTCCGAGTGAAAAGAGAAAAGCGGAAGCGTAATTGGCCATATGAGCAGAATCGGCTCTTTGAAGGACTCCCATGGAAGAGAAGTGTTCCTGCATTTCTTCGCCAGCCGACCCCGGTTGATTGAAGGAAGTTTGGTCAAGCTTAGGACCGTAAATAAGCGCTTCTTGGGAAGCAACCCAAGTTTTCTTTCCCTTTTTTCTTTCATTTGTGAATTTATCTCTTGAATAATTTGAGAAGATCAAGAGGCAAAAAAATCATAAATTAATAGATTTATCTAGTGTTTTCAGGTTAAAGAGGAAGGAGGAACAAAAAGAGCAAGGAATAATAAAGTCTGAAGCCATCACGCCCAGGTCGTGACAGTGGTCACGACCGTGATGCGCTAATAAAGGAGACCAGAATTGATCACGGCCTGCCCGTGATGAGCCTCACGGCCGTGACGCTATTTCCACCTAAGTTTTGACTGGAATGTGAGCCAACACCCGCTACCACTTCGGTGAGTTGTTCCAATTTTTCTCCTCTCTCCAACTTGATTATTTACATTGGGGACAATGTAAGCTTTAAGCTTGGGGTAGGGGTATTTTTTCAAATTTTTGCATTTTTGCATTTTTCATGTTGCATTCATATAGGCATAGTTTTGCATGATCACATTCTCTAGATTGCCCCTCACTTAGAATATGCACCAAATTGTGAGAACTTGGTGCCAAATGAATTGAGATAGTGAATTTTTTAACCCAAATTTTTTATTCTTGTGATAAGGCTAAAAATAAAAATGCTTGAGATGATCTTTTGATAGTTAATAATTAGCATGTGGTTCTCTAGATTTGTGTTTCTCGCTGATTTTTGAACTACTAAATGTAAGATTTTGAGCCAAAAAGGGGTGCTCACTAAATCTACCCCATTCCTTGTGATAGAGTGTTTTAATTCCTCTTGGACTGGATTTTCTAGAACTTGACTTGAAACCGTTTTGAAACTTTAAAAGTTTTTGAAAACACTTTTGAAAATGATTGAGGCACTAGGTATTTTTTTTTCCGGCCTTCTGAGCATTGATTGATTAAATGCTACCCCTTAGTTGCCCAATTTTGAGCCTAAAAGAATAAAATACTTTTCTTGGTACCTTGAATTACTTTGATGAATAATGCTTGGTATGGCACCTTTTAAAGTATTACAAAAAGGGTAAAAAGGTAGTTTAAAAAAGTATGGGATGAGAAAGTTAGAAAATATTTCTCTTGAGCCAAAAAAATCTCCCCTTCTCCAAATAAATAAAATGAAATAAACACAAAAAAATTGGAGAAGGGGATGACAAAAGAAAGTGAGAAATGAAAATAAAAAATAAAAATAAAAATAAAAAGAAAGAAAGAAAGGTGGAAAAGTAAATCAAAGCCCAAAAAAAGGTAATTTAGAAGGTGTCATGCTTTGGAATGTTTGATAATTTGTTTAGCCTTCTTGAATTTCACTTCTCTTGATTTTCCCACCTAACAATAAATCCCATGGCCACATTACAACCAAAGTAAAACACCTCTTGATTCTTATGTGTTTTCATTGATAAAGTAGAGATTTGGTTAATAGTCAAGCTTATGGTAGAATACCTTCCTTGAGGAAATTGAGCGAAATGTCATATACCCTGGAACACTTGAGTGAGGTGAGACGGGTGCCTGAATCGGTGAGAATATGAATTTGAAGAACCTAAGCTTCTAATTGGACTTGAAATCGATTATCTCTTGGGGATTTATTTGAATATGCCTATCACTTGGATTAGTTTCTCGGGTTCTTGATTCACTATCCACGCTCTGATTATTTATATCTTCTGGCCTTAGTGATTGCTTGAGGACAAGCAAAATCTTAAGCTTGGGGTGATTTGATGAGTGTGATTTCACCTCATCTTTGTCTATCATTTTGCAAGCATTTTCATGTAGTTTAGGGACATTTAATTGGATTTTTGGTTATTTTTACTTTGGAACGGGTAAGGCGGTTTTCGTGGTGTTGTTTTGAAGAAATCAAGGGTAAAATGCTCAGGATCAACCATGATGGAGTTTGGATGAAGATGGGGCTTGAAAAGTGAAGAAAATGAGCCAAATAGATCCCATCACGGCCATGATCGAGTAAAACTGAAAAGGAAGAAAGACTGAAGTCAGAACTGGTCACGGCCTAGCCGTGATGACCATCACGACCGTGACCTTTCACCCCCACAAGTCAGAATCTGTCACGGCCTAGATGTAATTACTATCACGGACTAGAACTTGAAGTCTTGCGTCGCGAAAGTACACTCGCCTCGTCAGAATCTGAAATCTATAGAAGTGCCCAAGGCAGAAGCCGTCACGGTCTAGCCGTGATGGCCATCACGACCGTGACACGCATTACTTGGACCTGAAGCAACTGAATTGGATCAGAATTTGAGTTAGATTGGGATTCAAACTTCCCAAATCTATAAATAAGGACCCAGGCAGAGGCAGAAGAGGACGAACTTTTGGGCTGCTACTTAGGCTACAATTTAGGATCTCTCTCTTCTTCTCCTCCTCTCTTCGCTTAGTTTATTTTCATGTTGTTTGTAATCAAGCTTGTCATCTCCATGGCAAGGCTTGAGTAGTAGCTTAATTTCTAGGGATTAGGGCCATGCCCAAGATCTGATTTATGATTGTTAATTTGATGTAATATCTTAGTTAATTACGATTTTGTTTTAGATCTGATTTCTAGTGTTTGAATCCCTCGTAAATTCGGTGGCCACTTGTTTGCGTGTCATAGGCATCCTAAGGAGGAACCTAGTGGTGAACTTAGGTGTTGGATCTATAGAGTCAGACTTAGGACTGAAATCACGAGAGTTAGAAGCCGTCCTTCGAGGATCAACGAGTTGTCACGAAACGCAAGGGGTCCAATATGAATTCGACTACCACGAGAGTAGGGGTTGGTTCAATTGGGCACGGTTTTTGTAACCCGAGAGAGAGCTTAAACTATTAGAGGATAAACTCGCCTTCAAGGCAATTTCGATAATTAACAAGGGTAAATCAGATTAGTAACATAAACAGCCTCGTAGGTAACCCAAATCCCTAGGAATCCATTTAGATCCAAAAACCACAAATAGATTTGCTTTCTGTTTTATTTATCTCTTAATTCAAATTCAAAACCTTTTCAAAATATCAAATCCTTTTTCAAATCTTTTTTTATACAGTCCATATTTACCAAATTGAAAATTAGTTGTGATTCGAGATCACAGTCTCTGTGGGGTCGATATCTTTTATTACTTGGCGACAATCCGGTACACTTGCCGGAATCGCACGTGCGCTCGCACGACGAACACACCATATAACATGTAGGCAATGTGGTGGCGTAAGATGAAGGGTTAACTCATGACCATGTCATGTGCTATATGCCTAATTGATGTTGGTTGCTTTGCATGAATATCTATGTTTACTCTATGTTGGCTGTTTCAATCATGAATGGTTGTTAATGTTGATGATGACAATATTATGCCATGAATGAATGAATGAATCGATGACGATGTCGCCATGCTATGAATGAATGATTGGTTGTTGATGTTGTTAATGCTAATGTTAATGTTAATAAGACATTAATTAAATATATGAGGATCTCGATAATGACATAAGAATTAAAGGGTTAATTCTCAATGTCCATAAGACATGAACCATAGTAAGGAGAAGTGAGGTTAATGCTTAATGGTATAGTCAAGACCCTAGGATTGATCCATGAGTGTCTTAGGGATGTTAATAACATGACAAGAATTAAAGGATTAATTCCCTATGAATATAAGACATGGAGATTAAATAAGAAGAATGAGAGTAATACTTGATGGTGTAGTTAAAAGAGCCTAGGATCGATCTTTGAGTGCTCTAGGAGTTGGCAAGGTTTTCCTAAAACGCTTCTGCCCAGAAAGTACGACTATGCTCCAGTAAGCATGACCGTGCTCAGTAGACAGCACGCCTGTGCTTGACTTAAATGCCAGCACACCCGTGCTGGGGATCATCACGACCATGCTCCCTAAATAGAACAGACGTTAGATGGCGACAAGGGTAGTTTTACCCCAATTGTTCCCTATGATTAAATAAGACACCAATCGAACAAAGATAAGTTAAATAAACATAAAACGTTAAGATGGTTAAGACGTTAATGATGTGTTACCACACGATGTTAACTTTGGTGCTTATTGACCAAAGTAGCCTTGATGCTTATTGGTTAAGGTGTTGACAATGTTAAACTCGGATGCTTACTGGTCAGAGTAGCCTTGATGTTTATTGATCAAGGTGTTGATGGTGTTTAACTTTGGTGCTTATTGGCCAAAGTGGAGGTGGCGAATATGCTTGTTTCTCGTTGTTGCTTATGCATTCACGCATTGGAGATGTTAGTGGGGGAAGTGCAGCATAGGGGTGGTCGTCCAAGAGTAAGGCGATCTGGCCGTCCGCGGTGATTCATCGGAGAGTTAGGTGAATCGTTGCCCCCCCGTGGTGGTTCATCCTAGAGTACAGTGCATCGGCTATCCAAGGGGTTCACCCATGATTTGGTGAAATGTCGGTGTTGGTGCTTGTTGGCCAATGTGGATATGTAACTCCGACGTTGTCTTCCTAAGTTAGTTTTGGATCCATATGCATAACGGAGTAGTGGAGTAGCACTGCATCACATAGCATACTTTGATTGAGAAGGTGTGAATGATGCTAATATGCTAAATGTTGTTATGTTTTAATATGCTATATCTATTTGTGATGTATGCTCATCTTGCTAACTGCTCCCTTGTCATTATGTTTATACAACGATTTCTTACTCCCCATCTTTTGTTGTTTCTTTGCATGTACCTTTTCTTGTTATGCAGAAGATGGTGAGCAGCCCGTTGAGGAGTGACTTTGAGGACCCGTTCACTCTTCGTTTAGGATGTTTCTTTTGTTAGTTTCGTTATCCGATGTATTTTTAGGATCTTGGTCATACTAGCTCTGTTATGTGACATCGGGAGTTGGGTTTACGCTCTCATGTTTATGTTTTCTTTGTTTATGTTATGTTTTTAATTCTGCAAATGTTGAGACGTTTGTTCATGTGGTACTTTCTTCCCTTGGCATTTTTATTATTACGAAATGATACGCATGTGTTTTATTTTATTTTATCTCTTTATGTCGTTATAAATACATGCAGGGTAGAGGGTGTCACATATACTGGTTCACCCCAAACCATGGGCTATGTCCAGTCCTTGGTTTCACCGTGTATTAACACTATAACTGATTAGGTTACAGACAGGTATTGTTTGCACACCTAGGCTTCACAAGCTCAACTAATAAGTATTGTTTACACATATAGCCTCTCCAGGCTCAAACAAGTATTATTTTAGGCAAGCCTCTTTAGGCTCTACAAATGGTAAGAGTTGAATGAAGCAGCAGCTTCACGACTTACAACTTTGCAAGTCAACCAAAAAACACTCAATGAGTGAATAAATATTTTGGTTGGTATGACCGCACCAATGATTTCTCAATAAATATAAATGATTGAGCAGAGAAGTATTCTAAGAAGAAGAAGAAGAACTTCGAGAGCTTTGAATGCGAAAAGAGTATTGAATTCTTGAGTGATTAAGTTCAGGTGTGTGTCTTCAATAGTCTGCAAAGTCTTCTATTTAAACTCATCAGTAATAAATCCATTGAGTAGAGTTCTTCAGATTAGTAAAACTTTTGTTCTTCATCCATTAGTGCATTTGGTTGCACTAATGGAGAGCTTCAAGACAAGTTGAACGTATTTGTTGCCATTGCTTTATCAGAGTACAGCTTGATTCAGAGTAGTGTTAATTACTTTTCAGACTTGGGCATTGCGACTTTTCTTATTTGTGTAACACGAGTCTGTGACCGAGTAAAGGTTATTTTGCCTTTTGCAACAAAAGGAATTTCAAACAGGATTGATGCTTTAAGCTTCTGAAATCGATTTTCTTGATTTGAAAATACAAGGGAATATTCTTGACTTTCGAATATAAGTGAAGTGAAAGACTTCCAGTCAAGTTGTGGGGTTAGACATATTTTTATAGCTCGAAGATACCGAGTTTTCCCTCAGACGTATTGTGTTAGTTTTCCCTCCATTCCTTTTGGATTTCACTTCGACTAGTCGAAACTCAAGCTAGCCAATTGGTATATTGTACGATTGGGTGAGGCCTTGTGCGTGGACCGTTAGTGCATTTGGCAATGGAATACAATCAGAGGTGATGGGCAGCTTAAAGCCTTCTGGGTACAAGAAATGGTCCAAGAAAAGTTGTCCATCTTTGATATCTGAAGTACAGGGGTTCGGTATTTGAAAGTTCATGATGGAAACCTTGGTTGAAGAGGTAGAGTTTTGTTCTTTCTCAACCAAAGAAATGGTGTTGTTGGAAGAAGAGGAAAGCGAAGACGATGAAGAGGCGTCACCATAGGAGTGGCTTTGGTTCTGGGAATCAGAGTTGGAAGACATGTTTGAGATGAAAAATTTAGGGATATCTAGAGTTCAAGGGAGTAGTAGCCAATACGAATGGTATTGTAAGTAACCGAATTGTAGGCTTATAAATGCAAGTTATACGCACAATGTAAATAGACATCCATTCAATCAATACAACTTATATTTTCTTGCACGTTTTACTTTTCTGCAAACCTAATCAATTCAACCTCACTTTTTTATACTAAATACTCTTTGGAGTAATTTAGGAATCCACAACTAAAAAACATAATCTCTTTCTTAACGTAATCGACCGATAAAGGAATCATTGAAAACGAATTAGCCTGAAGCTTTGACTAGCACCAATTCGTACATAATAGCCACCTACAAATATAAATTGATCCGTCTGGTTCTGTTGGGAAGGGATTTGTGGTTCAGGTGCTTCATGCTTCAATTAGGCATTTATCTCACTGAGGGACAAACTTTGCATAAACTTTTTTTTTTTTTGGTGAACATCTTTGCATAAACTTAATACCGATCAAAATAGCATCATATTACACAAACATATAAACTTAACATATATGCTGTAACACTACAAGCTGGTAATAGGTGAACATACATTGGTCATACTTGTTTAAAAGCTTCATCTCAATGCGTAATATGGTTTTAGGTTCAAAAACAAGTCTTCTCTTGTGTACAGAACTTCATAATTTAATACAGATGACATCCAGCAAAAACTTTACATTTTGCATCAACCATAAATATATATACCTGTGTATCATTAAAGCCCCTAATGAGCTGCCAGCGGCATGCCCAACTTCTCAGTGAAGCTCTTAATGTATTCTTGTCTTGCAGGGTGATCTTCCTGTGGTCGATTATATGCTGTCCACACTGGTTCCCCCATAAACAACCTCATTAGCTGCACATAACAAAACACAGTTTTATCAAATCAAGAATAGCCCTTGTTGAATTGGATGGGAAAAGAAATAATGGAGAATCAAAATAATATAAGATTGATATTAATCTGATATGATAATTATGTGTTGAGATGATTACAAAAGACAATCCTAATAGTTCTATTTATATTAATCGTAGAATCCTATTGGCTATTTCTAATCAAATAGAAACACAAATCATAAAATATAAATTAGAAATAAATCCTAAGAGATCATTAATTAGGATAAAAAATTATAAAAAATATACTATCAAATATTTCTCAGATCTTCTAATAACATTAAATCTTGATCTGCTCTAACAACCTAGAAATTCATTTGCATTGTTCTTCCCTATCTCCAAAATCATCCTTTGATCACGAGGCTTGATGGTGGTGGTTAGCATAAGAAGCTTTCATACCTTGACATAGTTACTTGTGTTAAGAGTGAATCTATGGTAGATTCCAGCAGGCAGAATTATAAGATCGCCTGCCTTAATCCAAATGCGAATCCAGCGATCACCCTTGTCTCTCACATCAAAGTATCCACTTCCTTCCAAACAATAACGAATCTCTTCATCCTGATGAATATGCTCGGTGTAGAAGTTCTTCAACTTTTCTTCATAATTTTCCACTTTTTCTGGGCATAAATCAAGCAGATCCTACAGCATATTCAAATAAAACAGAGATATTGAACATGAAAACATATGCCACTAATGCTCAGAAGGCCAGAACTTACATAAATGGTCAACTTAATCATATTCATATAGGTCTGCCAAACATCAGCAAACTTGAAAGCTGACATTCAGTTTCAAATGATGGGATTTTTTTTACACATGATACAACCTTAAGTTGAAAATGTGAAATGCCAAATCTCTAAATAGGCATTGGCAAGGATTTTTTATGTCAGGTTTCGTAGTTGTGCTAGTAAGAAATAGAAGAAAATCTCATGGTATGGTAAGGAAAATTTAGCTGCTAAATTTTGCATATAATGTTCCTCTGTAACTGAATAATAAGTAGCATTTAGCATCCATATCTGTAATCAGAAGACAATTTATATATTATTTAGCTCTAAGATCTTAATGACATATTTCATAGAAGAGCACAGTTTTCCCATTTTGAATCTTAAACAACATATTTATTTATTTATTCCAATTCAAATTTTCTCAAGAAGCTAAGTTCTATCCTGCTTTGATGATAAAGACAAATTTTCAAAAGAAACTGTAAACTTTGAAGCTAATACAAGCCATTTAAACATGACCATGTTATTATTGTTCCCCTTTCCCAGCTAAATTAAAACCTAAATTTATAAGTGATATGCAAGTTTTGAAGTAGAAACATCTTGATAGAACCAAGATATAGATAATACTTTTCAAGCACAGGCAACCAGGAAGAACCAGGACAGGAAAGTGTCAGATGAAGGAACTTTCATATAAAGATAAACTAGTTTGGTTTTTTACTTGATATCACTAATTTTCAGTTTGTGATTAGGTGGTTTTTACTTCTTGCAAAAAAAGCCAGTATTGTTGGTTTATGTGTTTCACCTAATACTTATGCCTAGTTAGTTCAATAAAATTCTTCCTATTGGAAAAATGAAAAAGGAAATTTTGATCCTTTATTTCAAGACAAAAAGAATAACATTACGGAAATTAATTAAAAAAAGTAGTACAATATTACCATGTAATTGTATCCCCTGGCTTCTCTAATCTTTCTCAATTCTTCATCATTCTCATAGTCATTGGGATTCAGCTTCCAGTATAAGACCCCCAGCTCTGCAAATTCACCCACCAATTCTCAACTATGTTACAAAGAAGCGAAGGAACTATATAATATTGATTAACTTAATCTTCTAGATAGAGAGAGGGTGGACCTGCTAATTGATTCAAGGAGACAAATTCCTTGGGGTTGCCATGGTGAGGAAGCCTTGGATCATCATTACTGTCGTCCATGCACCATGCCTGCTTAACAAATGTCCTCCGTTAAGAAATAATATAAGACATTGGACACGGCTCACTCTAACTATGATGGAACATGGATTAGAACTCACTCACCTCGATGCCCATGATTGACAACGTTGAATGAATCTGACAACTTTGAATGAATCGCGGTGCCTCTTCTGAAACCGATGATATATTTATATAGTTTAATTTTTATCGGCGGACAGTGTAGAGATGAATTTTATCATAATGATTGAGTGTAAAAAAATTTTAAAAATCATATGATTTTTGATTGGTTGATAATATAAAAAAAATTTATATTGTCAATATATATAATTAAATCCATATTTATATGGTTTAAATTTTTTTTATTTTTTTAAAGGATTAAATTTAATTAATATATTTCTATAAAAAAATTAAATAACATTTTATTTCTACTTTTTTTATTTGCATTTTAATTCTTATAATTTTTGTATTTGTCTTTATATTATAACTTATTTCAATTTTATTCAATCATCATACTTTAACTTATTTAGATTTTAGTCCTTAATGTGAGATTTTTTTTGAAAGATCCTTAACGTGAGAATTAATAATCAAAATATACATTATAAAGACAAAAACTTAAATAAATAAAAATTATAAATCTTAAAATATTATTTATTTATATCTGTTATATATAATTATATATGGGGTTAAATATGTATTGAGTCTCTATTTTTGACAAAAATTCGGTTTTAGTCTCTCGTTTGGAAAACACATTTTTTTAGTCCTACATTTTTTAAAATGTGTCGAAAGTAGTCCCTACACCAATATTTTTAGTCCTTCAATTTTGACAGCCACACACTTTTAGTCCCTATTTTTTACAAAAGTTTGGTTTTAGTCTCCTATTTTTCAAATAAAAGTGTGATATAGGGACCATTTCTGATACATTTTTAAAAATGGGGACTAAAAAAATATATTTCCTAAATAAGAGACTACAGCTGAATTTTTGAAAAACAATAAGGGACTAAAAATATATTTAACACTTATATATGGTGTGTGGGGTGCGTACACGTCATATATATATTCATATTTTCCTTCCCGAGCGTGCGTCGTGTACTTGTGGTTGTTAGGCCAAGAAAGTTAAAAAAATATCACTATTGTCGTTTTTTAAAATATTATTGTAGCCATATATTTTTTTGGATAAATATCAATATATCACCATTGTCGTTTTTCAAAATACTCTGTAGCCTTCTGTCAAAAAAAAAAAAAAAACTCTTGTAGCCTATTTCTCTTATTATCCCAATGAAAAACTTTTTTATATAGGAGACATTTGGCCATGTAAATTAACGTGAGTGTATAAGCAAATATCAATAATTTCATGTTTGAAATATATTAAGATATACAGAGATATATATTTTCTAAATAAGTATAAGTGTAATACTATCTAAATATTATCTTAAATTGTATAAATAATAAAATTAGATGCTGCCAAATTTGGTTTATCACAACATGATAAAAAAATACACGAGAGAAAAGAACTCCAGGACCACATATAACCATTAAATTGTTTACTAATATGTGAAAAAATGAAATTATTCTTAATTTTATTCCTCCTGTATATTCTAGAAGCAACCAGCTAGCCATCACTTTCTTGTTCTATTTTCATTGTGTCATTTTTTTAGAGTAATATTATAATTATTTTTCTTTGTATATCAAGTGATGGACAACTTCATCCATATAACACCCTATTTTTACTGTTTTTATCGTTTTGCTGTTTTTACTATTTTTCAATTATCGGTATAATTTTAATTGTTTGTAATTTTTATATTAGATCTAGAAAATGATTTTTTATAAAATAAAATCATAATTATACTCTACCTTATGGTTTAAGCTTATGGTAAAAATTTAGGTTTAAAACTCAGACAAAATCCGGTCTGCGTTTTCACTGACAATAAGATTTTATTGGTCAGAAAACCTAATTTTAACCAGAGATCGAAACAGTTAGGGTTTTTATTTTATTTCCAACCATAGTGGTTATTTTTGAAAATTTCCAAAATAAATAGGTTATTATACGTTATTTGGGTGAATACTCGACGACCGGGGATCGAGGGAATCGACGACGGATGTGCAGAGACAAAACCCGACGCTGGGTGGATGAGGACAATGAGTCATCTATAATGACTCATGGGGGTGAGACATAGGGGTTAGTCATCATGCATTAAATGGAGGTAATGATGGTTATGTGTGAAAAGTCCAAAATATCCTTAATCCTTCAATGTAACTTCAAGTGTGCCATGGCCACATTTTACCCATTTCTCCCTAGAAACCCACGGCCCCAACCTCTCAAGACCACACTTGGTCATTCATTTCCTTTATTGTTCATGTTGTTCTTCATGAACTTTTGAAAGAAAACACAAAGTTCTTCATTTTCAATTTTCAAAGGAAGTAGATCTTGATCATTTCTTAAAATTCCAAAGGTATAGCCTTATGATCCATGATCATACCTTCACTTTTCATCACAAGTTTTCTTCTTAAGTCCATTATTTCTTCAAGATCAAATTCTTAGATCTAGTTTTTCAAAAATCTCTAGAAAATCATAGAAAAATCCTTATAATGTGATTCCAATTTCTATGATCTTCACATGACTTCTATATTCATCATCCAAGAGTTTGAAAAATTTAGAGATCTCTAGCCTATTTTTCTTTACATGGTCGAACCTAGCTCTCAAGTGGGTTAGATGGACTTTCTTCTTTTTTTAACTTGTTTTCTTGTTGATGGTTCGTGGCTAGGTTTTGTTGGTTCAAACCTTGAGCTCTAGGTTAACATCATCCTCTTCTTGCTTGAGTTTCAAGTGATCAACAAAGATATGGGGGAGATTACCATCATCCTACCTTAGGGTAGACATGTTGGTGGTTTATTTAGTGTTAATTAGTGTAAATTGTCTTGTAAATCATAAGTGTGAAAGTTGTGAAATTTATTGTTTTACATATGTGTGATCCTCTTGGAAGTATTGATTGATGTTTGTGTTTGTGGTATAATTATTATTGATGTTGAATATGATTATATGATGCTTGACTATTTGAGAAAATTGTCTAAAACATTTGTTTAGGCCATTCTTCCTTGATTGGTTAAATGGGTTCCATATGGATTTAAATTGTTAGAATAATTTTTATGAGGAGTGAATGAATATATAAGGATATAGAAATTGGTTTGGATTGATTTGGATGTGTATATTGAAAGTTATGAATTTATGAGTCCTTAGGGACTAAAATGCAATTTCTGAGAACTTAGGTGGCTGCACTGAAATTCATATTATTTTGTGTTAAGATTTTAGTCCTTGATGAGACAAAACCATAGAAATTGGTTTGGTGTTAATTGGATTAATACATAAAAAGTTATAAGCTTTTTTTTTGTAAAAAAATGACCTTTTTGTAATTATTGTAAAATATTTGGGGCAAAAATGCAATTTCTGGAAAATTTAAGGGCAACTTAAAAATATTTCTAAAGAAGTTGGTTTGGTGTGATTTGAAGTTATAAATAAAAAGTTATAAGTTTTAAGTGAATAAAGACCTTTTTGTAATTAATGAAAGTTTAGGGACTAAACTGTAATTTTTGAAAATTTATGTAATTGGACAGTTAGAAACTGTTTTTCATGCCTATCAAACTGTTCTAAAACTCCAAAATTAGTTTTAGACTATTAGAGTGTAAAATCGTTGAAAAGGGAGTTACGCGATTTACAAAATTAACGACGTTCGGACTAATTTTTAGAAATTTTGGATAAATGGAGGTTTTGGTGGAAAATCAGTGTTTCAACATTTTCATATGAGTATTATAACCTAGGAAAGTAATACATTTAAGGTGAAGAACCATATTTTCAAAAATATGGCTTTTGGGCCTAAATTCAGTAAAAAGCGGTGAAATAGTCGTTAAACGTTTTTAAGGATTTTCGAGCAAATGTTTTGAGAAATTGATACTTATGTATCTTTGATGGAAATTATTCTTGAAAATGGATTTGATTTTATCTAAAGGTTTTGTTTTTAAGCCAAAATGATTTTTTGTCTTCAAAGACGAGATTTTACAGTAAAATGCCAAAAACCTAAGTTAAGAACAACTTAGTGAAAATACGAACGTAATAAATATGACGTGGGGTGGAACACGACCTTATTTCATAATGGATAATTCATTATCCATATTCCATAAAATTTAATGGATTCAGAATGATTTGTTTTATTGGAAGCCAAAGAAAAAGGCTCAACTAGCAAAGTACAGAGAAATAAATAAATTGGACCTGTGTTCCAATCTCATAATGTGCTAGGATTTGTAATCAAGTATTTTAAGAAAACTTTGCACAAAGATGAAAGGTTACTTTAGAACTTTAGCTTGATGATTAAGTACCGGTGATTCGGACTTAAGAACATCTAGCATCTGTTACAGTACATTGAAAGGATTCTGATGGAATCAAATGATGTTATCCGATGGATGGATGAGAAGAATGCATTTCTTGCCAAGTTTGCCTAAACACATAGTGAAACTATATTCTGTAAGGCCGTTGTGCCTAGGAGATTGAGCTAGCACTTTAATGCGGGTGCGAATTTCATAGTGATGATCTATTGATGCTTGGGGATGTCGGGGTTATGAAATACTCACATAAGCCCAGTGGGTTGCTCCTCTGTGGCGTGGTGATCTTGCAATACACCGACATACTCTATTAGACACTATGTATTTTATGGTAGTGTGGGATGTTCCCGAAAAAGCCTATGTGCACGATGGTGACTGTTGATGCATTTTATTACCCAAGGCACCAGACTCCGGAACAATCCTCCTAACCACTCTTTCCGACTGTTTGTTAAAACCATGGTATATGGAAATCAGAAGTCATTCCTCGAGTCTTAGATGTCTTCTATCTTGGGAAAGTGGTGCCCTGTGATTAAGTTGTTGTGAAACATTATTATTTCTGTTGTGATGGATGATATAACTGTTTATTGATATTTGTACGTACCGATGTGCCGCACAAATGCATGTCTGGGTTAAGTGTAAGATTAAAGAAAATCTCACCTCATTTCAGTATTTTCTACTTTGCTGTTTTCTATCTTACGTCGGGCGAAGATGACGACAACACTATTTCTCCATCACACCCCGCTGGAGTTTGAGAGTACTTGGAGACATGGACACGGTCTCGAGGGCTTTAGTATAATGGATTTTTTTCCAGTATTTTGTGTCTGGCCAGTCTTGTGTCTATGATATATTTTATGGAGCTATGTCTCTAAAGTTGTTACTATTATGATAAACATATTTCCAGTAAGTTGTTGTTGTGTTACGGGCATTGGTATTTCCTCATTCTTTATGAATATGTATGACTGATGGTACTTAGAACTTGGTTTGTAAAATATATATCTATATGAGTTGATGATGTATGTATAATAATATGTATGGTATCATTTGCGAAAGAGAAAAGAAAAAAGTAAACCCGTATTTTTGGTAAAAGAATTATTTTCCGCTTCACTCGGTCTTATAAAATAGAAATGTCACAGACAATGTAGCACCCGAGAAGGGTGTTACATTATTTGGTATCAGAGCTGACCGAGTCTGTTAGGGTTTGTTGTTTAGGTATGTCTTTGTTTGTGTTGTGTGTTCTCTGTGTGCTTTGGATATTATTTCCGAAAGAAATGATATTGTTTTGTAGTGAGTTGATTGTAATCTGCATGACTAATTGATTTTGGTCTTGTAGGATTATAATGGCTCGTGACAGAGGAACTACGGCTATGAATGCAGCTGTGCGAGCAATGTCACAAATGACTACCGCGTTTGTTCGACGTGAGGAAAGGGGAGCTGAAAGCAGAGGACTGGATGAATTCCTGCGTAGAAATCCGTCAGAATTCAAGGGAGAGTTTAAGCCTGAGAAAGTTGAGCTGTGGATTCAATCTTTGGAAAATATTTTCGTTGCTTTGAGGTGTACTTATAATGATAAGGTTACTTATGCTGCCTACATGCTGGTGGGCGATGCTGAGAATTGGTGGAGAGGAGCTCGCCATTTACTTGAACATGATCAACAAGCAGTCAACTGGGAAGCTTTTAGTAGGAAATTTCTGGAGAAGTATTTTCCGGCAAGTGCCAGAGATGCTAAAGAAATGGAATTCCTGCAGTTGAAGCAAGGCAATATGACTGTAGCTAAATACGGCACCAGATTTGAAAGTCTATCAAAGTTTTCTGCCTATCTGGGTGACAATCAACATGAAGGGTGGAAGTGTCACAGATTCGAAGGAGGGTTGCGATATGAACTGAATGAGGTAGTATTTCCAATGGAAATATCTGTATTTCCGAGGTTGATGGATAAGTGTTGACAGATAGAGGATTTGAAGGCGAGTCGTGATCCTAATCAACAGAGTTTTGGACCGTCTAGGTTCAATAGGGGAAACTACAAGAATAACAATCGATTCCATAGGAAGCCATACAATAGGCCACAAGGTCAGCAACAGTTCCAACATCGATCTTTTGGTGGAAGCAATGGAGGTGCTGGTTCATCCAGGAATGTTCCACAGAAGTGCATGAAGTGTGGCATGGGTCACGCTACCAAATATTGCAAGATTACTGGAATCATTTGCTTTAAGTGTGGACAGCCTGGACATCTCGCTAGGAATTATGGACAATCTAACACGGAACCTTCTGTGAATAATGTACTTGCTGCAAGGCCTAGAGCTAGAGGAAGAGTTTATACAATGAGTGGTACTGAGGCCTCTCACAATGATGATCTGATTCAGGGACAATGTGTCATAGGAGGTAAATCTTTAACTGTACTGTTTGATTCAGGTGCGACGAATTCGTTCATTGCATATGACTGTTCTAAATTGCTAGGATTACCTGTGTCTTCTTTACCTTTTGACTTGACTATATCTACTCTTACTGCTGAACTTGTTTTAACTACTACAACTTGTTTGAATTGTGCTACCTTTGTAGAAGATAGGAAATTTTTGGTTACTTTAATCTGTTTGACTCTTTCGAAAATAGATGTAATATTATGGATGGATTGGTTATGTTCTAACCACATCCTGTTAGACTGTGCAAATAAATCCTTAATTTTTCCAAAGGATGAGATTTCTGGATTTTTGTTTGCTAACCGAGTAAAAGCGTCTTTGAGAGAGGGAGCTCAAGGATACAAGTTACTGTTTTCCTTAGACGTCAAGAGTGAGATTGACTTACAGTCCATACCCGTCGTCAATGAGTTTCTCAAAGTTTTTCCTGAAGATGTACCTGGACTACCGCCTGTTCGAGACATTGAATTTGCGATTGATCTGGTACCGGGCACTGGGTCCCTGCGAAGGATATTGAGTTTTCAATTTATCTAATTCCTAGATGCAATCGGATCCCCATTGCTTTGTGTGGGATGTCGCCCCCAAAGTTAGTCCAGTTAGATGACTCAACTTAAAGGGGGATCTGATGTCAGAACAGTTGTGCGACCAAGTGTGTCCCGTGGGGAGTATCAGTGTTGCTCATGAGGATGAAGCATCACTTTTGTGAAAGTGACCGCAGACGGTAATTAAAATCCATAGTTTGTTAAGCTAACCGGTTATTTCAAAAGGGGCAACAAGGAAATATCTAAGATTTTGGAGTTGTTGGCTCACCTTACAAGGAAATACCAACTCTTCGCTTGACTGAGAGATAGGCTAAGTCGTCGGTTATCATACGCAGTTCAGAGAAGAATACGGAAGACGGCAACGAACCGGATTAAGCATGTTTAGAAAAAACCTTCGTACTTGTTCGAAGTCGAGACAAGCCAATCCAAACTTCCACTCTTAGAATGAGTGTTTCGTGTTTAAGAAAACTCTTCACTGTACTGTTTGATCCTTTATGAATAAGTCAGTTGACATTGTTCCTCAAGTCCCTATGGTTGTATCAAACAATCGTAGTAATCAAGTTTGCGTGTGTCCGACACACTTTTCTGAGCATGATTTAAATCTATCAGGACTCCTAAGTTTGTTTTAACTATTTCTTGAGTTATGAACCAAATGATTTCTTAGTAGCAAAATTTTCTTGATAAAACTCATGCTAGTCACTTTTACTTTTGGTAAATGTGACCTAATCCAATTTTGTCAGATTGAATTCCCTTTTAAAATCATCCTTTGACGAACGTCTTGTAGTACGTTGAATACTGTTAGAGTTAAAACTATCCGAGGAAATTCTAATGGAAGGAGAAACTCTATTAGATTCAGGTTTGTAAATGTGTATTGGCCATGCATTTTTACATCCATGAACCTAATTGAAGAATCTTTGTCCATACGGGATGTTCCTATAACTTTCAAATCGATGAAATTATTCTCTAAGCTTTTGTGGAAGTGAAATCAAGAAACTTCTTTTCTTGAAAATTTCTTTCTGTAATCCCCAAAGACCAAGCCTTATTGTAGTTTGAAAGGATTTGTCATCCTTGATTAACTTTACCCTACATATTCTGCCAAATGTCATTGACATGTAATCTATCTTATGAGTCATGAGGATGGGTATCTGATTTATATCGGGATGTCAGAGTTAGTCGAGTATAGTGAAAAAGAGATAACTTGACGCTTGAGACCTTCCTTGTCATGATATTAGTGTTGCGATGGATTTCGTTATGAATTTATCGAACACCTTTAAGAGATTCGTTTTGTTCGAGTGATCGTGGACAGGCTGACGAAGTTAACATCCTTCTTACCTGTCAAGATCCACTATGCAGTGGATAAGCTAACCGACATGGGTATCAAAGGACTGATCAAACTTCATGAAATATCTTCAAGTTTCATTTCAACAATGAAGACCCTAAGTCTATCAATTTCGTGGTGAAAATCCGATCTAAGTGTTGAAGACCAAGTGTAGAATTGAGTTCAACCGATCACCCCAACTCGAGGGGACGATTGAGAAAAATGATCCGATCTTTCGGAAGTTGGTTGGGGAGTGAGTGTAGTATCTAATTAGGATAATCCCTTTAGTAGGATAGACAAGAAATGATGGGAATTTTATTGAGGTATAGTTGTGGCTAGTAAGATGTGAATCTTTAAGATCAATAACAACAAGTGAGGTGATTATTAAAACTCAAATGTTGATTAAGGTAGAATACTGTTATAGGAATCTAGGGTAATGATCAATACCCATGGTTAAGATTGATTCTATGAGTTTGAAGATTTATAGAGAAGTTGATATGATCCTAGAAAGGAGCATGTAGATTTTCGGATCAATCCTTGAGTGACAACCAAAAATATGAAGAAGAAGAAATACAAAAATGGATAAGATAAGGAATGGAATGTAGGCGCCACAATTCCAAGAGAATTGATAAGCCAAAGTGAGGATCGCCACAAGGGTCTTGGACTCTTGATAAGATCAAAGGGGTTGGCTCAATGAAGAACCCAAGAGAGAAACACTCTCACAATTGGTAAAAACCAAATTAAACATCAAAGTTGTATTTCATCATGTAATAGGTGTGTACATATAGGGAATTGGGACTGCCAAGAGAAGACTTACAAAAGGTCATCATAAGATGCTATTATTCTAAACATAACTATTGCACTAATAGAGTAATAAAACCATTTACTACCCACTAAGTGGCTAATTAAAGACTTCACTCTCCACTATTTGGAGTTACTAGAATACTTAAGTAAAATAATAAATATGATCCATAAGTTACTTAGGCATGCAAGCCAAAAGTTAACCTCCTAAGAACTCAAACTCGTCCAAAAATCCGTGTCAAACATCCAGCCAATTTTTCACCATGATAGAAGCCGAATCTAGTTACGAATCTTGAGATATGATTTGTAGATAATTTTCTAAGGTTTACAATGCATCAAAGAATGTATCAATCAGAGATCTGTAACTCATGATATGACCAAATCAAGTATACGGGTTCAATCAGAAAATTCATCCTAAAAATATTACGAAAATTAGAAATAAAAGGATAAAAATTGGACTTAATTGTTATCTAATAAGCCCACTAATAATAGTGCACTAATATGGATATGAATATGCTTCTTTCCACATACTCAAGCCATCCATGCTTCTATCATTCCCCTGCATCAAAAGTTAGTGGATTTTCTAATAACATATTTCTTTTGTTCTTTCCACCTTTTACTTGAAAATTGGCTCTTCCATTTCTTTTTCTCTCAAAGCGCTCATTTTTCATGAGATATCCCTCATTACTTTCTTTTCCTTCAACTTCATACCATGGTTTTCTTTTTTCTCTATTTTTCTTTCGTCACTCTAGCTTCCTTCCCACTTCCTTTCTCTCATGGGTTTCCTTTTTCTTTACTTCTTCTTTTTTCTCATCCACCGAACCCTCTTCTTTTATTTTATTCTCACTCATTCTTCTTTTCTCACTCTCTCCTTTTAAGTACATTTGATCTTCATACACTTGCTTTGGAGACAATGGTCCAAGAGTAATTTTGTGATTATTAAATACCAATGAGTACTTGTTGTCGTCGGCATCATATCTCGCTTGTCGTTCAATCCTCTAAGGACGCCCAAGTAACAAGTGCCTTGTTTCCATGGGCACCACATCACATAACACGTCATCTTCATATCTCCCACTCCGGAATGGCACTCGTACTTATTTGTTCACCATCAAGTCACCGATATCACTAAACTTCGGGATCCTCCAAATGACATACGGTTGTGGATGCTCTAGAACAATAAGTCCCAACTTTTTCACCACGGTGGTATTAGCTAGGTTAACGTAACCCCTTCTATCAATGACCAAGCTACATATCTTGTCCTTCACATAGCATCGAGAATAGAAAAGATACTCCCTTTGCTTGGCATCAATTTTCTTTATTAGTGACTCCATGAATAACCCACTAAGAAAAATTCAAACTTCCTGAAAAATCGAAAAAACAAAATCAAAAGTCACTCTAGGAAGGATGGCTCTGATACCAAATGATATGATCCTAGAAAGAAGCATGTAGATTTTTGGATCGATCCTTGAGTGACAACCAAAAATATGAAGAAGAAGAAATACAAAAATGGATAAGATAAGGAATGGAATATAGACGCCACAATTCCAAGGGAATTGATAAGCCAAGGTGAGGATCGCCACAAGGGTCTTGGACTCTTGATAAGATCAAAGGGGTTGGCTCAATGAAGAACCCAAGAGAGAAACACTCTCAAAATTGGTAAAAACCAAATTGAAGCTACAGTGTGTTTATTATTTTAAATTTGAGAGATTATTTTGATAAAATAAAATTATTTTCATGATTTATTTTATAGTAAGAAGCTACAGTGGAAATTTCAGTTAAAAATTTCAGACGGACCCGGTGTGTGTTTTCACTGTCAGGTTCTGAAGTCACTGTTGGAAGCATTCTTTAACTTGTCTTTGGTTCTGATATCCGAGGTTGCTTGAGAGAGTAACTTCTGACTTTTCTTGATAAGCGTGGAATTGAGTAGGAGAGAAGGCTTCAAGTCTCTTTCTGGTTCTTGAAATACGATTATGATAATCCTTATAGATTTCGCGTCTATAAGATAAGTACTTCCATCTTGAAAATAACCGCGTCTATCTAGCCATTTGAGTTTTCATTTGGGCTAGTAGACGAGCTCCATATTAAGGACTCAGCAAGTCCAAAGACTAGTGTGGACGAGCGCTTCTGTCACCTTTAGTGGACGAGCATTTCTTTTACTTTAGTGGAAGAGAGCCTCTGTTACTTTAGTAGACGAGAGCCTCTGTTACTTTAGTGGACGAGAGCCTTTGTTACTTTAGTGGACGAGCTCCATATGCCACGTCATTGGACGGATACTCCTTTAATTGGTTGAACGTAACCTAGTAGACGAGCTCCATATGCCACGTCATTGGACGAGCCATTTTGATATCTTAATGGATGAGCTATTCTGATACCTTAATGGACGAGCTCCATTTGCCACGTCATTGGACGAGCGCTTCTATTACTTTTAGTAGACGAACGACTCTGTCACTTTTAGTGGACGCTGGCTTTCATTGTTTTAGTGGATGCTGGCTTTCACTTTAGTGGACACTGGCTTTCACTTTAGTGGACGACCACTTGTGTCACTTTAGTGGACGGAAGTTTCTATCTCTTGTGTTTTGGACGTGCACTTTAATCACTACAGTGCTGGACGTTTGTTTCAATCACTTGTGTGTTGGACGTGAGCTTCTATCATTACACTGTTGGACGGATGATTCTATTATTTAATATGCACACTCGATAGACAGGTTAGCAACCAATATGAAGGTTAATTAAATCATTAACCAATGTTTAGTTCTCATCAAAACCTAGAGAAATGCACATCAGACATTTTAGAGACTTAACAATCTCCCCCTTTTTGATGATGACAAACATTGAGTTGATTTAATGAACCTCAAAATATCAACAAAGAAAATAGCATATATAGACAGGTTGAAATTTTCTTAAGCAAACATGTCTTATCATATTCATTCTCCCATTCTCCTATAACACATTTCTATCACAAATCTCAATTTCTCCTATTCTCCCCCTTTTGTCAACATCAAAAAGGGTTATCAAGTTTTATTTATGAGATATGTTAAGGGCAAGATAACATGTTAAGAAAATCATAGTAATGCAGTAAGCATAGTAGACATAGTCCACTTAAACTATTGTATCATTACTCCCCCTGAACTAATGCTTAGTTAGAAGAACATGTATATAGGAGTAATGACAGATTTAGCATAGACAGATTAACATTCATACATGTCATTTAGAAGTTCAATGCATGTTTAGACTATCTCTAATAAATAAAAACCTTTCTTCTGCGAGGGGTTTAGTGAAAATGTCAGCCCATTGATTTTCAGTTTTAACAAACTTGATATCAAAGATGTCTTTCTGAACATAATCCCTAATGAAATGATGTTTTATTTCAATATGCTTAGCCTTAGAATGTTGAATTGGATTTTTAGTTAAGCATATAGAACTGGAATTATCACACCATACAGATATGTTATGTTCATAAATAGAGTAATCCTCAAGTTGATGTTTTATCCATAAGAGTTGAGAGCAGCAACTAGCAGCAGAGATGTATTCTGCTTCAGTAGTAGACAGGGCAATTGTTGTCTGCCTCTTTCTTGACCATGAGACTAAACTTGCTTCAATGAAGTGACATCCTCCACTGGTGCTTTTTCTTTCTATTATGTCTCCAGCAAAGTCAGCATCACAATATCCCACTAATCTGTATTCTTTTGATCTTAAATACAGCAAACCAAGATTAGTAGTTCCAATCAAATATCTAAATATTCTTTTAACAGCCTTAAGATGAGATTCTCTAGGATCAGATTGGAATCTCGCACACATAAAGACACTAAATTGAATGTCAGGTCTTCTTGAAGTTAAGTACAGTAGAGAGCCAATCATACCTCTGTAGACAGTTTGATCTACCTTTTTACTTTCATCATCTTTGCTTAGTTTTGCATTGGGTTGCATAGGGGTTTTCATGAGCTTTGCATTTTCCATTTTGTATTTCTTGAGTATCTCCTTGGTATATTTTTGTTGATGAATGTAAATTCCATCACTTGTCTGCTTGATTTGTAATCCAAGGAAGAACTTCAATTCTCCCATCATGCTCATCTCAAATTCAGCTTGCATTAGACTTGAAAATTCCTTGCACAGCTTTTCATTAGTTGCTCCAAAAATAATATCATCAACATATATTTGAACTGTAATAAAGTTCTCTTTAGAGCATTTTTTGAACAGAGTAGTGTCTACTTTTCCTCTAGTAAAACCATTATGCATGAGAAAAGAACCGAGTTTATCATACCATGCCCTAGGTGCTTGTTTCAAACCATATAATGCTTTTTAAAGTTTGAAAACGTGATCTGGTTTATCAGTATCCTCAAAACTAGGGGTTTGTTTAACATACACTTCTTCTTCAATTATGCCATTTAGAAAAGCACTTTTTACATCCATTTGAAACAGGGTAATTTGGTGTTGTGCGACATATGACATTAAAATGCGTATGGCTTCTATTCTAGCTACAGGTGCAAAGGTTTCAGTATAATCAATACCTTCTTGTTGGTTATAGCCTTGAGCTACTAACCTTACCTTATTTCTGACAACTTTACCATCTTCATCCAATTTGTTTCTGAAGACCCATCTTCTTCCAATAACCGACTTGTTTTTAGGCTTAGAGACAAGAGTCCAGACATCATTTCTCGGTGAATCAGGTTAAGTTCTTCTTGCATAGCAAGAATCCAGCTTTCATCCTCAAGAGCTTCTTCAATGCGTTTAGGCTCCAAATCTGAAATAAAGGCCACATTGCTTGATTCTCTTAATGTGGATCTGGTTCTTACTCCTTCAAAAGGATTTCCAATAATAAGATCCTTAGGATGATGAGTGTTGAACTTCCAATCCATTTTGAGATCATCATGAAGATCTTGACTTGTCTGTTGACTCGTCTGTTCCACTTGTCTTTCAGCCTCAGGCACAAGTTCTGTTTTGGTTAGATCGGGTTGTTGATTTTCTGGCTTGTTTATATCAAGACCTTCAAGATCATCTAGTAGATTTGATAGTTCTTTATCAGTCTTTAATCCACCACTAGTGGAAATAATGTAATATACGGGAACGTTTTACGTCATTTGACCATATGTTTGACGTTAAAAATGAGGCGGTGGCAGTTTTGTAAATATTAAATCACTATTTGCATCAGTTGTGTAAAGAACTGACGTTAAAAGTGATTTTAACACTTTTAACGTCAGTTGTTTATACAACTGACGTTAAATGTGTGATTTTTACGGCAGTTAAATAAATAACTGACGTAAATAATTATGAAACTCATTTCTTTTGTTGTCATCTCTCTGTTGTCACTCTTAATGCAGATCACTCCATATAGTGCAGTTTATTTCTAAACCTTTTTTTTAAACAAGTTTATTTTTAATGTTAATTAATTAGCTTGAATTAGTAAACAAATTCTTGTGCAAATTAAAATAAATAAACACTTAACCTAAAACAAGTTATATATGTATAATCAAATCGTATCTCATTGAAGCGATTCATAAGTTACAATTACATGATTAAAAGATAAAAAATTTCTGCAACATAGCACTAAAATATAAAAAAGTTTCTGATTCAACATCATTTTCTTCTCAGTCCTGTCCTCAGAAACTCCAATGGATGCATCTCCTCCCTTACTAGAATTCCTTGATGCTCCATCTGAATCCACAGTCACTTTGGAGCCAAAGCAGAGTGAAGGGATGGGATGAAATAAGGTGAGGGAATCACATTACGTGATTCACCCAACCTTACCATCCATGTTACGTGATTTACTCAACCTCAGAAGTTTTTTGACCATTAAGACAGAGACCTTTAAGTCTAGGTATAGGAAGAAATAACAAAAGTCTCAGAGCCATTTTGTGAAGGAATAGAAAACACACGAAATAGAGAGGAAAAGAAGAGGCTGTATTACAGACAGATAGAGAAGAATGGTACTTTATATAGAGAAGAGAGACTAGCTGATTTTCTAGAAAACTGATCTATAAACTTAATGCTCATTAAGAGGATTATAGGTTACAATGTGCATGGGTAAGTAGCACAGCAGTCATGGGTAAGTAGCAAAGTAGTCAAAGGAATGAATGTTTTTGCAGAAATTTATACACTTTTAACGTCAGTTGTTTAATACAACTGACGTTAAAAGTGTTTTTAAAATAAAAAATATTTATTTTTAACGTCAGTTTTTTATACAATTGACGTTAAAAGTGTGATTTTTTACTTCAGTTAAATAAATAGCTGACGTAAATAATCCTATATCCCTATCTGAAATGCCTTGTTGTCACTCTTAACACAGGCCAATCCATATATATAGTGCAGTTTATTTCTAAACTTTTTTTTTAAACAAGTTTATTTTTAATCTTAATTAATTAGTTTGAATTAGTAAACAAATTCTTGTGCAAATTAAAATAAATAAACACTTAACATAAAACAAGTTATATATGTATAATCAAATCGTATCTCATTGAAGCGATTCATAAGTTACAATTACATGATTAAAAGATAAAAAATTTCTGCAACATAGCCCTAAAATATAAAAAATTTTCTGCTTCAACATCATTTTCTTCTCAGTCCTGTCCTCACAAATTCCAATGTATGCAAAGTTTCAGCTTCAACATCATTTTCTTCTCGATCCTGTCCTCGAAAACCCCAATAGATGGATCGATGCATCTCCTCTCTCACTTGAATTCCATGATGCATCGTGAATCCACAATCACTACTAGCAAAAAAGCAAAGTGAAAGGGATCTTTGCATCACCTCCTTCACTGGAATTCCTTGATGCATCATCTTGAATCCACAGTCACTTGGGGCCAAAGCAGAGTGAAAGGGATGGCTGAGATGAAATAAAGTGAGTAAATCACATTACGTGATTTACACAACCTTACCATCCATGTTACGTGATTTACTCAACCTCGGAAGTTTTTTGACCATTAGGACAGAGACCTTTAAGTCTAGGTATAGGAAGAAACAACAAAATTCTCAGAGCCATTTTGTGAAGGAATAGAAAACGCACGAAATATAGAGGAAAAGAAGAGGCTGTATTATAGACTGATACAGAAGAATGGTACTTTATATAGAGAAGAGAGACTAGTTGATTTTCTTGAAAACTGATCTATAAACTTAATGCTCATGGGTAAGTAGCACAGTAGTCAAAGGAATTAATGTTTTTGCAGAAACTTATACACTTTTAACGTCAGTTGATGAAGGCAACTGACGTTAAAAGTGTTTTTAAATAAAAAATATTTATCTTTAACGTCAGTTGTTTAATACAATTGACGTTAAACAATGACTTTTAACGTCAGTTTCTTAAGACAACTGATGTTAAATAAATTACCTTTAACGTCAGTTGTTACAAACAACTGACGTAAAATGTTGTTTTATTTTTGATTATAACGTAAACAATGACTTTTAACATCAGTTTCTTAAGACAACTGACGTTAAATAGATTACCTTTAACGTCAGTTGCTACAAACAACTGACGTAAAATGTTGTTTTATTTTTGGTTTTTGATTATAACGTTTACACCCGCGCGTCTTCTGCACTTCGCTCTGTACGTCTCTGTTCTTCTCTTTCACGCTCACTCTCACTCTCAACTCTCAACTCTCACTCTCACTCTCACTCTGCCCTAAGCGCGAGGTCATCTCCACCGCAACCACCGCGAGGGCTTCTTCCCACCACCATGAGGTACACTTTTAACCCTAACTCTGTCTTTCCCGCTCATTCTTTGCAATAACTTGACATCTCTCTTTCCCCTTCCCGCACACTAACTCTCCTTGTCCCTCTGCTCTCAGTAACCACATCGAACGTTGGCCACCACGTGAGCACCTATTTCTGGTGAGTCTTTAGGGCACATTTTTTTATTTTTGGTTTTGAGTGTATGTTGAAACTGTAGTCTTTGTAGTTGAAACTTGAAACTGTGAGTTTGAGTTGTTTGTAATGTCTCTATTTCTGCTCGTGGGTTTTGTGTTTTCTCTTGTTTTTCTTCTGCTATCATGACCTATTTCAAAATGGGAAGAAATTTAGAGTTGCTTGTAGCATGTGACATCAACAATATATTGCTCATTGGAATTCTGTTTTGTTAATTTATCTTTATCTGCTTATTTCTTTTATGTCTTAAGAAACCTGAAAATGGTGTAAATTTGAAATAATTTTTAAACACCTTGGATATATGTTTTGTATATCTACAGAACCTATCTAGTTATGGATCGTAGTTGGATGGTTTGTAAGCGCACTAGTGCTGAATATTTGAAGGGGGTGGGAGAATTTATAGAATTTGCTCAAAGGAATGTTCCTAATAGTAATGGAATGTTCTGTTGTCCTTGTGTCAAGTGTTTGAATACGAGGAAATGTACGGTGAAGGATATACGTACTCATTTGATTTGTGAAGGGATTTGCTTGAGTTATACAAGATGGATATGGCATGGTGATGTGTTGTTCAGTAGTACGGCAAGTGCCTTCCAAAGTGAGGATGTTGACGTAGATATGGAGGATGATCTAGTAGAGGACATGATCCGTGATATTGGACAAGAATCTTTTCATCAAGCTCATGTGTATGATAGGTTGTGCGGTGATACGGATAAGCCTTTATATCCAGGGTGTACTACTCATACACGGTTGTCGGCGGTGCTAAAATTGGTTTGTGTGAAGGCGAGAAATGGTTGGACCGATAAAAGCTTCATGGAATTGCTTGAAGTGTTGAAAGACTTGCTTCCGGAGGACAACACATTGCCTGACCATAACTATGAGGCCAAGAAGGTATTGTGTCCGATGGGTATGGAGTATAAGAAGATACACGCATGCCCCAATGATTGCATATTGTACACCGATGTTCATGAAGACAATCACGATTGCCCCAAATGTGGGTTATCATGATACAAAGTGAAGGGTGGTGATGATGATGATGATATTGAAGATGTGATAAAAAAGGGTCCTCCTGCGAAGGTGTTGTGGTATCTTCCAATAATTCCAAGGTTCAAGTGATTGTTTGCCAATGCGAAAGATGCAAAGAATCTTAGATGGCATAATGATGAGAGGAAACGTGATGGAAAGGTTCGCCATCCTGCTGATTCTATGCAATGGAAGAATATTGATACTATGTTTCCGGATTTCACCGATGAGCCAAGAAACCTAAGTCTTGGACTTGCTACAGATGGAATGAATCCTTATGGTAACATGAGTAGTATTCATAGTTCATGACCTGTTCTGTTGATAATTTACAACCTGCCCCCTTGGTTGTGCATGAAGCGCAAATACATGATGTTGTCTATGATGATTTCGGGCCCAAAGCAACCGGGAAATGACTTAGATGTTTATCTAAGTCCCTTGATTGAAGACTTGAAAACGCTGTGGGTGGAAGGTGTTGATGTAGTTGACGAGTATTCTCATGAGACTTTCAAGCTTCGTGCCATGTTATTTTGCACCATCAACGACTTTCCAGCATACGGTAACTTGTCCGGGTACAGTGTTAAGGGGCATAAAGCATGCCCTATATGTGAAGAAGGTACATGCTACACTCAGTTGCATCATGGAAAGAAGATGGTTTACCTTGGGCATCGGAGATTTCTTAGACGTGATCACCCATATCGTAAGATGAAAAAAACTTTTAATGGATGCCAAGAGACAGAAGAAGCTCCGGCGGCCTTAATTGGAGACCAGGTTTATCAGAGGGTAAAGGGCATCGATGTTATATTCGGCAAGTCCAAAAAGAAAGGTAAAGCTGCTGAGAAAAACATATGGAAGAAGAGGTCGATATTCTTTGATCTTCCATACTGGCGCAAGCTTGATGTCAGACACTGCATTGATGTGATGCATGTGGAGAAAAATGTGTGTGATAGTGTGATCGGGACGCTTCTCAACATTCAGGGCAAGACAAAGCATGGTGTCAATGCTCGTCTCGACCTCGTTGCTATGGGTATACGAGAGCAGTTAGCTCCAGTTGTTGAGGATGGTAAGCGGACTTATTTGCCACTAGCATGTCATACTTTGTCAAAAAAAGAGAGACAAAGTTTCTGCGGGTGTCTTCAGGGCATCAATGTTCCACATGGTTACTCTTCAAATATGAAGAGGCTTGTCTCTAGTGATCTTAAATTGGTTGGCTTAAAGTCTCATGATTGTCATATCTTGTTGCAACAACTTCTGCTCGTTGCTATTCGTGGTATTGCTCCAAAAAATGTGAGACATGCCATTACTCGGTTGTGCTCATTCTTCAATTCTATATGTAAGTCGTTGACCCCCGTATGTTGGATGACTTAGAAGTTGAGGCTGCTACAATCTTGTGCCAATTGGAGATGTATTTTCCTCCTTACTTTTTCGACATAATGGTTCACTTAATTGTTCATTTGGTGAGGGAGATTAGATTATGTGGGTCGGTTTTTCTGAAATGGATGTACCCAGTTGAGCACTACATGAAGATTTTGAAAGGGTACGTGAAGAATCCTCATCGTCCGGAAGCATCTATTGTTCAAAGGTATGTTGCGGAATAAGCTATTGAGTTTTGTTTTGACTACCTTCATAACACGGATCCTATAGGGGTTCCTAAGCCTCGGCATGATGAGATCAGATGTCAAGGTAAGGGTACACATGGCTTAAGAATTAATAGCAAGGGTCGGGAGAAAGTGCTTCAAGCACATTTGTATGTATTGAACAACATCGATTGTGTTCAGCCTTTCTTATTTGAACATAAAAGAAAAGTCAATCAAGAAAACCCTCGAATGAGCGAAAGGTGGTTGTTGAACAAGCATAACAAGACTTTCTTACCATGGTTCAAGGAAGAAATGCTTAAGGATGGTAGTACTGCTTCTGATGACGTAAGATGGCTAGCACGTGGGCCTAGCTTCAACGTCATATGTTGGAGCGGATACGACATAAATAACTTTTCCTTTTATACAAAGGAACAAGATAACAAGAGTACCATGCAAAATAGTGGGGTTATGATTGTGGCCGAAGCAATACACTTCTCTAGTGAAAAGGACACAAAACCCGTTAAAGCACCGAGACCTTACTTTGGATATATTGAAGATATTTGGGTGCTCGATTACACTAAGCTTACGGTGCCGGTTTTTAAATGTAAGTGGGTTGATAGTAACGGTGGTGTACAAACTGACGAATTGGGGTTCACATTGGTAGACCTCAACAAGTTAGGTCATATAAATGAGCCTTTCATAATGGCTTCCCAAGCAAAACAAGTGTTCTACATCCCTGATCCTTCTAACAAAAGGTTGTCCGTGGTTCTCCAAGGAAAAAGCATGTATAATGGTAGTGATGAAAATCAAGATTCAAATCTTGATATTCCTGATACTCCTTCTTTTTCAACAAACATGCCTACTATAATCGAGGAGACACAGGTGGACGATGTACTTGCCACTCGTGATGATCATCACGAAGGGATGTTGATATAGGTTGTTTAAACTTAGTATACATTTATTTTTATTTATACTTCTGTATTTATTTTGAGTTATAACATATGTTAATAAATATATATTGTTTCTGAACAGGCATACATATGGATCAGTCGGATAGCCCATATGCACGGGAGGACACTGTGGGGCCTACGCAGGACCCGATCGCGCCTATGCCTGATTCTAGTGTAAGTTTACATGTTATATGCTATCTTTAGTCCTTTTTTTTAATGTAAGTTTATAATGTTACAACCCTCTATTTTATCATTTTTTTTGTCCATACAGACATCACAGGCTCATAGGAAACGGGGTAGAGGAGCCACGACGTTGAAGAAACTAGAGAAGGACAGGCAAAGCGGACAGAAGCTTGAGGTGTCCTTCGATGCTAATCTAAATGCCCAGGGACCCCGTGCTAAAGAATTTAATAAGTGGGTGTTTCTACAAGCGGCGAGCAAAGACATAAGCATCAACTACAACCATCGGGAATGACGTTCCACAGAACGTTAAGGATCAGATTTGGGAGGCTATCACGGTATTTTACCTTTACATTCGTTTGATTTACATTATTAGATAATTATCCGAGTTATAATCCATCCGGTTGTTATGTATTTAATGTGTAGGTAGCTTGGACTGTGCCAAATGATGAGGATCATCGTCATAAATGTATGAAAATGGCATCAAAGCGTTGGAATGGGTTCAAGCATGATCTTACCAGGTACTATGCATCTGGGAAGAAGCGGCTTGATAAAATGTTCTCGGATTATCCCTGGATTGATCAGGATACTTGGGATATGTTTGCCAGGAGTCGACAGGATGGGGAATTTCAGGTTGGTTGATTAAGTTAATTTTGTATACTTCTTATAGATCATTTAACTATATTTAATTATGTGTTTTTGTTTGAATAGGCTAAGGCAGATAAGGGTCGGCATAATCAGGCGAAGAACGTCCACCGCCACACCATGTCTCAGGGTGGGTACCAGACTCGGATCAAGGAGATGATGGCGGATAGGCTGAGGGTGAAGCAGGAAGAGCACTCTGCTAGGATTGAAAGAGGAGAGGTGCCTGAGGGCACACCATCAAGTCCTCCGTCGGACATCGACCGCGAGGATGTCTGGTTAGCCGGCCGCATGACAAAGACGGGATCTTTTAAAGTTGATGCCACTCGCGAAGTGGCAGATAAGATTGTAAGTAAATAATTAACTTGATTTCAATTGATATTTGTATAGATATTTTTAACACTTTTAACTTGCACGTTTTTTCATTTTTTCATTCTAGGTGGTTCTTAAAGCACAATCCTCCCAGGGCTCATTCGTCCCTTCTGGACGGCGGGATGTCTTGATGACTGCTCTAGGCAAGAAAGACTATCTTGGTCGGGTTATCGGTGTTCCTGGGAACGTGACCATCAAAGAATATTATGGCAAGTCTGCTTCACGAAAGCGGGTGGTCGATGAAGCATCAATTTTGGATGACATTACTCAGCACCTCATCTCCAACCCTGCTATTACAACACATCTGATGCAAAGCTTAATATCCAACCCAGAATTCAAGCAGGCGCTTGCCAGAGAGCTTTCCTCCGTCGGTTCATCCCAGGACACCGCAGGGCATGCCAACCCTTCACATGTGAGCACAAAAGAGAGTTATAGTAGGGCACATGTGGAGGACGATGAGTTGGCAGCTAGGGAGCGGGAGTTGGAAGTCCAACGCCATGAGCTTGAGTTGGAAATGAAAAGGCGTGAGCTTGAGTTGGACTTCAAACGACGTGAGCTCGAAATGTTAACAAAGGTATGTATTCATTATTAATGTCCAAATTAGTCAAATAATTACTTGTGTTTTTTTAAATTATCAACAACTTATCTATTTTATTTTTCCTAAATTGAAGGCCAAGTCGATGTCGGTGTCGCTATCACCTGTCACTCGTTTGTTCTCACTTGGTGAGGATTATGTGTTTGAGATTTTTGAATGTCCATTGGAGCACTATGGATGGGTGGCACGCCCAAATCAACAGAGGATATTTTCCTTTTGTGGTGAAGATCTCGGGCACGCCTGCAGAAATAACGTCTGGATGACCAGCACAGTTTTGAGTCTCTAGTGCACGTAAGTTAATTTTAATTTTATAGCTTATTTATTTTTGGTATTTTTCCATTTAATAATTTATTTTAATTTTAATATATATATATATTATGTAATTAACATCCACACCTTTTCATATCTTAGGTATCTCCATCGTCTTCAGCTTGATAAGGGCGTTGCACCAGTTTACGGCTTCTTAGATCCGTCAATCCTTGTGCCCGAATTCTTTGCTGGCGATGCATTTAGTAAATACATAGGGAACTTGTTGGGAGACAATCAGAAAGAATTATATCTGGCTCCCTACTGTATGAAAAACCATTGGCAGTTGTTCGTACTTCACCCGTCTAGGCATACTGTCATATTCTTATGCTCTCTCCACCAAAAGCCGCCACAGGAGGTGGTGCAAGCTGTAAATAGGTAAGTAACTAATCTTAAATTTAATTTAAGTTTTAATATCAGTTGTTTTTAGTTTATTACACACATGATATATGAATTTGTTAATTGACATGATTATTTGTTTATGATAGCGCGCTGAAGGCGAGTAGCATAAGTTGCGCCAACGGGAGAAGTAGGACTTCTAAGGCTAAAGCAAATCCTGAATGGACCATCCTCAAGGTTTGGTAGTTTATTTATCAAATAATTAATATTATAATTACTAATTGATATGTATATTCAACTGACATTGAAATTAATTTTGTTTGTAGTCTCGATTTCAACCTGACGGGTGGTCGTGCGGCTATTATGTGATGCTTCATATACTGAACATAGTCTCCGCATCTATTACGGATGGATGGAATAAGGTAATATTTAAATAACTTGTTAAATTATATATTATAGTTTTGAAGATGACTTGCGTTAATGTTATTGTTATTATTTGAACGTGTGTAGGCATTTAACGACCAATCGCCTCTTCAAGAAGATGACTTTAGAGACTTGAGGATGCGCTTAGCTGAATTCTTTTTCAAGTATGCGGCTGAAAAAGGAATTGACAATATACCTCCGCAATACTTAGATGAATAGTTTTTTTGTTAGACTTTAGAAACTAATTAATAACATGTATATATATATCCTTAGATTGGTAGTTTTGTTTTTAGACATTAGAGACTAAAGTTTATATATATATATAAACTTGTAGATAGTTATGTTTTTCCTATACATGGGTTTTGGTTTTAAGTCCCCCCATTGTTCCTTTGTATATTTCTTTTCTTATTGTTAATATTGAAATTTAAGGGTATATTTTGCAATTCTGTAATGTGTGTGATATTCTGTGTTACTGTGATATTTACTGAATGCAGGGATAGCTGAGGGGAGTGATATTTTAAAACTGAATTTAAAAAAAAAATCTATTAACGTCAGTTGTATCAAACAACTGACGTTAATAGTATTTTATAAAATATACAGTACACTATTAACGTCAGTTGTATTAGGAAACTGACGTTAAAAATAAAACCTTTAACGTCAGTTCTTTAACACAACTGACGTTAGTTTGAACAATATTAATGTCAATTGTGTTAAAGAACTGACGTTAAAAGTTTTATTTTTAATGTTAGTTGTTTAAACAACTGACGTTAAAATATTAACTATTAACGTCAGCTGTATTTACGTCATAAAATATTCTGACCTATAAAATCAAATTTAACTGACGTAAAAAGCACTTATTGCACTAGTGATCATCATTGAATTTAACATGAACAGATTCTTCAATAATACAAGTTCTTGAATTAGCCTTAGACTTTTCAGAATATCCTATGAAAATACCTTTATCTACCTTAGAATCAAACTTTCCAAGATTATCTCTGGTATTCAGAATAAAACATTCACATCCAAAAGCATGAAAATAATATATGTTGGGGCTTCTTCCTTTCCACAATTCATAAGGAGTCCTTTTTGGAAAAGGCCTAATAAGTATTCTATTTTGTACATAACAAGCAATGTTTACAGCTTCTGCCCAGAAGTACTTAGGGAGATTATTTTCATTGAGCATAGATCTAGCCATTTCTTGCAGAGATCTGTTCTTTATCTCAACCACTCCATTATGCCGTGGAGTTCTAGGTGCGGAGAAATTGTGAGAGATTCCATTATACTCACAGAACTGTCTAAACTGCTCATTTTCAAATTCTCCCCCATGATCACTTCTAAGGGTAGAAATACAGAAACCCTGCTCTTTTTGTACTCTTTTTGCAGAATACTGAGAAAGCCTTAAAAGACTTATCCTTGTGTGTTAGGAAGAGTACCCATGTGTATCTAGAAAAGTCATCAACTATGACAAATCCATATTTTCTTCCAGCCAGGCTGGCAACACTAACTGGTCCAAACAGATTTGTTGACGAATCTGAGCAAGTATACCCAGTCGTGCAAGTAATACGGTGGTGAGACCGTTTAATCGTTCCCACGAGGACTGTGACAAGTACTAGCACTTACCAAACCGATTACTATCTAGGCGGATCGTTGGATTGAAGGAAGTTCTATACTATCAAAAGTTTGGAAAAGGCCTAATAAGGAGTCCTTTTTGGAAAAGGCCTAATAAGTATTCTGTTTTGTACATAACAAGCAATGTTTACAGCTTCTGCCCAGAAGTACTTAGGGAGATTATTTTCATTGAGCATGGATCTAGCCATTTCTTGCAGAGATCTGTTCTTTCTCTCAACCACTCCATTATGCCGTGGAGTTCTAGGTGTGGAGAAATTGCGAGAGATTCCATTCTACTCACAGAACTGTCTAAACTGCTCATTTTCAAATTCTCCCCCATGATCACTTCTAAGGGTAGAAATACAGAAACCCTGCTCTTTTTGTACTCTTTTGCAGAATACTGAGAAAGCCTTAAAAGACTTATCCTTGTGTGTTAGGAAGAGTACCCATGTGTATCTAGAAAAGTCATCAACTATGACAAATCCATATTTTCTTCCAGCCAGGCTGGCAACACTAACTGGTCCAAACAGATCTGTTGACGAATCTGAGCAAGTATACCTAGTCGTGCAAGTAATACGGTGGTGAGACCGTTTAATCGTTCCCACGAGGACTGTGACAAGTACTAGCACTTACCAAACCGATTACTATCTAGGCGGATCGTTGGATTGAAGGAAGTTCTATACTATCAAAAGTTAAAACTAACAAAGTAAAAAGAAGGAGTTCTTTGAGGAATTTTGTCAAACAGTTGAAGTGCAGAAAAATGGGTTTTCAAATATGATAAAAGGAGCTGGGGTTAGGATTCACTAAACTTCATCCTCATGCAATGAAACAACTAACAAACAGTTTCTACTTCAATTATGACAATCAATCCACTAAATTACTCAAGTCCCGATCCCTCGGATGACAAGAGCCTAAATCCACTAATAGACCATAATTCCTTAGGTGTCCTAGATTAGTGAACTTGCATTAAGATTAGGGATTACACAATTGCTAATAAACCTAGTTCCATTCCTAGATACAAGGCTTACTAGGTGATTAATCTCAATTACGGTTTTAACACGAATTTTCCAATTGCATATCAAAACACTAAACAAGTCATGGGGGTGCTAGCCACAACAAGCATTAAGTACAGAAATCAATCACTCAATAACAAAGCAGAAACTATATTGCAAGATTAAATCAAATACATGAGAATTCAGAAATAGCTACCCTAACCCCAACAATGGAGGTTTAGCTACTCATGATAATAGCCACAACAAAAGAAACATAGATGAAGGAGAGAAGGGATTCCATGGGGCAATCCTCCAGAAGTTGCCTCTGATTCAAAGAGCCTTTTGGGTTTCCAAACTCATAGCCTCCAAGGTCTCCAACGTTCCCCCTTCCATTCTGCCCTAAAACAGATTATAACAGGGGTTCTGAGTTTCGCGTGCTCGCGGGGCGAGTCATTACTCGCGGGGCGAATATTAAAATCCGGTCTTCAGTGATTGGATCTCTCGCGAGGCGAGACACTGTTCGCGTGGCGAGACAGAACAGGTTGCATTTTTTGGCACAGTCATCAGTCAGGCTCGTGAGGCGAGGTGTGATTCGCGGGGCGAGACAGAAAGGATGACAAACTGCTGTTTCTGGCTGTCTGCAATCTCGCGGGGCGAGCATTCCCAGAATTGCATTCTCCAATATTTCTTCACTCCCTTGGCTCTAAGTTAACCAGATTTTTCAGTGATTCCTGCAAAACAACATCAACAAACCGCTTCACCCGTTCCAAGGGAAAATCTAACAAAATCAAATAAATAATGCCTAATCTACATGAAAAATGCATGCAAAAGTGTACAGGAAACATCTTGTAAAATCACACTATCAAATCACCCCAAGCTTATTCAATTGCTTGTCCTCAAGTAATCACCAAGGCCAGTAGAATAAACAGAACATGGATAGTGAACTAAGAACTCGAGTAAATGATCCAAGCAATAGGCAATTCAAACAATTTAGCAAGAGACAATCAATTCAAGTCCAATTAGAGGCTTAGGTTCCTTAGACTCATGTTCTCACTGATTTGGGCACTCTTTCTCACCTGAAGCTCACCCCATGCTTGTTTATTTGCTTGGCTCTCTTTCTCACCTCACTCAAGTGTTAGGGAAATAAGACAATTCGCTCCATTTTCCTCAAGGAAAGAATTCTACCATAGGCTTGACTATTAACCAAATCTCTACTTTATTAATGAAAAAAATTAAGAATCAAGAGGTCTTTTACTTGGTTGTAACATGGCCATGGGATTAATCGTTAGGTGGGGAAATCAAGAAAAGGAAATTTCAAAAGGTTATACCAAGTATCAAACATTTCAACACATGACACCTTCTAAAATACCTCTTTGGGTTTCGATTCCTTTTTCCACCTTTCTTTTCTTTCTTTTTCTTTTTATTTCTCACTTTTCTTTTTGTCATCCCCTTCTCTATTTATTTTTCTTTTTTTTTCTTTTATTTGGAGAAGGGGAGATTTTTTTTCAACTCAAGAGAACTATTTTCTGATTCTTTCATCCCATACTTTTTTCAACCACCTTTTTCACCATTTTTGTAATACTTTAGAAGGTCCCTTATAAGCATCATTCCTCAAAAAATTTCAGGGGACCAAGAAAAGCATTTTTTTTCATGTAGGCTCAAAATTGGGAAACTAAGGGTAGCATTTAGTCATTCAAAGCTCAGAAGGCCAGAAAAATACCTAGTGCCTCAATCATTTTCAAAAAAAATTTCAAAAATTTTTAAGCTTTAAAATGGTTTCAAGTCAAGTTCTAGAGAAATACAAACCAAGAGGAATAACACTCTAACACAAAGAATGGGATAGATTTAGTGAGTACCCCTTTATGGCTCAAAATCTCACATTTTAGTAGTTCAGAAATCAATGAAAAACACAAATCTACGGAACCATATGCTAATCATCAACTATCACAGATCATCTCAAGCATTTTCATTTGCAGCCTTATCACAAGAATGAACAAAATTGGGTTCAACAATTCACTATCTCAAATTATTTGGCACTTAGTTCTCACAATTGGATACAAAATTCAGGCAAGGGGCAATCTAATCATGTGAACATGCAAAGCTATCATGCAAAACTATATGAATGCAATATGAACAAATGCAAAATACCCCTACCCCAAGCTTAAGAATTTACATTGTCCCCAATGTAAACTATCAAGATGGAGAGGGGGAAGAAAAATTGGAACGACCTACCGCGGCTGTAGCGGGTGCTGACTTTACTTTTTCTTATCTTCTTGCTCTTCCCCCCTTCCTTCTTACCCTGCAAACACTTGGCAATTCTCAATTTATTAATTTTCCTCTTGATCTTCTCAAATTATTCAAGAGGTTAAAATCAAAAACAAAACTATTAAGAAAATGAAAACAACTAAAGAGAAGGGTTAAGAAACTTGGGTTGCCTCCCAATAAGCGCTTCTTTAACGTCACTAGCTTGACGGGTAGATGACTTCAAGGATCATGAAGGCGCACAACTGGTATCAATCTCTCGATGTCACCACCCAAGTAAGCCTTAAGTCTTTGACCATTGTCTTTGAAGTAGGATCCTCCACTTCCACAGCTCCATGAGGTGAGACTTCCTTGACAATGAACGGTCCCGACCATTTAGACTTCAACTTGCCCGGAAACAATCTCAGTCGGGAATTGAACAGTAAAACTTGCTGTCCCGGCCGAAATGTTTTCATCACGATCTTCTTGTCGTGGTAGGTCTTGACTCGCTGCTTGTAAATGGCTGCATTCTCATATGCATCAAGGCGCATCCCCTCTAACTCATGCAGCTGATTCACTCTTTTCCCACCCGCCAAAGTGGCATCAAAACTCAAGAACTTCAGTGCCCAAAAGGCTCGATACTCCAACTCTACGGGCAGATGACATGCCCTTCCATAGACCATCTGAAACGGGGATAACCCCACAGAAGTTTTCAGTGCAGTCCGGTAGGCCCACAAGGCATCGTCAAGCTTCTTGGCCCAATCTTTCCTTGAAGTGGTTACAGTCTTCTCCAAAATTCTCTTAATCTCCCTGTTAGAGACCTCCGCTTGTCCATTTGTTTGCGGATGATATGGGGACACCACCTTATGCCTCACATCATACTTTGCCAGAACATTTCCCAGTTGTGAGTTGCAGAAGTGGGATCCTCCATCACTTATAAGAACCCTTGGGACACCGAACCGGGCAAAGATATTCTTCTTGATGAACTTGACCACTGTTTGGGCATCATTCTTCTGTGTTGCAATTGCCTCTACCCATTTGGACACATAGCCCACCGCCACCAAGATATATTGATTGGAGAATGAAGGTGGAAGTGGACCCATAAAATCAATGCCCCAACAGTCAAATACCTCAACTTCCTAAATATTCTGCAGTGGCATCTCATCCCTCCTTGAAATGTTCCCGGTCCTCTGACACTTGTCACAGCTCTTCACATGATTGAAAGAGTCCTTGAAGATTGAAGGCCAAAAGAACCCGGATTGGAGGACCTTGGCAGCTGTCCTATCCCCATTGTAATGTCCACTATATGGGGAGTTATGGCAATGCCACAGAATTTTCCTTACTTCCTCTTGGCTCACACACCTCCTCCATAAGCCATCCGGACCAACCTTGAATAGAAATGGATTATCCCACATGAAATGGTTGGCATCCCGGAAGAACTTTTTCCTTTGTTGCCAATAGAGATGCTCTGGAACAATGTTGGCTGCCTTGAAGTTTCCCATGTTGGCAAACCATGGTCTTTCCTGCACTAGAAATAAGGCCTCATCCGGGAACTCATCCCGAATGTCCTTCTCTTTAGCATTCACTTCTTTATTCACAAGCCGAGATAAATGGTCAGCCACTACATCCTCGCTGCCCTTTTTGTCCTTGATGACTAAATCAAATTCCTGCAACAATAGAATCCACCTTATGAGGCGTGGTTTAGAATCTAATTTAGTCAACAAATATTTGATTGCAGCATGATCAGTAAAAACAGTGACTTGTGACCCAATCAAGTAGGAACGAAATTTTTCCAAAGCAAACTATGGCTAGTAACTCTTTTTCAGTTGTTGCATAGTTGATTTGGTTCTCATTGAGGACCTTGCTAGCATAGTGAATGGCATGGAAAAATTTGTCCCTTCGCTGCCCCAAAACTGCCCCAACTGCGTAGTCACTGGCATCACACATTAATTCAAATGGTGACTCCCAGTTGGGTGCAACAAGAATGGGAGCAGTGATCAACCTGTCTTTCAAAATTTGAAAAGAGTTAAGACAAGCATTATCAAACAAAAATGGGATGTCCTTATTCAAAAGGTTACACAACGGCTTGGCTATCTTGGAAAAGTCCTTGATTAACCGCCGGTAAAAGCCTGCATGCCTAAGGAAACTCCTCACACCCTTGACATTCACTGGTGGAGGTAGTTTCTCAATCACATCAATCTTGGATTTATCTACTTCGATTCCCTTTGCTGAAATTTTGTGCCCAAGCACAATGCCTTCCTGCACCATAAAATGACACTTCTCCCAATTTAAGACTAAATTGGTGTCCATGCACCTTTTTAACACAGCAGCAAGGTTAGACAAACAATTATCATAAGAGGAACCGAAAATAGAAAAATCATCCATGAAAACCTCAATATACTTTTCTACCATATCAGAAAAAATGGAAAGCATGCACCTTTGAAATGTCGCCGGCGCATTGCAAAGACGGAAAGGCATCTTCCGATAGGCAAAAACTCCAAACGGGCATGTGAAAGCAGTTTTCTCTTGGTCTTCTGGGTTAACCGCAATTTGGTTATAGCCCGAATAACCATCTAAGAAACAATAGTATGCTTGCCCGGCCAACCTCTCCAACATCTGGTCCATGAATGGAAGTGGGAAGTGATCCTTCCTAGTAGCTTGATTGAGCTTCCGGTAATCTATACATATCCGCCAACCGGTGACCGTTATAGTTGGAATCAACTCATTCTTCTCATTGTGAACGACGATCATGCCACCCTTCTTTGGAACCACTTGTACCGGACTCACCCAAGCACTATCGGAAATCGGATATATCATTCCAGCTTCAAGGAGTTTCAGCACCTCCTTCTTCACCACTTCTTTCATTGTGGGATTAAGCCTCCTCTGTGGCTGGACTACCGGTTTAAATTCATCCTCCATCATGATCTTGTGCATGCAAAACGTGGGGTTGATACCTTTCAAATCGGAGATGGACCATCCAATAGCTGTTTTATGTTCTCTAAGCACCCTTACAAGTTTTTCCTCCTCCAATTTGGACAATTCATTACTCACTATGACAGGGTTTTCATCATTCACACCTAGGAACACATACTTCAAGTGGGGAGGCAGGGGCTTAAGTTCTAACTGGAGCTTCTCTTGGACTTCATCCTTCTTGAGATCTTCCTTCACAGTGTTGACAGCAAGTTGCTTAGGTTGGGCTTCCAGATCACACAAACATTCTTCTAATTCCTCCTCCTCTATCTCATCAAGATTTTCAATAGCATTCACAAGTACCTTCTCAAGAGTAGAGGAGTGGTACTGATGTGCACAGGCTTCCTTAGCCACTACATCCACCATGTCCATGCGGAAACAATTTTCTTCATCATTCGGGCGATGCATAGCTTCAAATACGTTGAAGGTAACCTCTTCATCTTGCACTCTGAGTCGAAGCTGGCCTTTTTGTACATCTATCAAGGCTCGACCAGTTGCTAGAAAAGGTCTCCCCAATATAAGTGGAACTTCTGCATCCTCCTCCATGTCTAAGATCACAAAATCTGCTAGGAAGATAAACCTGTCCACATTAACCAAGACATCTTCTAGAATACCATAAGGACGCTTGATCAATCTATCAGCTGGTTGCAATGCCATCCTTGTTGGTTTTACCTCTCCACCTCCAAGCTTGTTCAAAATTGAAAGCGGCATCAAGTTGATACTCGCTCCCAAGTCACATAAGGCCTTCCCAATAGCAACACTCCCAATAGTGCAAGGGATTGTAAAACTACCAGGATCTTTACGCTTTGGAGGCAGCTTCCTCTGAAGTATTGCACTACACTCTTCAGTCAAGGCAACAGTCTCACCTACTTTAAACTTTCTTTTCTTTGTGAGCAACTCCTTCATGAATTTTGCATAAGTGGGCATATGCTCAAGTGCTTCAGCAAAAGGTATGTTGATCTGTAACCGCTTGAAGATATCAAGAAACTTGGCAAAGTGTTCTTCTTTCTCCTTCTTCTTGCTCAAATGAGGGTATGGCAATTTCACATAAGAGGGGATCACTTGAGGCTTGTCTCCATCTTTCAAAATCTGACTTTTGGTCTTCCTCAATATTTAATTCTCATCCACTAGCTTCTCCCTCTTGTCTTGTTCACTGCCCTTTTCTTATTCCTCAACTACAACATCTTTACCTTGTTCTTCACTCAGTTCAGTTTTTTCAGTATTCATTTCCGTTTCTTCAGCCTCTCTCTGGTTTTTCAACAAAGGCTCACCATCCTCTTGCTCTAGACTTTTACCACTCCTCAACACAATAACCTTGCAATGCTCCTTAGGATTTGTCTGAGTGTTACCTGAAAAACTGTTGCTGGATTGTTCTGCTAGTTGCTTTGCAATCTGCCCAACTTGAACCTCCAAATTCTTTATGGATGCATCTGTGTTCTTCTGGTTCGACATGGACATCTGCATGAACTGATTAAGAGTGTTTTACAGGATAGAAGTCCGGTCTTGAGGCGGTGGTGTGGGTTGAGACTTGCTTGTTTGTCCTGCATCTTGCTTCCAACCAAAATTTGGTTGATTCCTCCACCCTTGGTTGTAGTTGTTAGGAAATTGGTTGTTGCCTGGCCGCCCATAGTTCCCCATATAATTGGCTTCCTCGTGGGTACTAGGTGGTGCCTCACATCTTCCATTCTCATGATCACCTCCACAAAAATCACATCTCATTACCTGTTGTGGTGGCATGGTCGTCCCTTGAACAGTTTTGAGTTGTTGTGGGAGTTGAGCTAGTTGCTTGGTAAGAGACTCCAGTTGTTGTGTCATGAGTTTGTTCTGAGCCAACAGTGCAGTTTGTGAATCTAACTCCAACACTCCCCTTCTTTGTGTGGGACCCCGATCATGATGCATCAAATAATCATTAGAGGCCATAGCCTCTATCAAAGTCAGGGCTTCCTCAGCTGTCTTCGTGTTCATGGATCCTCCAGCTGAGGCATCCAACATATACCTGGTTGACGGCCTCAGTCCATTGCAGAATGTTTGCATCTGAGTAAGATCATCAAACCCATGATTTGGGCATATTTGGAGTAAACCTTTGAACCTGTCCCATGTGTCATGAAGAGTCTCACCTTCTTGTTGGGCAAAGCTTATGATATCACCCCTTGTCTTCACAAATCTTGAGGTGGGGAAGAATCTTGCCAGAAATTTTACTTCTAAGTCCCCCCATGTAGTGAAGCTCCCCCTTGGTTGTGATTGGAGCCATGACTTGGCTCTATCTCTTAGAGAAAAAGGGAACAACCTCAGGTGAATTGCATCATCAGAGGCACCATTTATCTTCACTGTATCGCACAACTCTAGGAAATTGGACACATGACTGTTAGGATCTTCCTGCTCCAATCCGGCAAACTGATTCTGTGAAACCATATTGATGAGAGTTGGCTTAATTTCAAAGTTGTTGCAGTTCACTGGAGGCCTCACTATGCTAGTGACATGCCGGTTGATACTTGTATTGGCATAGTCACCAAGTGTCCTTCGTGGTGGAGCATCTTCACCATTGCCTGCCATCCTGAGTCTTTCTAACAAATTCTGCTGCCTTACTTGCCTCCGATTCTCCCTAGCTGTTCTTTCAATTCCTGGATCGTAGAGGAGTTTGTCAGCTGGGATAGTACCTCGCATACAAAAACAGTCTAGCAAACAAGAGTGTTAGCAGTAAAGGTTAACACACAACAGCAAACACACCAGAAAAATGACAGCAAAAACAAAACAGAAAAAAATGACAGCAAACAGTTTATAACAGAAATTTTTATTTTTATTTTTGCTTAAATTAGTAACCTAAATAGATATGCTAATATTGAAACACAGTCCCCGGAAACGACGCCAAAAACTTGTTGACGAATCTGAGCAAGTATACCCAGTCGTGCAAGTAATACGGTGGTGAGACCGTTCAATCGTTCCCATGAGGACTGTGACAAGTACTAGAACTTACCAAACCGATTACTATCTAGGCGGATCGTTGGATTGAAGGAAGTTCTATACTATCAAAAGTTAAAACTAACAAAGTAAAAAGAAGGAGTTCTTTGAGGAATTTTGTCAAACAGTTGAAGTGCAGAAAAATGGGTTTTCAAATATGATAAAAGGAGCTGGGGTTAGGATTCACTAAATTACTCAAGTCCCGATCCCTCGGATGACAAGAGCCTAAATCCACTAATAGACCCTAATTCCTTAGGTGGCCTAGATTAGTGAACTTGCATTAAGATTAGGGATTACACAATTGCTAATAAACCTAGTTCCATTCCTAGATACAAGGCTTACTAGGTGATTAATCTCAATTACGGTTTTAACACGAATTTTCCAATTGCATATCAAAACACTAAACAAGTCATGGGGGTGCTAGCCACAACAAGCATTAAGTACAGAAATCAATCACTCAATAACAAAGCAGAAACTGTATTGCAAGATTAAATCAAATACATGAGAATTCAGAAATAGCTACCCTAACCCCAACAATGGAGGTTTAGCTACTCATGATAATAGCCACAACAAAAGAAACATAGATGAAGGAGAGAAGGGATTCCATGGGGCAATCCTCCAGAAGCTGCCTCTGATTCAAAGAGCCTTTTGGGTTTCCAAACTCGTAGCCTCCAAGGTCTCCAACGTTCCCCCTTCCATTCTGCCCTAAAACAGATTATAACAGGGGTTCTGAGTTTTGCGCGCTCGCGGGGCGAGTCATTACTCGCGGGCGAATATTAAAATCTGGTCTTCAGTGATTGGATCTCTCGCGAGGTGAGACACTGTTCGCGTGGCGAGACAGAACAGGTTGCATTTTCTGGCACAGTCATCAGTCAGGCTTGTGAGGCGAGGTGTGATTCACGGGGCGAGACAGAAAGGATGACAAACTGCTGTTTCTGGCTGTCTGCAGTCTCGCGGGGTGAGTAGTCCCTCGCGGGGCGAGCATTCCCAGAATTTCATTCTCCACTATTTCTTCCCTCCCTTGGCTCTAAGTTAACCAGATTTTTCAGTGATTCCTGCAAAACAACATCAAGAAACCGCTTCACCCGTTCCAAGGGAAAATCTAACAAAATCAAATAAATAATGCCTAATCTACATGAAAAATGCATGCAAAAGTGTACAGGAAACATCATGTAAAATCACACTATCAAGATCCATGTGTAACAACTGAAGAGGTCTAGAGGTTGATACTTGGTTTTTAGATTTGAAACTTGATTTTATATGTGTACCTCTCTGACATGCATCACACAATACATCTTTCTTAAAGCTAATATCAGGCAATCCTCTCACGAGATAATTCCTTTTTAATTCAAAAATTAGTTTCATACTAGCATGTCCTAGTTTCTTATGCCATAACCATCTATCATCCTCTTTAGACATCAGACAGGTTACACTTTGATCTGAGAGATCAGGCAGTTCAATCTTATAAAGATTTTGTTGCCTTTTAGCTGAAAAGAGGGTTTTGCCACAACAGTTTTTAACTATGCATACATCCTTAGTAAAGGAAACATCAAAACCACTATCACATAATGGACTTATGCTAAGCAAATTGTGTCTTAATCCTTTAACCATAATAACTTAGATATAGAGGGAAGAGGGGGTTTACCACCAATAGTACCAATTCCTATAACTTTCCCTTTCTGATTCCCTCCGAAGGCAACGTGTCCTCCTTTCTCAAGTTGGAGGTCTAGGAACATAGACCTTTCTCCTGTCATATGACGCGAGCAACCACTGTCTAGGTACCAGTAGTGGTGTTTTCTTTGTTCTGTTGAGGACATCTGCAAAAAAAATTATTTGATCTTTAGGTACCCATATTTTTCTGGGTCCTTTTCTGTTAGTTGTAGGAGTCTTTGAGGACTTCCTTCTCTTCTTATGGATACACTTAGACATAACATGTCTAGTTTTTCCACATAAGTTACAAACAGGTGTAGCTTTGGTTACATTTGACTTAACAGATACTGTAGAAGCTTTAGTTGATACTTTATGATGTGTTTGATGGACATATCCAATAACTTCTTTGTTAAGAGAGTGCTTCTGACTGCTAAGTAGCTTAGTCAGATTGTCTCTACCATCAACAAATTTGGCAAAATCAGAAGTGAGCTCTTCCACTTTCTGTTGAAATTTTTCAACTTCTTCAGATGGTGATGCTTCACTTGAGATCTTAGCTTCATTAGACTTTTTAGTCTTCAGCTCACTATTCTCTTTAGCCAGCTTCTCTCACTCTTGAGATTTGTTTATGCTCACTGGTGAGCTTTACATACTCTCTCTTGAGGGATTTGAAGGCTTTAGATAAGCAATTGGATTCCTCTATCAACTCCTCATAGGCATCAAGTAATTCCTCATAGTCAGTATGTACCTCATCGTCAGAGTTTGAGTCAGTGTTGGACATCAAACAGAGATTGGCTTCTTCCTCTGTTTCTTCATCAGAAGATGTTGACTCCAGATCCTCCCAAGTAGCCATCATTCCTTTCTTCTTCTTCTTGAAGAATTTCTTAAGAGGGGCCTTCTTGAGTTGAGGACATTCAGCCTTGAAGTGACCGGGCTTCTTGCACTCATAGCAAACAATTGGACTTTTGTCTGTTGAGGTGGATTCTTTGAAGTTCTTGTCCTTGTTGAACCTTCTGAATGGCCTATCCCTCTTGAACTTCTTTTTCTGTAGGAGAAGCTTTATCTTCCTGGTCAGGAGAGATAATTCTTCATCACTCTCAGAATCCTCGAGTTCTGATAGGTCAGCATCATTGGATGGCTCATCTGCCTTCAGAGCCTTGGAAACTTTTGCTGACTTTTGATCAGCTTTCAGATCAATTGACTTGCCCATCTTTGGTGCAACTTCATCTCCAAGTTCTTGCTCATGAACAGTGAGTGTTCCAAGAAGTTCATCCATAGTTAAGGTAGTGAGATCCTTGGCTTGAGAGATAGTAGTGACCAAAGGTCTCCACTGTTTAGGTAGACTTCTCAGAATCTTTCCAACCTTCTCAGCATTGGTATAGACTTTGCCAAGAGATTTTAAACTGTTGATTATAGTTTGAAATCTTCCTATCATTTGAGCAACAAATGCTCCTTCCTCCATGACGAACATTTCCTACTTTCTGACAAGTATGACAATCTTTGACTCTTTGACTTTGACTGTTCCTTCATGTGTGATAGCTAAAGTGTCCCATATTTCTTTGGCAGAGTCACAAGTACATACCTTCTCAAACTCCTTCGGACTAAGAGCTCAAATGATGTTATATCTAGCTTTGTGGTTCAGCTCCCATTTTGTCTTTTCTGCAGTAGTCCACTGAGCTTTTGGTTTGTCAGATCATCATTCTTGGGAATGAATGGACCATCTGTAATGACATCCCAAAGATCAGAGTTTGTAGATAGAATGAACCATTGAAATCTATATTTCCAATAGTTGTAGTTTTCTCCATTGAAGTAAGGAGGTCTGGTTAGGGAAGCTCCTTCAGTCTGATGACTTCCACTTGAACTAGCTCCAGCAGTCATGTCTATTCTTCAGGACCTTTTACCACTACACTGTTAGATGCTCAACCAGAGGCTGAGCTCTGATACCAACTGAAATAGACAAGTATAAACACGAGAAGGGGGTTGAATTGTGTTTATCGAATTTAAGCAAAGTTGAAATCTTTTCGAAAACAGAAGCTAGATTTGGACGAGTGGAAGAATACAGGATGGACGGGTAACTTTTGCAAACACACCACTTGATAGACGTAAGAAAACTAAAGCAATTAAAGAGTTTAAGGAAAGAGAGATTGACACGGTTATTTATCCTGGTTCACTCTTCAAAGCAAAGAGCTACGTCTAGTCCTTGGCAGCACCAAGATTTATCCACTATAACTTATCAGGTTACAGACTCAAGTATTGTTTGCACACCTAGCCTCTTCAGGCTCAAGACAAGTACTTCAGGCTCAAGACAAGTATTGTTTGCACACCTAGCCTCTTCAGGCTCACTCAGGTTTGTTTGAGATATTTGGTTTGTAATGAATAAAACTTAGACAGACAGAACTTTAACTAACACTTAGAGAGTGGTTTAAATGTAAAGCGTAGGAAAGTCTGCGTAATAACTTCAAATGATTGAAGAATACATAATGAAAGAATGAAGAAATTAATGCACAGAGTAATGACTTTTTAATGCAATGTGTATTCTCTTTTCTTCATCTTCAATGACTTCTGTATTTATGGTCTTCAAGCATTTAGGATCCGTTAGAGACATTCCCTCAGATGTTGGCTTCAAGCAGAACTTCATTAAATGCAATAGAGTCGTTCTGAGCAGCCATTAATGCAATAGGAATGTTGGTTGTACTCTAACATGAAGGATCATGGCTTTATGCATCGTGATACATCCATATCAGAGTTGTGCAGAGAGCTCTTTGTACTTTACTGAGTACAATTCCCTTTTCGTGTAAGGACCGGAGGTACTAGGGAATAAAGCATGTTGGAAGCATTCTTTAACTTGTCTTTGGTTCTGATATCCGAGGTTGCTTGAGAGAGTAACTTCTGACTTTTATTGATAAGCGTGAAACTGAGTAGGAGAGAATGCTTCAAGTCTCTTTTTGGTTCTTGAAATACGATTCTGATAATCCTTATAGAATTCGCTTCTATAAGATAAGTGCTTCTATCTTGAAAATAACCATGTCTATCTAGCCATTTGAGTTTTCATTCAGGCTAGTAGACGAGCTCCATATTAAGGACTCAGCAAGTCCAAACCTTTAGTGGACGAGCACTTCTTTTACTTTAGTGGATGAGAGCCCTATTACTTTAGTAGACGAGAGCCTCTGTTACTTTAGTGGACGAGAGCCTTTGTTACTTTAGTGGACGAGCTCCATATGCCACATCATTGGACGAATAGTCCTTTAATTGGTTGAATGTAACCTAGAAGACGAGCTCCATATGCCACGTCATTGGACGAGCCATTCCGATACCTTAATGGACGAGCTCTTCTGATACCTTAATGGACGAGTTCCATTTGCCACGTCATTGGACGAGCGCTTCTGTTGCTTTTAGTAGACGAGCGCCTCTATCACTTTTAGTGGACGCTGGCTTTCATTACTTTAGTGGACGCTGGCTTTCACTTTAGTGGACGACCACTTGTGTCACTTTAGTGGACGTAAGTTTCTATCTCTTGTGTTTTGGGCGCGTGCTTTAATCACTACAGTGCTGGACATTTGTTTCAATCACTTGTGTGTTGGACGTGAGCTTCTATCATTACACTGTTGGACGGATGATTCTATTATTTAATCTGCACACTCGATAGACAGGTTAGCAACCAATATGAAGGTTAATTAAATCATTAACCAATGTTTAGTTCTCATCAAAACTTAGAGAAATGCACATCAGACATTTTAGAGACTTAACAAATTTGACATGAATAGTGTTTTTATTAATTGCACACAATCATATTGCTTAAACATACAAGAACCACTTTTATTTTATTAATTTAAAACTTTTAAATTCAATTTTTTAAATGTTTTTTCTCTCTTCGTTCTCTCCACTCAGCCACACCTCTCCCCTCCACTCTCTATAAATACCCAACTCTTTCTTCATTCACAATTTTTCTTCCTTTTCACTCACTCACACAAAAACTCAATCCACTCTCCGAAATCATACTGAAAGTTTGACCCTCTTATGTTATGAAAATCGGAACACTTTATACATAAAAGTTGTCCCTATTCCTCTCCTCTTTTCAACGAGCTAAAGATCATCAAAAACGGATAAGTATATTGGGTGATATGCCCAAATCACCAAAGCAGCTCAAAACCCTCAGCATCACACGAAAACTTCAGAAAGAAGGCTCTTTATGCCACTTTTTAGTTCTGAATCCAGAAAAACCTTCAACATCAAAGTTGTGTCTCTATTTCTTACCTTTCAAACAAGCCCAAGTTTGTAATTTTTGGGTGAGCATATCTTGAGATACACTCATATTACCACCACATCCTCAAAGCTGTCAAATTTCTAACTAAGCTTGTTTTGGATCACTTCTCTTCATTCTTCATCACTCAAGGGTAATCTCTTCACTCTTAATACTCATCTTCTCAACAATATTTATTTCATCCTCATGCATTTCATGTTTTCATGATTGTATGTCCAAATTTTCACTCAAAATTCTTAGAAAACCCTAGAAAAATCATTTTAATATGAAACAAGTTTTTATAAACTCATAATAACCCCTAATTTCATCTTATATGTTTGCATGCAAATTGATAGGGGTCTAGGACCCTTGTATGTTTTGGGGATGATGTTTTAATGAAAATAATAACTTGGTGTGGATGAACATATGAAAATATAAATATGGCAGCATGACCTTTTGTGATTCGTGAGCCCATTTCTTTTAATACAAAACGTATTTATGAAAATTAAATACATATTTGGAAATAAGACTTTTGGAGCTTTAATTTGATATATAATATGTAAGTATTTGGATAAGACTTACTGGGTTAAAACACCTCTCAAAGTAGAATCAAATTCTGACTCCGAAAATAGAACATAATTGGTTGCATGATGATTTTATATAGGATTTTGAAAGTTAAATTATTTATAAAATTTTCTGGGTTGATACTGAATTATAAATAAAGTTTGGTTGAAGTTTTCGAATTTTTACATATGTATATGAAGAGAAACAATTTCATAAAGTTACAAATTGGTGAAATTGGATTTCTGGAAAAATCATGTGCAAACAGAGGCAGTGTTTGATTTTTAATAAATTAATGCCTTTGAATTTTTACATGGGACCAACTGTAATGTTTTGATGTGTGAGTTGGGTACCTTCTATTAAATTTTCAAAAATCTTAAAGGTCATTTGAGTGATCATTCAAAATTTAAACCCACTGCGGTTCTAAAAATGCTTTTATAAAAGAACTAATCCTAATTTTTGAATGAAAAATATGATTTTAAAAATAATATATTTTAACATGATCAAGTAAATATTTTTGGTATAAAACGGACTATAAACAAGTATTAGTGTAAAGATAAGATGATTTTTTATTTAACTTGGGTTATGTGCTTGATTCTTAGACTTGTGACACGTTACGAGCAAAGGAGGTTCGCTTTGGGCAACGCACAAACAAAGGCTTTTCTACCCTTCGAGCCAGGTAAGGGGAGACTTCCTAAGGGATGCTCTTTATGATAACTACATGTCATTTGTGATTGATTTTATGTGAGTTGCTGAGTTTTGATTGGTGGCTTAAGTTGTTTGCTTGATCTGATAACTATATGTTGTCTGTGTTTATATTAAGGTGATTGTTTGAATGTTTTGATGTGATAATTTAAGTTGTTTATTTGATTGAATAACATGTTTAAATTTGTATGTTTGACTGATTATTAAAGAATATATGTGAATTAGCTAATACATGCTATATCTGTTATGAGACTGTTTGGTTGATTGTATGAAAAGCCTAACATTGGTTAGAGCTCAATTAATAATCAAAGATAATAGCTTTAAGAAAACTATACAAAGAATATCAGAAAAATAAAAGTTTAGTTGAAGAAACACTTGGTAAAAGAGAAAGTAGTATCTTTTCAAAAAAAAAAAAATCCATCAGAATTTAAGAATCTAAATTTTTATTTTTATTTTTATGAAGGAAAATTCTTTGAAGGCTTAAATGATTTTATCTTAAGAAACTTTAATTTTTGAAAATATTTTATGGTACAAAACCATAAAGAAAAACAAGTTACTATGAAATTAAATAAAAAAAAAGGGATTTTCTTGCAAAGCTTCAAATATTTTTTAGAAAAAGAAAGTTTCAAAATAAAATAGATTTTTGGAAAAGAAATAGATTTTCTATAACTCGAAGCTTTTAAAAATGAATTTCAAATGAAAAAGTTTTCTTTTGCCAAAAGTTTTACTCAACGAAAATATTCCGATAACTTGGATAAGTTACGAAGGTTTTGTTTTGGATTTCTATTTTCACTGAAGGAAAAATAACATTGAAAAGTGAACCTAGTAACCGAGATGTCGGGACACTAGTGTTTCTACAATAAAAACACGTGGATCTATGATCCGTATCACGATGTTGTGAACTGTGTGTCCTATATACGTGGTTGTGGATTGTGTGTCCTATATACGTTGTTGTGGACTGTGTGTCCTGTATACGTTGTTATGGATTATGTGTCCTACATATGTTGTTGTGGACTGTGTGTCCTACATACATTGTTGTGGACTGTGTGTCCATATACATCGTGATGAACATGGTTAAAGGTGAAAATTGTTTTCTACGACCACAAAGTCTAAGACTAGTGCACAAGTCTAGGACTGTTGTGATTGGACACTCGACAGGGAAAGAATGAAACACAAAGAAAAGCTGCGAAAACAAAATGTTTTTCTCATGCATTATTCGGCAGACGTGCCGCCGGTGTTAATCTGGATATCTTGGCTAAGATATTCACGACGTTGTATCATTGTGCCTTGATGGACAATGAAATCCATATGCCTTGTTTACTGTGTCTTGAGTTGGACAGTATGCTATCCACACATGTTGAGCACTGGGCCAGGAGTTTTGGGCAGTGTTGTGGAAAAACATGTTGTGCCTTTTTGGCAATCGAGCCTGATCAGCTCATTTTTAAAAGGAAGTTGGGATCTCCGAAGGTTAGGATAGATGTTGAATATAGAAGTGCCATGCATTTTTCAAAAACGACGATGATTATTGAATGTTATGCTTATTTGTGAAAATCTCCAATTGAATATGAATATTACTTGTGCAAGTTGTTTTGTGTGTGTGCATGTAGTTATCCTAGTTAATCCATATATTGGTATCTCACCCTTACAATATATCAGGTTTTCATGGTTCTTGGTCATTTGTACCTTGGTACATTAGGGCAGGCGGTGGCGAGAAGCTCCTAACCTTACTTGAGGATATTAATCCCGATCCTTAAAGAGGTGGGTGATTGTTTTTAATGGTGAGAACTACAGAGTTCTTTCCAGTAGTTATCTTTTAGAATGACCAGCTTAAGATGTTTCCTTTGGGTCGGGTGTTTTTAAGAAAGTTGTTATGGGTGGTTTTGAAGAGCCTTGTATGACTTATAAATTTTCAGTATAAAAGCTACTCCAGGAAGATTTATATATATAGTGGTATTTTGATTTATAAATAAACCAGTCTGTGTGTGTTTAAGTACGATGTAACTATACTTTTGTGACGTGTGTATCATTTTTCCGAAGTATACCTCAAAAGAAAAAAAATTTACCCCCATATTTTCAAACTTATGAAAATAATATAAGTTTTTTCCGAAAGCAACCAGTAAACTTTCCTTTGAATTTATTTCCGCATGTAATTAGGAGGTAATTCCCAAGGGGGGTGTTACACTAATGTTTACAGTAAAATACAAAACCTAAGTCATAGATGGCTTAGTGAAAATATGAACTTAACGATTTATAACTTATGGTGAAGCAAGACCATGTGTTATAAAGTTTGGATAATTCAATATCCATACATCCATAAGACTTAATGGACTCGGAATAATTTGATTTCTTGGAAGCCAAGCAAAAGGCTCCACTAGAAAAGTGTAAAGAAATAAATGATTGGACTATCGATCTAATTCCATAATGTGTTAGGACTTGTAGGCAAGTGTCTTAAAACATATTTACACAAACATGGAAAGTTTGCTTGAGAACTGTGGTTCAGCGAAGGGCTGGCGATTCGGACCTGAGCATATCGTCCATCAAAGATTGACATCAAGCGGATTTCGGTGGAATCACGAGGTTTATCCGGTGGATAGCCAACTTGGACGTATTCCGACAATTTTTCCCAAACACATAGTTGATACTATGTTTGGTGAGGTCGTCGTGCCTAGGAAGCCGAGTTTCCCAGTTGTAGAGGTTTCATAAAGAGCCCATTTGTTTCACAGAGAGTTTGAGATCACATGTGAGTATGATTGTACGTACGTTATGATTTAAGCCTTGTGTGCCTACTCAGGTAGCCACACATGGTGCCTCGGGTGGGCGGATGTGAAACCTGTATTGACCATTTCCTTTCCAAAATGTCAATTAACTCAGGAGTTAAGATCAAGAATTCCTTGAGGTTGTGTAGGTATGGTACTATGCAGTTTCAATCAGTTTCGCTCTATTATCGTACCTCGATGGACAGACAGTGTCTAGTACGCTTTGATAAGCTTACCAGTTAGTTTGGTAGTGTATATTTTGAGTTTTGAACCGTGGACTGAGAATGGATGATAATATGGATATATGTATGCTGTAATATGTATGTGGGTCGTACCACCGCATACCTGTTTTATGTGTATGATGAATGGGGATCTCACCTCATTTTCTATGTTTTATGGTCTTCTGTTTATTTTATGTTCTACAACGAAGACGGTAGTACTGCTTCACCATCATAACCAGCCTTGGGATATGAGACAGACCGGTCATGAGGACGCATATTCAGAGATTAGTATATGGAAGATGTGAGAGCTCAACCCTAGTGTGACGATGTATCGTTCTCAGTTGTTATTATTGTACAATGATGGTACCTTGTCATCGTTTTGTACAGGCCAACATGACGAGTCTTGGTGTTTAGGACTAGTTTTATGGAGTTGCGTCTCCAAGGTTATTTATGTTTTTCTTGTTCATGTTATTTTTAACGGTGTTGTTATTTCCGCCTGTTGTTGTTTCTGTCTTTTCATGACTGTTATCTTTTGAAAGAATTTATGAAAGTACTATGTACATACAGGGAATGTATGATTATTTAATACTTATTTTCCATTTTCTGGATGTATATGTTTTAGGCTTGTTAGTGGTTGGAAAATGTTAATAAATGTTAAGTATTATCTAATTTCTTACTTACGAAAACGAATAGTGAAAAATAAGCTCGTATCTTCAGAAAATTTATTTTGTGTTAAAAGATTTTTCAAAAATGTCACAGACAATGTAACGCTTGAGAAGGGTGTTACACACTTTGCATGAAAATTCTTCTCTCTTCATTTTTGAAACTAAAAAGTTAGAAAGAGAGAGAAAGAGTTGGGTTTTGAGAGTGAAAAGTTGAGATGGTGGAAAATCTGCCTGTTCGATTTCGATTCCGACTTCGAATCTGCGATTAGGGCAACGAGTACGTCATATACCTACCTTCGATTCGTCGATAGGCTGAGGTAATGCTCGAATCCCTAACTCATCGACACATCGACATTGTCGTTCTTCGTTGTGTCCTTGTTCTTGCATGAATTCTAGCTTCGTTTATGGATTTATTGCAAGATTTTGTGACAATGTCTAGATGCTATGTGTGTGTTAGGGCAAATTTTAGATTTATTGCATGAGCTCTTCTCATTTTCTACTCTAACAAATAAAACATAATGTCTCTCTTAATAGTTCTTTGTTCGAGTTTGAAACTAACTCCAAACGTGAAAAACATGTGACACATAATTAATATCTAGTACATGATGTAACTTTCATCTAATATGCAAATGTGTAGAAATAACCATTGCCATATACAGTCAGTTATATGTACCAAGACCATGGGAACAGAAATATATACTCCCCATCTCTGATTTTCATACAAAATAATCAATTTTGAGCTCCACTGGTACAATCTCACGCTTGTCTCTTACGGCCAACAAGTCACTGTTATCACCATGCAGGTAAGCTTTCAAGAAAGCAACTACAATTCCTCCAACAAACTTCCTCATGGGTTTCCTTGATTCTCCATTCTTGCATACACAATACGTAACTTTCCCTCTAATACCCTTGGTATCATCATCTAGCATGTCAAAGTGGCCATAATCCTTGGCCACAAAATACCAAGCAGGTTTCTGGCATTCATTATAGAAGTCCTCATGGTTGACACCCTTAGGTGCACAAGGGGGAAACAAGGGATTCCTTTTCACTTCACCTAATCCAGAACCTATAATCATTGCTGCCATATCAAAGTCAAATGAATGAGGAACATATGTGAGAACTGGTGGGGGAGTTTGCTTTCCTCTGTCCATTCCATCAACTGGGTCTACTCCTATTATGGCTGTAAACTTGAGATTGGTGGTGATGTTTAATTTTCTCAGAGCAAGAGCAAAAGCTGTTTTACCTCCACGACTATGACCAGCAAGTGCTAACTTGCTAAAATCTGGTCTTACATTTGGTGGAAGAAATTTGGAGAGTCCTTCAGGTAGCCAATTTGTTATTGCAGCTGCAGACTTAATCTCATCGCTTGTATCAGGTCCAGCCACCGTATACAGCTGTCAAATGCAAAGACAATTCAACCTTGTATTCAAACAACAGGGATTCTAAGTTGGAAAAAGAGAGACTACATGCCATTATAAGAAGTATTCAATACAATAGCATGCTATGCCAAAGCTCAATGCTCTTCCATAAACCAAATCCAAGAATATATTGTTAGACTTTTGCCTGTCAAGTTGCCACTTGCCACTGATTGGATTTTAATTTTATTTTACAGTTGAGGGCCTTTTGCCAATCTGTAATAGGGTGTGTTAGGTTAACAATCAACTAATAAGTGAAGTTGAGTACTCCTCCAATCCACTCAAAATTGTTGGACTATTCCCCATTAATACAGAGATTGAGAAGACTGTCTAATCCCAATCATGTACACATTTTACATATAAAATACCAAATCTAGACAATGTCCATCAAAAGTAACCACTTGTTTATGTATACTTAGGTTACATTTAGTTTGGTGCAGGAAGACAATGTTTAATGCCTAACTAAATATAGAACACCTTAAGCATACATAATAAACAAGTGTGTATCTTTGACGGATGTCCTTAGATTTGAAATCCCATGTAATGCATATACAGTAAGGATCAATGTCTTTGTCTGATTGTCTCCCTACTGTTTCATAAATCTCATCTAATGGGAATAGAGTATGATCTTGTGAGTGGACTGGAGGGGGGACTCATCATTTCCAGCATCACATAGAATTCTAAATCCAGAGCCATGTCTATCAAAGGTATGCACTTGCTTATTATGTATATTTAAGGATTTCTAGATTAAGTATTAAAAAATGACAACATTGTGAAAATGTCTAAAATTTATTAAGCTAACTAATAGGCATGCTACCCTAAGTCCATAACCAAGGTGTACCACATAGATGAATGGAAGATTAGCAGGAGATTTCATCCTCAAGTGTGCAATGAGGAGAGCACGAGTAAGGGGATGGATTTGTAACAACCTGACCACATGGAAGGTTGGGGCAGGGAGTGGAATCTGTTTAAGAGTAGTAGGTTAAAAGGGAAGGATGGAAATGCGGAAGGGACAGGCACGATTTGAGTGTGGACAAGATGGAAGGTTACGGGTCTCTCAAATGACCTGTGATATCTTTTCCTCTGAGCTTTTCCTTTCTTGTGTAATGGCTTCCCAGGAGCTGGTTTCTCATTGAAAACAGCAACTAGAGAAGTTTCATTGTGGATATTCAATAAAATCAGACAATTCAGTATCAGTTCTATCAATAACATTGCCTACCAATTTAATTAGGCCTATTTCTAGTGCTGTATTAGAGCACAGAAAATAGGTGAAGCAAATGGAGAAAAACAAAGACAAGCAAATAATAAAACAAGGGTGTGTCTGTCACCGAAAAATTAATGTGAACAGAGGAATAAGATACCTAATGTAAACAGCCGTAATCTATACAATGCGCGCCAAAGACGAAGTAGAGTTATCCTCAAGAAGAAACAAAGAATTGTTAATGATACCGGTCTAAAGGATTAAGTCTCTCTAATGTCTGCATTTATCCTCCCTTACTAATTAATTTATGGCATCATAAACCAACACTGACATCGTCATCATGCTCTTCTACAAAATTATAATCCCAAAACCTTTTTGCCGAATAGGGGATTCAAATAAAATGCTAGCACAGGAGACCAAGACAGGCATGGACTCATTGAAATGCATATACCCTTTGATTCTAGTAGTCATGTATTATTAATTACATTATGCCAACAGCATCTCCAAATATACTAGTGAGCGTAACAAAAGCCAACTGTGACAATCCAAAGGTCTGGTTTAATTAATGGAGATATTATCTTACATACAATGGTTGAAGTTGAACTCTATAAGTAGTTTAGAAAATTGATAAGTTGCACAGAGGTAGTGCAGCAACTACTCTAATACTTCGATCATTGGGGATAGAAGACATTAACCATGAACATGACATGAGAAAGTAAGGAAATCTCCATTGATTCTAGGACTAACCCAGGTAGATCTTTCCATTTTTCGGTCCAACCACAATTTCAATTATTTTAATATGATACTGGCGTTTCTGCTGGTTATCATGCCTCTTTTGGGGGGATGGGGGTGTGAAAATTAGACTCATACTCAGCCTTGCAGTACTCTCTTCCTTGCTAATCATTCTTTTGCATTTCTCTACAGCATTTGATAGTTAATAAGAAATGGCCATGGCAAAATAAAATAAGGAAATAAGTTAAATGCAGTTCAACAATTCGATGGATACTTTTGGTGCTGTTTTCTAATAGGAAGAATACATATATAACATTTCATCAATAAAAATATAACAAGTGTAATCGCTAAGGGATTATAAGGTTGGCTTAGTGGTTGGGGTGAGAGAGTTAAGGAGCAGAGCGACAAGGTTCAAACCCCAACCACCAAAATACTAACATTAACAATAACATTTCCTAACAAGAAAAGGAAAAGAAAAAAAAATTGTATTGCAAAATAGCACTAAAATTACCTATCGAATAGCACCTGAGTTTTGTTCATAAAATAATACTTTTTTTTTTTATAATCAAAATGTATATCGATGGGAGTACAAGGGATACTTCAAGCCATATATAAAAGAGCATCAAAGATAGTAGGTTCAATGTAATTAAAATACTAGCCGAAGAGGAACTAGTATTTGTTTTACAAAGACCTATGCCAATAGAAAAAACTAAACAAAACCTCTAAAAGGCTGCTCCCAACAGAATTCAAACTCAGCTCAGCACAATTCAATATTTCCTAACTGATAGGCGCACATACTTGAAACTGCTGTACGAAATTTTCACAATCCACAAACAGTGATATAAGCTCATCAATTAATTTGTAATCAATGAAATGCCTTCTTTCAAAATCACTGAACCGTTTCAAACCAGAGCAGTTTCCACTTTGTACTAGCTTGCATAACCGTCCAAATCATAAAATAATACTTACAATAGCTTAAATGTAAATAACACTAATCTGCTTCTTGCACAAACAAATGTTTCTTGCATTAGCGTATCTGCCAAATGGGCACTAACCTGGGGAACAATGACAATGAAGCCATGAGAAGCAATATGTTGGATGAGCTGGGAGTAAAATGAAATGGAAAGAAGGTAGCCATGGAGGAACAGCAGAAGTGGGAATTCTCCAGCTTCAAGAGGGGTTGCAATTAAGAGTGGTTTTGGTGGTGGAACTGAAAATAGAAAAAAGTATATATAAGCCTTATTGAACTGAGCTTCATGCAGTAACAATAATAATAACTGAAGTGACCAAAGGGTACCAGTGTAAGACTCAGATTCGACCCTTTGCAGCTCGGTGTTGTAGTTGCCAGTGTCAAAGACATTATGCAGAGCAGTAGACGAATGAGAACACATGAATGATAGTTGAGGTTCCGCTGTCTTTTGCCTTCACCTGCAACTGTAATTCTGCTGTAGAATCAGATGACAAACTTGTGGTCCTTATATAATGAAAAAAGATTTTTTATGTAACAGCGGATTTCAAAACCCGTGGTAAACCGGGTTATGTGCATATATTGTAAAAATATTGCTGCATATGTAAAATGCGTTATGTGAAAAGTAAATTCGGACACTTTTTAAATAATTTTAATTTTTACAGCCCATTTTGAAAGATGTTATTCATAAAACTTATGTAAATGTAGGATATGTGATTTTTGTTAAATGTCAAATTCAGCAGTATAAAATTTTAAAATTATTTAGTATAAATAACAGGACTGTTATAATCTTGTAGACTTTTGTTTTGTATTTTTTTTCTCTTTTTTATTTTTGGTCATGAAATCTTTTTTTTGATGAAGATCTTTTCGAAATTAAGTAGATATATTTTTTGCTGGACTTCAGTTGACAAAGGCCCAAATATATTTTTAAGCCTTCAGTGAGTAGGTTCAAGATATATTTGTATTTCTACGAAAAATTGGGACATACGAAATTGTTTACTCTCTCTTTAGTTTCACATGTGTAGACCAATAATTCTTTCAAGAGTTTGAGCTCCGAGACAATGTTGTCCGAATAAACAATGGATTTATGGTAGGTCTTGACAAAGGTGATGGATTTCACCTTCTACCAAAAAGGGCTTTGCTAGTTGCACCTTGTAACTTGCTAGTTGCACCTTGCAACTTGATTTTGCAATTTTTGTTTTCCAAAATTACCCTCCCACACCTTGCCTTCTCCCTGCTCCTCGCCTCCCACACCTTGCCTGCCTCCCAACATCGCCGCCCCAAGTCAAGCCTCCCCACGCCTCGCCGCCCCAAGTCGCGCCCCCCCACGCCGCCACACCTGACAGCAAGCTCCGCCTTCGTCTTCTCTTGCCACCGACATTCGTTTCATCTCACCATCATCTCTGCTTCGTTTCATCTCACTCTTCGTCAGCACCGCCCTTGCCCAGATCCATCTGAAGTTGGCACAGGCAAACACAAGAAGAGGGGTTGAATTGTGTTTGTTAATTATTTTCGTAAAAAACCTTTTGAACAACTTTTTCACAAGCAGAAGATAAAAAGATTAAGCACACAAGAAATCCTTTTTAAAAGATCAACAAAAGCAATATCAAAACCCCACAGTTAGTATAAGCAAATAAAACTGAAGAGTTTAGGGATAGAAAATTCACGCAAGAGATTTTATCCTGGTTCACTCTCTTCCAACCAAGAGCTACGTTCAGTCCCTTCAACTTGAAGGATTTTTCTGCTATTTCTCCAAATAGGTCACAAACAAGTATTCAACACCTCTTCAGGCTACAAGTATTCCTTTCTTACCAAGCCTCTTCAGGCTCTAACTCTATCACAAAGATTTAAAAGTTGATCTTTTTAACTCACTAAGTGTGAGAATATAACAGTTTAAGACCAATTGAATATTACAACAATATTCAAACTAATGAATACAGACTCTTGATGTAACACCCCCACTAGGTATTACTACGTAACACATGCGGAATTTAAATTAAAAAGATAATTTGCTGGTTGCTTTAGGAAAATAATTTATATAAGTACGTAAGCGTCTGAAATTGGGTATAAAGATTTGTCATGACTCCAAACCTAAGCCTTGATCGGCACACATGCTTACAATCCTAGCCTGGTAAGCCTATTTAATTTATAGATATACTTGAATAAAAGCTAGTATTTTTACAAAAATTTCGATAGAGTCTCCTCTGTAACTCGAACATCCCAGGTAAATGAACACCTGCTAAAATAATTATATTTTCATTCCAGAATTTCAGTTACACCAAATACAACCAAGCAGTAATATGCTAAAAATAGTTATATCAATAAGATATACATGATCAAAAGGAAAAGCTTAGGTTTTCATTCAAAAGAGATGCTCTCCAAGCCATAAACATTCCATTTTAAAATAAAGACTCTCTGAGCCATACTCATACATACTATCAAAAATCTAAGTCTCAAACCCTAAGCTGGTCATTCTAAAAGTTATTCCCGATGAAAACTCAGGTGATCATTCCACAATCAAATACTTCATCAAACAACCAGATCTAAGTCTCTGAGTGACTTGGGAAGTGTAACACCCTGTTTTTCGTATGCTTCTTTATCAGTAAATACATGCTTTAATGTATTTATTTTTGATAAAATCCAGAGGATGATTTTATTTAAAATAAAATCATTTTCTTGTGTTGTTTTACCGTATGAAGTCACAGTAAAATTTTTGATCGAAAATTCAGACGAAAATCGGTCTGGGTTCTCACTGCCAGTACCAGTTTACTGAGCTAGAGACAAAATTTTAATTCGTGAATGAGACGGTTAGTGTTTTTATGATGTTTTGTGTGGGTTTGGTAATATTTCGAATTTTGTTGTCCGGGAATAAAATATAATATTTTATCCGGACGAAACCTTCGGAAAATACGATCGGATGTGCAACCGGTTACGTATTTAAGCAGTTAAAGGAACCCTAAAGGATGAGAGAAGGCTTGATGGAATGCCTAATTAAATGCTTATAACACACTTTAAATTCTTATGACACACTTTAAAGTAATCATGATTACCTTTTCAAATTATAATCTATTTTATTCCCAAAACCCATTAAACCTTCCTTAAATGATCCAAACAATGCCTTAAACCAAAACTTCCTCCCCAAGCCTTGCTCCCTCTCCTCTAGGCCATGCACCCCTCCCACTTTCCTCTATAAATACCACTCTTCATCTTCACTTCATCGCTTTCCTTTCTTCTACTCCATTAAAACTCTTAAGCTTTCATCTTTTTCTTAACTTCAAGCTTCCAAAGCTCTAGTTTTTCTTCTTATTTTCACTAAGTGTTCTTCAACAAAGTTGTTCCTCTTGCTTAGGGTAATACTCTCATGTATTCATTTCTTTAAAAACTTCATCTTTTTCTAAAGTTTCTTCTTTATGTCATATATGAGCTTTTATCTTCAAAAATTTCTCAAAAATGGTAGAAAACTCCTTTTTAGTTGAAACCAATTTATATGGTCTTGTATTTACTTGTAGTTTAACATACTAAGAGGTTGTATAAATCAAACATCTCCATCCTCTATTTCTTGAGGGGGGCCGAATCTACTCATGATGGCCTAGGGAGTGTTTTGTTTCAACTTCTTTTACATGATCATGTGTTAGTTTTTTTAAGTGTTCCTTGATCATTGAATCCATAAATCTTGAAAGGTTTTGATAGCTTGTTTTCCCATGATGGCCAAAACTATGTATTGGTGGCCTAGGATACTATGTTTCAACTTATTCAAGTGTGATCATGAACTTAGAACCCTAATACATTGTGATGCTTTACCTTATTCTTGCTTCATTTATTTATTGTGCTTTCTTTATGGCTTTCCTTACTTGTGCTTATTTATTTTTATGTCATTATGTTCATGTCATTTACTTCCATGTTCTTTATATTCATGTCTTTTATTCTATGTCATTTATATTTATGCCATTTACTTTATGTCATTTAAATTATGTCATTTACTTTATGTCATTTACATTATGTCATTTACTTTATGTCATTTACATTATGTCATTTACTTTTATGTCATTTATGTTTATGTCGTTTATGATTCATTTATTTATGTCATTATGATTTAATTACTTATAGGCTTATGTTGTTCTTACTTTATGTGCTTATGAGCTTTGTTATTTAAAGTCCTATGTTGCTTTCAAGATGATCGTAGACTTGAGCTCCATAAATTATTGGATGCTAAAAGGTCTAAGAGATTGGAAAAATTGAAAGATTTTTATCATGAAAACCCAAGGATGGTCGAATCTTAAAGGTTATGGACCTAGGGTGTTTCGTTTTTCATTTTCCAAAGTGATCATGGTTTTGAGCTCCTTACTATTAATGGATGCTAAACCAAAGAGATTGGAAAGTTTAAATGTTCCTAGCCTATCTTATTGGTCAAGGCCGAATCTGCATCAAGTGTAACTTGGTGGGATTTTTGTTCAACTTTGTTTAAAGTAATCTTGTTTTAAACTCCTAGCACTTAAGGATCATAAATCCCTAATTTGCATGTGTTTTGGAAACTTCTAGCCCTAAGTTCTTGGTTGAGTTCTAATCCTTTGAACCTTGTGTCTTAAAACCTAGACTTGCATCCTAACCGACTTTGAAGAACGTTCGTGAAACCGTCTATTTTCTCGCATTCTCTTACCTTCTTGAGGTAAGAGGGGTTTTCCTAAAGATATTCAATAACTGTATGCATGTGTGTAGGTGTTTAGCTGGATATTTAAATGTTGATTGAGCTTACTTGGTTGTCTAATGTACTTGAATTGTTATGCTATTATCTGATGTTGAACTGTACTTGTTCTAAATGTTATAATGCATATCTGTGATGAACTGCTTTCAACTGTGATATTAGCAATGAACTGATAATATATACTGCTGTTGATTGAAAGTTTGCTAAGCCAGACTTGCGTCTGTGCTCAACTGTTATAAGGATTAAAAACCTTAATAAGCTTTGAAGATGAAGGGATTTGTGTTCTTTTCCAAAAGCTCATTAACTTAAAGTACTTGTTTTAAATGTTGAAATGGTTTTGGTGAACTATTGTTATAGAAGAGAAAAATCATTTTCGAACTATGTGTCTTCAAGTGAAAACTTCAAGATTATTTGGCAATATCCTATTGGGGATTTTCAAAGATAAAAGTATTTCAAAGATGTTTTACAAAATATTTTCAAAGAAAAGTTTTTCTCCTAAAGGTTTTAGAAACTTTCCGATAGCCTGGATAGGCTATCGAGGATTCGGTTTTGAATTTGTTTTTCACTGATCGAAAAATAAAGTACTTAAGAATGAGAATCTAGCACGCAAGACGTCGCCTCTAGTATTCAGTTACACGCACGTGATCTTGGATCAGTGTTAATTCGGGCCTATGAGTCCTATTCATGATGTTCTGGACTGAGGGTCTAATTCTCGAAATTGAGGACAGTGCGTTCTGATTTCGTTGTGGTGGTCTGTGTGTCCTAATCACGTTGTTGTGGACTGTGTGTCCTAACCACGTTGTGATGAACATTGTTAAAGGTGAATGTTGTTTTCTACGACCACAACCCTTGACTGCGGCATCGGTCTCGGGCGTTGTGATTGAGCATTCGGACTGTGTGTCCTATGCTTCTAAATTTTCAAGTGATGGGGAAATGATGATTAAGTCGTTAGATTTGAGCTGCGACAGTGAAAAAGAATGAACACAAAGAAAACCTTTTAAATAAAATATTTTCTCATGTGCATTTCCCCAAGCAGACGTGCTTTATTATATATCAGATACAAGGTGGTATCTGGGAGTCTGTCCATGTAAACCGAGTTCAGAGGCACATGTGGCGTTGCTCGTCCTGAGACCTTAAATGCATGAGGGTATGGAGGCAACTGCCCGGTGGGCTAGAGATTGACCAACTCTAATTCTTCTCCAGTGGAAAACGGTGTTGATATATCATGAGATTAAGTTAGAGCCTGATATTGAAGCGTCATGCATATTTTCAAAGGTTGACTGTCCGGGTTTGAGACCCTTTGATATAACACTGTTATGCTATGTATATGCATGATTTAACTGCTTATATGATTCTGTGATGTATGTATCATGTATATGGTTGTTGTGGGATATATCTTATGACGGTATCTCACTCTTGCACACTGTATGTTCTGTTCTTTTCTTCTTGTATTGGGAATGCGCGTGCTCTTAGATGGATCCGGACGTTCCCTTGACACCGACGAGCTAGAGGAGTGAGGTATTTGATCTCGTTGGGTCGGCGGGAATTGGACTATATACGAGGGTAGCGTCTATGGTCACTCTGCATGCAGGAGGCATGGGTAGATAGTTTGTTCGCTTTTGGAGTTATCCTGATGGTCCCTAGGCTTTTAGCGCCATCTTTTGAGTCTTGTGCCCAATTCCCTATTCCCAGTTGATGTTATCTTTTTACCTACTTCTTTAGTATCTGTATCAGTGTATGTTGGCCAGTTCGATAAGGCCTGTCTTGTAATCAAACCTAAGGTCCCAAGTTGGACAGTTATGTCTATATGTATGATGTTTATTTTCATGTTCTGAGTGTTCATCACCTTTCCTTAACTACCTCTTACTATAAAAAAAAATAATAAGTACCCTTTTTCAGTAACCTTATATAAAAGGTTATTTTTCCGAAGGCGATCAACGTTTTAAATAAGTTTCTTTTCCACAAACGGGTAACCATGTGATGCCGGGTTTTAGGGTGTCACAGGAAGACTCCTCTGCACCATCTGTACTAAAGTACCCAGGGTACGATAGCGAACCAGAAGAAAACCTGATATATCTGTAAGGGTGAGATACCGACAAATGCATATGTCACACAACAACCATATACATGATACATACAACACATTGGCATATTAGCATTTAAGCATTATTCATAGATAAAACAACAAGTGTTATATAAGTGGGTCTCATACCCGAATCAATCAGTTTTATAAAGATAATGCATGACACTTCAATCATCAGGCTCTAAACTTAATCTCATGAGATACCATCACCGTTTTATCATTAAGAAAGAAAGAGTTGACCAGGCTCGTATGCCACATTGGCAAGTTGTCTCCGTCACCTCATGCACCCGGATCAACATCATCACAAATCCCTTATAACGGCCATTCGAATGTATACATCATCGAATACCACTTCTTAAGAGGGTATTCGGTAACTGAAGCACGTCTGCTAAGGGGAAATGCATATGAATAAAATACTTTTCATTATCAAGACTTTTCTTTGTGTTCACTCTTTTCTGTTGTCGAAGCCCAAAGCTAATGACTATTTACAATTTTCATCATTGGAAAATCAATAACACAGGACGTGCAGTCTGAGTGCTCAATCTCAACACCTTAGACCGATGCCACAGTCCAAGGTTGTGGTCATTGAAACAATTATAATTTTATCCATGTTTTATTTCAACATGATAAGGACTCCTAGCGCATAACAACGAAATTAGGACACACAGTCCTCAATTCCAAGATCAGGACTCCTAGCCCATAATATCACCATTAGGACCCCTGGTCCATAATTCTTGACATGGATCCCAGATCGCGTGCATATAACTGAATGCTAGAGGCGACGTCTCGCGAACTAGATTCTCTTTCACATGTGCTTACTTTTCGCTCAGTGAAAATCAAAACCCAAAATAAAACCTCGGTCACTTATCCAAGTAGCCGGAACGTTTCTAAATCATTTAGGAGAAAATCTTTTCCTTTACAAATTTTTTTATAAAACATTTAGGGAATTCGTTTGCTTTTGAAATCCTTGATGGAATAAAGTCAAATATTTTCAAAGGAAAAACACACCGTTCGAAAAGGTTTTCTCTTGTACAAAACTTTTGATCATAAAAAGGTAGTTTCCTTCAACTTAAAATCACTTCAACATCTTTCTAAAAACAAAGATCTTATTCTTCTGAAGTAAGCACTTTAAACAAGGAACTTTTATAAATGAACACAAAACTTTCAAAGTTATATTCAAGGCTTATTAAGGCTTTTTATCCTTATAGTCATTGGGCACAGACTCAAGTTTGACTTCTCAAACTTCAATCAATAGTAATATATTCACAACAATAATAACATCACAGTTAATGACAGTTCATCACACACACACACACATACAAACACACACACACACACACATATATATAATTCATAACACTTTAAAGTAAGTAATGTTCAACTTCAAGTAATAACCACAATAGTTCAAGTAAACGAGTTATTCAAGTATTGACTCAATATCACAATAATATTCATAACACTCAATTACACACATATAGTTGTTGAATATACCTAGGCAAGCTCCCCTTACCTTTGAAGACAAGTAAAGGATTCTCGTCTTAATACTCACGTTAGCTCCAAGAGTGTAATTATCTACTCCATCAAGCAAGCATAGCCGTGTCAAACATCTCAGAGAGGGCATCCAACAATGCCCAACAACCAGAAATCAAGAAATCAATTACACATGATCAAACACACATTCTAATTTAATCTAAACACTTAATCTTTTTACCAAACAAGGTCATTTTCAAAGAAAATCATGTTTGGAGCTTAAGCTTCACAATACCCTTTGAGGAAACTTTGTTTTGATTAAAGGATCATGAAAATGAACTTACGAATCATCAACTAAAAGTCCTAATTGCACTAAATCATAGTAAATTTCACAAAAACCTAACCAATTTCCAATAAGTCAGATTGGGGATTTAGAGTTCACAAATTAATTTGGGGAAAACTCAATATAACTAAAGAATGATAAATTTGGTTTAGGGAAATACTGATTCTTTGTCCCAATTTCATAAAACAAGGTTTAATTTTAAGATTAAAATCTAAAATCAAAGGGTTAGGGTTTCAAAATGAAATTTCGTTTTTTTTTGAATCTGAGACATGGAGTGTTTTCACTCACCCAAGTAAGAAGATGAAGACTTGATGGTGTGGTGAGCTCCGGTACGGCGGCTGATGCGACGGTAGTGGCGATGAACACAGAAACCAAATGGACCAAAGAAGAGAGAAGGTCGAAGGGAGTCCGATTCTGGAATCATCTTTGCCATCCATGGCCAACGGTGGTCCAAAACGGCTCCTTCTGCGACGACGAACGACTCTGTACGGCGGAGATCCGAACCATACGCGAAATGATAGCAGCGCGCAGCTTCTTTGTTGCGTCGGCGAGTGGCGGCTTCGAGATCTGCCCAGGCGGTGGCGGCGCGCGTCCAAGAAACAAGAAGGAAGGATGAGAGAACTTATATGGAGGAGGAAGAAGAAGAAGAAAGGAAAGGAGAAAAAGAAGAAAAAGAAAGAAATAGAGGGGAGGGGGTTTTACGGGCTGTGTTAGGAGAGGAAGAGAGAGAATATGATTTTTGTACTAGTGGGTACAACATGAGTGATAAATATTAAGCCTAAAATTAAACATGTTTTTAGTTTTTGAATCTAAAAATAAAAGGGTGACAAATATATACTTTCAAAATTTGAAATAAAGTAGAGATTGACAGTGGGATTGATCAACTAAGAAAATCCACGGTCCAACATTTAATCTCCAATTAATGTCAAACCAATTTATTTTCAAATTTAAAATTAAATAGAATGAAAATATGGAAATGCTTTTCTCTTATTATTTAAAATATTTTTCTGTACTGGTAATAATAGTGATAATAAAGTAAATTATTGTCTAGTAAGGTTGCATTCACTGAAATAAGTCAGTGCTAACGCACCCAATAAAATAATTTGAAGAGAAAAATTTAATTACTCAAACTAAACCACATAACATAATAAACATAAACATCCAAATAAAATAATTAATCATATGTGTAAAAACTAGGGTGTTACATTACTACCCCTCTTAAAAAAATTTCGTCCTCGAAATTTTGTTGTTTGAAACTAAACATGGTTTTGTAATCACACCTTGACCCTGAGACACCCCATTGTGCCCCGATGTTTTATTAGCTAAAAACCTTATTAATTAATTCCTTAATCGCGCGCTTAGTGTGAAAAGTACGTAAAAATTAAAACTTTATTTAAACAATCATATAACTTCTGTAAATTAAACACACCAAGGTTGTAATATATATAAATACACACCTGCTTATTTATTACATTACCAAAACACTGTTGAGGGAATCCTCTCAATAGGATCCCTCACAGGCATAAACTTAAAATAAAAGCCATACTTAGGGGAAACATATAAAATACTCCTTCTCAGACACACTGGCCATACTATCTATACTCTACTCGCCATGGATCACAGCTCGACCTCCAACGTCTGGTTCGTAAGGAGTTTCATCCAATTCCTCAGCAACCTCTGTTTCATACAGAGCTCCGTCTAGCTCCTTAGCAACATAATCCTCCATCGGGTCTTCTAATGTAAGTAAAGTAACCCACAAGAATACAGAAAAATAGGGGATAAGAAAACAATTCTATCATCAAAAAGCGGAAAAGAGTCATAGTAAATCATACAGTAATTGTCACAGACAAACAACGCACATAACTAACAGATCACCCTCAAGTTAATATATCATCCTCTACCCCCAATCTCATGCTAGTCACAGACACCATAGTGGCATACATATTTCCTAAGGTGGAAGTGGTCTCACGAGAACTCTTGATTTTACGTGTATTATATTACCAATACACGTTGTATTATATTACCAATACACAGAAGTGTTTTACGTGTATTATATTACCAATACACAGTGTATTATATTACCAATACATAGAAGTGGTTTTACATGTATTATATTACCAATACACTTTCGTCTTTGTGTATTATATTACCAAAACACTTTTGTCCTTGTGTATTATATTACCAATACACGGTTGTGGACAACAACACCTATACTTGAATCTCATCAACCCGTTTTAGCAACATCCTAGTGCCTTAACCTTCCATTAGAACTTGACACATATTCTATGCCATAACACCTCTTTAACATACATCATCTAAGTTAGGCACTTCTAAATCATCATTATCCTCACACCCAAAACAATCATCTCTTAGACGACATATATATCTTTGCTTAAAAACCACTAAGCATAATAATACAAACCAGGCAGATCATGCATAACACAATATCAATCCAAATATTCCCATATCACCAATATAGCACAAAATCAATTCAATAAAGGTAATAAAATCAAATCAACCATCGACAATCTAAAATCAACCTAATATCAATAAACCTACAATCCTCGAATCGCCATTGGTTTTTCAGAAAAAGGTTTCCAATGTGATTTTGGTTTTGTCAATTACTCGACTATTAGTAGGGTTTAGGTTGCCCTATACAATTATTATATAATCTACTACTTATCCATTCCGACGATAGGTTGATTCCTTTCCCCACCTGGGTTATCACCGAACTCCCGAACTCGAAGCTCCTCGTTTTCACACCACAAAGTACTAACTCCACCTTCTGTAAAGGTAAGGAGATTAGATGCTCTAAGAAGTATACCACGAATGTCCTCGTTTCCTCCGCGATGGAAGTCTAAGGTTATGAACACAAAATCACAAGTTAAAATCAAACAAGAAACAACCACAAGGTATAGGTTCGGCCAAGACTAGTTCTTAGGGTTAGAGATTCCCGAAAATTATACAACTCATGGATTTATGATCCTTAAGTATTAGGAGTTCATAAACAATGATCACTTAACAAAGTTGAATTAAAATCCCACTAAGTTATAAACTTAGGGTATTCGGCCAAGGCTAGTAAAATAGGCTAGCATTCAATAAATTTTCCAATATCTTAGGTTTAGTATCCATATGTATTAAGGAGCTCAAAACCATGATCATTTTGGAAAAATAAGAACAAAGTATCCTAGGTTCATAACCTTCTAGGTTCGTCCTTCATAGGATTTATAGGTTATAAATCTTTAAACTTTCCGATCTCTTTGACTTAGCATCCAAATATCTTATGGAGCTCAAGTCCATGATCATTTTGGAAAACAATGGAAATTTAAACATTCCAATCTCTTAGACTTAGCATCCAAATATCTTACGGAGCTCAAGTCTAACATCATCTTGGAAAAAATGAAAGTTAATACATCCTAGCTTTAATAACATAGAATAAATAAGTTAGAAATCCTTAAACTTTCCAATCTCTTAGACTTAGCATCCAAATATCTTATGGAGCTCAAGTCCATGATCATTTTGGAAAACAATGGAAACTTAAACATTCCAATCTCTTAGACTTAACATTCAAATATCTTATGGAGCTCAAGTCCATGGTCATCTTGGAAAAATGAAAGTAATACATCCTAGCTTTAATAACATAGAATAAACAAGTTAGAAATCCTTAAACTTTCCAATCTCTTAGACTTAGCATCCAAAAATCTTATGGAGCTTAAGTCCATGATCATTTTGTAAAAATAAAAACTCAAACATCCTTGTACCTAAACATCTATTTTCGGCCATTATAGGATGATGAGGGAAAATATTTTTTGTTTAACAATAACTCTTAGGTTTAGAATCACAAGGTATTAAGAGTTCTAAATCCATGATCATACTTGGAAAGTTGAAATATAGTATCCTAGGCTTACTTATTCATATTTTCAGCCATCATTGGAACAAGCTATCAAAACTTCCAAGATTTATAGATTTAAGATCAAAGGATAGTTAGAAACTCAATCACATGATCACATTCCAAAAGTTGAAACAAAAACTTCCTAGGTTTCAAATGCAAGCATTCGGCCTTCATTGGAAGAGATGGGTAGAGATTTTTGTTTTACATAACCTCTTAGTATGTGAAAATATAAGTTAGTACAAGACTATAGAAAGTGGTTTCAACTCAAAAGGAGTTTTCTACCATTTTAGAGAGATTTTAGAAGTTTAAAGCATATAAAGAACACATAAAGTAAACTAAGAAATAAAAGATGAAACTTGCAAAAAGATTCATATGAGAGCATTACCCTTAGTATAAGGAAGAACTTTAATGAAGAACTGAAGTAGAAAAGATGAATAAAAACTAAAGCTTTAAGAGCTTGAACTTTTAGAAGAAAGAAGAAGATGAAAGTTTAATGGAGGTTGAAGGAAGAAGAGTGGCACGAAATTGAGGAGAGAGGAATGAGCTTGGAGAACAAGTTTTGACCTTGTGCCTTGTTTGGTTGAAGAGGAAAGAGAAAAATGGGTTTTTAGAATATAATATGATATATTTCAAAAAGTCCATCATGACCACTTTTTAGGAGGTAGCTTAGGCCACACCTCTAGTGAGTCACCTCACTCCCTCATCTCACCTCAAGCCTTTTATGTCTCCTATTATGCTCCATTTCGTACCCGGTTGCATTTCCGATCGTAATTCTTCCGACGTTTTCACCCGAATAAAATATTATATTTTATTTTTGAACGAAAATTTTCAAAATAACCAAAGTTGAAGGAAACGTAATAAAAACACTAACTATCTCGTTCACGGATCAAATTAGGTTTTCTGTGAAGTAAACTTGTACCGGTAGTGAAAACGCAGACCGGCTTTCGTTTGAATTTTCAACCGAAAATTTTACCGTAACCCTCTACCATAAAGTAGACTATGAATATGATTTTATTTTAATCAAAAACGCTTTCTAACTCTCAAATTTAAAATATAATTTAATTATATTTTAATCGGTTGAACAACATAATTAAAATCAGGCTGTTATATTACTACCCCTCTTAAAAGAAAATTCCGTCCTCGGAATTTACGTACCTTAGAAAAGATGTGGATATTGTTGTTGCATATCCTCCCCGCGTTCCCAAGTAGCATCTCCAGTAGTTTCATCCCATACGACCTTAACCAAAGGAATTTGTTTACCGCGAAGCTCCTTAATCCGTCTATCTGCGATCCTTACAGGTAAAGCCTCATGCTCTAGATTCTCTCGTAGTTGTATAGACTCAAACTCAATGACATATGAAGTATTTGGATAATACTTTCTCAACTGAGAAACATGAAAGACATCATGAAGGTTAGAAAGATTGGGTGGTAAGGCAATTTGGTAAGCTACTGGACCAATTTGTCGAAGAATCTGAAAGGGTCCAATGAATCGAGGAGTAAGTTTTCTGGATTTGATAGCTCTGCCAATTCTAGTTTTCCGAGTAACTCTCAAAAACACGTGATTGCCTTCTTGGAATTCTAATGGTCTCCTCCTCTTGTCACTATAGCTCATTTTCCTATCCTGTGCTTCCTTCATCTTTTCCCGTATCTTCCTGACTTGGTCCGTAGTTTGTTGCACCACATCTGGACCCAAAACTTGGTTCTCACCAGTCTCATACCAACACAGCGGGGTCCTATACTTTCTTCCATACAAAGCCTCATATGTCGCCATTCCGATACTATTATGGAAACTATTGTTATAAGTAAATTCAATCAATGGTAAGAACTCATCCCAACTGCCATTGTGCTCCAACACACAAGCTCTCAATAGATCCTCCAATTATTGAATTGTCCTTTCTGACTGTCCATCAGTTTGGGGATGATAAGCAGAACTAATCCTCAACTTTGTTCCTAAGGCATTTTGCAATTGTCTCCAAAATCTATATGTGAATCTAGGATAACGGTTTGAGACAATGCTCGATGGCACACCATACAATCTAACAATTTCTTTGATGTAAATATGAGTCAACCTTTCCAAATTATAACTTTCACCAATAGATAAGAAGTGAGCACACTTCGTCAACCTATCAATGATAACCCAAATCGCATCATGCTTCTTAGGAGTTCGTGGTAATCTTACCACAAAATCCATAACTATACTATCCCATTTCCTCTCTGGGATATCTAAAGATTGTTGTAATCCTGCTGGCTTCTGATGTTCAAGCTTAGCTTTCTGACACACCAGACAAGATAAAACATACTCCGCTACTTCTTTCTTCATCCTTGTCCACCAAAACATTTTCTTCCAATCCTGATACATTTTTATGGATCCAGGATGGAAACTCAACTTACTCTTATGTGCTTCCTATAAAATCATCTTCCTAAGTTCTGCATCCTATGGCACACATATTCTATCTCTAAACCTCAACACACCATCCGTTCCTCTATTAAACTCATAATTTTTACCTTCATCGATTCCTCTACTTACTTCTTGGAGGTATAGATCCTGAATTTGTTTATCTTTAAGATACTTCATAAAATCACTACTAATAGTGATCATACTTAAGAAAATCTTATTCTCAACCAATTCCATTCCTAACTTCAAATCCCTGAACTGTTCAAGCAATTCTGACTCCTTAACCATCATCGCAGGCACGTGCAAGGATTTCCTGCTTAAAGCATCTGCTACCACATTGGCCTTCCTAGGATGGTACAGTAATTCAAAATCATAATCTTTGATAAACTCCATCCATCTTCGCTGTCTCACATTCAATTCTTTTTGATCGAATAGATACTTCAGACTCTTGTGGTCACTGAAGACATTAAACTTTGCTCCATACAAAAAGCGTTGCCATATCTTTAATGCGAACATTATTTCTACTAACTCCAAATCATGAGTTGGATAATTTCTCTCATGAATTCTCAACTGTCAGGAAGCATAAGCCACGACTCTTCCTTCTTGCATCAGGAAACAACCTAAACCTTGGTATGACGCGTCACAATATACGTCAAATTGTCCTAGTGGATCTGGTAAGATCAACACAGGTGATGTAGTCAACCTGTCCTTCAGCTTTTGAAAACTTTGTAAGCACTTGTCCGTCCATACAAAAGCTATATTTTTCCTCGTTAACTGCGTCATAGGCAACGCAATCTTCGAGAATCCCTATATGAACCTCCGATAATATCCAGCTAGTCCTAGGAAACTCCGTACTTCACTTACTGACTTAGGACGTTCCCACTTAAGAACAGACTCAACCTTAGCTGGATCTACGGCTATTCCTTCTTTATTAATCACATGACCTAGGAATTGTACTTCTTCTAGCCAACACTCACACTTGGAAAGTTTGGCATAAAGCTGCCTATCCTTCAAAACTCGCAACAACAGTCTCAAATGTTCCTCATGCTCTTCCCGCGTACGAGAATAAATAAGAATATCGTTGATGAACACAACGATAAACTTTTCGAGGAACGGTCTGAAAATTCTGTTCATATAATACATGAACACGACTGGCGCATTAGTTACACCGAAAGGCATAACTAAATACTCATAGTGCCCGTATCTCGTCCTAAAAGCCGTCTTGGGTATATCTTAGAGAACACTACTGCTCCTTTCAACTTATCCATCAAATCATCTATCCTAGGCAACAGATACTATTCTTAATCGTCACCTTATTCAACTGCCTGTAATCCGTGCACAATCTCATACTTCCATTCTTCTTCTTAACAAATAACACTGGTGCTCCCCACGGTGAAACACTCGGTCTGATAAACTCTTTTCCTAACATGTCATCCAATTGTTCCTTCAACCCTGCCAACTCAAACGGTGACATCCGATAAGGAGCTATAGATATAGGCCCTGTCCCTGGTACGAGATCTATAGTGAATTCCACTTCTCTTTCCAGTGGCAAACCTGGAACGTCTGGAGGAAAAACTTTAGGAAACTCTCTCACAATAGGCATGGAATCTATTCTAGGAGTCTCATTAGCCTCCACTGTGAAAAGCATCACAAACTGTTGATAGTTGTCACTCCTCGTAGAAATTCCTTCATTGGTAGATGCTACACTAAAAGGTTCAAGAAATGATTAAGTCTTGCTAGAACAATCTAGCAATACATGGTTAGCCGAAAGCCAATCCATGCCAAGAATAACATCTATCTGTTGCATAGGCAAACAAATAAGATCTACAATAAATGTCCTATTCTCAACAACAACAGGACACTATAAACAAACAAACATAGTAGTCAAAGGATTACTGGTTGGAGTAGACACTGTGAGGGTATAAGGTAATTTGGAAATAGTTAAGTTCAAATGATCAACACACTCATGCAAAATAAAAGAATGTGTAGCGCCTGAGTCAAACAACACATACGAGAGTCTACTAGCTATCAAACACATACCTTGTATAAGATAAGTAGATTGAGATGATTCAGCTCTCCTCACGGTAAACACCCTTCCAGTGGCTTGAGATTTGTCCACTTGTGCTGCTGGGACTCCTCTTCCAGCTCCACCTCTATTGTCTCCAGTTCCTCTTCCGGCAGCTGTCGGTTGTTGCATAACCCTTTGTCTGCAATCTCGTGCCACATGACCTAGTTTCCCACAGTTGAAACAGCTAGGCCTATTTGTACAGTCTCTAGCATAATGAGATCCTCCACATTTGAAGCAAACTAAGCCTTGTGGTTGCTGACCCGTTCTAGGCACTGGTGTTGGTGTCGGTGTTTTCTCGGGTTGAGCATATGGTCTCTGTCTCCACTGAGAACCACTTTCTCCGTGCCTCTGGAAACTTGATCGGTTAGGACCTCCACTCCTTAGTTGTTTCTGTTCATTGGCCATCCTTAGGTCTATACTTTCAATGGCACTGCATCTCTCGACTAGTTCTGGGAAATCCTGTATGTCAAGAGACACTACAGCCCTCTACAGCTCATCTCTGAGTCCTTCCTCAAATCTTCTACATTGCCAGTCCTCACTTGGAAACCTCTGATAGAATTCCGAAAACTTGATCAAAGCTTCAAAACGTGATGCATACTCGCCAACAGACATGTTGCCTTGTTTGAGGTTTGTGAATTGCTTTTCCTTATCGCGTCGAACTAGACGCGGAAAATATTTTTCGAAAAAGCAATCAATGAATAACTTCCAATTAATGTTCCTATCCTCAGCTTCCAACATTCTTTTCTTTCCTTTCCACCAGAATTCTGCTCCTTCGGTTAACATGAAGGCAGCATAGGTCACTTTCTTCTCCTCGCTGCAGCGCATAGTAGCAAATAACTTTTCGATCTCTTGTATCCACCATTCTGCTTTCTCTGGGTCATACTCTCCACGGAATTGAGGTGGTTTTCCGTTCATAAAATTAGTCAATCCGGCATCTTCAGCTGCTATCGCCCTTCTCTAATTCTTAATTTCTAGCTGTTCTTTGTTCATCTGCAGCATCTCAGCATTCTGCTCGGTTTACAGTAGCATAGCAGCAGCTAGGGTTTCCATTGCACTTGGAGTCAAAGATGATCCTCCTTCATTCTCAGTATTGTCGGCATTACCATTGACAGCTCCAATAATCCTTTCTGGAGTTTCGTCACCACTGTTAGTTGGACGTCCTCTTCCGCGAGCCATGATTCTATTAAAAGAAATCATTCGCTGTTATTAGTATGACATATAATACTACATAGGCAAGTATATAAACACCATATGCCAGGCAAATATTAACCTCTCACATCAGATTCTGACACACTACCCAACTTCTAAGCATAGTCAACATCCGACGTGGATTCAACTATACACGGCCACTAGCAACATCCTAAACCTCGCAGTCCTTGATTCTGATCGGACATAACCCACAGCCCGTTTTGGAACCAAACTACTCTGATACCAAAATGAGACACCCCATTGTGCCGCGGTGTTTTATTATATTAAAACCTTATTAAGTAATTCCTTAATCGCGCACTTTGCGTGAAAAGTAAGTAAAAATTAAAACTTTATTTAAACAATCATATAACTTCTATAAATTAAACACACCAAGGTTGTAATATATATAAAAACACACCTGTTTATTTATTACATTACCAAAACACTGTTGAGGGAATCCTCTCAGTAGGATCCCTCACAGGCATAAACTTAAAATAAAAGCCATACTTAGCGGAAACATATAAAAATACTCCTTAGACACACTGGCCATACTATCTATACTCTACTCGCCATGGATCACAGCTCGACCTCCAGCGTCTGGTTCGTAAGGAGTTCCATCCAATTCCTCAGCAACCTCCGTTTCATACAGAGCTCCATCTAGCTCCTCAGCAACATAATCCTCCATCGGGTCTTCTAACGTAAGTAAAGTAACCCACAAGAATACACAAACATAGGGGATAAGAAAACAATTCTATCATCAAAAAGCGGAAAAGAGTCATAGTAAATCATACAGTAATTGTCACAGACAAACAACGCACATAACTAACAGATCACCCTCAAGTTAATATATCATCCTCTACCTCCAATCTCATGCTACTCAAAGACACCATAGTGGCACACCTATTTCCTAAGGTGGAAGTGGTCTCGCTAGAACTCTTGATTTTACGTGTATTATATTACCAATAAACGGTGAATTATATTACCAATACACAAAAGTGTTTTACGTGTATTATATTACCAATACACAGAAGTGGTTTTACGTGTATTATATTACCAATACACGGTGTATTATATTACCAATACACGGTGTATTATATTACCAATGCACAGATGTCCTTGTGTATTATATTACCAATACACTTTCGTCTTTGTGTATTATATTACCAATACACTTTTGTCCTTGTGTATTATATTACCAATACACGGTTGTGGACAACAACACCTATACTTGAATCTCACCAACCCGTTTTAGCAAAATCCTAGTGCCTTAACCTTCTATTATAACTTGACATATATTCTATGCCATAACACCTCTTTAACATAAATCATCTAGGTTAGGCACTTCTAAATCATCATTATCCTCACACCCAAAACAATCATCTCTTAGACAGTATATATATCTTTGCTTAAAAACCACTAAGCATAATAATACAAACCGGGCAGATCATGCATAACACAATATCAATCCAAATATTCCCATATCACCAACATAGCACAAGATCAATTCAATAAAGGTAATAAAATCAAATCAACCATCAACAATCTAAAATCAACCAAATATCGATAAACCTACAATCCAAGAATCGCCATTGGTTTTTCAGAAAAAGGTTTCCAATGTGATTTTGGTTTTGTCAATTACTCGACTACTAGTAGGGTTTAGGTCGCCCTACACAATTATTATATAATCTACTAATTATCCATTCCGACGATAGGTTGGTTCTTCCCCCACCTGGGTTATCACCGAACTCCCGAACTCGAAGCTCCTCGTTGTCACACCACAAAGTACTAACTCCACCTTCTATGAAGGTAAGGAGATTAGATGCTCGAAGAGGTATACCACGAACGTCCTCGTTTCCTCCGCGAGGGAAGTCTAAGGTTATGAACACAAAATCACAAGTTAAAATCTAACAAGAACACTAAACCACAAGGTATAGGTTCAGCCAAGACTAGTTTTTAGGGTTAGAGATTCCCGAAAATTATACAACTCATTGATTTGTGATCCTTAAGTGATAGGAGTTCATAAACAATGATCACTTAACAAAGTTGAATTAAAATTCCACTAAGTTATAAACTTAGGGTATTCGGCCAATGCTAGTAAAATAGGCTAGAATTCACTAAACTTTCCAATCTCTTAGGTTTAGCATCCATATGTATTAAGGAGATCAAAACCATGATCATTTTGGAAAAATAAGAACAAAGTATCCTAGGTGCATAACCTTCTAGGTTCGGCCTTGATAGGATTTATAGGTTAGAAATCTTTAAACTTTCCAAACTCTTAGACTTAGCATCCAAATATCTTATGGAGCTCAAGTCCATGATCATTTTGGAAAACAATGAAAATTTAAACATTCCAATCTCTTAGACTTAGCATCCAAATATCTTACGGAGCTCAAGTCCATGATCATCTTGTAAATAATGAAAGTAATACATCCTAACTTTAATAACATAGAATAAATAAGTTAGAAATCCTTAAACTTTCCAATCTCTTAGACTTAGCATCCAAATATCTTATGGAGCTCAAGTCCATGATCATCTTGGAAAAATGAAAGTAATACATCCTAGCTTTAATAACATAGAATAAACAAGTTAGAAATCCTGAAACTTTCCAATCTCTTAGACTTAGCATCCAAATATTTTATGGAGCATAAGTCCATGATCATTTTTGAAAAATAAAAACTCAAACATCCTAGTACCTAAACATCTAGTTTCAGCCATCATAGGATGATGAGGAAAAATATTCTCAGTTTAACAATAACTCTTAGGTTTAGAATCACAAGGTATTAAGAGTTCTAAATCCATGATCATACTTGCAAAGTTGAAACATAGTATCCTAGGCTTACTTATTCATATTTTCAGCCATCATAGGAACAAGCTATCAAAACTTCCATGATTTATAGATTTAAGATCAATGGATAGTTAGAAACTCAATCACATGATCATATTCCAAAAGTTGAAACAAAAACTTCCTAGGTCACAAATGCAAGCATTCGGCCTTCATTGTAAGAGATAGGTAGATATTTTTTTTACAAATCCTCTTAGTATGTGAAAATATAATTTAATACAAGACTATAGAAAGTGGTTTCAACTCAAAAGGAGTTTTCTTCCATTTTAGAGAGATTTTAGAAGTTTAAAGCATATAAAGAACACATAAATTAAACTAAGAAATAAAAGATGAAACTTACAAAAATATTCATATGAGAGCATTACCGTTAGTATAAGGAAGAACTTTAATGAAGAACTTAAGTAGAAAAGATGAATAAAAACTAAAGCTTTAAGAGCTTGAACTTTTAGAAGAAAGAAGAAGATGAAGGTTTAATGGAGGTTGAAGCAGGAAGATGATGAAGTGAAAATGAAAGGGGTATATATAGAGAGAGGGGAGAGAGTGGAACGAAATTGAGGAGAGTGGAATGAGCTTGGAAAGCAAGTTTTGACCTTGTGCCTTGTTTGGTTGAAGAGGAAAGAGAAAAATAGGTTTTTAGAATATAATATGATATATTTCAAAAAGTCCATCATGACCACGTTTTAGGAGGTAGCTTAGGCCATACCTCTAGTGATTCACCTCACTCCCTCATCTCACCTCAAGCCTTTTATGTCTCCTATTCTGCTCCATTTCGTACCCGGTTGCATTTCCGATCGTAATTCTTCCGACGTTTTCGCCCGAATAAAATATTATATTTTATTTTTGAACGAAAAATTTCAAAATAACCAAAGTTGAAGGAAACATAATAAAAACACTAACTATCTCATTTACGGGTCAGAATTAGGTTTTCTGCACAGTAAACTTGTACCGACAGTGAAAACGCAGACCGGCTTTCGTTTGAATTTTCAACCGAAAATTTTACCGTAACCCTCTACCATAAAGTAGACTATGAATATGATTTTATTTTAATCAAAAACACTTTCTAACTCTCAAATTTAAAATATAATTTAATTATATTTTAACTGGTTGAACAACATAATTAAAATCAGGCTGTTACAGACCCTAAAATCTTACTTTGTATTCTCGTCGCTTCATTCCTTTCATCTATAACTCTATAACAGGATCGATTTTTATGTCATTCTATTTATCCTTTAGCTACATCTGAGCCTGAGTTGCACATGATAAACTTTGCACCGAGAACCTAAGAAATTCAATCTTCTTATTGAAATTGAACCTTACCGCACCCAACATAGTCCGTTCCCTTCTTAATTCCTCTAGAATCTTTTTCCTTCTTCGATTTCATTTCCTTCATTTGCCTCTCATTTTCAATTTGGTTATCAAGCCCCGTTAATATCCCTGGTTTAAGAAATTTCACATGCACATCTACCCTATTACCCAAGTAAAATACACCACAACTCCTAATAATTCCTCCATCTAAAGACAAAGCTCTATCATTTATACAAGGAATTGCTTGTATCGTATCTGCCCTTATCTTATATATTTGCAGCCGAGAAAAGAGATTATAAAACAGTTTCTGAGGCCATAACCCCCAAGAGTTGCACCAAAACAAAGCCAAGAAATCCAGGTGGACACTCCCCAATGGAAATCTTGGATTTAAAATGTCCAGTTTCTACTGTGGATCATCAACCACATATTTACCAGAATAAGACCTCAAAGATTAGAAACATTTCACCATAGCTTATCACACATGAAAGATATAATCAAAACTTAATCACTTCTTGCCTCAAAACTAGTCCGCTAGCAAAACTTCTTCAACACCTTATCCTCATGACGAACATCAAGTTTAACATTAACTCTACCACATATATCAACTTTCAACCCAAAGCAGACAATTGTAGTCTTAGTTTCCTTTGGAATTATTCCACCACTCCAAATTTCATCACGGTCAGACCTGTCAAACTCTAAAACAGAGTTCTCAAACTCTTCTGACTACTTAGTTTCTCAAGAACTCCTCTTTACTATTTCCGTTCAGCTTAAGGAAAACTACTATAGATATTTTTCCGTTAATCCTCCGACTCACGAAGTCAACATTAACCATAAACGTTGATCACTATTCTAAATTCCTTTAATGATATATCTTCCTCGATCATGATAAGGTCCATTGTAATCATCTCACTCAATGATGTTGAACTTAAGGGTTCTCATAGTACCATTCACATCTATACATTAACGAAGCTCCTATCAACTCTGGTTTGTCCTACCATAGAGATGACAAAATTTAGGTACCACACCATCTCCCAACTAACTTGCTAAGGATAGGTCATCTCATTACTTATCTATCCCGTCGAAGATGATTAGTTGGACTTAGCCTCCACTTAGTCCTCAACAGTTAAAGCAAACTTAACCGACACACGTTGATAAACTTCCGTTTTTCATCTAAAACAACACTTGAAGATACTTCATGAAGTCTGAACAATCCTCTGATGAATTATTAGGTTTACTCCTCCACTGCATAGTGGATCTTAACTTGTAAGAAGGGTGTAGACTTATCCATCTCATTACTTATCCATCCCGCTGAGGATGATCAGTTGGACTTAGCCTCCACTTAGTCCTCACCACTTAAAGCAAACTTAACCGATACCGTTGATAAACTTCCGTTTTTCATCTGAAACAACACTTGAAGATACTTCATGAAGTCTGAACAATCCTCTGATGCATTATTCGGTTTACTCCTCCACTGCATAGTGGATCTTAACTTGTAAGAAGGGTGTAGACTTCACCAGTTGATCCACGATCACTTGAATTCAAACAAGACTCGTGTAGGTCTTCAGTAAACTCAAAACAAAGATTCAAGGAATGCCAATATCTTAACAAGGAAGGTCACAATTGTTAAACTATCCCTTTTTCACTATACTCGACTAACTCTGACATCTGGATGTGGAGGTACCCAACTCATGACTGATGAGATAGGTCACACAAAAACGACATTTGGAGAATACGTAGAACTAAGATGATCAACGACAATAAGTACTTTCGAACTGCAATAAGACATGACCTTGGTGATCATAAAAGAATTTCTCAAGAAAAGAAATTTTTCTTGATTTCACTTTCACATAAGCATAGAAAAGAATTTCATTAATTTGAAGGATACAGGAACATCCAGTATGGAAAATGATCCTTCCATCAGGTTCGTGGATGTAAAAATGCATGATCAATACACATTTACAAACATGAATCTAATAAAGTTCATTCTTCCACAAGAATCTTCCAGCGGATTTAAGGAATCAAAGGGTGAATAACTTCTAATCCAAAGATGATTAATTCTTATTCTTACTACAAAGAATTTACAAAATGATGACTTTCACCTCTACCAAAAAATAGAAGCGACGAAACTAAGTTTTACCAAGAAACTTCTACTATCACGAAATTATCTGTGTTATAACTAAAGAAATAGTCATAACCACTTTTCTCAACAAAATGTGAAAGTATCCAGACCAATGGATTCCGTTAAATCAATTCACTCAAATGTCTAATACATCGAGGATTATTTAGAAGTGTGAGTATGACTTCTCACAAACAAAGAAATGAATAACTGAAAATTTATGAATTAGCATAACTAATTCATGAGTCCTGACAGATTTCAAATTAAAATCAGAAAATTTGTCTGACACATACAAACTTCACCATTGTGATTATCTAATACAATCATAGGATTTGAGAAATAAATGTCAACTGACAAACACAAGAGAATCAAAGGGTACAGTGAAGAGTTCCTTAATCATGAGACACTCACCCAAGATCGAAAATCCACTCGATTCGTCTTGGTTCCAACCAATATACAAGTCTCTCTAGCCATGCTTAGTATGACCACCTTGAATTGGGTACGATCCCGGACAACTTAGTCACTCGATCAAACATACAAAGGGTTGATCTTTCTTCATAAACTGGGTTAACGATTCAAAATCTTTGATAGGTCATCACTCCAATCTGGTACTAACTCATCTCCAAGTCGATCTTTGAGTAGACGACAACTCCTAGCAATTGATTTACCAAATCAACTACGCAAGTCGAGAGAATACTTGTTCATAATTCGTCCTTTTACTTAGTTGTCAAAAATCCACGGGGTGACACGAGCCTTCACACAACATTGGTGCTTCACAAGGAAAACACTCGGTCTAACAAACGGTTCAGACCACCGATCTTCCCGTTGAATCGAGTCGTCCAACTCGTTTTAACTATGTAGGAAACATCCTACACAAAGCGACAAAGATCTGACCGAATTTAGAAACTAGATCAATCTAAAATCAATGTCCTTTGCTAACCATAAAACTAGAATATTTCCAGGGAGCACTCCTGGAAAAACCCTTTAAACAAGAACCTTGTTTTGAATGTCAGACACGATTCGCAAGGATAATCGAATGTCATATCCAAACCCAAGTAACATTCAAGATCTATGGTCTCCCACGACATAAAACCCTTGGAAAACCATCAAGAAAACATATACTTGTGCGCTAACACACATTGCTTCAACAAGAAACAATTCAAACAAGAACTAACCAGAGATCACACAACAAAAACTTAACAGACCTATTCCCCAAAGATCCCGAAAGACTCGACCAGCTCTGATACCACTTGTAACACCCCCACTAGGTATTACTACGTAACACATGCGGAATTTAAATTAAAAATATAATTTTCTAGTTTCTTTAAGAAAATAATTTATATAAGTACGTAAGCATCTGAAATTGGGTATAAAGATTTCTCACGACTCCAAATCTAAGCCTTGACTGGCACGCAGGCTTACAATCCTATCCTGGCAAGCCTATTTAATTTATAGATATACTTGAATAAAAGCTAGTATTTTTACAAAATACATCCCAGGTAAAAGAACACGTGCTAAAATAATTACATTTTCATTCCAGAATTTCAGTTACACCAAATACAACCAGGCAGTAATATGCTAAAAATAGTTATATCAACAAGCTATACATGATCAAAAGGAAAAACTTAGGTTTTCATTCAAAAGAGATGCTCTCCGAGACATAAACGTTCCATTTTAAAATAAAGACTCTTTGAGCCATACTCATACATACTATCAAAAATCTAAGTCTCAAACCCTAAGCTGATCATTTTAAAAGTTATTCCTGAGGAAAACTCACGTGATCATTCCACAATCAAATACTTCATCAAACAACCAGATCTAAGTTTGAGTGACTTAGGAAGACTCCTCTGCACAATCTATACTAAAGTACCCATGGTACGATAACGAACCAGAAGAAAACCTGATATATTTGTAAGGGTGAGATACCGACAAATGGATATATAACACAACAACCATATACGTCATACATACAACACATTGGCATATTAGCATTTAAACATTATTCATAGATAAAACAACCAGTGATATATCAGTGGGTCTCATACCCGAATCAATCAGTTTTATAAAGATAATGCATGACATTTCAATCATCAGGCTCTAAACTTAATCTCATGAGATACCATCGCCGTTTTATCATTAAGAAAGAAAGAGTTGATCAGGCTAGTATGCCGCATTGGCAAGTTGTCTCCGTCACCTGATGCACCCGGATCAACATCATCACGTATCCCTTATAACGGCCATTCGGATGTATACATCATCGAATACCACATCTTAAGCGGGTATTCGGTAACTCAAGAACGTCTGCTAAGGGGAAATGCATATGAATAAAAGACTTTTCATTATAAAGACTTTTATTTGTGTTCACTCTTTTCCGTTGTCGAAGCCCAAAGCTAACGACTATTTACAATTTTCATCATTGGAAAATCAATAACACAGGACGTGTAGTTCGAGTGCTCAATGACAACACCTTAGACCAATGCCCCAGTCCAAGGTTGTGGTCGTAGAAACAATTATAATTTTATCCATGTTTTATTTCAACATGATAAGGACTCCTAGCCCATAACAACGAAATTAGGACACAGTCCTCAATTCCAAGATTAGGACTCCTAGCCATAATATCACGATCAGGACCCCTGGTCCATAATTCTTGACACGAATCCCGGATCGTGTGCATATAACTGAATTCTAGAGGTGACATCTCGTGAACTAGATTCTCTTTCACATGTGTTTACTTTTCACTCAGTGAAAATAAAAAACCAAAATAAAACCTCGGTCACTTATCCAAGTAACCGGAACGTTTCTAAATCATTTAGGAGAAATCTTTTCCTTTACAAATTCCTTTATAAAACATTTAGGAAATTCGTTTACTTTTGAAATCCTTGATGGAATAAATTCAAATATTTTCATAAGGTCTTTCCTTCATAAAACACACCGTTCGAAAAGGTTTTCTCTCGTACAAAACTTTGATCATAAAAAGGTTGTTTCCTTCAACTTAAAATCACTTCAACATCTTTCTAAAAACAAAGATCTTATTCTTCTGAAGTAAGCACTTTAAACAGGGAACTTTTATAAATGAACCCAAAACTTTCAAAGTTCTATTCAAGGCTTATTAAGGCTTTTAATCCTTATAGTCATTGGGCACAGACTCAAGTCCGGCTTCTCAAACTTCAATCAACAGTAATATATTCACAACAATAATAATATCACAGTTAATGACAGTTCATCACATATATATAATTCATAACACTTTAAAGCAAGTAATGTTCAACTTCAAGTAATAACCACAATAGTTAAAGTAAACAAGTTATTCAAGTATTATCTCAATATCACAATAATATTCATAACACTCAATTACACACATACACACATACATATAGTTGTCGAATATCCCTAGGCAAGCTTCCCTTACCTTTGAAGACAAGTAAAGGATTCTCGTCTTAATGCTCACTTTAGCTCCAAGAGTGTAATTATCTACTTCATCAAGCAAGCATAGTCGTGTCAAATGTCTCAGAGAGGGAATCCAACAACGCGCAACAACCAGAAATCAAGAAATCAATTACACATGATCAAACGCAGATTCTAATTTAATCTAAACACTTAATCTTATTACCAGGCAAGGTCATTTTCAAAGAAAATCATGTTTGGAGCTTAAGCTTCACAATACCTTTTGAGGAAACTTTGTTTTGATTAAAGGATCATGAAAATGAACTTATGAATCATCAATTAAAAGTCCTAATTGCACTAAATCATAGTAAATTTCACAAAAACCTAACCAATTTCTAATAAGTCAGATTGGGGATTTAGGGTTCACAAATCAATTTGGGGAAAACTCAATATAACTAAAGAATGATAAAATTGGTTTAGGGAAATACTGAATCATTGTCCCAATTTCATAAAACAAGGTTTAATTTCAAGATTAAAATATGAAATCAAGGGGTTAGGGTTACGGTTTCAAAATGAAATTTCGTTTTTTTTGAATCTGAGACATGGAGTGTTTTCACTCACCCAAGTAAGAAGATGAAGACTTGATGGTGTGTGAGCTCCGGTACGGCGGCTAACGCGATGGCAATGGCGACGAACACATAAATCAGATGGACCAACGAAGAGAAAAGGTCGAGGGGAGTTTGATTCTGGAATCATCTCTGCCATCCATGGCCAACGGTGGTCGAAAACGGCTCCTTCTATTATGATGAATAACTCTGCACAGCGGAGATCCTAACCAGACTGCATGAAATGATGGCAGCAAGCAGCTTTTCTGTTGCGCCTGCGAGCGGCGGCTCCGAGATCTCCCTAGGCAGCAGTGGCGCGCGTCCGAGCAGCAAGAAGGAAGTAGGAGAGAACTTGTATGGAGGAGGAAGGATAAGAATAATGGAAAGGAGAGAAAGAAGAAAAATAAAGAAATAGTGGGGAGGGGGGTTTTACGGGCTGTGTTAGGAGAGGAAGAGAGAGAATATCATTTTTGTACTAGTGGGTACGACATGAGTGATAAATATTAAGCCTAAAAATAAACATGTTTTTAGTTTTTGAATCTAAAAATAAAGGGTGACAAATATATACTTTCACAATTTGAAATAAAGTAGAGATTGATAGTTGGATTGATCAACTAAGAAAATCCACAATCCAACATTTAATCTTCGATTAATGTCAAACCAGCTTATTTTCAAATCTAAAATTAAATAGAATGAAAATATGTAAATGTTTTTCTCTTAATCATATTATTTAAAATATTTTTCTGTACTGGTAATAATAGTGATTGTAACGCCCTGTTTTTCCTATGCTTCCGTAGTAGTAAATACATATTTATATGTATTTAATTTTGTTAAAATCTAGAGAATGATTTTAAATAAATTAAAATCATTTTCTTGTATTGTTTTATCATATGAAGTCACGTTTAGATTTTCACTGCCGATACAAGTTTACTGAGCAGAAAACCTAATTTTGACTCGTGAACGAAACGGTTAGTGTTTTTATGATGTTTTGTAGGATATTGGAAATTTTTGAAAATGTGAGTTCAGGAATAAAATATAATATTTATTCTGGGTGAAATATGATCAGAAACTTGAACCGGTTATACAATGGAGCAGAATAGGAGACATAAAAGGCTTGAGGTGAGATGAGGGAGTGAGGTGACTCACTAGAGGTATGGCCTAAGCTACCTCCTAAAAAGTGGTCATGATGGCACTTTTGAAATATAACATATTATATTCTAAAAAACTATTTCTCTCTCTCTTCTCAAACCAAACAAGGCACAAGATCAAAACTTGTCCTCCAAGCTCATTCCTCTCTCCTCAATTTCGTGCCTCTCTCACCCCTCTATAAATACCCATTTCATTTCTTCACTTCATCACTTTCTTACTTCTTCCTTTCTCTTCTAACTTCAAACATTTAAAGCTTTCATTTTTACTTGTCTTTTTTTCATCAAAGTTCTTCCTAACACTAAAGGTAATACTCTCATGTAAATCTTTTTACAAGTTTCTTCTTTTATTTCATACTTTACTTTATGTGTCCTTTATGTGATTTAAACTTCCAAAATCTCTCTAAAATGGTAGAAAACTCCTTTTGAGTTGAAACCAAATTCTACAGTCTTCTATTTAATTGTATTTTATCATACTAAGAGTTTGTGTAAAACAAAAAGTTCTAACTCCCTTTTCCTTTGATGACCGAATCTACCACTTAATGGCCTAGGATGTTTTGTTTTCATTTTCCAATATGATCATGGACTTGAGCTCCTTAATACATTTGGATGCTAAGTCTAAGATATTGGAAAGTTTAAAGATTTCTAGCTTGTTTATCCTATGATGGCGATTATGAACCTAGGATGTTTTGTTTTAATTTTCCAATATGATCATGGACTTGAGCTCCTTAATACATTTGGATGCTAAGTCTAAGAGATTGGAAAGTTTAAAGATTTCTAGCTTGTTTATCCTATGATGGTTGTGAACCTAGGATGTTTTGTTTTCATTTTCCAATATAATCATGGACTTGAGCTCCTTAATACATATGGATGCTAAGTCTGAGAGATTGGAAATTTTAAAGATTTATAGCTTGTTATACTATGATGGTTGTGAACCTAGGATGTTTTGTTTTCATTTTCCAGTATGATCATGGACTTGAGCTCCTTAATACATTTGGATGCTAAGTCTAAGAGATTGGAAAGTTTAAAGATTTCTAGCCTATTTGTCCTATGATGGCCGAACCTTTGTGGTTGTGGACCTAGGATGCTTTATGTCAACTTTCCAAATATGATCATGAGTTTAGAATTCTTGGTATCTTTAACGCTAAATCTAAGAGCTTAGAAGGGTTGGAAATTTCTAGCCTACTTATGCTAAAGAGGCCGAAACCCTAAGCATGGATTTAGTGGGATTTTTGTTCTATCTTTGTAAAGTGAACCTTGGTTATGAACTCCTAACACTTAAGGATCATTAATCCATGAGTTGTATTCTTTGTTTGAAAACCACTAACCCTATTTTATGCCATGGCCGAACCTATACCCTCTTGGTTTAGTGTTCTTGGTTAACTTTTAACTTTGTGGTATTGTGTTTACAAACCTAAACATTCACCGCGGAGTAAGCAAGGACGTTCGTGGTTCGATACTTCAAACAACAAGCACTTTAACCTTCACCAAAGGTAAGGGGTGCTTGCCCGAGGGATACTCAATAACTGTGTGCATGTGTGTATGTGAATTATTTGATTTATCTGGATCGTGTTATAATATTGGAATCAATGTTTGTATGATTTATATACTTGAATTGTTGTGGTAACTGTCTGATGTTAATTTCCTACTTGATTATTTACTTGACTGAAGTATGATAAATCATATATGTCATGGACTGTTATTAACTTTTATATCATTGACCGATATTATATTGATGATTGATTGATGTCTGAGAAGCCTGACATTTGTCGGTGCTCAAATAACTTTGAGAATAAAAGCCTTATGAGATCCTTAAACAAAGATATTTCTTTTGGAAGTTTTATTTGATTAAAGAATGTGAGTTGGAAACAAAATATTCAAGTAATGTATTTATTTTGATAGATGAGATTTTTAGAACATGTGTTGAAATATTTTTAAGTTAAAGGAAAGCTACCTTCTCATGAATAAGAATTTTACACAAGAGAATATCCTTTAGAGACGTGTGTTTTATGAAAGAAAAACATTTGAGAAATATTTGAATTTATTATATTTAGAAATGATTTTAAGAAAAAGATTTGATGAAGTGTTAAAGTGTTTTGGAAAAACGAAAGGATTTCAAAAGAAAGTAGTTTTCCTATAAATGTTTTATAAATGACTTTCTCAAGGAAAGGATTTCATACTAAATGCTTTGAAAATATTCCGGTAACTTGGATAGGTTACCGAGGTTTTGTTTTGGTATTTTTGTTTCAATGAGCGAAAAGTAAGAATATGTGGAAATCAAATCTAGTTCGTGAGACGTCACTTCTAGTATTTTATAATGTGCACGTTGATCTTTGATCCGTGTCAAGTATTGTGTTCCGAGAGTCCTAATCATGGTGTTATGGACTAAGAGTCCTAATCATGTTGAAACAAAACATGGATAAAATTGAAAGATGTTTTCTATAACCACAAGTCCAAGGCCGGTGCATCGGTCAAAGGCATGGTGATTGAGCACTCGGACTGCGTGTCTCGTGTTGATGTTGAATAATTTCAAATTATGAAAATTATGGAAAGTCATTAGCTTCTAAGCTTCGACAATGAATGAGAATGAACACAAAATATCGAGAACAAAAATATTTTACATTTTCATTTATGGCAGACGTGCCCGATGTGGTTTAACGTGAGACCTCACTAGAAAGGGTATCATGTGATGATGTATTATCGTTGTTCTCAAAAGGGACAATGAGATGATGTATTATCGTTGTTCTTAAAAGGGACAATGAGACGATGTACGTGTGTCGTTGTGCCTAAATGGACAATGAGACGATGTACATATCGTTGTGCTTAAATGGACAATGAGACGATGTATTGCTTAGCTAGCCAATGAGACAATGTATCGAGCCTGATCAACTCATTTTGAGGATGTTGGGATCTCCGGAGATTAAGCTTTAGAGCCTGAATATTTAAGTGTCATGCATAATCTTCATAAAAGATGACTTGTCAGACGGGTATGAAACCCATTTATATAATACTTGTTTATTCATCTATTAATATTTGGTAATTGTTAATATGTTGATGTGATGCATGTATCGTGCATATGGTTATTATGTCCAATCCGTATATTGGTGTCTCACCTTTACAAATATATCAGGTTTCTTCTGGTTTTGCTGTTGTACCTTGGTACTCTAGTACCGATGGTACAGAGGAGTCTTCTGTTGACGGCTCTAGGCAAGTATACCTAGTCGTGCAAATAATATGGTGGTGAGACCGATATCGTTCCCACGGGGATTGTGACAAGTACTAGCACGTCTTGAATCAATTACTATCTAAGCGGATATTTGGATTGAAGGGAGCTCGATAGTAAATACCAATCCCAAATAAGATTTAAACCTAAAACAAACAAAATGAAGAGAAGAGGTTCTTTGTGGGATTTTGTCGAACTCTTGGGAGGTAGTTAAAGGGATTCTTCAAATATATGAGCGATGTTGGGATTAGGTTCACTAAACTTCATCCCCATGCAATGACATGACTAATAAACAATTTCTACTCATATATGACAATCAATCCACTAAATTACTCAAGCCCCGATTCCTCGGATGACAAGAGCCTAAATCCACTAAAAGACCCTAATTCCTTAGGTGGCCTAGATTAGTGAATTCGCATTAAGATTAGGGATTATGTGATTACTAGTAAACCAAACTCCATTCTTAGAAGCAAGGGTTACTAGGTGATTGATCTCAGTCCCGGTTCTAATACGAATTTTCCAATTGCATATCAAAACACTAATCGAGTCATGGGGGTGCTAGCCACAACAAGCATTAAGCATAGATAATCAATCACTCATAAAGAAATAAAAACAGTATTACAATCAAATCATATACATGGAGAATTCGGAAAAAGCTACACCTAACCCCAACAATGGGGGTTTAGCTACTCATAATCATAGCCAAAACCAAAGAAATATAGAAGAAAAGGAAGAGGAACTCCATGGAATCCTTGTGCAGCTGCCCTTGGTTCAAAGAGAGAGTTTAGGGTTTCCAAAGACTATTTTTCTTCTGTTCTGCTCGTGCTCCTTTATCGATCAGGATTCACGACACGGCCGTGATGGCCATCACGGCCTAGTCGTGACGCTTTCTGCCTTGGTGCACTTTCAAATATTGGAGCATCACGGTCGTGATTCTCATCACGGGCAGGCCGTGATAGCTTCTGCCTTCACCAAATGATCTGTCACGGCCGTGATGGCCGTCACGGCTTGCCCGTGACAGATTCTGCCAAGAGGGGGTCTGGATCCATTAACATGTCACGGCCGTGATGGATATCACGACTAGGCCATGATAGCTTCTGACTTTTGCCTTCTTTTCTCTCAATTATTGCTCGATCACGGCCGTGAGGGTCGTCACGACTAGGCCGTGATTGGCTCTGCCTGGGTCATTTTCTTCACTTTTTAAGCTGTCTTCATCCAAGCTCCATCATGGCTAATCTTGAGCATTTTTCCTTGAATTCATGCAAAACAACACCAGGAAACCGCCTCACCTGTTCCAAGGGAAAAACTAACTAAAATCAAATAAAGAATGCCTAATCTATATGAAAAATGCATGCAAAAGTGTACAGGAAACATGATGTAAAATCACACTGTCAAATCACCCCAAGCTTATTCAATTTCTTGTGCTCAAGCAATCACTAAGGCTAGAAGATCAAGATAATCAAAGCATGGATAGTGAACCAAGAACCTGAGTACATAATCCAAGTAACAGGCATCTCAAATAATCCAGCAAGAGACAATCAGTTCAAGTCCAATTAGAGGCTTAGGTTTCTTAGACTCATATTCTCACCGATTAGGACACTCTTTCTCACCTGAAGATTACCCCAAGCTTGTTCATTTACTTGGCTCTCTTTCTCACCTCACTCAAGTGTTAGGGATATAAGACAATTCGCTCCATTTTCCTCAAGGAATGGATTCTACCATAAGCTTGACTATCAACCAAATCTCTACTTTATTAATGAAACAATTAAGAATCAATAGGTCTTTGGCTTTGGTTGTAATGGGGCCATGGGATTTATCGTTAGGTGGGGAAGTCAAGAAAAGGAAATTTCAAAAGGGCTAAACACAATCAAGCATTGCAAAGCATGACCTTCTAAAATACCTTTTTGGGTTTTGATTCCTTTTTCCACCTTTCTTTCTTTCTTTTTATTTCATTTCTCACTTTCCTTTTGTCATCCCCTTCTCCATAGATTTTTCTTTTTCTTTTATTTGGAGAAGGGGAGATTTTCATCTCAAGAGAAATATTTTTCTGATTTTCTCATCCCAAACTTTTTCAACTACCTTTTTACCCTTTTGTAATACTTTAGAAGGTCCTATCAAGCATCATTCAACAAAGTAATTTAAGGTACCAAGAAAAGTATTTTTATTCTTTCAGGCTCAAAATTGGGCAACTAAGGGGTAACATTTCATCAATCAAAGCTCAGAAGGCCGGAAAAATACCTAGTGCCTCAATCATTTTCAAAAATTTTTTCAAAAATTTTTAAGCTTCAAAACAGTTTCAAGTCAAGTTCTAGAGAAATACAATCCAAGAGGAATAACACTCTATCACAAGGAATGGGGTAGATTTAGTGAGTACCCCTTTTGGCTCAAAATCTCACATTTTGTAGTTCAAAATTTAGTGAGAAACACAAATCTACGGCACCACATGCTAATTATCAACTATCACAGATCATCTCAAGCATTTTCATTTGCAGCCTTATCACAAGAAAAAAAAATTAGGTTCAAAAATTCACTATCTCAATTTATTTGGCACTTAGTTCTCACAATTGGATGCAAAATTTAGGCAAGGGGCAATCTAATCATGTGAACATGCAAAGCTATAATGCAAAACTATATGAATGCAACATGAACAATGCAAAAATACCCCTACCCCAAGCTTAAGAACTTAGATTGTCCCAAATGTAAATAATCAAGTTGGAGAGAGGAAAGAAAAATTGGAACGACTTACCGAGGTGGTAGCGGGTGCTGGTTCACATGCCTAGTCAGAAGGAATTGCATGAAAATTGGGTCACGGTTGTGATGTTTATCACGGGCAGGCCGTGATGCTCTCTGATCTTCAGGGTTCTTCCATCACGCCCGTGATGGGGATCACGGCTGGGCCGTGATCGCTTTATGATATTCAATTCTGGCTCATCACGATCGTGACCAGTGTCACGGCTGGGCGTGATGGTTGCTGACTTTGGTGTTTCTGCCCTTTTTGCTTCTCCTTCCTCCTTTCCCTGAAAACACTTAACAAACCTATTAATCTATGATATTTTCCTCTTGATCTTCTCAAATTATTCAAGAGGGCAAGTTCAAAAACAAAATGAAAATGAAAAGAAAACTTGGGTTGCCACCCAATAAGCGCTTCTTTAACGTCACTAGCTTGACGTGCGTCTTTCAATTAACCGGGGTCGGCTTACCGTAGAAGTACCAGAACACTTCTCTTCAATGGAACTCCTTCAAAGAGCTGGTTTTGCTTATAACGCCAACAATTGCGCTTCCACCTTGGCCTTTTCACTCTGAGCCTCGTGGCCTTTTTCTTACTCCCTCCCGGCGGAAGTTCTGTTTTCACATGATGAGCAGATCCAACTTCATCACCAATTGATGCATCATTTGTCTTGCAGAGCTTCAGAGTTGCTTTCATGTTGAGCTTTTCCTTCTTCTCAGAAGTAGAGGAATGGTGCTGATGTGCAACGACTTCTTTAGCCACTATATCCACAATGTCCATGCGGAAACAATCCTCTTCATCACTCAGGTGATGCATATCTTCAAATACATTGAAAGTGACGTCTTCATCTTGCACTCTGAATCGCAGTTGACCTTTTTGTACATCTATCAAAGCGCGACCAGTCGCTAGAAAAGGTCTCCCCAATATAAGTGGAACTTCTGCATCCTCCTCCATGTCTAATATCACAAAATCCGCTGGGAAGATAAACTTGTCCACTTTAACCAAGACGTCTTACAGAATACCATAAGGACACTTGATTGATCTATCAGCTAGTTGCAATGCCATCCTTGTCGGTTTCACCTCACCACCTCCAAGCTTGTTCAAAATTGAAAGCGGCATCAAGTTGATACTCGCTCCCAAGTCGTATAAGGCCTTCCCAATAGCAACACTCCCAATAGTGCAAGGGATTGTAAAACTACCAGTATCTTTAAGCTTTGGAGGTAGCTTCCTCTGAAGTATCGCACTACACTCCTCTGTCAAGGCAACAGTCTCACCTTCTTTGAATTTTCTTTTCTTTGTGAGCAACTCCTTCATGAACTTTGCATAGGTTGGCATCTGCTCTAGTGCTTCAGCAAAGGGTATGTTGATCTGTAACCGCTTGAAGATATCAAGGAACTTGGCAAACTGTTCTTCCTTCTCTTTTTTCTTGCTCAAATGAGGATAGGGCAACTTCACATAAGAGGGGATCACTTGAGGCTTGTCTCCATCTTTCAAAATCTGACTTTTAGTTCTCCTCAAAATCGAATTTTCATCTACTAATTTTTCCCTCTTGTCTTTTTCATTGTCCTTTTCTTCGTCCTCTACTACAACCTCTTTGCCTTTTTCCTTATTCAAATCAGTTTTTTCAGCGTCCACCTCTGTTTTTTCATCAACTCCCTGATTTTTCACCAACGTCTCACCGTTCACATTCTCGAAACTTTTCTCACTCCTCAAAACAAAAACATTGCAATGCTCTTTAGGATTGGTTTGAGTATTACCTGAAAAACTGCCGCTAGATTGCTCCGCTAGGTGCTTTGCAATTTGTCCAACTTGAACCTCCAAGTTTTTTATAGAAGCATCTGTGTTTTTCTGGTTTGTCATGGACACTTGCATGAACTGATTGAGGGTGTTCTCCAAGATAGAAATCCGGTGTTGAGGCGGTTGTGTAGGAAGAGGCTGTTGTGTGGGATGAGGTTTGATTGCTTGTCCGGCATCTTGTTTCCAACCAAAACTCGGTTGATTCCTCCATCCTTGGTTGTAGTTGTTGGAGTATTGGTTGTTACCTGGCCGCCCATAGTTCCCCATATAATTAGATTCCTCATGGGAACTAGGCGGTGCCTCACATCTTCCATTATCATGATCTCCGCCACAAAAATCACACCGCATTACCTGTTGAGGTGGCATGGTTGTCCTTTGAACAGTTTGGAGTTGTTGTGGGAGTTGAGCGAGTTGCTTGGTAATGGACTCCAGTTGTTGTGTCATGAGTTTATTCTGAGCCAAAAGTGCAAATTGTGAATCTAACTCCAACACTCCCCTTCTTGATGTGGGACCCCGATCATGATGCATCAAATAGTCATTTGATGCCATAGCCTCTATCAAAATCAGTGCTTCCTCTGCTGTCTTTGTATTCATGGAACCTCCAGCTGAGGCATCCAACATATACCTGGTTGACGGCCTCAGTCCATTGCAGAATGTTTGCATCTGAGTAAGATCATCAAACCCATGATTTGGACATCTTTGGAGTAAGCCTTTGAACCTGTCCCATGTGTCATGAAGAGTCTCACCTTCTTGTTGGGAAAAGCTTATAATATCACCCTTTGTCTTCACAAATCTTGAGGTGGGGAAGAATCTTGCCAGAAATTTTGCCTCTAAGTCATCCCATGTAGTGAAGCTCCCCCTTGGGTGAGATTGGAGCCAAGACCTGGCTCTATCTCTCAGAGAGAAAGGGAACAACCTTTGGTGAATTGCATCATCGGAGGCACCATTTATCTTCACCGTATCACACAACTCCAGGAAGTTGGACACATGACTGTTAGGATCTTCTTTCTCCAACCCAGCAAATTGATTCTGTGAAACCATATTGATGAGAGATGGCTTGATTTCAAAATTGTTGCAGTTCACTGGAGGCCTCACTATGCTAGTGACATATTGATTGACATTTGTATTGGCATAGTCATCAAGTGTCCTCCGTGGTGGAGCACCTTCACCATTGCCTCCCATTCTGAGTTTTTCTTCATGAACTTGAGAGGTGGAAATTTCTTGTTCTTCTTTTTGCTGTTCTAACAGTTTCTGCTCTCTTGCTTGCCTTCGATTCTTCCTAGTTGTACTTTCAATCTCAGGATCGTGGAGGAGTTGGTCAGCTGGGATAGTACCTTGCATACACAAACAGTCTAGCAAACAAGAGTGTTAGCAGTAAAAGTCAGCACACAAACAGCAAATACACCAGAAAAATATGACAGCAACAACTTATAATAATTTTTTTTTTTGCTTAAATTAGTAACCGAAATGGGTATGCTAATATTGAAACACAATCCCCTGCAACGGCGCCAAAAACGTGTTGACGGCTCTAGGCAAGTATACCTAGTCGTGCAAGTAATATGGGGGTGAGACCGATATCGTTCCCACGAGGATTGTGACAAGTACTAGCACGTACCGAATCAATTACTATCTAAGTGGATATTTGGATTGAAGGGAGCTCGATAGTAAATACCAAGCCCAAATAAGATTTAAACCTAAAACAAACAAAATGAAGAGAAGAGTTCTTTGTGGGATTTTGTCGAACACTTGGGAGGCAGTTAAAGGGATTCTTCAAATATATGAACGATGTTGGGATTAGGTTCACTAAACTCCATCCCCATGCAATGACATGACTAATAAACAGTTTCTACTCATATATGACAATCAATCCACTAAATTACTCAAGCCCCGATTCCTCGGATGACAAGAGCCTAAATCCACTAATAGACCCTAATTCCTTAGGTGGCCTAGATTAGTGAATTCACATTAAGATTAGGGATTATGTGATTACTAGTAAACCAAACTCCATTCCTAGACGCAAGGGTTACAAGGTGATTGATCTCAGTCCCGGTTCTAAAATGAATTTTCCAATTGCATATCAAAACACTAATCGAGTCATGGGGGTGCTAGCCACAACAAGCATTAAGCATAGACAATCAATCACTCATAAAGAAATAAAAACTGTATTACAATCAAATCATATACATGGAGAATTCGGAAAAAGCTACACCTAACCCCAACAATGGGGGTTTAGCTACTCATAATCATATCCAAAACCTAAGAAATATAGAAGAAAAGGAAGAGGAACTCCATGGAATCCTTATGCAGCTGCCCCTGGTTCAGAGAGAGTTTAGGGTTTCCAAAAATTATTTTTCTTCTGTTCTGCTCGTGCTCCTTTATCGATCAGGATTCGCGTCTCGGCCGTGATGGCCATCACGGCCTAGCCGTGACGCTTTCTGCCTTGACGCGCTTTCAAATATTGGAGCATCACGGCCGTGATTCTCATCACGGGCAGGCCGTGATAGCTTCTGCCTTCACCAAATGATCTGTCACGGCCGTGATGGCCGTCACGGCTTGCCCGTGACAGATTCTGCCAAGAGGGGATCTGGCTCCATTAACATGTCACGGCCGTGATGGGTATCATGGCTAGGCCGTGACAGCTTCTGACTTTTGCCTTCTTTTCTCTCAATTATTGCTCGATCACGGTCGTGAGGGTCGTCACGGCTAGGCCGTGATGGGCTCTGCCTGGGTCATTTTCTTCACTTTTTAAGCTCTGTCTTCATCCAAGCTCCATCATGGCTAATCTTGAGCATTTTTCCTTGAATTCATGCAAAACAACACCAAGAAACCGCCTCACCTGTTCCAAGGGAAAAACTAACTAAAATCAAATAAAGAATTCCTAATCTATATGAAAAATGCATGCAAAAGTGTACAGGAAACATGATGTAAAATCACACTATCAACTTCCTAAGTAGCTCGAAGACTTAGTTTTAAATGACTGAATGAGTATTCTGATTGGGGGATGGCCACGCGGGTCTCTCCAATGAATATTTGATAGTGTGACCAGCTTAGGAGTCTGGGTTGGGTCGTATATCTGAAGAGGTTGGTAAATGTAGTGTTATATGTATCAATCTGTAGTTTACACTTTTCCCTTCGAATTTTGAAACTTTTGAGAGATGTTGTACGTTGTGGCGACTTTGTTCCAAAATGCGACTTTACTGTTTAAATGTATGTATTTTGGTTTTGAGGTATCCATAGAAGAAAATTTTTTATACCCCAATTTTATGACTTGAAAGAAAACAATTTCCCGAAAAACAACCAGCAAACTATCTTTTAATTTAATTCCTCATGTGTTACATAGTAATGCCTAGTGGGGGTGTTACAGTGATAATAACGTAAATTATTGTCTAGTAAGCGTGCATTCACTGAAATTAGTCAGTGCTAACACACCCAATAAAATAATTTGAAGAGAGAAATTTAATTACTCAAACTAAACCACATAACATAATAAACATAAACATCCAAATAAAATAATTAATCATATGTGTAAAAACTAGGGTGTTACACTTGCTCTTGAAGGAAAAATAAAATAAATGATAATGGCAAAAGTTTAGCTAGCAAGATTGTGCAAGCAAGAGTTCCATCTTCAGTATATGAGGTCATCAATTTATAGTGACCTTATTCTCTTGTAATTCTTCAACAGTTATTTGGAATTATCTCGTTTAGAGATAACATTAAATACATGATATCCGTTGAAACTGATAGCTTGATTTTGGCAATGTTGAAAAGTATCCCTGGTTATCAGAAAATCACAAAATGGAGGCTCACTGTTATGAGCAATTGTACCTTAAAAACTTTCTTTCCTCCTTTGTGTATAACCCAGCTTTTGTTCAGCAATAAATATGTCATCGTACAGATCGTTTTGCAATTCCAATTGTACTATTTACTTTTTGTATTTCCTTGATAGTACTATGAACTTTCTCAACAGAAACAAGACATTAATCGGATAAAAACAAATCGGAAGAACAAATATTCATTTGAAATAAATATCAACCATCTGAAATAAATATAAAAGATTCGGATTGCATTTAATTCATTCAAAGATGGAGTTCGTCTAAAAGGAAACTCCGTCTACCCATCCATATGAGAGTCCAAGTCTATTCGATAATTTTCTTAGCTCGTCTGATGACGTGCAAATCCTTTTATTTATCAAGTCTTCAGACTTGCTATTCCTTAATGAGTTATCAAGATCTCCGTCTAGTGATGTGGCATTTAGAGCTCGTCTACTAGATTACTTTGTATTTTAGTTCTTTTTCTTCATCTAATTACTTCTGACTGCTGACGTGGCAAGATAGACGCGCTTATTTTCAAGTCTTTGGACTCACTGTTCCTAACAAGTTATTTAGGTATTTATTTATAGCCTCGTCTACTAAAGAAAACCAGTCTACCTATTAACTAAAATATAAACAGTTTGAATAACCTTTGGACGGGTAATTCTTTGCACGAGTCCAAGCGTTGTATACCTTATATTATTTTGGATATTCCTGCATAAACTGAACTCACTTGTTAGATCTCAACTAACACTTTGCCAAGAAAATTTAATCCTTTTGTTAACATCAAAACCTAGAGATTATTAATTCCAAAACTACTTTGGTTCCAACAATCTCCCCCGTTTTGATGATGACAAAAACAGATTAAATTTAAATAGCAAAGTCTAAAAGGGCTTGCAAGGCTCCCCTAAGACAAAGCATTCAAATACTTAAACAGACTTACAAACTAACAGATAGGTACAAACACTTATCATTCTTAGAATCTATATAAACACAAGTATAGCAGAGTAATATATCAAGTAGAAAAGAATATACAAATTCAAACACATAAGAGCTTTTCAACAACTAACTTTATATATATATAATTCTTTTTCTTTTCCTTTCTCCCCCTTTTTGTCATCAGCCAAAAAGGTAAGAAAGAGAGGATCATCATTGTCAGTACAAAAGAAGGAAAAAAAAGTGAAGACTAAGCAGATGGTGGTGGTGGAAGAGGATTCTGAGTTTGACTCTTCTTGAAATCCATAAGAAATTCAAGCATTTTATTCACAACCTCTAAGGTTGGATCCATTGATGTTTGAACCTGCTGATGAACATCCTCCTTGATTTTCTCAGCTATCTTGTCAACATTTTCATCTACAAATTTGCTAACCCTTTCATCAACTAGCATTCCAAGAACTTCTTCAATTTTTGATGGCAGAGTATTTGAGCTTTTTGCAGATTCTAGAAGAGTGCTCAGAGTTCTTGACTGATCTTTAGGATGCATTACAACTATTGCCAGAGGTTGAGAAGATTGTTTTTCGGATGAGCTTTGTTAGTGATAGGATTCAGCAGTGTCTTCCAAATTATCAGCAATGACAATTTGTCCATTTACTTCAGCAACAAGGCCATCTAAGATAGGCTTTGGAGTAGGTTTGGATTTTACTATGATTTCTTTTGCCCATCTAATAGGGTAGACAAATTCCACATTTCCGCCGTTGATAGGAAGTCCTCAGAGGTCTTTATATATCATGTACCTAAAGTGTGAGAGTCCACACTTTCCTCTGACCTTGGGAATATCTTACTTTTCTTCATCAGACAATCCAGAGGAAGATGCCTCTCTTGTGCAGTGAATTAAGTGTGACTTCCAAAAATCAGCAGCTTTGTGCTCATCGATTAACTCAATGGATTCCTTATTTAGAAGGAAATCCATCATTGAGTAATCAAAAGTTTCTTGATCAAGGTCAAGCAATGCTGACTCAGCTTCAGGCATCACTCCCTTGAACCTTCTGTTCTTCAAGTCCTTGTCCTTGTTAAGATCCATCATTGGAAATCTCGGACAGATTCTATAAGGCTTGATTCCAATCCTGGTTGCTTCCTTATGCCTCGGCCAGGATGGAGGAGGAAAATTTGCAGCTCTATCCGCTCTAAGTTGGCTGAACTCCCATTTCAACATATCATAGTAGAGTTGATCCATGAACAAATCAGTAGCCCTCCCATATTCCAGGATGCTCAAAGGACATCTATTTTGTGTCCCTTGGCATGATCATGGGGACATGCTTAGATGATCTAGTTCTCTTCTCAGGAATAGTAGGAAGATTCTTCCTCTTGGGGCCAGTATCCCAGATGGGTATAATGTGTCTCTCATCTACATCAGTAATTGGCATGAATGGAGGAGTTTTGACAAGGTTTGGGTAAATTTTCTTTTGGGGGGGGGGTTTGGCTAAAGGTAGGTGGGTGACTAAAGGCCCTAAATTATTGTGCATTTGAGAAGGAACGGTTTTGATTAATTGACACTCTGGGTGAGGTAGGTAGAGGGGTTCAACAGATTGGCTAACTTCTTCCTCATATTCAGGTAGAGGATACCATCTATTTAGGATGAGTTCTGGTTTAGATTGGTGAGAGTGAAACAGAATTTTCCATTCTCTTTTTACTTTGGCCCAATCCTTAGATTTGTCATTGTAAAGTACAGAAGTTGGGATGAAGGGAGGAAATAGGGTTCTCAGAGGTTTGGGGAAAGGTGCACCAGGGGAAATGCCTTCATCTGGTTGATTTAACCAGGTATCATCGGCTTGTGAGGTGGTTGTTTGTATTGGATGAGGTGAGAGAGGTGTGGGAATATATACGTCATTTGAAGAGGGAATAGGTATATCATCTATCCTAGCTTCTAAACTAGATACAAGGTCATCTACTGCTAATTGAACAGGATCATTAGCAGAGATAGTTACCTTAGGAGTTTTAGTTAACCTAGCTTTTCTTGCTTGTTGTTTCCTTGGTTTTGTTGGTACAGTTGAAGGATCGAGCACAAAGGCCTCAGCAGCAACAGCAGAGGTCTTCTGCTTCTTTAGGATAAAGCTGATAGGAATGCTATCCTCATCAACTTCCCCATATGAGAGAGGATAATTTTTCTAGGCCTCTTTGCAGCAGGGGCATCAGAAGGCTCCCTGAAAGCAATCCCACTTGCTGGTTTTAGGGGTTAGGCTTTCTTGTAGCAGTTGTCTTTTGCCTGGTTACCCTTCTAACCCCTAGGACTTCAGCATTACTCTATTCAATCATCTATTCTTTAGCCACCATTAATTTCTCAGTTTTAGCCATTGCAGCAGTAACATACGTACTGAGGTTCATGTTGGCTATGTTCATCTTTCTAAAGTCTACAGTAGACATTGGTTTATTAGTCAGTAACCTTGCTTGCTCCTCAGGAGTCTTGGCAGCAAGAAACTCATATACTCCTTGAGCCTTGAAAATCTTCGAGAGAAGGTGGCAGAAAGGAAGTGTAGAGAGTCTTTTCTTGTTCATCATTGCATCTCTGAATCTTCCATAAAGGATTCTTGGAAGATTGATTCTTGTCTCTGAGAGAAGATGGCATAGACAGAACTTGTGAAGAGATGAAAGGTTGTCCTTTGATCCAACCTTGTGAAGCACCACTTTGTTGAGAAGCTGGTGAAACGGACGATATCCTTCATTTTAACAGCCTTCCACGAGTGAGTCCTGACCGTGTCCTCCTTCATGAGACAGACTTCTATAGTCTCAGAGCCACTCAAGTCTTCTTCCCAAGACTTAGTGAAAGCCTTCCTGAGCATAGAAGATTGCTTCAGCAATAATCTTTTCCGAGACTGTAATCTTCTTTCTTAATACTGTTGAGTAGAAGTCAGTTTCTGTCAGTTGGAAGTTTCGACAAAAATCCCTGACAAGATTTGGGAAAACAGAGACTTTCTCCGCGAAGAGTCCTTCCCAGCCAGCAGCATTGACATATTTGCTTATGTCAAGATTGTAATCTTTTAGCACATTAAGGTTGAAATGATGCTCTATAGCTAAGTTGAGTTTGTCCACATTGAAGGTTGAAGATGCCATTGTAGATGATCAACGACCTTAGGGTTTGGAGAGCAGAGAGAGGTAAAGAGAGATAGCTCGAGAGATTATGAAAGCGTAAAGTCTTTCTCAGAGGGAAAAGATTTCTTTTAAATGAATCTTGAATATCAAAAGGTTTAAAAAAAACTTTTTATATGACATGTCATAATGATAAAACGGCGTTGGTAACTTGGGACCATAAAAAGGTCTTGACGGGATTGATGAGAGTAGCTGACTCCGCAAGGAAAGAGAAGCGTTTTATATAAATGTGTTCAAGAACAAATTAATATAAGCAATAAGTGTGCATAGACGAGTCCACATAAGACTAAAAGTGGACGCGTAAAGACATAGGTAGTGGACGCGTAGATTTTACTTGCTCTGGACGTCATGACTAGTGGACGTGGAAGAAAACATGCAATGGACGACCAATTTAACAATAAATATACTAGCTCAATCGACATACAACATATTCAAATGCTTTCTTATAAAGATAAATCTATCCCCAGCAAGAGGTTTAGTGAATATATCTGCCCATTGGTGGTTAGTATCTACAAATTGACCATCAAACACACCTTTTTGCACATAATATCTAATAAAATAATGTTTAATCTCTATGTTCTTAGCTCTAGAATGCAATATTGGATTCCTAGATAAATTGATTGTAGCAGTACTATCACACATAAGTGGAATACTACTTACAAATACATTGTAGTCCTCAAATTGGTGTTTGATCCATAGAAGTTATGAGCAGCAGCTTGCAACTGATATGTATTCTGCTTCAGTAGTTGATAGAGCAATGGTACTTTGCCTTTTGCTTGACCATGATACTAGGTTAGTATCTCCAATGAAGTGACATCCTCCACTGGTGCTTTTTATTTCAATTCTATCTCCAACATAGTCAGCATCACAAAAACCAACTAATCTGTAATCATCATTTTTCTTAAAGCACACACCCAGATTAGTAGTACCTTTTAAATATATAAATATTCTTTTAACTACTGAGAGATGAGACTCTCTAGGATCAGATTGAAAACGAGCACATAAGAAAACATTGAACATTATATCAAGCCTAGATGTAGTCAGATAAAAAAGAGATCCTATCATACCTCTATATACCTTTTGGTCTACCTTTTTTTCTTTATCATCTTTCTTCAGTATTGAAGTGGGATGCATGGGGGTATTCATTGGTTTGCAATCATCCATCTTAAACCTCTTTAGAAGTTCCTTTGTATACTTAGTCTGATGGATGTACACCTCGTCCATAGACTGTTTAACTTGAAGTCCAAGGAAGAATTTGAGTTTTCCCATCATGCTCATTTCAAATTCTTTCTGCATTAACTTAGAGAATTCGTTGCATAGAGATTCATTAGTAGCACCGAAAATGATATCATCAACATAAATCTGTACTATAATGAAATCTGACTTGATAAACCTTCTAAATAGAGTTGTGTCTACTTTTCCTTTGTTAAAACCATTTTCCATTAGAAATGAACTTAATCTATCGTACCATGCTCTAGGAGCTTGCTTAAGTCCATACAATGCTTTCTTAAGCTTATAAACATGTTCGGGGTGATTTGTATTTTCAAAGCCAGGAAGTTGCATGACATATACTTCTTCATTAATAAAGCCATTTAAAAAGGCACTTTTAACATCCATTTGAAAAAGCATAAAGCTATGATGTGCAGCAAACGATATTAAAATTCTTATAGCTTCTAGTCTAGCAACTGGTGCAAAAGTTTCAGTGTAGTCTATACCTTCTTCTTGAGAGTAGCCTTGAGCAACAAGTCTTGCCTTGTTTCTCACAACCTTACCATCTTCATCAAGCTTGTTTCTGTAGACCTACTTTGTTCCAATGACTGACTTGTCTCCAGGAAGGGGTACAAGCGTCTAGACTTCACTTCTCTAAAACTGATTTAGCTCTTCTTGCATAGCAAGAATCCATCCTTCATCTAGTAGAGCTTCATACACTGTCTTCGGTTCACATTCAGAGATAAGAGCAGAATCACTTTGTTCTCTGAAGGTTGACCTAGTTCTTAGCTTGTCATTGGGGTCACCAATGATTTGATCTTGAGGATGGTAGTTTCTGAAATACCAAGATTTCTGAGCATTTTCCTATTGAGAGATAGACGTTTCTGGTTGTTGTTGAGAAGTGTCGTCTACTTGGATATCAGACTTGATTTCTGGTTTTTCTCCTGAGATATTTAGATCAAGATCTGCAAAACCTTCATCTAGTTCTGATAGTCTCTTATCAGGCTGTTTGTCATCAAATTTTACATGAATACATTCTTCTACAACTAAAGTTCTAGAATTATAAACTCTAAAGCCTTTTGAAGTTTAAAAAAAGCCTAGAAGGATTCCATTATCTACTTTAGCATCAAATTTACTAAGTTGATCTTTTGTATTAAAAATATAACATTTACATCCGAAAGGGTGGAAGTATAAAATGTTGGGTTTTCTACCTTTCCACAATTCATAAGGAGTCATTTCAGAATAGGTCTAATGTATATTCTGTTCTGAATGTAGTAGGCAGTGTTCACAGCTTCGGCCCAGAAGTTCTTAGGGACAGAATTGTCATTGAGCATAGTCCTAGCCATTTCTTGAAGAGATTTGTTCTTTCTCTCTACCACACCATTTTGTTGTGGTGTTCTTGGTATTGAGAAGTTGTGTTGAATACCACCTTCTTCACAAAACTCATGGAATTTCTCATTGACAAATTCTCCCCCATGGTCACTTCTAATTGAAGTTATACACATGCCTTTTTCATTCGGTACACGTTTGCAGAATACAGAAAAGACCTTGAATGACTCATCCTTGTGAGCAAGAAAGATAACCCATGTCCATCTAGTGTAGTGGTCTACTATGATAAGACCATATTTCTTACCACTGACAAAGGTAGTCCTTGTTGGACCAAAGAGATCAAGGTGTAGCAATTCTAGTGGTCTGTTCGTAGTAACAACATTCTTAGATTCAAAGGAACCTTTGACTTGTTTTCCCTTCTGACATGCATCACAGAAAGCATCGGATTTGAAACTAAGGTTTGGTAGACCTCTTACAAGGTTATGCTTTTTCAGTTTTGAGATTAATCTCAAACTTGCATGACCCAACCTTTTGTGCCAAATCCATCGTTCATCCTCAATGGACACTAGACATGACACACTTTGATTTGAGAGGTCCTCTAAGTCAATCTTATACAAATTGTTTTGCCTCTGGGCAATGAATAAGAGTGATCCATCAGCTTTCTTGACAAAACACATATTCTTATTAAATGAAACAGCAAACTCACTATCACATAATTGACTAATGCTAAGCAGGTTGTGTTTAAGACCATTTACTAACAGAACATTATCAATGGAGGGAAAATGATGTTTACCAATTTTACCTATACCAATGATCTTTCCTTTTTGGTTTCCTCCAAAAGTCACCCAGCCACCATCTTTGGGTCTAAGGTCTTGGAACATATACCTTTCTCATGTCATGTGTCGTGAGCACCCACTGTCCAAGTACCAAGACTTCTGTTTCTTTCCTGTTGTTAAGCAGATCTACAACAGGGATTATCTTATCTTTAGGTACCCAAATTGACTAGGGTCCTTTCTTGTTAGTGATCATAAGTCGTGAATGCTTTGCATGCTTGTTGTGTATGCATTTAGATGGCACATGCCCACTTTTTCCACATACTTTGCAGTAATTATTGGAAGGGCTTGGTTTTGACTTAGTGTACTGTGGATGGACTTTAAAGGCCTTATATTGTCTATGCACTTTTGGTTTATTCAGAGATGCATCTTGCTTCTCTTTATCACAACCAATGCCAGATTTGTCATGTGGTGATCTAGAATATCTTAATATATGATTTAATTTATCTGAGCTACCAACCAGTTTTGACAGGGAGTCTGTCAAGTATGTCACATCTTGTTTCAGTTGTTCAACTTCACAAGAGCTATTAGACTTACACTTAGTCTTGTCAGCCAGACTAACATTGTTTGATTTTAATGTTTCATTCTCAACCCTAAGGTTTTGATTTACTGTGCAGACCTTATCATAGTCTCTAGAAAGTTTAATAAACTTCTTTTTAAGACTCTTATACTCTTTAGACAGTATGCATGATTCATGCAGTAATTCATCAAAAACAGTTTGAAGAGTAGATGGATCAGATTCTATTACCTTAGTATCAGTGAATTCACTTTCTGATGCAGTGTCAGCCTTGAAGCAAATGTTTGCTTCTTCTCCTGCTTCATCTTCTTCATCTGAAGAAGACAGGTCAAGATCCTCCCAAGTGGCCATCAAGCCTTTCTTCTTTTTAAAGAATTTATTTTTCTCCTTCAGCTCTGGGCAGTTAGCTTTGAAATGTCCCGGTTTCTTACATTCAAAGCACAGGGGTGGACCTTTCTCCTTGGAATCTGATTTCTCCTTGGAGAATTTTTTGTTGAACTGCTTCCTTCTGAATCCACCTTCCTTTCTCCACATGTGTTGGATTTTTCTGGAGATGAAAGATAGTTCATCCTCATCTGAGTCATCTTCATTATTTGATGAATCAGCTTCATCTGAGGACTCAGCAGCTTTAAACGCCTTTGAGGAACCAGCTTTCTTGGCCTTTAACGCAATGGACTTTCCTTTTCTGAAGTTTTCCACTTCATTAAGTTCAAGTTCATGAACTTTTAATGACCCTAGAAGCTCTTCCAGAGAAAGAGTATTCAGATTCTTTGCTTCCTGGATAGCAGTTACCTTAGGTCTCCACTGCTTTGAGAGACTTCTCAAAATTTTTCTCACATGATCTCTGTTCTCATAGACCTTTCTAAGAGACCTGAGACTGTTGGTGATTGTTTGGAATCTTTGAAACATATGGTCTATAGTTTCATGATCGGATCTTGAATAGCTCATACTGGTGAACCAGCATGCTTATCTTAGATTCCTTCACTTGTGAGGAACCTTCATGAGCTAGTGCAAGAGTATCCTAGATTTTTGTAGCTATGTTGCAACTATGAACCTTGTCAAGCTCATATTTGGTGATATCACACATGAGATAATGTTTAGCTTTCAAGTTTAGTTGATGTTGGTTTTTCTGCTCTTGAGTCCATTCAGCTCTAGGCACTACAGGTCCAGCTTCACTCCTTGGCTCAGTGTAGCCATTTTTTATCAGTTCCCGGATGTCAGCATTCTGTGCATCCAAGAATGCCATCATCCTCTTTTGCCAATAATCATGATCAATTCCATCAAAGAGAGGAGGTCTGTTGATATCTTGTCCTTCTTCATCCGTGATTGTAGGATCGTACTACCTAAGCACTTGTTAGATGCTCAACCCTGTCAAAGCTGAGCTCTGATACCAACTGAAGTTGGCACAGACAAACACAAGAAAGGGGGGTTGAATTGTATTTGTTAATTATTTTCGCAAAAAAAAACCTTTTGAACAACTTTTTCACAAGAAGAAGAAAAAAGATTAAGCACACAAGAAATCCTTTTTAAAAGATCAACAAAAGCAATATCAAAACCTCAAAGTTAGTATAAGCAAATAAAACTGAAGAGTTTAGGAATAGAAAATTCACGCAAGAGATTTTATCCTGGTTCACTCTCTTCCAACCAAGAGCTACGTCCAGTCCCTTCAACTTGAAGGATTTTTCCACTATTTCTCCAAATAGGTTACAAACAAATATTCAACACCTCTTCAGGCTACTAGTATTCCTTTCTTACGAAGCCTCTTCAGGATCTAACTCTATCACAGAGACTTAAAAGTCGATCTTCTTAACTCACTAAGTGTGAGAATATGACAGTTTAAGATCAGTTGAATATTACAACAATATTCAAACTAATGAATACAGACTCTTGCTCTTGAAGGAATAATAGAATAAATGATAATGGCAAAAGTTCAGCTAGCAAGATTGTGCAGGCAAGAGTTCTATCTTCAGTATCTGAGGTCTTCAATTTATAGTGACCTTCTTCTTCTCTTGTAATTCTTCAACGATTATTTTGAATAATCCCGTTTAGAGATAACATTAAATACATGATATCCGTTGAGACAGATAGCTTGATTTTGGCCATGTTGAAAAGTATCCTTGGTTATCAGAAAAACACAAAATGGAGGCTCACTGTTTTGAGAAATTGCACCTTAAAAACTTTCTTTCCTCCTTTGTGTATGACCCAGTTTGTGTTCAGCAATAAAGATCTCATCATACAGATCTTTTTGCAATTCCAATTGTACTATTTGCTTTTTGTATTTCCTTGATAGTACTATGAACTTTCTCAAAGGAAATAAGACATTAATAGGATAAAAACAAATGGGAAGGACAAATATTCATTAGAAATAAATATCAATCATTTGATATAAATATAAGAGATTTGGATTGCATTTAATTTATTCAAAGATGGAGTTCATCTAAAAGGAAACTCCGTCTACTAATTCATATGAGAGTCCAAGTCTATTCGATAATTTTCTTAGCTCGTCTAATGACGTGACAAATCCTTTTATCTATCAAGTCTTCAGACTTGCTATTCCTTAATGAGTTATCAAGATCTCCATCTAGTGACGTGGCATTTAGAGCTCGTCTACTAGATTACTTTGTGTTTTAGTTCTTTTTCTACATATAATTACTTCCGACTGCTGACGTGGCAAGATAGACGCGCTTATTTTCAAGTCTTTGGAGTTGCTGTTCCGAAAAAGTTATTTAGGTATTCATTTATAGACTCGTCTACTAAATAAAACCATACTACCTATTGATTAAAATATAAACAGTTTGAATAACCTTTGGACGGGTAATTCTTTGCACGAGTCCAAGCATTGTATACCTTATATTATTTTGGATATTCCTGCATAAACTGAACTCACTTGTTAGATCTCAACTAACACTTTGCCAAGCAAATTTAATCCTTTTGTTAACATTAAAACCTAGAGATTATTAAATCCAAAACTACTTTGGTTCCAACACCATCCGCATTCCAGCCGTGAAGGTCAGACGTGCGACCAGCTTGCTCGTTCAGTCACCGTGAACTCCCTCCACGCGCACCTTCGATCGATCGAACCACCTTGCGTCGTCCGGATTTGATTTTCCGGATGGATTCCAGATTCGAATTTTCGGATGATTTCCGGATTCTTTGTTATCCGGGTTCATTCTCACCTTAGGTCGTCCAGATTTGATTTTCCGGATGGATTTCAGATGATTTCCAGATTTGATTTTCTGGTTTCTTTCTCACCTTGCGTCATATGGATTTGATTTTCCGAATGGATTCCGGATTCTTCGATGGAGAACGTAGAATAAGAGTGGGGGAGGGGGAGGTGATGATGGAGAACGCAGAAGAATAGTAGGGAAGGGGGAGGTGATGATGGGGTAACGCTGCGTGAAAGCACAAATAGGGAAGGGGGAGGTGAAAGCACGATGATGGCAAGAGAAAGAGCGAGGGAGGGAGGAAGAAAGCACAATCCTGAAAGTGTTTTCTAGAAAAAGAGCGAAGGAGGAAGAAGAGGGAGGAAGAAGTGTTTAAGGGTAGTTTTGGAAAAACAAAACTTAAAATCAAGCTGCAAGGTGCATTTAGTAAAATGCACGGTGCAACTAGCAAGCCCCGATTATTTTTGCAATAACCTTGTAATGTGTATTGATGATAACCTACTTAAGGAAATTGCTTTTTACACCTATGTTTTTACTTGCCACACCCTTAATTTTTTTAAATTTTTTCCCCATAAATATCCTTCACTCTCATTTTACACCCCACCACCATCACCATTTTTCACTCCTCCCTCACCATTTCTCACACCACCCTCTCCATTGGCATCTTCACTCCACCCGTTCTGAAACTCCACACTTTCGTTATTGATGCCATTGTTGGAACATAGTACTCCTCGCTAATCAGCTTCGTTCGTTATTGATATGTTTAGGTTTATTACTTTTCAAAAACTAATTTCCAGAACTAAGATTTCTATGATCCAAAAATCCGGAATTCATTATTTTTGTACCATATACTAATTTTCGGAATATGTAATAAAAAACTTGATGTGTACTGAAATTTAATTTTAGGAACTTAGAAATTGGAATTCCGGAAATTACCTTCCAGAATATACATGAAATATTTTTTTTGTGATTCCGGTAATTAAAATCCAGAACTTATTACGGAAACTTTTGTACGTTCCGGAAACTAAATTCAGGAAAGTATAAAATGACTTCTGAATTCTAATTTACGGAATGCTAATTTTATTTTCCGGATTTTAGTTTATGTAACATACACAAGTTTTAATAGTTCCAAAATTAATGTTGTCTTATGTTGTGATAATGCATTTTGTTTAAAGGTTGTGTTTTCTGAATATGGAAGACTATTTGGACAAGCTGTAAGAGGAAGTTGACATGCCAAGTAATATGGGAAGAGATGGAGAAGTAAGAATAATTTCCCAAGCACTTAATTGTACTAATCTTGATAAAAACTAATGTATTGTTATGTTTTGGTTTTTTTTTTCTTTTCAGAATCTTGTGAGCATAGAGGCTGGATGTTCTACCTCTAAATGAGATTGTCGATTATAGTGATGCATTTACCACTACAGAGGTAGTTGAACAGTTAAATATTATTCTTAAGTTATGACGATGTGACCTGTAACACCCTTCTCAAGCACTTCATTATCTTTGACACTTTATAAGATCGAGTAAAGCGGAAAATAAAGGTTCATTTTTTTCTTTTTCATTCTTGCAAATATAAAGATAGACAGTAAATTAAATAATACACTATTAATATCAAGATAACATCTTCATGTATCATTCAATATGTAGAAAATCATAACCAAAGACATAAACAAAAAATGGAAGAAATACAATCGCCAATAAAATACAACACAACTGAAATACATATAAAAATATTGGAGACACAGCTCCACCAAAACTCTAGCCATAGACTTAAGGACTCCTCATGCTAGCCTACACAAAACTATGACATTGCATCATCCTCGTTCTTCGAGGTGAATCTCTCGAAGGGACTACAAAAGGCATTACTGATGCAACTATCAAGGATGATACGTCATCATGTTGTGGGTGTACTTCTCACGTCTTCTTTATACCGGCCATTGGGGGATTTCTCCATGAATCCGGACTGTCTAACAATCAAGCCGAATGCGATGGTAGGATAGTGCTACCATCGTCTTCGCAGAACATAATTTAAAGTAGACAGCCAGACACCATAAAAAATGAGGTGATATCTCCATTATCATACAACGACAAACATGAAGAGGTACGACACACATACACACACACATATATATATATATATATATATATATATATATATATATATATATATATATATATATATATATATATATATATATATATATATATATATATATATAGGGGACATATCAAGTGAGAGGGCTCTTCTTATATGAGAGTGAGAGGGGTGAATCATAGCCATTAGATCAAACCTTGAATGGTCAAGATTAAAACATAAAGTCATGTGACTTTTGTAAGTGGTCATGTGACCATTAAATAACTTTCAATCTTGACCACCCGTGTATGGTTGTGTGACCAAGGGTCACCCCTCTCACTCTCATATAAGAAGAGTTCTCTCACTAGATATGGCATGTCAGAACATTCCTAAATTTCAAACAAACAATCATAGAACAAGGTCAACCTAGACATGAGACATCTAGTACTCGAGGAAGACTAAGACCCCTACACCTTGGTGCTTAATAATGGTCGAAGATAGTGGTTCGGAGGGTTGTTGCAGATTGTACTAGCCTTGGGTAAATAATGCTACAATATTCTTAACATGCACACTAGGAGTTTTCGGGAACACCCTACACTGACCAGAATGTAATAGCCTCTAGTTGAGATTTGTAACGTTATAGGATATTATATGGAAACAGATAATTAAATAAAATAATTATCCATTCATATCACTCAAGTCGGACGCGATGGTAGGATAGTGCTGCCATTGTCTTCGCGAAATATAATTTAAAGCAGACAGCCAGAACAAGGTAAACCTAGACATGAGACATCTAGTACTCGAGAAAGACTAAGAACCCTACACCTTGGTGCTTAAGAATGGTCGGAGATAGTGGTTCGGAGGATTGTTCCAGATTATACCAGCCTTGGGTAAATAATGCACAACATTATTAACATACACACTAGGCTTTTTCAGGAACACCCTACACTGACCATAATGTAATAGCGTCTAGTTGAGATTGGTAACGTCACGTGATATTATATGGAGATAGATAATTAAATAAATATTTATCCATTCATATCATCATAAACTAAGATAAATTAAAACTGCCACTTTATTAAATAAAAACTCTTGCAGTTAATTGATAAAAAAATACAATTCTCTAATAAAAATGTTAGCTTCAAAACATAGGCAATAAAGACACCAAAAAAAAACTAATACTACAAGCATTAAAATCCGATCTTTGACCAAATGATCAAAGACTTGGTTTTTCTTAAAACCAAAATATTTTTCAAGCACGTACATACATCATCAAATCACAAACAAGAACCAAAAAAAATATTACAAACATGTTCTCCATGAGAACCAAATGATTATAAATCAAAAACGTTTAAACTTAGGGCTTTCAAGTAAGTATGAAAATAAAGAAACCATCCACACATCCAACTATATGGTATGATTTGGTTATTTTCCCCCATTACCTCTTGTAGACACTAGAAGATGATAGTGATGAAGATGGTGTGGTGAAAAAGATGATGACTTTGAACAACTTGGAAGAAAATCTAAGATGAACATAAAGGTTCAAACTTTATATTTTGAAAAATCATGAACTAAAAGTGTTGTGTTCATGATTCTAAAAATTAAAATGGAAGATAGAAGAGTGTACAAGACTACTATCAAGTTAGAAAGTGAGGAACTTGATGAGTGTTCTTGAGTGTTCTTGAAGACGGTGAACAAAAGTGCTCCAAATGGAAAAGTGTGTGAAAGGAGTGGAAAGTATAGACCATATAAGGGCCAAAACGAGCTCAGGACGCACCATGCTTGAGTGTGGAGAGGCCAAACGTTTAAGCAAGGGTTGTTGGACGTCAAAGCGTGGAGTAGCCTTGGACACGTGGCATCGCGAAGATTACATGTGGTAGAGACGTGGCAGCAAAGAGGTCACGCTCTATATGTGACATCCAGTGTTGACGAGGGCGGGGAGTGGTCACCGGTGCGAGAAGGCACAAACAAGGAGAGGCTCCTGGCAGGCTTATAGGTAGAGGGACACATGAATGAACCGATTACACACCGAAATGAGAGGGATCCTGAGACTGTGTAAGTATGAGACTATACAGTTGAGGATGGCTTATATGAATTGATTGGTACTACCTATACTAACACGATGCATCTTATTTTTGGGAGCCCATCACTTAAGAACTCCACAGATAAGCGTGCTTGACTTGGAGTAATTCTGGATGGGTGACCTCCTAGGAATTTTTCCTAGGAAGCGTGCAGTGAGGACAAAGCACGCTTAAAAGACCCGTGTTGATTTGTGGGGTCAGTCGTCAATCCATAGAGCAGTCAGAGATGTTACAAATGGTATCAGAGCGGCACCTCTCCCAGTATGGTGTGGTTCGGGGACGAACCAAGCGGAAGCTAGTGGGCATGTGACACCCGATGCTGACGAGGGCGGGAAGTGGTTACCGGTGCGAGAAGGCACAGACAAGGAGCGGATCCTAGCAGGCTTCTAGGCGGAGGGACACATTAATGAACCGATTACACATCGGAATGAGAGGGATACTGATATTGTGTAGGTATGGGACTATACAATTGATGATGGCTTATATGAATTGATTGGTTTAACATCCCTGTCTGCTCTACGGATTGACGACTGTCCCCACAAACCAACACGGGCCTTTTCAGCGTGCTTTGTCCTCACTCACATACTTCCTGGGAAAACTTACCAGGGGTCACCCATCCCAGAATTGCTCCAAGTCAAGCGTGTTTAACTATGGAGTTCTTAAGTGGTGGGCTATCGTAAACAAGATGCATCTTCTCTTAGGGAGCCCATCACTGGATAACTCCACAGTTAAGCATGCTTGACTTGGAGCAATTCTGGGATGGGTGACTTCCTAGGAAGTTTTCCTAGGAAGCGTGTGAGTGAGGACAAAGTACGCTGAAAAGACCCGTGTTGGTTTGTGGGGTCAGTCATCAATCCATAGAGCAGCCAGGGATGTTACACTATCTTGGGAAGTCCTAATGCTAGGGCGTGAGAACATTAAAACGTTGCGTGTTGTGAGACACCCCGTTGTGCCTCAGTGTTTTATTAGATTAAATCAGATGTGTTTTACGTGTATTATATTATCAATACACAGATGTCATTGTGTATTATATTACCAATACACTTTTGTCTTTGTGTATTATATTACCAATACACTTTTGTCCTTGTGTATTATATTACCAATATTTTGGACTTTTCATCTGCTTTCGATCTTACTATAGCCAATACGTGTTTTAGGAAACGTGAGGAGCATCTTATCACGTACAATAGTGGGGTGACAAGCTCTCAAATAGATTTCTTTCTTATTAGGAGATCGGATAGAAAGATTTGCTTGGACTGTAAAGTCATACCTGGAGAGAGTTTGATTACCCAACATAGAGTCTTGGTCATGGATGTAAGAGTTAAAAGGAATGTGAAGAGAAGAGGCCACGAAAAGGTTTCAAGGATCAAGTGGTGGCAACTGAAGGGTGAAAAACAAAGGATCTTCCAACACAAGGTTTTGGAGGGAGGGTTTTGGGAGGCAAACGGAAGTGCAAATGTTATGTGGGACAAGATGGCCAAGGGGATTAGGAAGGTATCTATAGAGACGCTTGGTGAATCAAGAGGATTCGGACCTAAGTGTAAAGAATCCTGGTGGTGGGATGAAAGTGTGCAAGCTAAGGTTCGGGTTAAAAGGGAATGTTTTAAAGTTTGGTCTTTATGTAGAAATGCTGAAATTGGGAAAATTATAAGGTGGCCAAAAAACAGACCAAGAAGGCAGTGAGCGAAGCTAGAACTAAAGCTTTTGACGGGTTGTACCAATACTTAGGCACCAAAGATGGTGAGAAATATATTTATAGGCTTGCTAAAAATAGGGAAAGAAAGACAAGAGACTTGGACCAAGTGAAGTGTATTAAGGATGAAGAAGGTAAAGTTTTGGTTAAGGAACGAGATATTAAAGATAGATGGAAGAATTATTTCCAAAAGTTATTTAATGAAGGATTTGAAGTTTTATCATGCTCACAGGTGCTTGACATCAGAGAGGAGGACCAAAATTACACTTTTTATCGTAGAATCCAAGAGCATGAGGTAAAAGAAGCTTTGAGAAGGATGGATAATGGCAAGGCAGTTGGACCGGACAATATACCTGTGGAGGTATGGAAGAGTCTAGGAAATAGAGGCATTAGTTGGCTCACGAAGTTTTTTAACGAGATTATGAGGTCAAAGAAAATACCGGACGAATGGAGGAGAAGCACTTTAGTTCCGATTTACAAGAACAAGGGAGATATACAAAATTGTGCAAATTATAGGGGGATTAAGCTTATGAGTCATACTATGAAGCTATGGGAAAGGGTGCTTGAACGGAGACTAAGAAAAGAAACCAAAATCACCGACAACCAATTTGGTTTTATGCCCGGGAGGTCGACCATGGAAGCAATTTACTTGCTACGATGAGTGATGGAACAATATTGAAGGGATCAAAAAGATTTACACGTGGCCTTCATTGATTTGGAGAAAGCGTATGATAGGGTGCTAAGAGAGGTTTTGTGGAAAGCCCTAGAAAAGAAAGGTGTTCGGATTGCCTATATTCGAGCTATCAAGGATATGTATGAGGGGGCCACGACTAGTGTGAGAACGCAGGGTGGAGCCACAGAATATTTCCCAATAACCATAGGCCTGCACCAGGGGTCAGCTTTAAGCCCCTATCTTTTTACCTTGGTCTTGGATGTACTTACGGAGCACATTCAAGAGCCAGCACCGTGATGCATGCTTTTCACTGACGATATAGTCCTAGTTGGAGAGTCGAGAGATGATATAAATGGAAGGTTGGAGACTTGGAGACAAGCTTTAGAAGCACATGGCTTCCGCTTGAGTAGAAGCAAGACGGAGTATATGGAATGTAAGTTTAGCAAAAGGTGAAACACCTCTAGCTTAGAGGTGAAAGTTGGAGACCACAACATACCACAAGTCACACGGTTTAAATATCTTGGGTCTAATATACAAAATGACGGAGAAATTGAGGGAGATGTAAACCATCGAATTCAATCAGGGTGGTCGAAATGGAGGAAGGCTTCGGGTTTTTTGTGTGATAAAAATGTACCTCTTAAGCTAAAGGGAAAATTTTACCGTACAGCTATTAGACCTGCGATGTTGTATGGGACGGAGTGTTGGGCGGTAAAAAATCAACACGAGAGTAAAATCAATGTAGCAGAGATGAGAATGTTGCGCTGGATGAGCGGAAAAACTAGACGTTATAGGATTAGGAATGATAGCATCAGAGAGAGAGTTGGGGTAGCACCTATTGTAGAAAAGATGGTTGAATATCGACTTAGGTTGTTTGGGCATGTATGGAGGAGACCTTTAGATTCTGTAGTAAGGAGAGTGGACCAAGTGGAAGGCAATCCAATAGTTAGAGGCAGAGGTAGGCCAAGAAAAACTATAGGAGAAACTATTAAGAAAGATTTGGAGGCCAATGATTTAACTATTAACATGATTCATGATAGAACATTATGGCGCCGTATGATCCATGTAGCTGACCCCACCTAGTGGGATAAGGCTTGGTTGTTGTTGTTGTTGTTGTTGTATTATATTACCAATACATGGTTGTGGACAAGAACACCTATACTTGAATCTCACTAACCCTTTTTAACAACATCCTAGTGCCTTAACCTTCCATTAGAACTTGACACATATATTCTATGCCATAACACTTCTTTAACATACATCATATTGGTTAGGAACTTCTAAATCATCATTATCCTCACACCCAAAACAATCAGCTCTTAGACAACATATATATCTTTACTTAAAAATCCACTAAGCATACTAATAAAAACCAGGCGGATCATGCATAACACAATATCAATCAAAATAAAGTCAGATTCTGTCACAGCCTGGCCGTGATAGCCATCAGGGTCGTGACACACATCAAACATCCTTAATATCATAAAACATTCAAACACCGAAAACAATATGTCACATGCAGATGGAATACCTCAACCAGCATATCACAGTAAATTCAACAACATAAATTCAAACATCAACGAATACCTATAATCAATCTAATATCGATAAACCTAGAATCCCCGAATCAACAATGGTTTTAAAGAAACAGTTTCCAATGTGATTTTGGTCTTGTCGATTACTTGACTTCTAGTAGGGTTTAGGTCATCCTACACAATTATCATATAATCTACTACTTATCAATTCCGACGATAGGTTGATTCTTTCCCCCACCTGATTGACGTGCGCGCTTTCCCGTACAAGCTCCGAATGCATCCATGCTACTGCCAAGAACCTCAGCACTCTGTCCAACAACATCCACAAATCTGCCACCATCCATCCTTACACATCCACCGTTCCACTTTCCGTCCCGATTACACGTACGAGTAACACAATTTGCCGGAAACACCAAATACCAACCGAATCAACAATAGGGTTTCAAATAAATAAATCTATTTGAATCGAGAGATAAAATTGATGGAAAAAATTACGAGAACAACGACTGGACTTAGGAAAATCGGATTCAAAATAAGCTTATGAATCCTAGGGAAAAGCTACCAAAACAAGGCTACTGTTCGAGCTCCATTGCCCTGGCTACAGAGCTCTATTTATAAAACGGAACGGTGACAATGAAGAAATATCCTTCATAAACTTCCTGACATAGTTTCAGTCCGATCCAACGGTTAAAATATCTCGGATCACAATTCTTTTGTGACAGCTTAGATGGTATCCGGGTTGAGTTTCTCACCTCCTAGGCCTACTATCGGAGCTCCATATATCACACTCTGGAGTTTTGTTCCAAATTCGTACCGTTGGATAGGAATAAATACAAGTCTAGAACCTGCTTGTAAAATTTGAGAATGATCTGACGGTTGAAGAGTGTTTCCCGACTCTCTCACTGAGATTGATCCAACTAGGTTTCAAACTTTCAACAAAGGCTTCTTGTAACTATTGAGGTTTCTCTCGTAATTCTTCTCCTCTAACCCGAAGTAGTGGGTGATAAAGAGAGTTAATAAGATGAGGAAGATAACTAAGATTATAGAAGTGAGGGTTTACCTCTAGATAATTAAAGAAAGTGAAAGAATGATCAAGTTGTGCAAGAACAACAATGGAGTTTTTGAAGAAAAAACGAAGAAGAAATGGAAAAGCTGAAGTGAGAAATGTGGAGGGGGCTGCTGCTGCGGTTTGGGGGTTAAATAGGGTAGATCTTAGGCTTTGTTTGGTTCCTTAGAGTCCAATTAATGGGTTTTGTGAATATTAAATTAATATAAGCTTAACCATAGTTAATAGTTAACTTAACTACGGTTATGTCACTAACTAGGGTTAAAAATTATGTGGCTCACAATTAATGTATGTGTGGCTGATTTTGGGTCACATCTAATGAGTCATCCATGACTCATTGATCTCATCCATTAGCGGTTCCCGGAAATCCCGTACGCAGATCCGTCATTTACTTGATTTCGGTTTTTGAGGGGAAAATGATGAAACGAAAGCAAAATGAAACAGGTATGGTTTAGTATATATGGATGCATGAAATTGAGGATATGTGGGAGGTTTACAACCATGTAAAATGAGTGGTTAAGAGAGCGTAGATGTGTTTTGTTAATAACCGCAAAAGCTTTGGGGTATTTTGGCCATTTTACCTAAAAGTCATGATTACTAGCATTTAATGCTCATAAATGCTTCGTGACTCATCCTCCATGAGTCATCATGTATGACTTGTTGTCCCGATCTCTTGACGAGGTCTCTGCAGTTCCATTTTCGACTCCGTCGGTTTCCCGATTAGGGTTTCTGTCTGTTTTTCAATCGAAAATTTTCAAATTAACCAAACTCAATGGAAATATGATTTAAACATAAACCATTTCGTTCACGAGTCAAAAATAGGTTTTCTGATCATTAAATCTTACTGTCAGTGAAAACACCGACCGTTTTCCGTCCGAACTTTTACCAAAATTCATCCGTATAAACATAATATTTTATTTCTGATCAGAAATTTGGAAAGTAGACTTCCTCACGGACAAAATATGAAAAATCTACAAATTCTAGTTTTCGGGTCAAAATAGGGTTTTCTGTCAGTATAAAATTATACTGTCAGTTAAAAACACAGACTGGGATCCATCTGAATTTTCAACCCAAAATTTCACCGTAGCCTTCTAACATAAGAGAGACTATGAATATGATTTTATTTTATTTAGAATCACTTTCTAAGTCTCAGATTAAAATATAATTAATTATATTTTAACTAGTTAAACAACATAATTAAAAATTAGGCTGTTACATGTTGGCATGCTTGAGCGTGCACACTAGAGACCAAAATTTGCTAAGTTTTCTTCCTCATCCATTCTTCCTCATTTCCATCTTTCTTTCTGCGTTTTAGATAGAGGAGTTGTGAGATTCTAGAGAGAGAAAGTAAATGTTGGGGGGATTGCGGTAATTGAAACGCGATTCTAACCACACCATTGCAATCCGAGCAATGAGTACAAAATGTATATGTGCTCAGTTTATAGAATCCAGTGAGGTAATTCTTGAATCTCTAACACGTCGGCATGTCGACAATATCGACAGTGTTGTCCTTTGTCATTTTTCCTATTTATTTCATTATTTCTTGCTTCAATTATGGATTGCAGGTAAGATTAGGGTTTATGACAATGTCTGGATGTTGTTGTTGTGTTAGTGCAAATTTGGGAGCCTCAAGGAGCTCATTGTGAAGCGTGGCAACGAGCAAGAGGGGAGAAGGAAACCTTTACAAAGCTTTGAGCAAGTATACACGAGTACCCAAGGTGGGAGAAAGTAACCGACCTCGTCAGGGAGGCAAGCATAGTATCTTATGTTTTCCATGTGTGTTGGGTGCCCCAGACCTTGCTAGTAGTTGAGTAATCGACAATGGCTAAACCCTAATGAAAACCCATTTGAAACACTGGCTAGGGTTTAATTATTGTAGGTTTATCGGCATTAGAGCAAAACCCAAGGTTTGACGGGCATTGATTGGGGTTGTTTGTGATACATGATATATGATGTTATGATTGGTTGTTTGACTGCTATGTTGATATTGGTATGCTGATATGGATGATATATGTGTTGGTATATGATATGTATGTATACATGCTATTGTTGAGGATGATTGTTGATTTTGTGATAGAAGCGGTATTTGACACCCCCAGGGGTATAGTGATTGTTGAAGTGATGAGCTTGTGATGTCGTGATCCACTGCATTGAGTTTGTGGATGCATTAGATTTGTAATGTGGTTAAGTATTGTGGACGTACCGATGTCAGCTTAGGTTGTTTGTGCATTGCATAGTTGCTAAGGTGGTGGGCCATATGATCGGGAGTCATGCTAGGTTGGTGTGCGCGAGTGCAGGTACGGAATATGAATAGGGACCAATCTATAGCCCGATTCGGATCAAACTATAGTGAACAATAATTTGCATCTACTATGTCATGATCTCCGTTGGAACTTGACTATCCCGACGTCTAGCTCTGAGTATTCCATTCGTTGATGGACCTTTTGAGGCGGCCAAGATACCCATATTGGAATTAAACTCATAGCGGGATGCACTCGTATTGGTCACAGCTAGGGGAATGGTTACCTGGATAAACCAACTGACATTCTCTGAGTAAAGGATGCTCAAGAGAGAGAATGTCCCTGAATCAGTATTCCTAGTGAGTGAAATCGACCGATATGCATAGGAATTGTGACTCCTTAGAAGATTGACCCTGAACATGTGAAATTGAGGATGATTTGCAATGGTTTGACTCAAGAGACGTTTGATGTTTGTATATATGTGTTGTTTGTGAACATGCTATATTGTGTTTTCCCCATCCCTTTTTATGATGATGTCATGTTGCTTATCTCCCTTGTCTATTTCTTTCTCTATACATATCCATACAAGTAGATGAGCAGCACAAGTCGGGCAATGATGGCGAGGTCGCTGGACTTTTGACCCCGACACTATATGTTGGCGTAGCCACCTAGAATTCTGGTCCTAGGAGATTTGAAGATCGTTTACCATGACCCAAATGACTGGAGGATTGACCACTCTCAGTTCTTCATGGTTTACGTAGGCTCGGCTAATCTGTACATTCCATGTATAGGAGGTTCTTATTTATCATTGATCAACCCTTTCTGAATAGCTCAGAAGCTGCTGTTTTCTGAGATGTCGTACCCACCAAGACAGTAGGAGTTCCCAGATGATATGTGGAACAACGTTAACCGTTCTTACACTACCAATAAAGTAGGCATGGTTTACCGTGGCATAAAGGGAATGAGCAGAGAGTATCTAGACGGTTGTCGATAACGCAAGATAGTCGTTAGTAGCGATGAGTCAGTCTTAGAGCCATGTGTGTACAGTGAAGTTGACATAGGGAAACACAAGAAGGGGAGGTTGAATTGTGTTTCTAAACAGTTTTGGAAAAAGTCTTTTCTCAAACCTTTTACAAGCAAAACAATAAAAGCAACACACAAACAGGAAAACCTTTTTAAAGAGTTAACAAACTCAGATCCAAAACCTCACAGTTAGTAAACCAAAAACTGTAAAAGATAAGGGTTAGAAGATTCACACAAGTGTTTTATCCTGGTTCACTCTCTTCCAAGCAAGAGCTACGTCAAGTCCCTTCTACCTGAAGGTTTTTCACCACTATTCTCCAAAATAGATTACAAGTATTCAACACCTCTTCAGGCTACAAGTATTCTTTCTCTACCAAGCCTCTTCAGGCTCCAACTCTAACAAAGAGATTAACAGATTTGATCTAAGAACTCACTATATGTGAGAGTATGAAAGTTTGAGATCAGTAAGGTTTACAAGTAAACTTATTTAACAATTTCAGCAGAGTTTTTGCACTTTGATACCATAGCTTGTATATATTTTTCTACTAAGGTTCTTCCAGTATTTATAGAGTGAGTTCTTAGCTTTCTTGAACTTCTTCAACGGTCTTCAAATTATATCTATTTAGACATAGCATTCAATGCTAGGATCCGTTGAGACTGATAACTTGATATGATTTATGGAGAAGTGCTCTTGTTTATCAGAGGAATGCTCAAAGTAGAGCTGTCACTTCCCTGCTGTACCGAAGGTTGCTTTATGACTTTCCTTCTTTGTAACTTTATGTTGACGAGTGACTCCAAACACGGGGGGGGGGGGGGGTGGTGTGAATTGTGTTTTTAGAAAACTTGTTAAAGTTGAAACTTTTCTGTTATTAAAAATACTTGCTGAAATCAATTAATGAAAGCACGTGCAAGTAAAAATGATTTTCGGAAAACAAAGTGAAAATTAAAAGAGTTAAGGGTAAGAAAATTGACACGGTGATATATCCTGGTTCGGCCACAGACTACCCACGTGGCCTACGTCCAGTCCCCAAGGCAACACCACCAAGGGTTTTCAATCAATCCCTAGCTTTTGAAACAAGCATAGCTAGAACCTTTACAACGAAACTCTTCACAGACCAGGGACAATACAATCCCCCAGTGATAGAGTCTCAAAAACGTGAGATAACGATTCACAAAAGTTTACCCAAAAGGATTACAATCAGAAAGCACTCACAAGTGCAAATATGAAATAAATTGAAGCTCAACAACAATCACCTATATGGTGTGTATGTCTCTCTCAAGTAATAGATTGATATGCAAGTGTAAGAGTATGAGAGTGGTATAGAGTTTTGTTCAAGAGTATAGAAAGCTTAGAGAAAATGTTCACAAAATTTCGTTCAGGTGTTGTGTGTATTTTTCTCTGCAAAAGACCAATATATATATCTTTGAAGATTAGGTCAAAACTCTTGAAAACTTATCTTTCACGAACCATAATCGATTATTTTGGGGGGTGGTGTGAATGGTGTTTTTAGAAAACTTGTTAAAGTTGAAACTTTTCTGTTATTAAAAATACTTGCTGAAATCAATTAATGAAAGCACGTGCAAGTAAAAATGATTTTCGGAAAACAAAGTGAAAATTAAAAGAGTTAAGGGTAAGAAAATTGACACGGTGATATATCCTGGTTCGGCCACAGACTACCCACGTGGCCTACGTCCAGTCCCCAAGGCAACACCACCAAGGGTTTTCAATCAATCCCTAGCTTTTGAAACAAGCATAGCTAGAACCTTTACAACGAAACTCTTCACAGACCAGGGACAATACAATCCCCCAGTGATAGAGTCTCAAAAACGTGAGATAACGATTCACAAAAGTTTACCCAAAAGGATTACAATCAGAAAGCACTCACAAGTGCAAATATGAAATAAATTGAAGCTCAACAACAATCACCTATATGGTGTGTATGTCTCTCTCAAGTAATAGATTGATATGCAAGTGTAAGAGTATGAGAGTGGTATAGAGTTTTGTTCAAGAGTATAGAAAGCTTAGAGAAAATGTTCACAAAATTTCGTTCAGGTGTTGTGTGTATTTTTCTCTGCAAAAGACCAATATATATATCTTTGAAGATTAGGTCAAAACTCTTGAAAACTTATCTTTCACGAACCATAATCGATTATTTTAACCAAAGTCAAAAGGCGCATGAAGACACAGTCAAGTTAAAATTGATTATAATAATCGATTACATGGTCTCGTTGAAAAAGCTCAGACTGAATCAACTAAGCATAATTGATAGTGTGATTTCGCATCATATTTCATGTACATTTTTGCATGCATTTTCATATAGTTTAGGCATATTTAAATTGATTTTTATTAGTTTTTACCTTGGAACGGGTAAGGCGGTTTTATGGTGTCGTTTTGCAGGAATTAAGGGTAAAATGCTCAAGATTGACCATGATGGAGCTTGGATGAAGATAGAGCTTGAAAAGTGAAGAAAATGAGCCAAACAGAGCCCATCACGGCCTAGCCGTGATGACCATCACGGCCATGATCGAGCAAAACTGAAGAAGAAAGAAGGCAAAAGCCAGAAGCTGTCACGGCCTAGCCGTGATGCCCATCACGGCCGTGACATGCTAATTGAGTCATACCCCTTCTAGGAAGAATCTGTCACAGCCAGGCCGTGATGCCCATCACGGCCGTGACAGACCTATTGGTGAAGGCAGAAGCAATCACGGCCTAGCCATGATGAGTGTCACGGCCGTGGCAAACAAGTTTTTGAAAGCGCGCCCAAGGCAGAACTCGTCACGGCCTAGCCGTGATGGCCATCACGGCTATGACGCGTGCCTGATTTATATAAAGGCATCAGGGGCAGAACGAGAAAAGACTTTTACACCAGACTTTTACCCTAATTTTTTGAGCTGGAGGCTGCTGTGGCTGTTGTGGAAGGCCTCCATGGAGTCCCTTCTCTCCTTCTTCTCTATAGTTTGTATTTTGGCTTTCTCTATAATCACGAGTAGCTAAATCCCTTTTTGTTGGGATTAGATGTAACTAAACCAGATATCATGTATTTGCCTTGAGTTATTGATCTGTGTTTATGCCTTCGTATTAGTATTTAATTCCTAAGCTTAATGCTTTTTGTGGTCTGATCATCCATGAATTGATTGTGGGATTTGATTTGTAATGGGGACGTTCTTATCAATTCTTGATCTGGAATTAATCACCTAGTAAACCTTGCATCTAGGAATGGATTTTGGTTTATTAGTAATCGTGTAATCCTTACTCTTAATGCAAATTCACTAATTAAGCCACCTAAGGAATTCGGGTTTAATTAGGGAATTTAGGCTCTTGTCATCTAAGGAATTAGGACTTGAGTAATTTTGTGGATTGATTTTAATATTAGAAGCATAAACTGGATTGGTGGTCTTGGTATTGCATGAGGCTAAGGTTTAGTGAAATCTAATCCCAACATCTTTCATCTTATTTGAAAATCCATTTTTCTGCATTCCAAGTGTTTGACAAAATTCCTAAAAGAACTTTTTATTTTTATTTTGTTTGTCTTAACTCTTGGGCTTGGTAATTAGTATAGAACTCCCTTCCATCCAAATATTCGCTTAGATAGTAATTGACTCGGTACGTGCTAGTACTTGTCTCAGTCCTCGTGGGAACGTTATCGTTCTCACCACCGTATTACTTGTACGACTAGGTATACTTGCCTAGAAATCGTCCAACAATAATCGATTAACCTAATCGATTATGAAGCCTCTGACTTTTGATCTGAAAAACAATAATCGATTTTTTCCAAGCCATAATCGATTATATTTCAAAATTTAAACTCAACGGCTAAGACAGAATCAAATCTCCATTAAAGCATATTTAAGCCATTTAAAAGCTGAGTTTAAAACATGTTGAAAATATACATAATCGATTACCATAATCGATTATATCGGTTTAAAATTTGAATTTTCAACAGCCAACAGCTTTATCATTTAAAGATTCAATTAAGCGTAATTAAGAGCTGAATAATCTATTACCATAATCGATTATCCCTGTTCGAATTTTGAATTTCAAAAACCTGTTAGCTCTGTTATTTGGGAAACTCATTTAAGCACATTTAAGAGCTGCATAATCGATTACCATAATCGATTGTCCTTCGTGTACAATGGTTTTTGAAAATCTTTGGAAAATCTTTTAAGGTCTAAAAAAGATGTGGTAAAATTAATTTTGAAGACCTTTTTCAAAGCAGATTTGTGTGTGTGTGCGATTTAATTTTAACCTTTGAGAGACACACACCCATTTACACTTTATCTAAAACAAACAATACAGTAAAAGAAAATTTCCCTTTTAACCCACATATTTGTTTGTTTGGTCCTTTCCACGCTTTTTGTAATTTGATCCTTCTAGCTTTGGATTTTGCGTGTTGGTCCTTGAACTTGAAATTCCCCTTTTGCTCATCATCAAAACCAAAATGCCTGCCAAGTCATATATGCACAAACTCCCCCTTTTTGATGATGACAAACATCTCATGAGGGAATCTCTAAAAAAAATAGAGTTAGAGCAATAAGATATATCACAAGTTTTATTTTGCCCTACTCCCCCTCACTTTAAGCAGTTAGAGCAGTAATGTATATCTCTCATTTCATGATCTTGCTCTTCTCCCTCTTAAGCATGCAACCATAAATATCAATAGAGAATTTAGAGCAATAATATACATATATATATATATATATATATATATATATATATATATATATATATATGTATGTATGTATATATATATATAGCACATTTTAACAATTTTGCTCTACTCCCTGTTACGGATGCATTCAAGTAATTTGAAATATCTCTTCTCTCTTTTATAAAGTTTCATACATCAAATATATCTCGCCCTTTATCATTCACTCATGTACTTCCCCTTTATCATTCACTCATGTTAATTCTCCCCCTTTTGTCATTATCAAAAAGCGGAAAAGCATTGTAGCATAGTCATGGCATATATCAAAAAAGTCTTTCAAATGTATATCATAGAGTATACCATGCAAAATTAAATCAGGTAACTGCGGAAGCAAACAAAATTCTAGGAAGAATAAGATTAAGATTGTCAAATAGAAGGGAAAAGTGTGAAAGCTTATCTGATTGTCATCTTTGACTCATAATCGATTATTTTCCCTATGGATTGAGTTTTATGAGATAATCGATGTCCATAATCGATTATTGCTACTCTGTTAGGAATCCTCGAAAATCCAGTGGTTCTCTAATCGATTCCTCAAATCGATTATTCCTTTTCTGTTGATTTTTCTTGAATGGCCAGTGATTCCATAATCGATTCCTTTAGTCGATTATTCTTTCTCTATTTTGGGAAATGAAAATTTTTCTTGGCATAATCGATTAATATAATCAATTATTACCTCTCTGTCTCCACACTTAATAAACATGTTAGTAAGTAACAAAGTGCAATGTACAAACTTCAATTTGTGCACGATGGATCCAAAATTCCTAGTTCAGTTCTTATGAAAAAGAAACTTTCTTTAGATAGGGGTTTAGTAAAGATATACGCTAGTTGTTTAGATGTTTCCACAAACTCTACTATGCAATCACCCTTTTGAACATGATATCTAATGAAGTGATGCCTAATCTCAATGTGTTTAGTTCTTGAGTGATATATGGGATTCTTTGTGAGGTTTAAGGCACTGGTGTTGTCACATTTGATAGGTACTGTATTAAGCTTAATGCCATAGTCATTCAATTGTTGTTTCATCCATATTATTTGTGCACAACAACTACCCGCTGAAACGTATTCCGCTTTAGCGGTGGATAAAGTCACACTTGCTTGTTTCTTGCTATGCCAAGAAACTAATGCATTCCCTAGTAAATGGCAGGTTCCACTAGTGCTCTTTTGGTCTAACTAGCAAACCACAGAATCAGAATCTGAATACCCAATTAAGCTGCAGTCCGCCCCTTTGGGATACCATGAAGCCATATTTTATGTGCCAATTAAATATCTCATGATGCGTTTTACTCCAGTGAGATGTGATTCTTTTGGGTTTGATTGAAAACATGCACACATGCAAACACTAAACATAATATCAGGGCGGCTAGCATTAAGATAGAGAAGGGATCCGATCATACCTCTATATTTATTCACATCTACTGACTTACTATCTTCATCCTTATTAAGATAACAAGATGTGCTCATGGGAGTTGATAGTTCCTTTGAATTGTTCATCCCAAACTTCTTGAGTAGCTCTTTACAATACTTGGATTGGTTGATAAATGTACCTTCCTTTGCTTGCTTGATTTGTAATCCAAGAAAGTAATTGAGCTCTCTCATCATTGACATTTTGAATTCACTTTGCATAGATTTAGAAAATTCCTTGCACAAAGCTTCGTTAGTTACACCAAATATAATATCATCCAAATAAATTTGCACGAGTAAGATGTCATACTTTTTATTTTTGATAAAAAGATTGGTATCAACTTTTCCTCTTTGAAAATCATTTTCCAACAAAAATTTACTCAATCGCTCATACCAAGCTCTAGGAGCTTGTTTCAAACCATATAAAGCCTTTTTCAATTTGAAAACATGATTTGGAAATTCAAAATTTGAAAAACCAGGAGGTCGATCCACTTAAACTTCCTCTTCTATAAACCTATTTAGGAAAGCGTTCTTAACATCCATTTGAAAAAGTTTGAAATCCATGATGCAAGCAAAATCAAGAAGCATGCGAATAGCCTCTAATCTAGCTACGGGGGTATAGGTTTCATCAAAGTCTATGCCTTCTTGTTGATTGTATCCCTTTGCAACAAGCCTAGCTTTGTTTCTAGTGATTATTCCATTTTCATCTAGCTTGTTACGAGATACCCAATTAGTTCCAATGACTAATTGATTTTTAGGTTTAGGGACTAATTTCCAAACATCATTTCTTTCAAATTGGTTTAGCTCCTCTTGCATAGCAAGAGTCCAATGTTCATATACTATAGCCTCATCAAGATTTTTAGGTTCAATTTGTGATACAAAGGCCATATAATGACAAGCATGATTAAGAGAGTTTTGAGTTGTTACCCCTTTAGAAATATCACCTATAGTATTGTCAAGAGGATGGTATCTAGAAGTTCTCCATTCTCTTGGAAGATCGGAAAGAGGTGCCTCTTCTTCTTCTTCTTCTTGTGGAGGTGTTTGATCTACTTTGTCATTCTCTTGAGTTCTTTTCTCCTCAAGATAAGTGTTACCCAAAATTTCTGCAAGATCATCAGCACTTTCTTCCACTACAACTTTAGGGTTAGCCTCATCAAAAGATACATGTACAGATTCTTCAATAGTCATTGTTCTCTTGTTATAAATTCTAAAGGCCTTACTAGAATTTGAATATCCAAGGAATATGCCTTCATCAGCTTTAGCATCAAATTTACCAAGGTTATCTTTACCATTATTTAAAACAAAGCACTTACATCCGAATATGTGAAAGTGGGAGATGTTAGGCTTCCTTCCCTTGTAAATTTCATAGGGTGTCTGTTTCATAACAGGTCTTACAAGGACTCTATTCATCACATAGCATGCAGTATTTACCACATCTGCCCAGAAATACTTAGGAAGGTTGGTCTCATTGAGCATCGTCCTCGCTAGCTCTACTAGAGACCGATTTTTCCTTTCCACCACCCATTTTGTTGGGGAGTCCTTGGTGAGGAAAAATTGTGCCTAATGCCATTGTCAACACAAAGCCTCAAATGACTCGTTTTTAAACTCTCCTCCATGATCACTTCGGATAGTTACAATGTTTAATCCCGTCTTATTTTGTATAACCTTGGCAAGTTTCCGAAAGGCATCAAAAGCATCATTTTGTGAGAAATGAACAAGGTCCATGTATAACGAGAGTAGTCATCCACAATGACAAGTCCATAGTAATTATCACCAAAGCTCATAATTCTAGAAGGTCCAAATAAATCCTTGTGCAAAAGCTGTAAACACCAGTTTGTAGAAACAACGTTTTTAGATTTAAAAATGACATTTACTTGTTTTCCTTTTAGACAAGCGTCACACATTTTATCTTTTTCAAAACGAAGCTTTGGTAAACCAATTACTAGGTCCTTGAAAACCAATCTATTTAGATGGTCCATGTGAACATGAGCCATCCTCCTATTCCATAACCAAGTTTCATCCTCTTTACTCGCTAGACAACATGCATCATTTGAAGGTAGATCATCTAAACAAACCATATGGATATTTCCAGTTCTTTGGCCAATTAGTTTAGTTTGATTATTAGTATTCATAACCTTGCATTTAGTATTGTCAAACACAACATTATAGCCTTTATCACTTAGTTGACTTATACTAAGCAAGTTATGTTTCAAACCTACAACATAGAGAACATTTTCTATGGTAGGATTAGGACCTTTACCAACAGTCCCAATTCCTAAGATTATACCTTTGTTATTATCACCATAGAAGACATATCCACCTTTATTTAGTGTGAAGGAGTAGAACTTGTGTTTATCTCTCGTCACGTGCTTGGAGCATCCGTTATTGAGATACCAGTTTGAGCTCTTTGCTTTCAAGCACGCCTACAAAACAGATTCATTTTTTAACTTTTGGTACCAAAATCATGTTGGGTCCATGAGAGTTAGTCTTGGGCACATTGCCCTTTTGTACCCACACTTTCTTACCCTTTAAATTGCTGTTCTTTCTAGCATTGCAAATAGAGGCAGTATGTCCTTTTCCACCACAATGAAAATATTTTACAAAAGGACTACTAGATTTGTTTGTTGGGCTAAAGAACCTTTTAACAGATTTTTCATGCAACTTAGGGTGATAACCCAAATCGGATTTATCATAGGTTCCTTTTTGATTGCCTAGCAAGATATTTAGGCTATCCCTTCCATTAGTGAATTTAGCAAGAGTATCATATAAATCTTCAATTTTCACTTTCAAAACATTGCATTCACTACAACTTGAAACTTCATTATTTTTTTTTCGCATGGCAAGCATATTGAAGTCTTTTCAGTAAAACTTATTTTTCTTCGATTTCTTCCATTTCTTTATTCAAGGAGTCAATTTTCAATTCAATACTAGAAATGGTTTTTCTTTATGAAGAAATTATTTTTCTAAGACGTGTGGTTTCATCATCCGTTACCTCATCATCATCGTCCTCATGATTGGCCATGAGACAAAGATTAGCTTCTCCTTCTTCTTCATCATCATCGGTGTAATCTGTGTCGTTGTCTTCCCATGCAATGTAGGTCTTTTTACCTTTATTATCCCTTTGTGGTCTCTTTTCCGTTCTTTCATTTTTCTTTTGAGCTATAGGACACTCGGGACGAATGTGGTCTTTATTTTTGCAGTTGAAGCATATTGGAGTATAGGAGTTTGTTTCTTCTTCACTTTTCTTTTGAGGGGTGAAGTTTAGACGAGCTCTCCCTTTGTTCCTTAGGAAACTTTTGAATGTTCGGACCATTAAGGTCAAATTTTCATCTCCATCATCAAGTCCTTCAAGCTCTCCAAATTTGTCATCTTCATCAATGAATTCATTCATACCTGTCTTAAGAGCAAGCCCCTTTTTATTCTTACCGTTATCTTCACTTTCAGTGAGGCAATTCAGCTCTAGTTCATGTTCCTGCAATTTACCAAACAAAGTAGCCAAAGACATAGAAGACAAATCTCTTGACTCGGAAATGGCAGTTACTTTGGGCTGTCAACTTCTATTAAGACATCTAAGAATTTTGTTTATTAAATCTTCATTTGAAAACGTTTTTCCAAGATCCCTAAGATGATTAATTGTATGAGTGAAACGTTTTTGCATATCTTGTATGCTTTCACCCTGTTTCATCCTAAATAGCTCATACTCATGGGTCATCATGTTCATCCTAGCCCTTTTGACCTCGGTAGTACCTTCATGGGTCAATTGAAGGGTGTCCCACATCTCCTTGGTGTTCGTGCAATTTGAGACCCTATAGAACTCATCGTAGCCTAAAGTTGAAGTGATGATGTTCCTAGCTTTCAAATTGTGTTGGACCTTTTTCTTATCATCTTCGGTCCAGAGATTTCTAAGTTTATCCACTGAAGCACCATCAACTTCGTGCTTAGGGACAAATGGACCATTTTCCACAACATCCCAAATATCAATGTCAAAAGCTTCTAAAAATATTTACATTATGTCTTTCTAGTAACCATACCATTCACCATTGAAAGATGGGGGTCTGTTCACAGAAGAACCCTCGTTACAAAAATTGTTTGAAGTCATCTTTCCTCTTGAGACAGTGTCATCCTTTATATCCAAGAGTTAAGCTCTGATGCCAGTTGTTGACAAGTGACTCCAAACACAAGAGGGGGAGGGGGGATTGGGTTTTTCAAAAACTTGATAAAGTTGAAACTTTTCTGTTATTAAAAATACTTGTTGAAATCAATTAATGAAAGTGCATGCAAGTAAAAATGATTTTTGGAAAACAAATTGAAAAGTAAAAGAGTTAAGGGTAAGAAAATTGACACGCCGATATATCCTGGTTCGGCCACAGACTACCCATGTGGCCGATGTCCAATCCCCAAGGTAATACCACCAAGGGTTTTCAATCAATGATCAGCCTCTGGCTCGACTAGTTTTTGACTAGTAAAGACCAAGGTTTTATTCGAGTTTAATCTCGTTTTCGCCCAAATTAGACTTGATTGTCTTCAAGCAACATTTTGAGTCTGTAAAGTATTTTGAGGTTAATTTAGTGATTTTCAGTCGAATAAAGCACTTACTGCTATTTGTCGTTTTCATGTTAATAAAGAGAAGCAATTCTGGAGTTCTTCGCCCCGTGAGAGGCTACTCGCCTCGCGAGCCTGAAGCCTCACTGCCAGAAATGTCATCCTCCTTGACTCGCCCCGTGAAGCAATGTCTCGACCCGCGAGAAATCCAACCCTGAAGGACAGAGACCATCACGGCCTAGCCGTGATGAAGGTCACAGCCATGACAAATAAGCATCCAAAGTCAGAAGTGATCACGGCATGCACGTGATAGGCATCACGGCTGTGACAAAACCAGAATTTGAAGTCTCACCTTGCGAACTGATCTCTCGCCTCGCGAGAACCCAATTTGAACTCGCGCCATAATTAATACTCGCGTCGCGAGATAATGCTCGCCTCGCGAGCGCACGCTGATCCTGGGTTTATAAATTGCTGTTTAGGGCAGATTAGGGGGGATCCATACTTTTGAATATAGTACGGCTGCGAATTTAGGTTTAGTATTTTGTGTTTCTTTTGTAATGGAGAACTGGTCTCCTTGATCGATCTACTGTAACCGGTTCGTACTGCCACTTGAGGTTATGTAATTCCTGATTTAATTGCTACTCTCTTTCAATATTTGTTCTGTATGTTCTGTTTGCTTAATAAAGGATTATATAGAATATATGTTGATTTGTTTCGATGATTGTGTGTTCCTAAACATAATCGTGTTTGCTTAATTCGCGTGTGTTCAATTCGTGTTTTCTTAATTCACGAAGGGCTTAATCCGTTTGCTTAATTCGGAATTAGGAATATATGTCTCGTAGCGTCGGTTTCGCTTGTTAATTGATGCTACAATCGAAAAGGGATTAGAATCCGCTTAGGGCTTGGATTTATATGAACCGAGGATAGTGGGAAACCGAGAGCAGTAGGTTGATCGCTTAGCTTATTTTTATTAGTCACTAGTTTGCATTGTTTTCCTTAATTGTTTCCTTAATTGCATCCTTAATCTAAAACCCCCCAAATCTGACTTTTCTGTTAACGACAATCAAAGAGTCCTTGTGAGACGATACTCGAGTTGTCGCACCCTAACTACATATTTTGTAAACCGCTCGCTTTTTGACGCGTGCGCGACAGCGCGTTCAAAAATTGGCGCCGTTGCCGAGGACTCTTGTTGTTATTAACAGAAAATAAAATTTAAAATTTTAAAAAAAAAATCTCTTTGCTGAATTAGTTTTGGCTGCTAAGTCTGGTTGTGAATATACCCATGGATAATTATATGCAAGGTTATATGCCTAATGTTAATTATGAACCACCATGCATATATTATCCTGATTTTGCTGGTTTAATGCACAGGTTGCCAAGGTCTAGTGGTCTTGTAGGTGAGAATCCGCAGGAGCATCTGAAGGAATTCCGGGTTGTTTGTTCTACAATGCTGAGACCTGAAGGAATAACAGAAGACCACATCAAGATGAGAGCCTTCCATCTCTCACTTGAAGGCGCTGCAAGGGATTGGTTGTATTGTCTTGAGCCCAATTCCGTCTCAAGCTGGTTTGATTTGAAGAAAGTCTTACTATTGAGATACTTTCCTGCCTTCAGAGCTGCATCAATCAGGCGAGAGATATTTGGTAATAGACAGGTTAATGAATCACCTCTAGCATATACAACCAATATTTACAATCTAGGCAACGATCAGAACAGGCACAACATTCTTGACCCTTCCACTGATGAGTACCACCCCATCCAAATGACCACCTCTGCATCTTCTGGACCTTCACTAGAGGACCTGTTCAAGCAAATGACTGCACAAATCACTGCTCAAATGGCTGCACAAAATCTCCAGTTTCAGCAGCAAGTTGGACAGTTTCAGCAGCGAACGAATGCTAGCATTAATACTTTGCAAACACAGGTTGGACATATTGAACAGTCTCAGCAGCGAATGGATGCTAGTATTCAGGCCTTGCAGACACAGATTGGACAGCTTGCCGCTTCAATGAATGCCATGCTAGAGGATGATGAAGAAATTCTGGAATTAGATGATTCCATTAATTCATATGCATGTGTTGAATGCGATGGGATGGATGAACTGAGTGTTGAATTTCCAGACATTCTAGCCTTTACTGATTCAGTTTGTTGTACTATATGCACTGACTGTACTAACACTAACCTTTGTGTGGTGTGTGCTGAGATTTCTGCATGTATAACATGTGATGGATTTGTTAGTGCAGTGAATGAGGATCGTGCAGAAGTTGAAGCAGCACCGGAGACCCCAGCTACCTGTTTGCCACCTCCCACTGTGGAACAACAAGCAATGGAGTTCAAGCCTCTGGATTCTGCACCATGGCCAGTCCAAGAGGTTGAACCCCAATTTTATTGGGAGGACTTTGTTGAGAAAGAGGTCATCTTAGACCCATGAGGGAGTGAGAAGTCCGCCGCACTTGGCGAGGTCACCATAATTGTCAAATGCTCACCTCCATATCAAGGCAGCAAGTTATGGAAGCATGGAAAGAGCTTCCGTCCTTTGGCTATCACTTGGGCCTTATGCTACAAGCAATGGGATCATGGCGGAAGCCCCTCAATGAGTTTTCTTAACCCTTTCTCTCTAGTTTATTTTCATTTTCTTGTTAGTTTTTGCTTTTCCTTGTTTTTGTTTGGTTTTCTTCAGCTCTTGAATAATTTGAGAAGATCAAGAGTTGTGTGTTGAGTCTTGTGTCGGCAAGCTTGATTGGGTTTTGACTGAATTTTTCATAGATTGATTGCATGTTATTTGTTGACTGTTTTCCCCTAGGTTTTGAAACTGAAAATTTGATCCCCATTTGAAAAATTGAAAATTGAACTTTGAGATATTTTGTTATGATTGCATGATTTATGATAAGTTTGGGGTGAAGGGATGCACACACTAGGGATAGAATCTCGGTCAAACAATTTTCAAAAATGTCCAGGTGGGGATTTGAGCCTCCAACATGTTTTTAACTGTGTGAATCACTTTCAAGTTGCACTTTCCCGAGTTTGCTTGAATTTCTTCTTGGTTTGCATGTCTATGTGTTTGCATCAGATGATTTAGGCAAATTTTCTTTGAATTATCTACTTGGCCTAAATTGAACCATCCCTAATGCATGTTCCCTAGTTAGCCCTATTGAGCCTGATTAGCCTCTTGTTCTTGATAACCTCATGTTATAAGCCAAAATCTGGAAAAACCATGTTAACCCGATCTTAGGATTGGGAGAGCATGGAAGCCCAGCAAGAGAATGGTTGCAAGAAACTAAGTTTGGGGTGGCTACAAGGATATGATGTGTTGTTGGGGATTGAGAAAGAGAAAAAAAAAAGGTTGGAGCCAAAGGGCAAAAAGAAAAAAAAAAGAAAAAAAGAAAAAAAAAAAAAGAAAAGTGCAAAAACGTCAAAAAGGGTATTAAAAGAAAAAGGTTGTAGTCACCCAAAGCATAAAGAAAAAAAATGGAAAAAGGACTTTGAGTGGAAATTCAATGTATCAAAATGTTCATGCTCTCTTAGTTCCTAGGGACTTCAGCCCAGTACCATTGTATATCCTACCCTTAGCCAGGCCCCATTATAACCTTTAAAAGACCTTTTGATGTTGCATGCATGTTTTCGTGGGAACCTTGATTGAGATGAAAATCAAATTCATGGGAAGTGTTCTTGAAAGGTGAATTGAGTGAGATGTTGATAACCTTGACAAACTGAGCGAATGAGTGAAACACTAAATGCCCTTGTGAGGAAGGCGATTGTTTGAATTTGGTGATCTCCCTTTTGTGTGTAACTTGGATTCCTTGCTTAGATTACTGATTGCATGAATGATGAAATTCTCAAATGTTCAGAATAAATGATTGTGGGGATTACTTTGTTGAAAAGGGGGGAACATTGAAGGAAAATTGTTTTGTTGAAATTGCTTGAAATTTGTGCGAATTTGATTGAACCTTTGAGCTTGCCAAGTTTGAGTCCTTTTTGAGTTTTAGTTTGCTTGGGGACAAGCAAAGTTTAAGTTTGGGGTATTTTGATCAGCCTCTGGCTCGACTAGTTTTTGACTAGTAAAGACCAAGGTTTTATTCGAGTTTAATCTCGTTTTCACCCAAATTAGACTTGATTGTCTTCAAGCAACATTTTGAGTCTGTAAAGTATTTTTAGGTTAATTTAGTGATTTTGAGTCGAATAAAGCACTTACTGCTATTTGTCGTTTTCAGGTTAATAAAGAGAAGCAATTATGGAGTTCTTCGCCCCGCGAGAGGCTACTCGCCTCGCGAACCTGAAGCATCACTGCCAGAAATGTCGTCCTCCTTGACTCGCCCCGCGAAGCAATGTCTCGTCCCGCGAGAAATCCAACCCTGAAGGACAGAGACCATCACGGCCTAGCTGTGATGAAGGTCACGGCCATGACAAATAAGCATCCAAAGTCAGAAGTGATCACGGCATGCACGTGATAGGCATCACGGCTGTGACAAAACCAGAATTTGAAGTCTCGCCTCGCGAGAACCCAATTTGAACTCGCGCCATAATTAATACTCGCGTCGCGAGATAATGCTCGCCTCGCGAGCGCACGCTGATCCTGGGTTTATAAATTGCTGTTTAGGGCAGATTAGGGGGGATCCATACTTTTGAATATAGTGCGACTGCGAATTTAGGTTTAGTATTTTGTGTTTCTTTTGTAATGGAGAACTGGTCTCCTTGATTGATCTACTGTAACCGGTTCGTACTGCCACTTGAGGTTATGTAATTCCTGATTTAATTGCTACTCTCTTTCAATATTTGTTCTGTATGTTCTGTTTGCTTAATTCAGGATTATATAGAATATATGTTGATTTGTTTCGATGATTGTGTGTTCCTAAACATAATCACGTTTGCTTAATTCGCGTGTGTTCAATTCGCATTTGCTTAATTCGCGTGTGTTCAATTCGTGTTTGCTTAATTCACGAAGGGCTTAATCCGTTTGCTTAATTCGGAATTAGGAATATATGTCTCGTAGCGTCGGTTTCGCTTGTTAATTGATGCTACAATCGAAAAGGGATTAGAATCCGCTTAGGGCTTGGATTTATATGAACCGAGGATAGTGGGAAACCGAGAGCAGTAGGTAGATCGCTTAGCTTATTTTTATTAGTCACTAGTTTGCATTGTTTTCCTTAATTGTTTCCTTAATTGCATCCTTAATCTAAAACCCCCCAAATCTGACTTTTCTGTTAATGACAATCAAAGAGTCCTTGTGAGACGATACTCGAGTTGTCGCACCCTAACTACATATTTTGTAAACCGCTCGCTTTTTGACGCGTGCGCGACAGCGGGTTCAAAAATTGGCGCCGTTGCTGGGGACTCTTGTTGTTATTAACAGAAAATAAAATTTAAAATTTAAAAAAAAATCTCTTTGCTGAATTAGTTTTGGCTGCTAAGTCTGGTTGTGAATCTACCCATGGATAATTATATGCAAGGTTATATGCCTAATGTTAATTATGAACCACCATGCATATATTATCCTGATTTTGCTGGTTTAATGCACTGGTTGCTAAGGTCTAGTGGTCTTGCAGGTGAGAATCCGCAGGAGCATCTGAAGGAATTCCGGGTTGTTTGTTCTACAATGCTGAGACCTGAAGTAATAACAAAAGACCACATCAAGATGAGAGCCTTCCATCTCTCACTTGAAGGCGCTGCAAGGGATTGGTTGTATTGTCTTGAGCCCAATTCCGTCTCAAGCTGGTTTGATTTGAAGAAAGTCTTCCTATTGAGATACTTTCCTGCCTTCAGAGCTGCATCAATCAGGCGAGAGATATTTGGTAATAGACAGGTTAATGAATCACCTCAAGCATATACAGCCAATATTTACAATCTAGGCAACGATCAGAACAGGCACAACATTCTTGACCCTTCCACTGATGAGTACCACCCCAGCCAAATGACCACCTCTGCATCTCCTGGACCTTCACTAGAGGACCTGTTCAAGTAAATGACGGCACAAATCACTGCCAAATGTCTGCACAAAATCTCCAGTTTCAGCAGCAAGTTGGACAGTTTCAGCAGCGAACGAATGCTAGCATTAATACTTTTCAAACACAGGTTGGACAGATTGAACAGTCTCAGCAGCGAACGGATGCTAGTATTCAGGCCTTGCTGACACAGATTGGACAGCTTGCCGCTTCAATGAATGCCATGCTAGAGGATGATGAAGAAATTCTGGAATTAGATGATTCCATTAATTCAAATGCATGTGTTGAATGCGATGGGATGGATGAACTGAGTGTTGAATTTCCAGACATTCTAGCCTTTACTGATTCAGTTTGTTGTACTATATGCACTGACTATACTAACACTAACCTTTGTGTGGTGTGTGCTGAGATTTCTGCATGTATAGCAGGTGATGGATTTGTTAGTGCAGTGAATGAGGATCGTGCAGAAGTTGAAGCAGCACCGGAGACCCCAGCTACCTGTTTGCCACCTCCCACTATGGAACAACCAGTAATGGAGTTCAAGCCTCTGGATTCTGCACCATGGCCAATCCAAGAGGTTGAACCCCAATTTTATTGGGAGGACTTTGTTGAGAAAGAGGTCATCTTTGACCCAAGAGGGAGTGAGAAGTCCGCCGCACTTGGCGAGGTCACCATAATTGTCAAATGCTCACCTCCATATCAAGACTGCAAGTTATGGGAGCATGGAATGAGCTTCCGTCCTTTGGCTATCACTTGGGCCTTATGCTACAAGCAATGGGATCTAGGAGGAAGCCCCTCAATGAGTTTTCTTAACCCTCTCTCTAGTTTATTTTCATTTTCTTGTTTGTTTTTGATTTTCCTTGTTTTTGTTTGGTTTTCTTCAGCTCTTGAATAATTTGAGAAGATCAAGAGTTGTGTGTTGAGTCTTGTGTCGGCAAGCTTGATTGGGTTTTGACTGAATTTTGCATAGATTGATTGCATGTTATTTGTTGACTGTTTTCCCCTAGGTTTTGAAACTGAAAATTTGATCCCCATTTGAAAAATTGAAAATTGAACTTTGAGATATTTTGTTATGATTGCATGATTTATGATAAGTTTGGGGTGAAGGGATGCACACACTAGGGATAGAATCTCGGTCAAACAATTTGCAAAAATGTCCAGGTGGGGATTTGAGCCTCCAACATGTTTTTAACTGTGTGAATCACTTTCAAGTTGCACTTTCCCTAGTTTGCTTGAATTTCTTCTTGGTTTGCATGTCTATGTGTTTGCATCAGATGATTTAGGCAAATTTTCTTTGAATTATCTACTTGGCCTAAATTGAACCATCCCTAATGCATGTTCCCTAGTTAGCCCTATTGAGCCTGATTAGTCTCTTGTTCTTGATAACCTCATGTTATAAGCCAAAATCTGGAAAAACCATGTTAACCCGATCTTAGGATTAGGAGAGCATGGAAGCCCAGCAAGAGAATGGTTGCAAGAAACTAAGTTTGGGGTGGCTACAAGGATATGATGTGTTGTTGGGGATTGAGAAAGAGAAAAAAAATATAAAGGTTGGAGCCAAAGGGCAAAAAGAAAAAAAAAAGAAAAAAAGAAAAAAAAAGAAAAGTGCAAAAACATCAAAAAGGGTATTAAAAGAAAAAGGTTGTAGTCACCCAAAGCATAAAGAAAAAAAAATGGAAAAATGACTTTGAGTGGAAATTCAATGTATCAAAATGTTCATGCTCTCTTAGTTCCTAGGGACTTCAACCCAGTACCTTTGTATATCCTACCCTTAGCCAGGCCCCATTATAACCTTTAAAAGACCTTTTGATGTTGCATGCATGTTTTCGTGGGAACCTTGATTGAGATGAAAATCAAATTCATGGGAAGTGTTCTTGAAAGGTGAATTGAGTGAGATGTTGATAGCCTAGACAAACTGAGCGAATGAGTGAAACACTAAATGCCCTTGTGAGGAAGGCGATTGTTTGAATTTGGTGATCTCCCTTTTGTGTGTAACTTGGATTCCTTGCTTAGATTACTGATTGCATGAATGATGAAATTCTCAAATGTTCAGAATAAATGATTGTGGGGATTACTTTGTTGAAAAGGGGGGAACATTGAAGGAAAATTGTTTTGTTGAAATTGCTTGAAATTTGTGCGAATTTGATTGAACCTTTGATCTTGCCAAGTTTGAGTCCTTTTTGAGTTTTAGTTTGCTTGGGGACAAGCAAAGTTTAAGTTTGGGGTATTTTGATCAGCCTCTGGCTCGACTAGTTTTTGACTAGTAAAGACCAAGGTTTTATTCGAGTTTAATCTCGTTTTCGCCCAAATTAGACTTGATTGTCTTCAAGCAACATTTTGAGTCTGTAAAGTATTTTTAGGTTAATTTAGTGATTTTGAGTCGAATAAAGCACTTACTGCTATTTGTCGTTTTCAGGTTAATAAAGAGAAGCAATTCTGGAGTTCTTCGCCCCGCGAGAGTCTACTCGCCTCGCGAGCCTGAAGCCTCACTGCCAGAAATGTCGTCCTCCTTGACTCGCCCCGCGAAGCAATGTCTCGTCCCGCGAGAAATCCAACCCTGAAGGACAGAGACCATCACGGACTAGCTGTGATGAAGGTCACGGCCATGACAAATAAGCATCCAAAGTCAGAAGTGATCACGACATGCACGTGATAGGCATCACGACTGTGACAAAACCAGAATTTGAAGTCTCGCCTCGCAAACTGATCTCTCGCCTCTTGAGAACCCAATTTGAACTCGCGCCATAATTAATACTCGCGTCGCGAGATAATGCTCGCCTCACGAGCGCACGCTGATCCTGGGTTTATAAATTGCTCTTTAGGGCAGATTAGGGGGGATCCATACTTTTGAATATAGTACGGCTGCGAATTTAGGTTTAGTATTTTGTGATTCTTTTGTAATGGAGAACTGGTCTCCTTGATCGATCTACTGTAACCGGTTCGTACTGCCACTTGAGGTTATGTAATTCTTGAGTTAATTGCTACTCTCTTTCAATATTTGTTCTGTATGTTCTGTTTGCTTAATTCAGGATTATATAGAGTATATGTTGATTTGTTTCGATGATTGTGTGTTCCTAAACATAATCACGTTTGCTTAATTCGCGTGTGTTCAATTCGCGTTTGCTTAATTCGCGTGTGTTCAATTCGTGTTTGCTTAATTCACGAAGGGCTTAATCCGTTTGCTTAATTCGGAATTAGGAATATATGTCTCGTAGCATCGGTTTCGCTTGTTAATTGATGCTACAATCGAAAAGGGATTAGAATCCGCTTAGGGCTTGGATTTATATGAACCGAGGATAGTGGGAAACCGAGAGCAGTAGGTTGATCGCTTAGCTTATTTTTATTAGTCACTAGTTTGCATTGTTTTCCTTAATTGTTTCCTTAATTGCATCCTTAATCTAAAACCCCCCAAATCTGACTTTTCTGTTAACGACAATCAAAGAGTCCTTGTGAGACGATACTCGAGTTGTCGCACCCTAACTACATATTTTGTAAATTGCTCGCTTTTTGACGCGTGCGCGACAGCACGTTCAATCAATCCCTAACTTTTAAAATAGGCGCAGCTAAAACCTTTACAACAAAACTCTTCATAGACCAGGGACAATACGATCCCCCAGTGACAGAGTCTAAAAAACATGAGATAACGACTCACACAATTTTACCAAAAGGATTACAATCAGAAAGCACGCACAAGTGCATATATGAAACAAATTGAAGCTTAAGAACAATCACTTATATGGTGTGTATGTCTCTCTCAAGTAATAGATTGATATGCAAGTGTAAGAGTATGAGAGTGGTATAGAGTTTTGTTCAAGAGTATATAAAGCTTAGAGAAAATGTTCACAAAATTTCGTTCAGGTGTTGTGTGTATTTTTCTCTGCAAAATACCAATATATATCTCGTTGAAGATTAGGTGAAAACTCATTTTTCACGAACCATAATCGATTATTAGAAAAGCATAATCGATTATTTTAACCAAAGTCAAAAGGCGCATGAAGAAACAGTCAGGTCATAATCGATTACATGGTCTTGGTGAAAAAGCTCAGACTGAATCAACTAAGCATAATCGATTAACCTAATCGATTGTGAAGCCTCTGACTTTTGACCTAAAAACAATAATCGATTTATGCCGAGCCATAATCTATTATATTTCAAAATTTAAACTCAATGGATAAGACAGAATCAAATCTCCATTAAAGCACATTTCAGCCCTTCGAAAGCTGAGTTCAAAACATGTTGAAAATATACATAATCGATTACCATAATCAATTATATCAGTTTAAAATTTGAATTTTCAACAGCCAACAGCTCTATCATTTAAATACTCAATTAAACATAATTAATATCTGAATAATCGATTACCATAATCGATTATCCCTATTCGAGTTTTAAATTTCAAAAACTTAACAGCTTTGTTATTTTGGAAACTCATTTAAGCACATTTAGGAGCTGCATAATTGATTATCCTTCTTGTAAAATGATTTTTGAAAATCTTTTAAGGTCTTAAAAAGATGTGGTAAAATTAATTTCGCAGACCTTTTTCAAAGCAGATTTTTGTGTGTGTGAGATTTATTTTTAACCTTTGAGAGACACACACCCATTTACACTTTATCTAAAACAAACAATAGAGTAAAAGAAAATTTCCCATTTAACCCCCGTATTTGTTTGTTTGGTCCTTTCCACGCTTTTTACAATTTGATCCTTCTAGCTTTGGATTTTGTTTGTTGGTCCTTGAACTTGAAATTCCCCTTTTGCTCATCATCAAAGCCAAAATACCTGTCAAGGCATATATCCACACTTTGCAGCAATGTAGTTTACAGAGTACAAAGGTTTATGTTCTCGATGGTACTATGTTTTTTTATTCCAAGAAACAAGGAGTTAACAAAGAAGAACAAGGAAAAGAGACATATATTCACTTGAATTAAATATTCAATCATTTGAAATAAATACGTTTAAGCTTAAACGGGTTCACTTTTAATAGCTAGTACACGCGCAAGTCTTTGGACGTGCAACATTAACTTATCGATAAGACGGGATCGTCTACTGATACTGCGTCTATAGAGTCTTGTCTAGCTCTAAGTCTTTGGACTCTCTATACTCAATAGCTCGTCTACTGATGTGGCATTTAGTGAGACTACTCGTCTATATCTTTGCACTTTGTGTTTATCTGAAAGTTACTTATTGGCTCGTCTACTCATATTTTCTTAGATTTAGATACTCGTCTACAAAATATTACCTTAGCCAATATTTTAAGACCTCGTCTAGCGATAGCTTAACAAACTAAAAATTTACCAAAGGAGAAGACTCGTCTAGAGGATCAAAACAAAATAGAATCTGATATGATTCTATTAGCAATGCGAAGATACTCTTCCAAGTTTCTTTATCTAGTATCATTCAAATAGTCTTGCAATCTATAATAAACAAGTTAGATCTTTGACAATACTTTGCCATACAAATTTAACCTTTTTGTTAACATCAAAACTTAAGAGATTATTTAATCCAAAATCACTTTGGTTCTAACAATCTCCCTCTTTTTGATGATAATAAAACTAATTAAATTTGAGTGAGCAAAAAGAGCAATAGAGCTCCCCCTAAGACAAAGCATTCAAACTTACAATAGATAAAATAGATAAGCAGCAGCACATATCATATATATCTTTTCAGATCAGTTATGCATTAACTCAGTCATATTCAAGACATAGTGTCAGAGCTAAAAGAACCTTTTAAGACAAAAGCTATAAAATCATAGAGATATATCAAAAGCATCAAACATAGTATCAGAGCATATTAAATAGTGGTATGTAACAAGACAATATAAGAATATGCATATGTAAACAGATGCTTATAATCCAAAAACTGACTTTTGTAAATATATCTATGAAAATTTAATTCTCAATCCTTTATCCCCCTTTTTCTGTCATCAGACAAAAAGGAAATAGGAGTGGACCATCATTCTCAGTTATAAATAGAAAAGAAAACTAAGAAGAGGGTGGAGGTGGTTGAGGAGGGTCTTGATTTGGAGGAGGTGGATGAGGTTGAACAACAAGATTATGACTCTGTTGAAAACTGGTGAGGACGCTTAGCATCTGGTTAATCAGAACATTTGTTGGAGCCAAGGATTCTGCAACTTGTTCCTTTGCCTGCTCCTTAACCTCTACTTTCACCTTCTCCTCTACTATTCTGCCTATAATTTCTTCAAGATTTGATGGCATTGAAGGTCTTGAGCTTTCAGCTGAATCATGCAGATACTGTTGACCTTGCAGAGTACTGAGAGCTTGAGATTATTGAGGCTGGTCATGTGGATTCCCTACTGCCAAATCCAATGGTTGTGAAGAGTGCCTCTCAGAAGTTTCTTGTCTGCTTGCAGACTCAGTAACTTTTTCTCCCAAAGGTTTAGACTGGACAATTTTTGTGTTCATATTAGGACCTTCAACAATTATCTCTTCCTCAGTGGGCTCAGAAGAATCTGTAGATGCTTTTGGATTTGGTGCAGGGGTAGGTACAGGAGTAGGTAAATCTGGAGCCCAATGAACAGGGTATCCTTCATAGACTGGACTGATCAAAGGAATTCCAAGAGTGTCCTCATGAATATAAAATCTAACATGAGAGAGACCATACTTTCCTCTAACCGCTGGAGTGTTTCTTTTGTCTTGTTCACTAAGTCCAGAGGATGATGCTTGCCTACTGCATAATTTTAATATGGCATGTATCATCATTGGTCCTTTTTCCTCTTTTTCATTCTCCTCAAGCAAGAACTGCAGCATTTCCTTAGCAATCAAAGGATCATCGGTGGGTTAAAGCATACAGGAGCTATCGGCGGGTATTTTATACTTATTTCTTATGTACTTGGCATCCTTGTCAGGGTTCAGATCAATCATATGGAGACTAAGACAGATCATGGGAGGTCTCACTCCAATCCTGGTTTCTTTGGAAGGGTGGAATAGACAGGTGGGTGGAACAAAATTAGCAGCCCTGATATACCTTGACAGTTCAATCTCAGTCTTCAGGTGTGCATACATGATGTGATCCCCAACATCAGTAGCTCTGCCATACTCTCTCGGATATACAAAGTTCTTCCATTTTGTATTCTTGTCCATAATAAACTTCTCCCTGCCACATGTCATTGATCTCTGACATTCAATGTACTTGGATGCAGCCTTGAGTGGATTTGACCACCAGACAGGAATGATATGCCTGTCTACACCATCAGTGTGTGGTTTGAAGGGTGGGAATTTTATGAGGTTTTGATAGATTTTTCTAGGTGGGAATTTCTGTAGTGGAAGGTGAGTGAGGGCAGGTCCAATTTCATTGTATAAGAGAGATGGAAGTGGACCAGTCTGCTCATAAGGAATAGGTGCATGCCATGGGGTGTATGTGGGTTCAGGCTCATATTCATACTCTGGTAAGGGGTAGAATGGTCTAGTTGATTCTGGTTCTGGTTGGTGAGTGTGGTAGAGGATTCTCCTATCTATTTTGACTTTGGCCCATCTCTCAGCTTTGCCATCATACAAGATTGAAGGGTCTGTGTATGGGAAGGTGACTTTGGGAAATTTATGAAAGGGGGCACCAGGGTTGATCCCTACATCATCTGGCTGATTAAATCAGGGATAATTTGCATGTATGATTGGTTGAAAATATGGTCTAGTTGGTGAGGTTTGGACAGATGAGTGGACAGGTGAGATTATTTGTGGTGTAATTTGTCATTCGGTCTCAAGTTGTGGTGGCAGTGTAGGTATGTATACATCAGTGTGAGGTGGTGGAAGTGATGGTGGTAGTACAGAAAGTGCAGGTGTACTATCATTCCTATTCTTTTCAAAGCTTTCTACCAGAGCATCTACTACTAATTGAACATGATCATTAGCAGGGATGCTTACCTTAGGAGCCACATCAGACTTGGCCTTCCTTGAGGGTTGCCTTCTGGTTTGAGTTGAGACAGTAGCAACAGCAGCAAACAGTTTCTGCTTTTTCAGCACAATTCCAATAGGAACATTGTCTTCATCATCTCCATCTTCATTATGAGACAGAACAATCTTTCTTGTTCTTTTCTGTGTTGGGGCAGGTTAAGGTGCTTCAGCAACTTGCTCCCTGATTACAATGCCAGCAGCAGGTTTCCTAGAAGCAGGTTTCCTTCCCATAGTAGTCTTTCTTCCCATTGTTTTCTTTCTCAGCCCTAGAGTCTCAACATTGCTTAGCTCTACTTGCTCTTCCTTTATCTTGAACCTCTCTTCTTCCCTAGCCAATTCAATTTGAGCAACAATGCCCAGTTTCATGTTGGTGAGGTTCACCTTGCCAAAGACTAATGCTGACATGCCTTTCTCCCTAAGAATTAATGTTTTTTCTTCACGAGTTTTAGCCTCTAGAAAGGCATAAAGCTGTTGAGCTTTGAAGACCTTTGATAGAAAATGGAAAAAAGGAATTGCATTTGATTTCTCCTTGTTGTTAACATAGTCTCTAAATCTTCCAAAGAGGATGCGTGGAAGATTAACCTTGGTTTCTGTTACAAGATGGCACAAACAAAACTTGTGCAACGCAGTAGGTTGTCCTTTGACCCAGTTTTGTGAACGACCGTCTTGTTCAACATCTGATGGAGGATTCTAATCTCATCCTTCATCTCCACGGTCTTCCATGAGTGACTTCTAACCTTGTCAGACCTCATCAGAAGAGAAGCAATGACCTCTGGTCCACCCAGGTCTTGCTCCCAAGTATCAGAAATGATCAACCTATCCTGGGCACAATTGATAGCTTCGAAAATGGTTTTCTCAGACACCACCACTCTCCTACCAAGAACATCAGCATACACCTCAGTGTCTGTCACCTGAGGGTTTCTCCAGAAGGCCCTAATAAAGTTAGGGTAGACAAACTTTCTTAAGGAAAAGACCATCCCAGCCAGCAGCGTTGATGTACTTGCTTACATCCACATTGTACTATTTCAAAATCCCAAAGTCAAAGTGGTATTCGATACCAATATTCATCTTAGTGACATCATAAGTTGACACAGCAGAAGAAGAAGCCATTGTTGATTGAAAGTTAGGGTTTGGAGACAGGGGAAACAGAGAACTCGAAGATTAAAATAGTAGAGGTTGTGAAAGGTTTATTAGAGGGAAATGATATATTACTTAAAAAGCTTTCGAATGTGAAGAGTGTAAGACCCTGTTTTTACTTCTTTCTTTTTTTTACCATTTTGCTGTCTTTACTGTTTTTCAATTATCGATAGAATTTTAATTGTTTGTAATTTTTATAATAGATCTAGAAAAGGATTTTTAATAAAATAAAATCATAATTTTACTCTACCTTATGGTATAAGGTTACGGTAAAAATTTAGGTTTAAAATTCAGACGAAACCTGGTCTGCGTTTAAACTGACAGTAAGATTTTACTGATCAAAAAACCTAATTTTGACCCGAGAATGAAACAGTTTAGATTTTTATTTTATTTCCAACCATAATGGTTATTTTGAAAATTTTCAAAATAAATAAGTTATTATATGTTATTCGGGCGAATACTCGACGATCGGGGATCGACGGAATCGAGAACGGAGGTGCAGAGACAAAACCCGACACCGGGAGGATGAGAACAATCAGTCATTTGTGATGACTCACGGGGGTGAGTCATAGGGGTTAGTCATCATGCATTAAATGCATGTAATGATGACTTAAGTGTGAAATGTCTAAAATACCCTTAAGCTTGCATTGTAATTTCAAGTGTGTCATGACATCATTTTACCCATTTAACCCTTGGAAACCCACGGTCATCACCCATTAAGAAGGCCATCTTCACTTCATTTCCTCCATTTTGGCTTATGTTCTTACACCTTAACACAAACTCCAAAGTTCCTTACACTTGATTTTCAAAGGAAGTATAAGTTGTTGGTTTCTTGAAATTCCAAAGGTAGATTCTTGTGATTCATGATCATACCTTCCTTTCCTTTCACGACTTTTCTTCATATCTCATGTTTTTACAAATTTCAAATTCCTAGATCTAGAACTTCAAAAATCTCTAGAAAATTGTAGAAAAACATAAAAATGTGAAACCAATTTCTATGATCTAGTTATGATCTCTACTTTCATCTTCCAAGAGATTGAAAATTTTAGAGATCCCTAGCCCTTTTGTTTTGAGTTGGCCGAACCTATATAAAATAGTTTGGGATGATTTTCTTCATTCTTTAACTTGTTTTCTTGTTGGTTGTTCATGGCTAGATTTTGTGGGTTCAAAACCTTGTGATTTAGGTGAACAACATCCTTCTCCTACTTGAGTTTCAAGTGATCTACAAGAGGTAATGGGGGAGATTACTACTATCCTACCTTAATGTAGATATGTTGATGGTTTATTTAGTGTATATGTTTTGTAACTCATAAGTGTGTATTCTTGATTTATATGTGTGTGATCCTCTTGGAGGATTTGATTTGATGTTTGGTTGTGGTATGATATGTCATATGGTTGTTTTGGTTCCAATGACCTTAAGTTGGAACCATGATTGTTGTTTGCTTGATGTGTTAAGAAAAATGCCTAATATATTTATTTATGGCCATTAGGCCATAACTGGTTGAGGGAGTTCCATGGGGATTTAATTTGGTAGGATAATTTTTTAGAAGGAGTGAATGAGTATATAACAGTATAGAAATTGGTTTGGATGGATTTGGATATGTATGTTAATAGTTATGAATTTTTGAAGATATAGGGACCATTATGCAATAATGAGATTTATAGGGACTGTTCTGAAAACTACATTATTATATGTTGGGATTGTAGCCCTTGGTAATATAAGATTAAAGAAATTGGTTTTGTGTTAATTGGATTAATACATAAAAAGTATAAGCTTTTTAGCAAACAAGGACCTTTTTGCAATTATTGTAAAATATTTGGGGGCAGAAATATTATTTCTGGAAACATTGAGGGTAACTGAAAAATATTTCTATAGAAGTTGGTTTCGTGTAATTTGAAGTTATAAATAAAAACTTATAAGGTTTTAAGTGAATAAGGACCTTTTTGTATGTAATGACAGTTTGGGAACTAAACTGCAATTTTCGAAAATAATTATAATGGGACAGTTAAACACTGTTTTTCATACCTATTAAACTTTTCTAAAACTCCAAAATGAGTTTTGGACTATTAGAGTGTAAAATCGTTGAAAAGGGATTTACGCGTTTTACAAACTTAACGATATTCGGTCAAATTTTTAGGAATGTTGTATACATGGAAAGGAAATTGTAAAATCAGTGTTTTGAACATCTTAAAATGAGTATTATAACCTAGGTGAGTAATAGATTTGAGGTGAAGAACCATATTTCCAAAAGTTTGGCTTTTGGGCCTAAAACCAGCAAAAAGGCGAAATCGTCGTCAAACGTTTTTAAATATTTTTTAGAAAACAATGATTTAGAGTTTGAAATCAGTATTTTAAAAATTTAATATAAGTATGGAAACTTAGGGAAATAAAGGATTTGAGAAAAATAATTATATTTGGGAAAATATGGAATTTAAGTTGAAATACAGTAAAAAGTGGTAAAACAATATTTTAAGAGTTTCGACATTTTTCAAGAAATTGTTTTGAGGAATTTAGTACTTATGTACTTTAACGGAAACTAATTTTAAAATGGCTTGGTTTTAACCAAAGGTTTTGGGTTCTAAGACAAAAGAGGATTTTAGTCTTCAAAGACTAGTATTTACATTAAACAGCAAAAACCTAAGTCATCAAGGACTTAGTGAAAATATGAACTTAATGACCTATGACTTATGGTGAAGCAAGACCATTTATCATAGAGTGTGGATAATTCAATATCCATACCTCCATAAGATTTAATGGATAAGAGTTATTTGATTTCTAGGAAGCCCAGAGAAAGGCTCAACTACAAAAGTGTAAAGAAATAAATGATTGGACTGTTGATCCAATTTCATAATGTGTTAGGGTTTGTAAGCAAGTGCTTTAAAATATCTTTACACAAACATGACAAGTCTATTTGAGAAATGTGGATTAGTGAAGAGCCGATGATTTGTACCCGAGAATATCGTCCGTCAGCGATTGACAGCAAGTGGATTCTGGTGGAATCATGAGGTTATCCGATGGATAGACCAATTGGACGTATTCCGGCAATTTTGCCCAGATACATAGTTAACACTATGGTCGGTGAGGCCGTTGTGCCCAGGGAGTCGAGTTTCGGTTGTAGAGGTTTCATAAAGAGCCTGATGTGTTACAGAGAGTTTAAGATCACATGTGATTATGATAGTACGTACATTATGATTAAAGACTCATGAGCGTAAAACAATAGCCACGATTAGACTGTGTGCATAACATGATAGCACCATTGCCTAAGGTAGGCAGATGCAAAACATGTACTAACCATTCCTTTCGAAAATATCATCTTAGCTCCGATGTTAGAATCGGATATTCCTTGAGGCTGTATAGGAATGGGACTATACGGTTTCAATCCGTTTCTCTCTATTCCTGTCCTTTGATGGACAAACCGTGTCTGGTATGCTTGATAAGCTTATCGTCGAGTTTGGTATAGTATATTCTTGGAGTTTTGAGTTACAGAATTAAAAAGGGAGATAAAAGGAATATATGATTGTTGTATTATGTATCTGTGATTCGTACCACTGCCTGTCTGCCTTATGTGTAAGATAAATGGAATCTCACCTCCTTATTTTATTTTTCCTATGTCGGCTGGCTATGTGCTCTGTATTCCGTTGAGAAGATTGAGACGTCAGGATGACGCTTGACTGATTTATCATAGAGATTGAGGTTCGAGCATGCGAACGTTATGGTGGAACTTCTATTGGATTTCTTCCAGACTTCAGAGGGTTCATGGAGATGGCATTATGGTTTTAGCTATACCTAACCTTTCTTTTCTTGGGATAGGCATAATAGTCATTAGTTCGTAAGTTATAGTTTTCCTTAGAAAGGGAAATGGTTTAGTCTGAGAGTTACTTTTGTAGTGACTCTAGTAGAGACTTTTGTGACGACGTCGGCAGTTGACTCAAATAGAGTTTACACTAGATCTTGTCAGTTGGCTTTATCCTTCTCACGATGTACGAGAGAGGATTGTATTTTCTATTTTAGTTTGTCCAGCTAGGTATGTCTGGGAATTAATGTTACAGTTTATGGAGCTGCGACTACAAGTAGTTTATATTTTAGGAGCTGCATCTCCATATCTTTATGTTGAGTCTTATATCTTTATGGCTTCTATCTATGAGCCGGGTTGGATTTTTATATAGGTGAATTTTTAACTAATAATCTTGTTATGATTATGAAATATGTTATTGAACTTTTATCTTATTCCCAACTAATTATATTTATGACTTATGAAAAAGAAAAATTTTCCCATTCGAATATAGCCAAATTTAATTAAACTACTTTTCGGTCTTAAAATGTCATGTACGATGTAGCGCTCGAGAAGGGTGTTACAAAGAGTTTTCACAAAGAAAATAAAAAAGAAAATAAAAATAAAACGTTTGAATAGACATGTAATGAGTGCTGATACGACGCATGTTTCTTGAAACTGTAAAAAAAGGCTATTGATGGGATTGATGGAAATAACTGACTCAGCAAGAGAATATAATTAAATATGTCTTTTACATAAATTAATGAAAATTTAATTATAGATATCATAGACGAGTCAGATAAGAGCATGCAGACAATCAATGGACGTGATGACTATTGGACGCACTTTTAACATACATTGGTCACACTTGAGTAATAGACGCACATGCAGCAGACGCGACAAACATTAGACGTGCAATCAATCCACACAAATCATGTTAAGATGCTTTCTAATAAAGATAAATCCGTCCTCGGCAAGAGGTTTAATAAAGATATCTGCCCATTGATGGTCCATATCTACAAATTGTATATCAATAATACCTTTTTGCACATAATCTCTAATAGAGTGATGTTTAATTTCTATATTCTTATCCCTTTCATGCAATATTGGATTCTTAGATAGATTTATTGCAGCAGTATTATCACACATAAGTGGAATACTACTTACAATCACATTGTAGTCCTCCAATTGATATTTGATCCATAGAAGTTGTGAGCAACAACTAGCAGCTGAAATATACGCAGCTTCAGCAGTTGGTAAGGCAATAGTACTTTGTCTTTTGCTTGACCATGAGACTAGATTAGCTCCAATGAAGTGGCATCCTCCACTGGTACTTTTTCTTTCAATTCTATCTCCAGCATAATCAACATCACAAAAACCAACTAATCTGTAATCAGCATTTTTCTTAAAGCACAAACCCAGATTAGTAGTACCTTTCAAATATCTAAATATTCTTTTAACTGTTGGCAAGTGAGATTCTCTAAGATTAGATTGAAATCGAGCACATAAGCATACACCGAACATAATATCAGGTCTAGACGCAGTAAGATATAATAGAGATCCTATCATACCTCTATATACCTTTTGGTCTACCTTTTTATCTTTGTCATCTTTGTTCAGTATGGACATGGGATGCATAGGAGTGTTCATAGGTTTGCAATCATCCATCTTGAATTTTTTTAACAGTTCCTTTATGTACCTAGTCTGATGGATGTACACCTCATCCACTGTTTGTTTAACTTGAAGTCCATGGAAGAACTTGAGTTCTCCCATCATGCTCATTTCAAATTCTTTCTGCATTAGCTTAGAAAATTCTTTGCATAGAGATTCATTAGTAGCACCAAAGATTATGTAATCAACATATGTTTGAACAATAATAAAACTGGACTTATTGGATTTTCTAAACAAGTTGTATTGATACCTTTCCTCTACTGAATCAATTGTCCATTAAGAATGAACTTAACCTTTCATACCAAGCTCTAGGAGCTTGTTTAAGGTCATATAAAGCTTTATTTAGCTTATATACAAGTCCAAGTTGGGTTTCACTTTCAAAACTTAGAGGTTGCATAATATACACTTCCTCACTAATATCACCATTTAGAAAAGCACTTTTTTCATCTATTTGATATAGCATGATATTATGATGTGCAACAAATGATAATAAGATGCGAATAGCTTCTAGTCTAGCAACTGGTGCAAAAGTTTCAGTATAGTCTATACCTTCTTCCTGTGAATAACCTTGTGCAACAAGTCTAGCTTTATTTCTTATCACCTTACCATTTTCATTAAGCTTGTTTCTATAAACCCATTTGGTTCCAATAACTTATTTTTCTTTTGGTAAAGGCAGAAGAGTCCAAACTTCACTTCTTTCAAATTGGTTCAGTTCTTCCTCCATTGCTAGAATCCAACCCTCGTCCAGTAGAGCCTCGTCTACTGTCTTTGTTTCTAACTTAGAGACTAATGCAGAATCATATTGCTCTCTGAATGTAGATCTGGTTCTTATCCTGTCATTAGGATTTCCAATGATTTGATCTTGTGGATGATAATTCTTGAAGTACCAAGATCTCTGAACATTTTCCTGTTGAGAAGTTGAAGTTTCTGACGCATGTTGTTGAGGGTCGTCCACTTGATCATCAGGCATGGCATTTGCTTGATTTTCATAATCTTTTAGATTCAAACCTGCAATAGATTCATCAAGCTCTGATAATTTCTTATCAGGCTGTTTGTCATCAAACTTAACATGTATACATTCTTATACTACTAAGGTTCTAGAATTGTAAACCCTAAACACTTTGGACGACTCAGAATATCCTAATAGAAATCCATTATCTACTTTAACATCAAACTTACCAAGTTTATCTTTAGTATTTAATATATAGCATTTACAACCAAAAGGATGAAAGTAAGATATGTTGGATTTTCGACCTTTCCACAATTCATAAGGAGTCTTATTCAAGATTGGTCTTATGTATATTTTGTTCTGAATGTAGCAGGCAGTATTCACAGCTTCAGTCCATAAGGGTCTAGGGACAGAGTTGTCATTGAGCATTTTCTAGCCATCTCTTGAAGAGATATGTTCTTTCTCTCTACCAGACAATTTTGCTGTGGTGTTCTATGTATTGAGAAGTTGTGAAGTATATCACTTTCTTCACAGAACTTTTGGAATATCTCATTTTCAAACTCTACCCCAGGGTCACTTCTGATTGAAGTGATACACATGCCTTTTTCATTATGTACACGTTTGAAGAATACAGAGAAGACCCTTAATGACTCATCTTTGTAAGCTACGAACATAACCCATGTCCATCTAGTGTAGTCGTCTACTATGACAAGACCATATTTCTTCCCACTGACAGAGGCAGTCCTAGTTGGTCCAAACAGATCAAGATGTAGCAGCTCTAGTGGTCTATTGGTACTAACAATATTCTTAGATTCAAAGGAACCTTTGACTTGTTTTCCCTTTTGACATGCATCATAGAGAGCATCAGATTTGAACTTAAGGTTTGGTAATCCTCTCACGAGGTTATGCTTATTTAGCTTTGAAATTAATTTCAAGCTTGCATGACCAAGCCTTTTGTGTCAAATCCATCGCTCATCTTCAATGGACACTAGACATGAGACACTTTGATTTGTGGGGTCCTCCAAGTTAATCTTATACAAATTGTTTTGCCTCTTGGCAGTGAATCAGAGTGATCCATCAATCTTCTTGACATTACACATGTTCTTATCAAAGGAAACAATAAACCTACTATCACATAATTGACTTATGCTTAGCAGATTGTGTTTTAAACCATTAACTAAAAGCAGATTATCAATTGAGGGAAAAGGATGTTTACCAATTTTACCTATTCCAATGATCTTTCCTTTCTGATTACCTCCAAAGGTAACCCAACCACCATCCTTATGTTTAAGGTCTTCGAACATACACCTTTCTCCCATAATGTGACATGAGCAACCATTGTCCAAGTACCAAGATGTGTGTTTCTTTCATGTTGTTAAGCAAATCTCAACATCAGTGTTGTCACGCCCCAAAAAAAATTACAGTAAAGGGACACTGTAATTAATTAACTAATTAATTAAGTATAAAGAGATTGAAAGGGTTTTATCGTCCCAATGTGAAGATTGTATGATGGAAATTTTTGCTCATCCAAATTTAGTTAAACCCTGTTCAAAGATAGCGTGCATGTGTGCAAAGTGTGAAGGTGCATGTGTGCCAAGTGTAAGAGTGCATGTGTGCCAAGTGTAAGGGTGCAAGTGATACAAGTGTCATAAAGAGATAAGTGTTTATCTGAATAATTGAGTATTTATTTTTATAATTTGTGAAGAATAATTTTAACAAACCAAATTTCATGCTCATAATTTATTTGAGTAAAAGTACAGTTTGTAACACCCTGATTTTTCTGCTTGTCTGTAAATTGTGATTATATGAATATTAAGATTTTATTTTTATAAATGGTGATGAATTATTTTGATAGACCAAATTAAGTCATTTTTTTATTTTATATTAGAAATGTAAATTTGAATTTTCGTTAGGAAATTTCCGACGTTACGGATTGAGTTTTCGCTGTCCGTTAAGCTCTACTAACCCGAAAATAATTTAAAAAAATTCCAAAATTCAAATTTTATTTTTTATAACTCAGTTATATTTATTTTTATGATTTTAGAAATTATTTATTTTTATTTGAATTTTTCGGGTGAAATTTTACGAATAAAAATACGATCGGTTTTTATCGATACGTAACAATCGGTATTGGAATGAACCCAAAATAATTAAATCTGATTTTCCCAGATTTGGAAAGATTTTTGGTTGATGTGAATAGTGACCAATGTCACTATTCAATATTAATTATGACAATTGTCATGATTATTTTACATTTCCTAGAAACCTAATATATTTCAATTAAAAAAATTTGTAAAAATTTAAAATGTTTCAGATTTTTTTTAGAGGCTGCAGCACCCCTCCCCCTATAAATACTGTAACACCCTAGTTTTTACCCATATGATTAATTATTTTATTTGGATGTGTATGTTTATTTTGTTATGTGGTTTAGTTTGAGTAATTAAATTACTCTCTTCAAATTATTTTATTGGGTGCGTTAGCACTGACTTATTTTAGTGAATGCATGCTTACTAGACAATAATTTACATTATTGTCACTATTATTACCAATACAAAAAAATGTTTTAAAAAATATGATTAAGATAAAAGCATTTTCATATTCATTCTATTTAATTTTAGATTTGAAAATAAATTGGTTTGACATTAATCGGAGATTAAATGTTGGACCGTGGATTTTCTTAGTTGATCAATCCAACTATCAATATCTACTTTATTTCAAATTTTGAAACAATATATTTTTCACCCTTTATTTTTAGATTCAAAAACTAAAAACAAATTTATTTTTAGGCTTAATATTTATCACTCATAGTGTACCCACTAATACCAAACTAAATTTTACTTTCTCCTCTCTCCCTTAATGACCCGATACTTCCCCCTCTCACTCTCTATTTCTTTTTTTCTCCTTCCTCTGCGATTGCAGACCCCCCCCCCCCCCCCCACCCACACACACACATTTCTTTTTTTCTTTCTTCCTCTCTTCTTCTTCCTCCCTCCACTTCATCTCTCTTCCTCCATTTCTCTCAAGCCGGTGCCACCCTCCACCGCAGGAGATCCGTCTACCGCTCGCCCACGGGAGGAGAAGACAGCACCGCTGTCTTTTATGTGTTCACCCTCCACCGTGCGACGATGTTGTTGCCACACGAAAATGCCAGAGCCGCCACTTACTGCCTGAAACACCGGAGCCGCCACTCGTTCGCGCAAGGAGGAGAAGCCGCGAGGTTGAACCACCGCTGGCCGCCGTCCTTAACCACTGTCGCCGCACCAGTTGACCTTCAACAACCACCATGACATCTTCTTCTTCCATGGGTAAGTGAAAACCTCATCTATTTTGCTTAGATTCAAAAATCCCCAAATTGATTTTGAAACCCTAACTTTTCATCTTACTTTAATCATGAAATTGGTTCAGTTTTAGTGCATTTGGGACTTGTAATTAATGGTTTCTAAGGTTAATTTTAAGATTCTCTATTTAAATCAAATTTTCCCTAAATTGCTCTTTGAACCCTAAAACCCCAATTCGATTTTTATTGAAATTGGTTATGTTTGGAAAAATTAAGTATGCCTTTATAAAATTAGGACCTTTAGTTGATGATTCCTAAGTCATTTTCATGATCCTTTAATCAAAACAAAGTTTCCTCAAAGGGTATTGTGAAGCTTAATTAAGCTCCAAACATGATTTTCTTTGAAAATGACCTTGTTTGGTAACAAGATTAAGTGTTTAGATCAAATTAGAATGTGTGTTTGATCATGTGTAATTGATTTCTTGATTTCTGGTTGTTGAACTATGTTATTTATGTTGTAAGTGCTTGAAGCATAGTAGCCTAACCATTGGTTAGAGCCCAACTCTTAAGGAAAGATAAAAGCCTTAAGAAAACTTTGCACAAGTTGAAAAATAAAAGTTTTAAGTTGAAACATATTTTTAGAGAAAGCAATTATTTCTCTAGGTGAAAAATTCAAGAAATTGAAGATAAGGATTTTATTCACAGAAAGTTAAAAGAGATCATTTTAGAAGATTTGAAGGATATATTCTATAAAGGTCTTCAATTTTTGGATACCATTTATGGTAAAGAAATTATTTAAAAACAAATTAAATTCTTGGTTCTTTACAAAAAAAAAAAAGATTTTAGTTCTTATATATTAGACTACGTTTGTTCTTAAATTATTTTTTATTCTTTTTGTAAAAGAGGACTTTTTTTCTAAAGATGGACTTTTGGAGTTTTATTATAAGTTTTTTTTTTAAATGAATTTCAAAGGAAAAATGTTTTCCAAAAGAAGGTTTTATTGAAATAAAGTATCCGATAACTTGGATGAGTTACAGAAGTTTTGTTTTTTGGTTTTGTATTTTCACCGAGCGAAAAAGAAGAAAAGGTGAAAAGTTGAACCTAATAACCAAGACGTCGGGATACTAGTACTTTAAAAGCACGTTGATCCATGATCCGTGTTATGTTGTTATGGACTATGTTCCAATGTACGTTGTTATGGACTGTTGTTCCATATACGTTAAGTTGAAACATGGTGAAAGGAATAAAAAGGTGAAAATTGTTTTCTACGACCACAATGTCCAAGGACTGATGCAAAAGTCTGGGACTGTTGTCATTAGACACTCAGACGTGAAAGTCCTGTGTTGATGATAAAAGCTGCAAGATATTAAAAATGTTGAAAAGTCATGAGCTTTGAGCCTCGACGAAAGGAAAATATCAAGTTCAAAGAAAAACTGAAAATAAAATGATTTTCTCATGCATTTATTTTAGCAGACGTGCCCACGCTGTTTTTGTATGAGTATCTGTAAAGATCAGGTATTTCATGCTACGTTGTTTCGTGTGAATATCTGGAGGGCCAGGTATTTCATGCTACGGTGTTTCATTGTGCATTGATGGACAATGAAGTTCATTAGCCAGGACTACTGTGCCTTGTGTTGGACAATATGCTATGGACATTCCACGCACGTTGCACATTGTGCCAGGAGTTTGGGCAGTGTGGTGGAACTTATGTTGTGCCTAATATATCTGGTAACCGAGTCTAATTAGCTCATTTTTAAAGAAAGTTGAAAACTCCAGAGTCTTGCATCAAAGTTGAATTTTTCATGAACATCATTGTTTTTCAAAGTTGATTGATGAATTGGTGTGATATTATATTTAGTTTATTATTTCACGTTTTGTAAATATGATGATATCTGTTGTGTATGCTGTTTATGTTGCAAGTATATAGTTTATCATAATTATCCATATATTGGTATCTCATCCTTACAATATATCAAGTTTTCCTGGTTCTTTGCTGTTGTACCTTGGTACACTAGGACATGCGATGTCGAGAAGCTCCTGACCTCACTCGGGGATATTAATCCTGATCTTTGAAGAGAAGGGTGATTATTCCAATGGTAAGAACTACTGAGTTCTTTCCAACAGGTGTCTATTAGAACGACCAGCTTAGGATGTTTCCTTTGGGTTGTGTGAATTTTAGAGAAGTCGATATAGGCAGTTCTGAAAAACCTTGTGTAATTTTGTAACTTCAAGATGAACGATTATTTCATGGAATGCATATGTTGAGGTGCTATGATTTATAAATAAACTTAGTCTTTGTGTATTAGTAAAATACGGTGTGATTTCATTTTAAGTGATGCGTGAATCATTTTGAGGTGAATCCTAGAAAAATAATAATAATAAAAATTTTACCCCCATATTTTCAGACCTATGAAGATAAGAGAAGTTTTTTTTCCGAAAGCAACCAGTAAACTTTCTTTTAATTTATTTCCGCATGTGATTAGGAAGTAATGCCCAAGGGGGTGTTACACGTGTATTCACTCTCTGATGATGTATCAGCCATGAGACAGATATTTGCCTCTTCATCAGCTTCATTTTCTTCATCATATGAAGACAGATCCAGATCCTCCCAAGTAGCCATCAAACCCTTCTTCTTTTTGAAGAACTTATTTTTGTCCTTCAGATCTGGGTAGTCAGCTTTTAAGTGACCATGCTTCTTGCATTTAAAGCACAGAGGTGGACCTTTTTCTTTTGAGTCTGATTTTTCCTTGAGGAACTTTTTGTTGAACTGCTTCCTTCTGAAACCACCTTTCTTTCTCCACATATGTTGAATCTTTCTGGAGATGAAAGACATTTCATCCTTATCGGATCCTTCATCAGTGCCAGAAGGGTCTGCTTCATCTAAGGATTCCTCAGCTTTGAGAGCTTTGAATGAGCTAGCCTTCTTTGCTTTTAGGGCAACAAATTTTTCTTTTCTTGAACTCTCTTCTTCATTGAGCTCAAGCTCATGGACTTTTAGAGATCCAAGAAGTTCCTTCAAGGTGAGAGTATTGAGGTTCTTTGCCTAGTGTATAGCAGTGTCCTTAGGTCTCCACTGTTTATGTAAGCTCCTCAAATTTTTTTTGACATGATCTCTATTCTCATCGGTTTTTCCAAGAGATCTAAGACTATTCGTGATGTTTTGGAATCTTCCAAACATTTGATCTATGGTTTCATGTTCAGTCATTTTAAATAGTTCATTCTGATGAACCAGCATGCTTATCTTTGACTCCTTGACTTGGGATGATCCTTCATGAGCTAGGGCAAGAGTATCCCATATTACCTTAGCAGTGTTACAGCTATGGACTTTATCATGCTCAAATCTGGTGATAGCACACATCAAATAGTGCTTAGCTTTCGGATTGAGTTGATGTTGAGTTTTCTGCTCTGGAGTCCATTGAGCTCTAGGAATAACATCTCCAGCATCACCTCTTGGCTCAGTATAGCCAGTTTCAATCAGCTCCCGGATATCCATATTCTATGCATCAAGAAAAGCCATCATTCTCTTTTTCCAGTAGTCATAATCACTACCATCAAAGAGAGGAGGTTTGTTGATTGCTTGTCCTTATGTATCCATGCCTGTTGGATCGTATTCCTTCAACACTTGTTAGATGCTCAACCCTTTCGAGGCTGAGCTCTGATACCAACTGAAGTTGACACAGGGAAACACAAGAAGGGGAGGTTGAATTGTGTTTCTTAACAGCTTTTCGAAAAAGCCTTTTCTCAAACCTATTACAAGCAAAACAATAAAAACAACACACAAACAGGAAAACCTTTTTAAAGAGTTAGCAAACTCAGAGTCAAAACCCCTCAGTTAGTATAACCAAAAGCTGTAAAAGATAAGGGTTAGAAGATTCACACAAGTGTTTTATCCTGGTTCACTCTCTTCCAACCAAGAGTTACGTCCAGTCCCTTCTACCTGAAGGTTTTTCTCCACTATTCTCCAAAATAGATTACAAGTATTCAACACCTCTTAAGGCTACAAGTATTCTTTCTCTACCAAGCATCTTTAGACTCTAACTCTAACAAAGAGATTAACAGATTTGATCTAAGAACTCACTATGTGTGAGAATATGAAAGTTTAAGATCAGTAAGGTTTACAAGTAAACTTGTTTAATAATTTCAGCAGAGTTTTTGCACTTTGATATCAGAGCTTGTATATATTTTTCTACTAAGGTTCTTCCAGTATTTATAGAGTGAGTGCTTAGCTTTCTTGAACTTCTTCAACGGTCTTCAAATTGTATCCGTTTATACATAGCATTAAATGGTAGGATCCGTTGAGACTGATGACTTGATATGCTTCATGGAGAAGTGCTCTTGTTTATTAGAGGAATGTTCAAAGTAGAGTTGTCATTTCCCTGTTGTACCGAATGTTGCTTTTTGACTTTCCTTCTTTGTACTTGGTTTGAACTTTACAGCAATGTAGTTGACAGAGTACAAAGGTTTATGTTCTCAGTGGTACTATGTTTTTTTATTCTCAAGAAACAAGGAGTTAACAAAGAAGCAGCAAGGGAAAGAGACATATATTCTCTTGAATTAAATATTCAATCATTTGAAATAAATACATTAAAGCTTAGACGGGTTCACTTTTAATAGCTAGTAGACACGCAAGTCTTTGGACTTGCAACATTAACTTATCAGTAAGATAGGCTCGTCTATTGATACCGCGTCTATAGACTCTTGTCTATCTCCAAGTCTTTGGACTTGCTATACTCAATAGCTCGTCTACTGACGTGACGTTTAGTGAGACTAATAGTCTATTATCAAGTCTTTGGACTTGGTGTTTATCTGAGATCTACTTATTGGCTCGTCTACTCATCTTTTAGACTTAGATACTCGTCTACAGAACATTACCTTAGCCAATATTTTAAGACCTCGTCTAGTAATATCTTAACAGACTGAGAAAATTTACCAAATGAGAAGACTCTTCTAGAGGATCAATACAAAATAGAATCTGATATGATTCTATTAGCAACACGAAGATACTCTTTCCAAGTTTCTTTATCTACTATCAGTCAAACAGTCATGCAATCTAGAATAAACAAGTTAGATCTTTGACAATACTTTGCCATACAAATTTAACCTTTTTGTTAACATCAAAACTTAAGAGATTTTTTAATCCAAAACCACTTTGGTTCTAACATACAGACGCCACTACGACGAGGGTGAGGGTATCTCTAGACATCTATATCACTAAGGATCTGGTTTTGCCAGTGTGTCTATAAGATGTGAGCCTCTATGAGCATGTCATGTATTTTTATGTATTTCTGATAGGCTGGTCGAGTATCTTTAGGATTTTTCTCTTTTGATGATGTAAATGTTTTTATGTTTCTATTTATGAGTCTGTATAGGTGATGATAGGTTTATAGTCCCATGGATGGGACAGTATGTACTTTGACAGATGATGTACATATGTTATGTATATATGCAGTGTGTTATGCTTGTGCAAGCTTTAAATGTTTTAACGTTTTAAGTTTTTAATATTCTATTGCTTTGGACTGTAATAAAGCACACTCACGTTAATAATCGGTCAAAGCTTAGTTAATTAGGTTCTTCTTTAATGGGACATCAGGGTGTCTCACTATGGCTTCTGATGGACCATGAGATCATGTTAGTTCCAATAAAGTGACATCCTCCATTGGTGCTTCTCCTTTCAATTCTATCTCCAGTAAAGTCAGCATCACATAATCCACTTAAATTGTAATCTTCATTTTTCTTATAGAGCAAACCAAAATTAGTGGTTCCAATAAGATATCTAAAAATTCTTTTAACAGCCTTAAGATGAGTTTCCTTAGGATCGTATTGAAATCTTGCACATAAGCAGATACTAAATTGAATATCTACTAGCAGTTAACTACAAAAGAAATCCAATCATACCTCGGTAGATAGTTTGATCTACCTTTTTACCTCCCTCATCTTTGTCCAGTACAACTGTTGGACTGTAATAAAGCTATGTTGTGTTTGGGTGTGCTTATTGCTTAACATATAGAAAACAGAAGCAATCTTATTCCTCCTTTGAATCGTTTAGGAAGGAGTAACACATAGAGGTTCATTGTGACAATGAGGGCACGATAACTCTAACAAGACGGTGGCAATTCGTTGTGCTTGTGTTATTCAATAGGAGGCGAGATTGTCTGTGATGTGTGGTTGGGCAACAACTCTTGGTAGACAACGACAAGGTGTCGAGTGACAAACAAGGTAGTTAAGATTGAGATTTTTCTTGTAAGATCGAATGATACTACGATTTTCTATAGCCACTGCGATCACGATCTCACCTAAAACTCGTAGAAGTGGAATCGTGATGGGATCGTCGTGCAAGATCATGGAATCAATAAAATTGAACGATTTTAAGCACTTCCACAAATCACCCAAAATTTCACATTGACCTATTTTTCATTTTCCATGAAAATGGTCGGTAAAGCTCCCTAACCCAATTTTAGGTTCAGCCCCACTGTTATGCAACAGGTTGCTGTGTTTTCTTGTCGGGACTCTATGGCGGTGAATAACTGGTGCTTCCTTATTGCAATCCTATGACGGCGAATGGTCCAGTACATGCATGTTGTGACGGTGGATGGATGCATACTGGTTGTGAGGCTGTGATGGTGGGTGGGTTTCCAAATAGTGTTTGGCGGTGGTAGACAAGTGACAAGATGGATAGGATTAGGGTCGAGTTTGGGTAAACAACTTAACTAAGCACTTATAGCATAAGACCTTATTGCATGAGAGCTTATCATAAGTGCTTACATTCAATAAGCTATGTGCGTTTGGATGCACACTTCGAAAAGCACTTATACAAAATTAAGGTGTTTGAATACATTACTATTGAGCACTTATAAACATTTTAATTAAAAAAAAATCTTATTAAATTACAATAAAAATTTAAATAATGTAAATCTCAAAACACATATCATGTAAATAATGACAAATTTTTTAGATGTTAATTGAAACTGGGTTTGAAGACATTTTAGAGACCATTGTAACACTGCAACACAATACAAATACAAAGCATTAATTTATTTTTTTGATAAGCATAATTTTATAAAAAGAGTACTTGGGATACCATAACCCATGTACAATCATAATAAAGAACTTGGAGAAGACTCTTAGATATCAACCAGGAGAAACAAATAAATCAACCCGATTGATCCACCAACAACACCACATGACCTACCTAAGAACCAAAAGAACCATCTGTTTTTCACATACAAGATAGGAAAAGGAAAACACCCGCCCCTGAAAGACCAAAAATATTGGTTCCCCTTACCCTTCTGAATTAAGTCAAAAAAAATATAAAACTCATCCATGAATTGTTCTTGATGTAAAGATCCTTCATCCAGCAATCCCAAAAGGCACCAAAAGGAGACACACAAGATCCTTTAGATGGCACTTTATACAAACCCCAGCAGCAAATAGAGAAAAACCACATAGACCGATCATCAATTCCAGAAAAGCTTGATCCTGATACTAAAAAAATTCACAATATCATTTAGACGGTAAATTTTAGCACACCATCTTCAGTAGGAAAAAACCATTAGCACCACAAACTTCAACATCAACCCAATAGAACCTTTGAAATCTTTTTACAGGTTTTAAACCAAACCAGCTCCCCTAGATAATCATCCACCACCATCCACAGAGCATTAATTGAAACTACAACAACACAGAATCAGTAAAACAATGGTATGGAAGCTTCACTCCCAAAAATCAGTAAACAAAAACTCAGTATCAGTAGCACCTTAGGAAACACAGCAATATTTTCATGGGGGAACATGGTTTTTAACGTCATAGATAGAAAGGAAAGGAAAGGGAGAAGGAGAGGAAAAAGAAAATGGAAAGGGATAAAGGAGGGTTCGGACTTCATAGGGAGAGGGGGAAGAAAAGGGAAAGGGAAAAGAGAGAAGGGAAAGGAAGAAGGGAAATGGGAGAGGTCGACGACGGCGCACAGAGGGACGACGGTGGTTCACAGAGGGGCGACAGTGGAGGACGGCGACGCACAGAGGGAAGCGCGAGGTCGATGGCGACGCACCGAGGGTTCACTCTCTGCAAGGGCTATACAAGGAAGAAGGGGTTAGCAGAATCCATGGAGTTGGAGACTTCAAGTTCTACCCAGAAGAATAGAAAATATGAAGGGAAAAAACGAAAAAAGAGTGAAAGGGAATCAGACAGGGATCAGATACTGAAAAACGCGGGAGTGTTCCGCATAAGTTATTTTAACAAGTAACCAAAAGCTTCTCCCAGTAAATTATAAAATAAGTCCAAGACTCCTTATGGGATGACATAAGATTTTTTCATAAGCTCTGCCAAACACACTGCATAAGAGCTTATGTCATCAGATAAGTTAAGGGGAGCTTAAATAAGCTCCTCCAAACGCCATCTAGGTGCTTCCAAGTTCCAATCAGTGTTATTAAAACCGGCTCGGACCGGCCGGTGCGACCGATTAGACCAGAACCGGTCATATAGCCGGTTCGGTTCAGTTAATGGACCATATAAGACATCAACCCGGACAGGAACCGGTTCAACCGCCTGTGTTTTGTCAAAATCGGTGAACCGTCCGGTTTTTTCTAACCCGGTCACCTTCCCTGCTATTATTTTTAAAAAATAAAAAGAAAAAAAAAGAATAGAAAACAGGAGAAGAGGGGGAGGATGTCGCGCCGGAGAAAGGTTTCCGGTGGCTATGGTGGCGGCTAGCAGAACGGTGACGAGGCAACGATGTAGAAGAAGAGACGATGAGGAGACGACGACAACCCTGATGGAGAGATGATGCCGGAAGATGGAGCTTAAAGCATGGAGAGACGGTTACAAAACAGAAGCTCTATGTGAGGCGTTTTCGTTTTGAGCATGTTGAAAAACGGTGGAGCACATGGATGAAGAAGGACAGCTGTTAATGTCAAGTGTGGGTGAGGCGCTTTCATTTGAGAAATAGGGTTAAGTGTTTTAGGGTTTCTAGGTGGACTTGGCCCAATAATAGCATCAAATATAATGAAATATAAAAACGCCCAGAAGGGAGAAGTTGGACGCACAAAACTAACCCAACTGACACCATTTACGATTTTTCATTGGAAAGTATATTATATATGTAATTATTTAATGTATACCGAGTTAAACAGTTCAATCGGTGACCCACTGTTTGAATCAGTGACCCATTAATCAAATGCCCTGATCGATTCGATCATCGATTCGGTTTTAATAACATTGGTTCCAATAGTTGGGTAGATTTTTGTCTTTTACCATAAAGAAATTGCTTTTATTTTTTGCCTTGTATATTGTTCAAACTTAAAAATACAAAACGGTGGAAAAAAGAATTTTAATGAAAAAAAAGATCTCTTACAATTTGGTAGGTGAGAGGTTTTTTTGTCTTCTCTCATGTATTGCTTCACTTTTTGATTTAAGAGTGTATGCATATTAAGTCTACTTTTTCTTCTTTGTTTTTTAAGAGTCTACTTTTTCATCACAGTTTCATTATATTATATTATATATAATAATAATGATAATGATTATATAAATAATTATTTTGTTATTTTTCTATTTTATATATAATGAAAATAATATATATATATATATATATATATATATATATATATATATATATATATATATATATATATATATTAATATTAATTATAAGCAGGACCTTATGATTTGTGTTACGATTTCGTGTTTCACGTATTTTGTTTTATCTTTTCCACTCTCACGTAAGATTTTTTGACAACCTTGGCGACAAACCAAGGTGGGGGGTGCAATCTAGTTCTCACTACAGACTCAGGGAGGCTACTGTGTTGAGGTATGTTGTGGTTGATGGCCTGCGATGGTTCGGAATGCAAAGATTGATTCGCATTTGAGGCGAAGGATGGCATGAGTTCTGACGGTAGTGGTTCTGGACGTGAGGGTGGATGGCATGCTTCAATGCAATGGCTCATGATGGAAAATGGCTGGCATGGTGGCTAGAATGTTGATTTTTTTGGTTTCACAGAGAATGAGTTTGAAGTATAAAAAGAGAGAGGCGGTTAGAGGCGTAGTTGAAATCGAGGTGAGGGAGAGAAAGAGGATCACAAATGGCAGAGGAAACAGCCAAATCATTCGTACAATTTTATTTTTTTTTTACGAATTTACTTTCAAACAAAGTAGCATTTATCTTTGAACAAACCATCTTACTTGTGAAGCACATTTTCTATTTGTTGATTTCAATTTATTGTTCAGCACTGTATACAAACAAAATACACATAGTAGAAGAATCTAATCCACGGCAATGATGGCACTAGATCATAAACCTTAAACAGTTTCTCGGGATCCATTCAGGGAAAGCCCAAACCAACTTGTATAAACAAACCACATAGAATCAGTTTACTTCTTTTCTTCAATGTTACACTTTCACTCAAATATCTTTCTTTCGAATTTCTTTTTGACTGCCCTGGTCCAAAGATAATCCTTTTTCTTTCCAGATCAGTAAAAGAACACTAAGGTTCACATGATGTTCACTTTGGTTCAAATTACTTTACTTTACCATTAAAAAACTACATCAAAATACTAATGTATGTTCTCTAAGATTAAAGAGAGACCCATCTAGCATAACTTTACCATTACTTCACCCTTTTTACAAATGGATCAGAACCCCACCATGTATCAAAAGACCTACCATGTTAATAGCACCATGGATCCTACCAAAGTGCCAAAATTTCTTCGTCAATACAATCAAACAGAAGCTCATCTTCTGTTTTTGTTGTTCCTTTCTGCAGCAATAGAGAGAAGCCTTGACACACCCTGAGTCCACACATCACATTCTCTTTGATTTCTACACTCAAATTCAACAACACCACGCATTACTGTCTTCAAACCAAAGTAGCGACGATTCTCCCCACCTTCTAGCAAGTGGCGGCCAGGCCAGGCAGGCATATCTTTGATCACTCCAAGCACCACATCTGTGAAAAATTTCAAAAAGGGGCGTTGGAATTAAAGAAGAACCCTTTTGATCTTTTCCAACTTTAAAGACCATGACTTTCACAAATCCCCAAATGGAACAAGACCCACCACCAAATCAGTTAAATTATTAGTAAGAGCGGGACAAAAGTAATGAAGACTTACTCTTTTTCTTTTTTGTGATGGTCCCAGCTACATGCCTGCTCTTCATCTTCAGCATAACCTGCACAAAAAGAGCTTCTCAAGAGTTAAAATTGCAGATTTCTAGGAAAACTAAAGCAAGTTGATCCCTTGGCATCATCTCGTACTAAGCGCCCTTACTTTATACCTTTTCCACGACCAGGTTCATACTCATCATTAAAACTCCAATTGATGACCAAATAATTAACAGATTGCTTATCCTCTAGAACCAAAAGCAATTATTACAACATTATATCATTTTGGAATAGAGGATTAAAAAAAATCACCTGGTTCATCCTGTTTATATAAACAGATACAATTTTCCAATGAAGTTCACCTGCAAGCAATTCACAAATCAAAACATTTCCCAATCATCATATACATAAAAATTAGAAGAAACACAAGAAGTAACAATATAACAAAATGAAATTCTTTTACTCCACAGCCACCAGCTAACTAGGAAAAATTACGTAGGCAGAGAACAAAAAGAAATCAACAAATATTCAGAAGCTCAATATCTTCTAAGGTTTAATAAAAGGGTAAATTTACCTGTGCGTGTACGCTTTAGGAGCTCACAACCTCTGGCTAGTAATTCTCTACTGCAGATACCCAAGAAATTTTCTTCGGGTACAAGTTCACCACTGAAGCTACTATTAGAACTACCATTGCTGCCGCCGCCGCCGCCGCCACCACCACCGGCTGCCAAATTCTTCTCCACCGGAATCACCGCTGCAATATTCCAAACCTCCTTGAGGGCCCTTGCTTTCAACGTGGCAGCCCCACGTAAAGCTGCAAATTCAGGCCACAAACACCACCATTTCCAACTCGGTCAACAAAAATATAAAAAACATGAAAACCCCATGTAGGGACAACAACAAGAATATTCTTTCAATATCACTGCTATTGGTACATTTATTCTCTATCTCTACAGCTTTAGATTTCGCATTGTAAACATTAAAATTATCCTAAAGTTGTCATAAATAAATATTAAATAACTTTTTCATTCTTTCATTTTTAATTTTTTTTGGGTGGATCATTCTTTCAATCACATATATATTAATATATAGATCGAGGAGCGATCCATTTAAACCATTGTAAACCATTTTTTGCTTAAACTCATTTTCCATTGTTATTTTATTTTCATCTCGTTATAATTGTGATCTTAATAATATACAATGCACAATTGAATGAAAATAAAATCAACAGCTAAGTGTGGCTGTAAGGAAAAAAAAAATTAATTACACTCCTGCAAGGTTTTAATGTTGGGATGGTTGCAATATTTTGATTTAATAATCTTTGCAACAGCATTTTACAAAAGCAATACGGCAATAATTATGTATATACCTGTTGCGGCCGCAGCTGTTAACGTTGAGATATCGCTGGCTGACCTTACATTCACGGCGGAGCCAACCACTGAGGCCAGGTGATCACGCTCAGCACCCATAGCCTCAGCAGCCTCAACACATTGTGCTGCCACCAATGTCGCGGCAGACGCCACTGCCATGTCAGTCTTCGCCATCTGCTCAGCTTTGCCGGAGCTTGACGACGCGGCAGTGGCTGCAGCAATAGCAGCAATTGCGGCTGCAACCCCGGCAACTGAGACGGCTGCATGGAGCTGAGCATTTTGGGCTCTGGTTTCCTCCTTCTTCTTTTCCTTCCTGTCCTTGAGCCACCTCCCAACCGTCTTGCTGCCCCCACCAGCAGCCGCTGCACCACCAGTCGCGGCAGCCCTGTATTGACTATTCAAGGTGCTGCTGATGACGTTGTTGTTGTGGTTGTTGTTGCAGCGGGTATACTGCAGAGAAAGCATGTGAGTGGGCCATTCAAAAATTGAATTAAATTAGGATGATAATTACCATTAATACACTAAACACAGCGCTGAAAATGCATATCCATACAAGTATTTGGATTAAATTTAAAGTATTTAGTAAATTCAAAATCAAATGTCATTGAGACCAAGGTTAATTGCTAACTTGCTATTGCAAGTTGCAGTTAAGCATTTTCCGGTTGCGGGTCATTGAGGGAAAATGCATGTGACTAATGTGATTGTAATTGGCAATGTGATGTGGTCGTAGAAACTATCAAAATCAATATAAATAATGTTGTGACCTCAATTGCAATTATCAACTTTATTTAAAAATTTGACTGAGGCAATTAATCTCCCTATAATTTCTAAAATGGAACACTCACACACAACATATAGAATATAGATAACCAAACTTATGCTGTGTATGCAGTATGTGCTTCTTGTTGTTTAGTTTAAACTATCGGTAAAAAGAACTATAGAGGGTTTCTTAATTCTTCTTAAACACTGTTACAACTAATTACAAGTAACGTTAGGCTCTGTTTCTAAACAAGTAACGAACTTGGTGTGGCAGTAAAAAAAAAAAACTATGCCTTTGTCTGAGCCTATGCCTATGTCCACCCACCTTGTACTCAAGGGGGTCCATCATCCATTAATGCAGCTCAAGTGGGACGAATTTTTAAGCCTTGTGCGCTACTCGCAGGGACAGTTTTCGTTGCTGTTCAACGTGGGTGTTCCTTAACCAATTTGAGAGTATGAGGGGGACCAGGACCAGAAAGAACAACAGATATTAAGGAGAGTCGTGTAACTGAAACTGCAATAATGATGTCTTTTTTAATGAAAAATTTAGATAAAATTTTTAGGTGTGAATAAAAACTCATATTATTTCTACCAAAAAAAAACTCACATTATCACTTTATTAAAATTAACGATATAAATTCTCAAAGAAGTTTGCTAAATTTTGTTTTTTATTTTATTTCATTTTAAAACAGAAACGATGATACACCAAAAATAGAGGGTCAAAATTTAAAACTTGCACACTTCTGAGGCTTAAGTTTTCACACTTTCTCTGTTAATTGATATACATAAGTTTTTACACTGTCAACCAATTAGAAATGAACACATCATTACAAATCTTTGATTCTTATCCAAACCACCTTAAAGATCATCAATATTTCATGATTTCTGATTGGTTGTCAGTGTAAAAATATTTATGCTGTCAGTGGATAGAAATTAAACTCTAATCTAATTTAGTATATGGGTAGTATTGAAAATAAGTTTTTATGTAAAACGCCGGTTTAATTCGGATACACTATCATCAAAAAGTTTTTTATACTATAAACCAATTATAATAATAATAATAATAATAATAATTATAAAAATTAAATATATTTTAATAATGTGCAGATATGATAATATAGAATGAATACCAATTAAATCCTAAAACTTAGTAATTTTTTATTTTTAATTGGATTTAATTTGTTTGCGTTTAATTTAATATTCCAAACAGAAAACTCGGGTACTCTATTCAAGTAGGGGTGGCAAAATGATCCATTTGTCCACCATCCATTTAGTTCATCCATGAGAAAATATATCCATTTATAAAAAAATAATATAAACGGATTAGATGGATTTGATTATTTTTTTAGTGGATGGTTTATGATCCATCCAATATTTTTTAAAATCTGTTAGATCAACAATCAAAAATGTAATGGATTAACTTTCATCCATTCCAAAACCAATTTATTTTTTTCATATTATTTTTCACCAAATAAAAAAAAACTTCCATTTGTAACCGAAAAAAACACTCCATCTAATTTTCTCTTCCGTTTCATATTATTTTTTCTTCACTATTTTTTATTTTATTTATCTACTTTTTTTGTGTTATCTTAAGTATTAAGTAATTAATTGTTCTCAAGCATCAGTAGTAGTTCACGTTATCACGTACATTTTCATTTTTCATTCCCTTTTATTTTTACTGAGAAACTTCAAAAAAAAAAGTATTAACTAATTGAAAGCAAAAAGTCGTAACAAGTTTCGTAAAATAATGTCATGGAACGTTGTGGCAAAACAATCTCATTAGATACACATAATCAATAACTCACATGTAAAAATAGAAAAATGGCGTAATACAAAATGGTCGTCAGATAGAGTGGAGAGAAAGTAAAGATGGAGAGAAAGAGTATAAAAAAATGGGGAGAGAGAAAGGGTAGAGAGAGGAAGAAAGAGGAGATAGAGGGTGAGATAGAGATAATATTTTAAATTTTTTTACAAATTATTTTATTTTTAAAAATATTTTATGGATGGATAAAAAAAATATAAAATTATTTAATTTCTTAAAATAATTTTTGGTGGATGGATTGAATATTCATCCATAAAAAAGTTGTTAATGAATGGATCGGATGAATTTTATTTAATGAATCATGATTAGATTTTTTTTAGTGAATTATAATGGATTGTTTTTATTTCATAGGCTAAGATCTCAATAAAAAATTATCCATCCATTTGCAACCTTATATCCGAGTGTCTTTGTTGGTTACAGAGAAAGCTGAAACTACAAGATATGCAGTGTGATCAGTATTCGTGCTTTGTACCCAAAAAGTGAAAGAGAATCACCATTGTTGTCTTGTCTGTTTAGGGTGATGTCAGATTCCGTCAACCTATGTGAGAGAGACAGAAGCGTACCTTGAAATCGTCAACTTCAGGGGGTGAAACTGGGGGGCTATCTGTTAAGGAGCCATTCAGAGGTCCACTGCTATGGGAGAGTCTTCCTGAGGTGCGTGGAGAAGATACCTCCTGCTGAGCAAGTCAAAACACAAATTTGACTCAGTTCCTTCGCTTATTCAGAAAAATGGGTCAATCTTGATAGAAGAAGAGAGAGAGAGAGATTGAAAAAAATGAGAATGATTTTTTTGCAAAGAGTATGACCCAGAAATGGAAAGATTAAATCTTGAGAAAATGGAAGCTAACTAACAAGGCAACAAACATCAATTGAGAACAAAACAAACAGCTTGAACAAAACAAACAGCTTACTTCCAAGTTCAAAACCACATAAAAACAGAAACAAACCCCTCATAGTCGTGGTTTGGTTTACCGTTTCTCTCACCCAAACCCACGTTCAAACTTACGCTTTGTTAGAAGCAATAATTTATTGCTTATGGGCAAACGTCAATTTGGGACTTCACTGTCTAAAAAACAAGCACACCCCTTAAATTGTTGTAGACATTCTATTTAACACAATTATCAATTGTGTCAAAAAGGTGGTTTATATGGTCACAATTCCAATTGAAATGTGATTGGAGAAAACCACAATACTCCAATTGCACATAATATGTGATTACACACCTAAATTTGAAACCTTGTCCTAGGTGAACACAAGACAAGACAAGACAAGAAGCAAAACAAAAGTTCCAATGAAACAACAAAGAAAGTACTATGTTTGTAGAAATGAAATCAACAACATACCGACTGTGACATGATTCGATCCATGACCATCTGAGAGGTCTCAGAGGAAGCAAAAGAAAATGGGTTCCCTGAAACAGTGGCAGAAGACTCTTCAACTTCACCAGTTATGACCTCAAGTATAGCAGCAGCAGCACCACCACCACCACCACCATTGTTAGAAGGAGCGTTGTTCATGATCATGGCCTTGGAAAATGCTGGTGGAATTTGAGCTGGGGATAGAGCCTTGGAGACCTCGAGAGCAGAGGCACTCCACGAACGAGAGAGGAACTCCATGGGGTCCCACGGTGTCTCTGGTGACCTGAACACCGTGGAGTTAAACGGGTCGGGTCTCCAATTTTGGCTTTCGGGTTTTTCCTTGTCCATGTTGGGTTAGAGAAGCAGAGCAGGAAAAAAAAAAAAATAAGGTGAAGAGTTGGACCTGGAGATGAATGAAGAGAGTTTTGGTTTAATGCGATTTTATAGAGCAGGTGAGAGAGTGAGTGAGTGAGTGAGTGAGTGGGAAGAAGAGAGTTGAATTAAAGCACCCAATAGTTTCTGTGTGTGTGAAGTAATAAAGGTAAGAAATTCGATACAAAGGAAAATTTTGGTGGAACAAAAGGTATAAACAAAAAGGATACAAAAGTAATTAGGTTAAATGAACATAGTAATTGACATCAAAATTAAATTAAAATCGAAAATTGTCTTTCTTTTGAAGGAAAAAAATGAAAAAAGAGTTTTGTTATATTGTCTTAAAAGATTTTCCTAATTTTTTTATGCAAAGTGATCAAGTCACCATAAATTTATTAAAAAGAAGAAAAATAAAGAAAATAAAACCATGTGGAACATAAACCAAAACTCATGAAAAAAACAAAAATCAAGTAAATCTAGGATTGAGCTATCTATTCCTTCTCAGATTATACTTCTGAGATTTAGACATAACCTGAGACACCCTGTTGTACCCCATTGTATTATTAAAATAAAACCTTATTATTTATTGACTTAATCGTGCGTTTATTGTTGAAAATACGTAAAAAATTAAAACTTAATATTAATCATATAACTTCTGCAAATTTAAAACACAACAACGTTATAATATATAAATACACACGTATTTATTCATTACATTACCAAAACACTGCTTAGGGTATCCTATCAGTAGGATCCTACACAGGTACTTATTTACACAAACTACTCATAACTAGCGGAAAATAAATTGTCTTATATGACTCACTGGCCCTAAACTTACAACACTATATTATTAGGATCTGTAGGTTGCTCTCCAGCGTCAACTTCATACAGAGTTTCATTCAACTCCTCAGCAACCTCCGTCTCGTACAGGGTTCCATCCATCTCCTCAACAACGTATTCCTCCATCGGGTCTTCTAACGTAATAAAGCAAGCATACACAAAAATACAAAAATAGGAAGATAAGAAACGGTTCTATCATCATAAGTGGAAAAGATTCATAGCATATAATACAATAATAGTCACACACACTTATCACTCACAATCTACAATCATCCATACTTTAAAATATCATCCTCTACCCTCCAACTCATGCAACTAAACATTGCTGACGTGGCCACCACTAATCCTGTCACACATCCCTCGTTAGGAATGTCTGTCAGTCGTCCAAGTGACACGTTCCCAACGTCGGTGCACATTCTCATCCATGGTGAGAATGCTCATGCAAAGCAATGACACTATAGCTGTACAGTACCATCGGTGCACACCCTGGTTCTCTCTCATCTCTATCAAGGGTGCTCATGCATAGCAATGACACTATAGTTGCACAACTTAACTTCTAATTTGGAACGGTCCACGAGAACTTCGGACCTCGTGTATCTCAAATACACGATTATGAACAACAATGCAACATAGGATTCTCACTGACATTTATCAATAACAACCTAGTGCCTCAAGCTTTCCTCATAACCTCCACTTACATTCTAAATCACATCACTTCTATAAAATAATAACTAGCTAGGCACCTCTAATTTATATTCAAGCTCTCACCCCAAACAAAATACCTCGGAGCAATATACATATTTACTTAAAATTTAACAAAGCAATTTATCAAGCCAGGCAGATCATGCATAACACAGTAATCAATAAAATATTCAAACATCAAAACAAAACGTCACATGCAGTAGAGTACCTCAACCAGCGTATCACAAATAGTCAATAATAAATAATTTAGACATCCTCAATATTATAAAATTTACCTAAGGTGATAAACCTACAATTCACAAATCGTCATTGGTAAAGCGGAAAAGTTTTCAATGCGATTTTGGTGTTGTCGATTACTCGACCACTAGTAGGGTTTAGGTCGCCCTACACCATTATTATAAATTATATACTACTTATCGGTTCCGACGATGGAATGGTTCTTTCTCCCACCTGAACCAACACCGGTAATCAAGAACTTTCAGATCCTCGTCACGACACCACAGTTACCAAATCAACCTTCAACCCATCAACATAAGAATTAATTAATCAAACAAAAACCATCCTTAACCACAAAAGGCTAGGTTCGATCATGACAACCAAAACAAAGGCTAAGGTTATTTTCTCAATTACATATTTTGGATTCTAGTTACTAAGGCCTTAACTATCATAGATTAATTGTTACAAGACAAAAGTTTGAAACAAAATCATCTAACCTCTAGGGTTAGGGTTTCGGCCAAGTATATAAAAACTAGGCTAGAAATTGTTTTTGATTGCAAACTCTTCGATCTATAACCTAGAGACTTTAGCTAACTTAGACAAGTCGTTATTCAAGTAAAAAATTGAAGAAAACTCATCCAGCCTACATAGACTTACATTCGGCCTTCATAGAGAAATTTGGTTAGAAAATTTAGTTGGATTCAAGCTCTTGGATAATGAAAGTATAAGTATACGAGAGTTGACAACCATAGTCATAACTCATCAAACATTTTTCTAATTATTTTTGCATGATTTTTAAAGAAATAGATCTAAGACTTGAAATAGAGAAAAACTTGATGAAACTTGAAATTAGTTGAGGATTAAGAGTATAGAAACCCTAGATAGCTTAGATCCAACTTCAGCTAAGTTAAAAATTGAACAAAAGAAACTTTGCTCCATAAGGCATATGTTTGGCCTCAACAAGAAAAATAGGGAGGAAGATTATGTTGATTACATGCTCTTAGATGATGAAAGTAGAAGACATATCAAGATTATAGAAATTGTTTCACATTAAAATGATTTTTCTATGATTTTTGGTGAATTTTTGAAAAACTAGATCTAGAAATGGAAATTTAAGAAAACTTGATGAAAATGGAGATTTATATATGACTAATGGAGCTAAGAGGATAAGGAATAGGATCCTTACTATGAAATGAAGAACTTTGATGAAAAACTTCAAGCAAAATAATCAAAGATGCAAAAATTGTCAAGGATTGAAACTTAGAGTTTTTGGAGAGAAAAATGACATTAACATGAAGGAAAATTGTGGAAATGAAGAAGTGATTTGTCTAAGTGTTTCAAGTGGGGAAGGGCTGCGTGCAAGGACAAAGTTGGAAATACAATGAAAGGTTAAGGGTATTTTAGTCTTTTTGCTAGGTTAGCATTTAATGCCATTAATGCATCATTAATGCATTGGTGAGTCAATAAGATGAGTCAAGAACAATGTGTGGTGAAGAATTGATGGGAGGTGTGGCTGCCTTTGCACCACATAAACCAACTTGACTTGCCTTAACCATGGTTAAAATCTAACTAGAATAGGTTAGGTTAAGCTTAAGTGTATTTTGGTCATTTTACCTAAAAGCTCATAATTCTTAACATCAATTGCTTCATAAATTTTTGATGAGTCCTCCCATAGCTCAGCTCCTCAAATGTTCGGTTCCATCTCTGCGGTTTTGTTTCCGATTCCGTCGGTTTCCAGATTAGGGTTTTACGCCCGAATAAAAGCATAATATTTCGTTTTCGACTGAAAATTTTCAAACTCACCAGACTCGTTGGAAATATAATTTAAATATAAACCATTTCGTTCACGAGTCAAAATTAGGTTTTCTGATCATTAAAATCTTACTGTCAGTGAAAACACCGACTGTTTTCGGTCTGAACTTTTACCAAAATTCGTCCGAATATACATAATATTTTATTTCTGATCAGAAATTTGGAAAGTATAAATCCTCACAGACAAAATATAAAAAAAACTACAAATTTCAGTTTCGGGTCAAATTAGGGTTTTCTGCCAGTATAAAATTATACTGTCAGTAAAAAAATGCAGACCGGTTTCCATCTGAGTTTTAAACCCACAATTTCACCGTAAATTGCTACCATAAGATAGACTATGAATACGATTTTATTTTATTTAAAATCACTTTCTAACTCTCAGATTAAAATATAATTAATTATATTTTAACCAGTTAAACAGCGTAATTAAAAACGGACTGTTACATAACCACTGTGAATTTATCATCCTCAACAGTAATATCATTATTCTGTTCTGCTGAAAGAGAGACATTCTCTGGGTCATCCTTATCCCCATCTCCAAAAAAATTTGCTAGAACTTTCATTTATGAATAACATTAGGATGCGTTGGTGCTGAACTAATCACGAGAGTCTTACCACTAACATTCAAACTATTATCACCTACCGTTTCCATATTGGCGAATCCCAATAAAGGGGCAGAGTCTACCTTATAATCTAACCGATTATCTAATCGATTAGTTGGACTATCATCTGCCTAACCTGACCCAATCAAATTATGATGATCATTATTAGTCCCTTGGATAGAATGTTCCTGAATAGAATCAGACACATGTTCCAATGAGTCCTAAACTGATTTCTCAATCCGGATTGATCGAATAGAGCTTTTACCAGGTGAATTTTGCTGTAAAACATTTACCCGACTTTGATCCTCATTAACACCTTGATTTACCTTACCATTATTCTGACCTTCCTCAATCAAATGTTGTTGACTGACTGAACCATTATTTGACCCTTCATTCTCTGACTTCTAAGGAACATACTTCTGGATAGGTTTTCGAGGAAGAGGATTAATATTCTTATCATTGGGCACTTCTTAATCCTTAGCATCAAAAGAAGGCTTACTTCTACATTTATCAACAGAGTGACCAATAGTTTGGCAAATGGAACAAAAGAAAGGCATATTCTCATATTCTATTCCCACAAAGAAGGTAAAACCTTATCTTTCCACAAAGATTTGCTCATGTAGGCAGCCACTTAAATCAACATCAACAAGCACTCTTGCAAAATGTCCGAACATCTTCTTCTTAGTTGCCTCATCTATCGCCAGTACTCCTACGGTAGTTCTAACACCCCGTTTTTCGTAAATAAGCTTAATGTGTTTGTATATGTTATATATATATGTTTGTATATGCTTTTTATGTTTGTTTTTGATGCCCGAGTTTATGTTTGGGGAAGTTTAGTCTTAGAAAGGTCAACCTTTTTAGAGTCCTAGTAACATGTTTCACCGTTTTGACCATATCTTGAGTTCTAGATGTCTGATCGAGGTGATCTTTGTGGTGTTGGAAAGCTACGAGAATTATCTACAAGTCTTATTTTATGTGTTTCGGCCAATTTGATCATTTGTATGGTCTAGAAGTGCAATTTTTGAGCGCCCCGTGCTTAGGAATTGAGCACGGCTGTGCTAAGGTCTCAGAGTCTATAAATAGAGCAGTTCCGTGAGGGTTGGGACCCAAACCCTCTTTTTGGCACTTTGGGCAATCCTAGTGCAACAGAAACCTCTTCCCTTCTCTCCCCTTGAACCCCTTGAAGTTATGGGTGTTCTTGCTCTAGTTGTGGGAGAGAAGTAGCGCGATAATGTCGTTTAAGGTAATGTTGTCTTCCCTCTCTCTTAGTCTCTTTTCTATTATTATATCTAGAGACTAATTATTTATCATCTTCTTGTTTGGCCAAGGCTTGGGGAACTCGTCGAGCCGCTCGAGGGAATGTGTCTAGTTTGTCAACGTTATCGTTTTGGGAATCTTCATACCAGATATGGGAAAAAGAAATAGTATGAGTATGTAGACTTGGGGGTAGCATAAGACAAAGGGTTACCCATGAACCTTTCCTTGTTAACATGTTTATATGTTTTTATGATTAATTGTTATTTGATGATTATCTGTTGTGATGACAATATTGGTATATATTATTGTTCTTACTATTAATTGATGTTGTCTGTTATGAATATGTTAATGTTGTGATGCCATGATTATGATGAGTATGATGCTATTGACTGTTGTTTGTGTTGTATTCTTTATAAGTGTTGATTGTTGAGGATGCTAATGTCAACAATGATGTTAAGACGTTAAAATACATTAATGACAATAATGAGAATTAAGGGATGTTTCTCCCAGTTGTTCATAATACATGAATATAGTGTGAAAGGTAAGGATATGTTCATAGGGCTTAGTTAAAGACCCTAGGATTGATTAGTGAGTGTTTTAGGAACATTAATAACAAAGCTATTTAAAGGATTAATTCCCATGATGATAAGACATGAATATTAATGAATAACAATTAAGATTAATGAAGTTGATGATCAATGGATTAGTAAAAGTCAATAAGTTGAATCTGTGAATTGTCCCAAGGATTTGGGAAGGGTTTCTGACCCTTTCTGCCAGATCACTATAGCTACCCTCCATTGAGCACGGTCGTCCTTAACAAGGAGCACGCCCGTGCTCCAATTTGAAACCCAGAGCAGGGTGTGCATTTAAGCACGCCCGTGCTGAGCAGGCAGCACGGCCGTGCTTGTCTGTAGGTCCAGTACGCCCGTGCTGACCAGAACAGAAACCAGAATGTTGAAATTGGGGTTTTCACCCCAAACACTTAAAAGACTTAATAAGATACCAACGGAACATAAAGACCAAAGACAAGTGATAAGATGTTGTACCTTGGTAGCCTAGTGTTCGCTCCAAGTGATAAGATCTTGTACCTTGGTAGCCTAATGTTCGCTCCAAGAGGGCCTAGATGCTTGATGGTCAAGGTGTTGAGCTCTGGTGCTTAATGGCCAGAGTGTTGTCAATGCTTAAAAGACTTAACGATGAACGTTAAACGATAATCCTCGATAGCCTAGTGGTCGAGGTGTTGATGGTGATAAAACTTGGGTAGCATATGGGCCCAAGCGGAGGTGGTGGTTGTGGTTGTGTGTTGTTTGCCATGCATTCACGCATCAAAGATGTTGATTGGAAGTTGTGCAACGTAGGGGAGGTTGTCCGAGAGTAAGACGATCTAGCTGTCCATGGGATTCATCTGTAAGGGAATCAAGTATACACTGTGGTGGTGCATCTGAGAATAAGATGTGTCGGCTGTCCTAGGGGTCCACCCATGGTTTGGTGGATTGCCCCGGCGTTGGTGCTTACTGGCCATTGTGGAAATTTAACCCCAAAGTTGGCATCTTGAGTTAGTTTGGATCCAAGTGCATAGTAGATGAGTGGATTAGAACTGCATTGCATAGCATACACGTTATATGATGATGATTATTATGATATTGTTGTTTGATATAACATGCTTGTTTGATGTATGATCGTCTTGCTAACTGCTTCCCTTCCGTAATATTCATATATATGTTTCTTACTCCTTATCTCTATGTTTCTTGTTTGTGGCATGTATCGTTTATGCAGAGGTCGATGTATAGCCAGTTGAGGAGTGACTCTGAAGAGCCGCGACTCATTGATAGGATTTCCCATTTTCAGTAGTTGTTTTGTTGTTTCCAGTTGTATCCGAGTTGTTTTATCGGATTGGTTATATGATGAGTGTGATTAGACATCATATTTCTTTATCATATTACATGCATTTTCATATAGTTTAGGCATTTTTAATTTTATTTTTGTTAGTTTTTACCTTGGAACGGGTAAGGCGGTTTTGTGGTGTTTGTGTGCAGGAATTGAGGATTAAAATGTTCGAGATCAACCATGATGGAGCTTGCATGAAGATGGAGCTTGAAAAGTAAGAAAAATGAGCCAAACATAGCCCATCACGGCCTAGCCGTGACAGCCATCACGGTCATGATCGAGCAAGGCTGAAAAGAAAATTACACAAAAGTCAGAACCTGTCATGGCCAGGCCGTGATGGCCATCACGACCATGATGGCCATCAAGACCAGGCCGTGATGGCCATCACGGCCGTGACAGGCCATCAGTGCCAAGTTTTCCAAGACAGAATCTGTCACGGCTTGGCCGTGACAGCCATCACGGTTGTGATGTACAATATCTGGAATTTTAAAAGCTAATTTGATCTGATTTTGTAATTTCTTGGGATGCAAGTTACCCTACCTTATAAATAGGGCCTAGAGGCTCGAAAATAGGATCACTTTTTGGGCTGCTACCTTAGGCAAAATTAGGATTTCTTCTTCTTCTTCTTCTTCTTCTTCTTCTTCTTTTTCTTCTTCTTCTTCTTCTTCAACTTCTTCTTCTTCTTCTTCTTCTTCTCTTCTCTTAGGTTTTCTTTTATGCTTTTGTTAATCAAGCTTGCTATGAACATGACAATGCTTGAGTAGTAGTCTTATTTCTAGGAACTGGGGCTATGCCCAAGATTTGTTTATGGTGACGAATTGACGTTTGGTCTCTTGTTAATTTCGATCTTGCTTTCGATTTGATTCCTATTGCTTTAATTACTCGTAAATTCAGTGGCCACTTATTTTCTTGTCGTAGATACTCTAAGGAGGAACCTAGCGGTGAACTTAGGTATCAGATCTATAGGAATCAAACTTAGGACTTAAATCACGAGAGTTAGAAGCGGTCCTTCGAGGGTTCACGAATTGTCACAAAACTTAAAGGGTTCAATTTAAATTCAATTACCACGAGAGTAGGGGTTGGTTTAATTAGGCAGGGTTTTTGTAACCCGAGAGGGAGCATTAACTTATTAAGGATAAATTCGCCTTCAAAGCAATTTTGATAATTAACAAGGGGTAGTCAATTTGGTAACATGAACAATCTTGTTGGTAACCCAATTCCCAGGAATCTCTTTTGATTTGAAAAACCCCTAATTGATTTACTTTCCTATTTTAATTGGTTGCGTTCTTAAATATATGATTTTCTAGTTAATTCTTATTAAAAAAATCAAATCTTTTCCAAATCCTTTTTATATAGTCCAAATTAATTGATTTAATAATTAATTGTTATTTGAGATCACAGTCTTTGTGGGATCGATCTTTTTATTACTTGACGACGAATCCTAGGACACTTGCAGGAGCCCCATCAAGTTTTTTGCGCCGTTGTCGGGGGACTGTGCTTTCTTGAATCCCAATTTAATTTTTAATTTGATTTTTCTGGACCTTTTTTATTATTATTTATTATATTAAATTTTCTCTTTTTTTCATTTATCTCTTTTCCTTTTTTTCTAGTATCTACCTCTCTCTTTGCAGGAATTTTTCTCTCTTATGCGAAGATCCCAAAGTCTTGGAAATCTTGTTGAAGTTGACCCCGAGATCGAAAGGACCTTTTGTAGACGTGGGAAACTACAAAGACAAGGAGAAAGAGAGAGGTTGATTCCCATTCCACTTATGGCGAATCTACCGGATACCAAACCACTGAAGGACTACGCAGCCCCAAATGTTAGGGGTTTGCGAACTGGGATTGCTAGGCCAGAAATTGAGGCGAAAAACTACACTAAACCACCTATGTTAATTGGCATGATTAGGCAACATCAATTTGGAGGATTACCCTTAGAGGACCCGACTGATCTTGTGGAGACATTCTTGGAGTTCACCGATGCAATAAGAATTCATGGTGCCCCGATTGATGCTATTCGCCTGAGGTTATTCCCCTCCTCTCTGACTGGAAAGGCAAAATCTTGGTTGAAGCAAGTGCTCGCTAATACCTTGTCAACTTGGGACCAATTGGAGCAGGCATTCCTGGAAAAATTATTCCCTCCATCCAAGACTGCTTACCTACGAACTCAGATCACCGGCTTCTTCCAAAAGGACGGAGAATGCTTATCCGAAGCTTGGGATCGTTACAAAGGATTGCTAGAGTCTTGCCCACATCATGGACTCGAGAGGTGGTTGTTAGTGCATACCTTCTACAACGGATTGGATTACTCTTGGAAGGTGTCACTTGACTCCGCAGCTGGTGGAGCCTTTATGAATAGACCACTAACAGAAGCGTTCAATATCATTGAAAATGTGGCCACCAACTATCACCAATGGGGTTCAAAAAGAGGTAATAACCCGAAAAAGATTTCGGGGGGTAAGTTTGAAATGAATAGCACAGATCTAATTATGTCTAAAATTCACTACAAAAAAAAAAAAGGATATTTAGCGACCGAAAATAGAGGCCGAATTTGTTGGTTGCTGTTTGCGACCAAAATGGCGATCGATTGTAGGATCTAAATCAAACACTGATTAGAGTTGATATTGCGACCGAAATAGTGACCGAAATAAAGTGTAGCAGAGTTATCGGTCTCTATTTCGGTCGGAAAATAAAAGTAAAAAATTTATGACTTTTTAGTGACCGAAATGGCGACCGAGTTAAATGCAACGGTTAAATTTATTTATCGTTGCGACCGATATTAAATCGGTCGCTAAATGACGCGTAAAAATTAAAATAGAGCGTGTTAGCGACCGAATTTTATATCGGTCGCTAAATTTATGAATTCAAATTTCAAATTAACCCATTTAGCGACCGATTTAGCGACTGATATCATATCGATCGCTAAAGCGTGCTAAAATGAAATTAATCTAGAGCCATTATGCTACCGATTTCTGCGACCGAACTTGATTAATTTGTGTGGCAACAGAGTAGCGACTGAAATGTTCGGTCGCTAAACTTAAAATCCCTAAAACATGAGACCCTTCCCATTTCTTCCCCATTTCTATAATTTCTTCTTTGTTCTTCTCTCTCGCGCCTCCCTGGTCCTCCCTGCCGCCACGCAACACAAAGCTCCAACCACCAACACCAACACCGCCACCACCAACATCGCCACCACCCACATTCTCTCTCTGTAACCCTGTTCACTATCTCTTTCTCCCTTCCTCTTTTTCTTTTCACCGATTTCCCCCTTTGTCTCTCCAGTGCACCACCACCAACACTGCCACCACTGCGCGGCCTCCGGTGACACCGCCACCACCACCGGTCCAAGTCAGTAGTGAAGAGACCCATTCTTAGGTAACCCTCCGTTCTCCCTTCTCCTATCTTCTCTGTTTTAATGTATAGATATAAATTGATGTCTTTTCTGTTCTGATGGCACATGATGGATGGGAAAAAATATGATGAGAAAAAGTGATTGAATTTTTGTGAATAAACCTGTGTTCTCGATTTTTGCATATAATCCAAACATTTAGGATCTTATATAACTCAAAACAATAGAGCAGATGCTTCTCATTGGCAACAATAGGCAACTATTTTGAATAAAATTTTATCTTCACATTTATGATTTAGTTTACTAATTCATTAATACTTAGTATATGTATGTTTAATACATCCAAACATGATAGATGAATCTACTAGCAGTTCCTTATGATGTTGCATTGTCTAATTATCCCTTTTTGATAATCATATGATGGTTATTATCCACAACGGTGTTTCATCCTGCTATTTTTTAAGTCTCTTTTATGACTTGGACTTTTGGAATTTGTTGAAGTGAGTTTCCCTTTCAAGTGAAATAATTAAAGTGTATTGTTCTTGGACTGTTGTCTTTCTTTTGTAGTTGCTGAAATTCTGTAGTGATATCTTGTTTGTAGTTTATAGAGCGTGTTAGCGACCAAATACTCAGTGTAATGTATTATGTGAATTATCGTGTTGTTTGGTAGTGGAGAGCTGAGCTCAATAGGATGTGATCTTGTCTGATTGTATGCTGATAATTTAATGTTTATGCATGTGTTTGTCAATATGTGTTGTTTGTTAGTGGAGAGCGGAGCTCAATAGGATTTGATCCTGTCTGAAAGGCGGGATGCTGGTTGTGTGCTGATAATTTAGAAATTATGCATGTGTTTGACAATTAATTGCTACTTGTTAGTGGAGAGCGGAGCTCAATAGGATGTTTTCCAGGCACATGACGTGCCGTCATCATTCAAACATTATTCACATTAGAAAGCAGCTCTGTACACAATATTATGAAAGCAACTATGGTTTTCTACTCATTTGTTTCACTAGGCAATGGAGCTTTCCAGAAATAGTTGTTGATGACCATCCTTACTAGGTTATCTAGGCATTTCCAGTAGGAAAAGTCCTCTCTATGACCATCCTTCAAAATGACGTAAAAGCATCTGCTTTCCTGAAAACTACTATGTTTGCTAATCTGTAAAGTTGCATGTGAAATTGCATTTCTTTGTTCTATTTTAACATGCTAGTATGCTACATGGATCTTTCCATCTTTTCTTATTATCACTTGATGAATTTTAGACATATGACTTGTTTTTTCCTTATCGTTTTATCAGAAAATGGATCCGACTAAATGTTTTGAGACAGCCATCCATATAGACCAAGTACAGTATCTCATCAACTTAAGAATAACGATCGGATTCACGTAATGATGGTTAAGGCATAAACTAATCATTACTAAATTGTTCTTGTGTATTTGCAGGATTTGATTTCAATCCCGCGATCATTCTACCATCGTTGGGGACAAGAAATACCGCATGTTGTGACTATTGAAGACAAAAGCGGAAATCTGTTCAATGGGAATATAGTAATCCATGAGGATCGCCCATATTTTGCAACAGATACAAATGGTATCAGGGAGTTGTATTTGTTGTCCACTGGTGCATTGGCAAAGTTTAAGTACCTTTGGGGTTCTCGCTTCTACATGTTCATCCCTTTGGAAGATTAATGAGTTTTGATATTTTGATTAATACTTATTGACTGTGGTGTGTTTTTATGTTTTGATCGTTAATTAGTACATTATTAAACTTTTTTTTTTATAAACAATTATTAAAGTTGCATTAATTAATGTATATGTTTTCTTGATCATATTGACTGTGGTGTTTTGGATCGTTAGTACATCATATTTACATTTTCTATTTATTCAAAAAAATATTGGTGTATTTTGTTTATATCAGAAATTAAAAATCAATGGGGTAATAGTTGAAAAACAAAATTTGGTCGGTAGGATTAAGTTACAGGAAAATTTTTATAAAAAAATTTCAAAATTTGCGACCGAAATAGTGACCGAATATCGGTCACTAAATTCGGTTATCTGAGCATGCGACCAACTATACGGCGACCGAAATATATAATTTTGTGATCGAAATATCGGTCACAAATTTGCCACCGAAATACAAATTCGCCACCGAAATACAAATTCGGTATCTAAGCATTTAGCCACCAGGGTTTCTGCTACCCCCTTAATTCGATCGCTACACAGTATAGCAACCGAATTATCATGTTTAGCGACCGAAATCTTCGGTCGCTAAATAGGTTTTTTTTTGTAGTGATTGACTCACTGAATAAACGCTTTGATAAGCTTGAAAAGGCTAATGTGAGTTCAATAGGTGCTACTAATGTTGTTTGTGAGATTTGTGGAATGCGAGGACATGACATAATGGAGTGCCCACATGGTATTGCTCCTGGATCCGGTGCTTCGGGGGAACAAGTGAACTCTTGTCACAATTTCTATGACACGAACCCGAAGTTGCCAAACTATGTTCCCCCAAATTCTTACAACCAAGGAAGGAAGAATAGCCCTTATCTCTCCTATGGGAACTACAACAACACGTTGAACCACGAATTCCAGGAAGGCCAAGGTAATAGGAAACCTGTATCGGGGTATCCTCAGGTACAAAAGTCTAAACTTGAGTCTCTTTTGGAAAATTTTGTGGAAACTCAAACAAAGCAAAATGAAGAGTTTAGGAAACAAGGTAGGGCAGTCAATGAGGCAATAAAAGAGTTAGCATCTAAGGTAGATAACTTAGCCATCCATAATAAGATGTTAGAAACTCAGATTGCCCAACAAGCTAGTACATATTCTAGAACTAAGGGTACGTTTCCAGGACAACCCGAAGTTAATCCCAATGAGCACTGTAATGCTATATACTTAAGGGTTGATAAGCTTGGGGTAATTGAAAAGGATGTGGAATACGAGGAGGACATGAGTGAACATGAAGAGATAGAGCCAAAGTATGTCCCTCCACCACCTTACCAACCCCCAATACCTTTTCCACAAAGGTTGGTCAAGAAAATACAAGTAGAAAAAGAAACTAAGAGCTAATTGAGGAGCGTGATGTCGTGATAAAAACAAATATGCCTCCTAAACTAAAAGATCCAGAAAGTTTCTCTATTGCTTGCTCAATTGGAGAATTAAAAATAGACCAAGCCTTATGTGACTTAGGGGCTAGTGCGAGTTTGATGCCGCTTACTATCTTTGAGAGGTTAGGAACCAAGGAATTGAGTCCATCCAAGTCCTCTTTACAATTTGCGGATGGATCAACTAAAACTCCTCTAGGTATACTAGAGAATGTTCCCATAAAGGTAGGGAAAATTTTCATTCCTACCGATTTCATGGTGTTGGACATGAACGAGAATTCTAAATTCCCTATCATTCTTGGAAGGCCATTCTTGGCCACAATTTGGAGCGATAATAGATGTAAAAAATGGTAAGCTCTCCTTGAATGTAGAGGAAGGTAGGGTGGATTTTGATTTGACTAACTCATATAACAACCCTCCTTTTGAGAGTCATGTGTGCAGGATTGAGATAATGCCCCCAAAGGTGAAGGAAGAGCTTAACATGGAAGCAACTCCTAAACTTTGCATGACAAATGATGCACCAAATAAAGATGAACCAGGAGTTGCTCAACATGTGGAGTTAAAACCTCCCCCGGAAGGAAGTAAGGCCATGAAACTCAGAGTGAAAAGAGTAAAGTGAAAGCGCAATTGACCTTACGAACAAAATAGGCTCTTTGAAGGACTTCCATGGAAGAGAGGTGTTCTTGCACATCCAAGCCCAGCTGATCCCGGTTGATCCAAGGGAGTATGGTCAAGCTTAAGACCTTACATAAGCGCTTCTTGGGAGGCAACCCAAGTTTTCTTTCCCTTTTCAATTTGTTTTTTGAGTTTTGTCTTTGAATAATTTGAGAAGATTAAGAGAAGAAATATCACTAATTGATGGTTTTGCCAAGTATTTGCAGGTTATGAAGGCAGGAAGAGCAAAAAGGCATGGAAAAATAAAGTCAGAATTGATCATGCCCAGGCTGTGACGGGGGTCACGGCCGTGATTAGCCAATAGCTGAAGATCAGAAAGGAACACGGCCCAGTCGTGACAGCCCTCACGAGCGTGATGAGGAGGACCCAGAAGATCAGAATGTATCACGACCTAGTCGTGATGGAATTCAAGGCCGTGAGAGGCCATCTCCAATAGACCCGAACTGATCACGGCCCGCCTGTGATGAACGTCACAGCCGTGACACATCTTCCAGGAGCTCTTTGACTGGCATTTGAGCTAGCACCCTCCACCACCTCGGTGAGTTGTTCCATTTTTCTCCTCTCTCCGACTTGATTATTTACATTGGGGACAATGTAAGTTTTTAAGCTTGGGGTAGGGGTATTTTTACATTTTTTGCATTTTGGCATTTTTCATGTTGCATTCATATAGGCATAATTTTGCATAATCACATGATTAGATTGCCCCTTGCTTAGAGTATGCATCCAATTGTGAAAACTTTGTGCCAAATAAATTGAGACAGTGAATTTTTGAACCCAATTTCTGTATTCTTGTGATAGGGTCAAAATAAAAATGCTTGAGATGATCTTCTGATAGTTGATAATTAGCATGTGGTTCCTTTAATTTGTGTTTCTCATTGATTTTAAACTACTAAATGTGAGATTTTTTGAGCCAAAAAGGGGTACTCACTAAATCTACCCCATTATTTGTGATTGAGTGTTTTATTCCTCTTGTATTGTATTCTCTAGAACTTGACTTGAAACCGTTTTGAAACTTAAAAATTTTTGAAAACATATTTGAAAATGATTGAGGCACTAGGTATTTTTCTGGCCTTCTGAGCTTTGACTGATTAAATGCTACCTCTTAGTTACCCAATTTGAGCCTAAAAGAATAAAATACTTTTCTTGGTACCTTGATTTATTTTGATGAATGATGCTTGGTATGACACCTTTTAAAGTATTGCAAAAAGGGTAAAAAGGTAGTTTGAAAAATAAATTGTGGGATGAGAAAGTTAGAAAAATATTTCTTTTAAGTTGGAAATCCCCCCTTCTCCAAATTGAAAAAATAAAAATAAAATAAAACAAACAAAAAAAATGGAGAAGGGGATGAGAAAAAGAAAATGAGAAATAAAAAAATATAAAAAAAGGGGAAGAAAGAAGGAAATGTGGAAAAGTGAATTAAAGCCCAAAAAGGTATTTTAGAAGGTTGTCATGCTTTGCATTGTTTGATATTTTGTTTAACCCTCTTGAATTTTCCCTTTCTTGATTTCCCCACCTAACAATTAATCCCATGGCCCCATTACAACCAAAATAAAAGACCTCTTAATTCTTATGTGTTTTCATTAATAAAGTAGCGATTTGGCTAATAGTCAAGCTTATGATAGAATTCCTTCCTTGAGGAAATTGAGTGAATTGTCAAATGTCCCTAAACATTTGAGTGAGGTGAGAAGAGTGCCTGAATTAGTTAGAGGAATGAATTTAGGGAACCTAAGCTTCTAATTGGAATTGAAATTGATTGTCTCTTGGGTACTTATTTGGATGTTCCTATTACTTGGATTTGTTACTCGGGTTCTTGGTTCACTGTCCACGCTCTGATTATTTATCTTGTCTGGCCTTGGTTATTGCTTGAGGACAAGCAAAATCTTAAGCTTGGGGTAGTTTGATCTGATTTTTTAATTGCTTGGGATGCAAGTTACCCTACCTTATAAATAGGACCTAGAGGCTCGAAAATAGGATCACTTTTTGGGCTGCTACCTTAGGCAAAATTAGGATTTCTCTTCTTATTCTTCTTCTTCTTCTTCTTCTTCTTCTTCTTCTTCTTCTTCTTCTTCTCTTCTCTTAGGTTTTCTTTTATGCTTTTGTTAATCAAGCTTGCTATGAACATGGCAATGCTTGAGTAGTAGTCTTATTTCTAGGAACTGGGGCTATGCCCAAGATTTGTTTATGGTGACGAATTGACGTTTGGTCTCTTGTTAATTTCGATCTTGCTTTCAATTTGATTCCTATTACTTTAATTACTCATAAATTCGGTGGACGCTTATTTGATTGTCGTAGATACTCTAAGGAGGAACCTAGCGGTGAACTTAGGTATCGGATCTATAGGAATCAAACTTAGGACTTAAATCACGAGAGTTAGAAGCGGTCCTTCGAGGGTTCACGAATTGTCACAAAACTTAAAGGGTTCAATTTAAATTCAATTACCACGAGAGTAGGGGTTGGTTTAATTGGGCATAATTTTTGTAACCCGAGAGGGAGCATTAACTTATTAAGGATAAATTCGCCTTCAACGCAATTTTGATAATTAACAAGGGGTAGTCAATTTGGTAATATGAACAATCTTGTTGGTAACCCAATTCCCATGAATCTCTTTTGATTTGAAAACCCCCTAATTGATTTGATTTCCTATTTTAATTGATTGTGTTCTTAAATATCTGATTTTCTAGTTAATTCTTATTACAAAAAATCAAATCTTTTCCAAATCCTTTTTATATAGTCCAGTTTAATTGATTTAATAATTAATTGTTATTTGAGATCACGGTCTCTGTGGGATCGATCTTTTTATTACTTGACGACGAATCCAGTACACTTACCGGAGCCCAATCATTATACCAGCTCTGTAGTGTGACATCGGGGTTGGGTTCGTTTATGGTTTCGTTTTATGTTATGTTTTCTTTATAAACATGTCTTGGTTTTCCGCGTTTGTTGAACTTGTTCATGTGGAACCTTTCTACCCCTGAACCTTTTTATAAAGGACATATGTTATTTTATTTTATTTTATATCTATTATATGCCTTTTATTGCTTATATAACATGCAGGGTAGTTGGGTGTCATATTTAGTGGTATCAGAGCTGTTCGGCCCTGTCCGAACGTGGTATGAGTCTGTTGCGAGTCTTCTATGCATTTTTGTTTGGATTATCTATATTTATTTATTATAGATAATGATGCTTTAGTGTTAAGAACCTTTAGTTCTTCCTGTTTGGTTCTTCGAGTCCGAGGACTCAACCCAAGGCACGAGCTTAATTGATGAAAGTTTAACCAGTTAAGGTGGTGGAAATTTCGAGGACGAAATTTTTATAATGGAGTGGAATTGTAACACCCCGTTTTTCATAAATAAGCTTAATGCATTTGTATATGTTATATATATGTTTGTATATGCTTGTTATGTTTGTTTTTAATGCATACGTTCATGTTTGGGAAAGTTTAGCCTTAGAAAGGTCAACCCTTTTAGAGTCTTAGTAACTTGTTTCACTGTTTTTACCATATCTTGAGTTCTAGATGTCCGATCGAGGTGATATTTATGGCGTTGGAAAGCTAAGAGAATTATCTACAAGTCTGATTTTATGTGTTTTGGCCAATTCTATCATTTAGATGGTCTCCAGTGTAATCTTTGAGCGCCCTGTGCTTTGGAATTAAGCACGACCGTTCTCAACAGGGAGCAAGGCCGTACTCAGGTCTCAGAGTCTATAAATAGAGAATTTCTGTGAGGGTTACGACCCAAACCCTTCCCTCCCCTTGAACCCCTTGAAGTTCTTGGTGTTCTTGCTCTAGTTGTGGGAGAGAAGTAGCGCGATAGTGTCGTTTAAGGTAACGTTGTCTTCACTCTCTCTTAGTCTCTTTTCAATTATTAGATCTAGAGACTAATTAGTTATCCTCTTCTTGTTTGGCCAAGCCTTGGGGAACTCGTTGAGCCGCTCGAGAGAACGTGTCTAGTTTGTCAACGTTATCATTTTGGTAATCTTCATACCAGGTATGGGGAGAAGAAATAGTATGAGTATGTTGGCTTGGTGGTTGTGGTTGTGTGTTGTTTGCAATGCATTCACGCATCAGAGATGTTGATTGGAGGTTGTGCAACGTAGGGGAGGTTGTTCGAGAGTAAGATGATCTGGTCGTCCGTGGGATTCGTCCGAAAGGTAATCAAGTATTCACCGTGGTGGTGCATCCGAGAATAAGATGTGTCGGCTGTCCTTGGGGTCCACCCATGGTTTTCTGGATTGCCCCGGTGTTGGTGCTTATTGGCCAATGTGGAAATGTAACCCTAAAGTTGGCATCTTGAGTTAGTTTGGAACCAAGTGCATAGTAGAGGAGTGGGGCAGAACTGCATTGCATAGCATACACGTTATATGATGATGATTGTTATGATATTGCTGTTTGATATAACATGCTTGTTTGATGTATGCTCGTCTTGCTAACTGCTTCCTTGCCATTATATTCATATATATTTTTCTTACTCCCCATCTCTATGTTTCTTGTTTGAGGCATGTATCATTTATGCAGAGGTTGATGTGCAGCCAGTTGAGGAGTGACTCTGAGGAGCTGCGACTCGTAGATAGGATTTCCCGTTTTCAGGAATTGTTTAGTTGTTTCCAGTTGAATCCGAGTTGTTTTATCGGATTGGTTATACCAGCTCTGTAGTATGACATCGGGGTTGGGTTCGTTTATGGTTTCGTTTTATGTTATGTTTTCTTTATAAACATGTTTTGGTTATTTCCGCGTTATGTTACAATGCGGCAGTCTCTGCCCGGTTTTGATAATTATATATATTTGCATGTGTTCTCTCTCTTTTATATCTTTTACATTTTATGAATGCATGCGGGGTAGAGGGTGTCACATCAGTCCTATGATGCGCACCCAACAATTGGCATGAGTCTGCCTTTGGGTATAGGGGTTGAAGTCCGGGGTCCATGAAGAAAGACGTAGAATTCCGGGTTTTAAACTCCAAGAACCAATCAATGAAATGTTGCGAAGGTTTGATGGGGAAGAAAAAGAGAATTCTAAAACCCTTGTCCTAAAGCAATCATGCTCCAAGAACGAATAGACTTCCATAAGGATAAAAGCTTAGATCGTAAGTCCGCCACTTTGATTGGAGCATCACCCTTTGATATAATTAGATGACCATGGAGGTTATTTTTACATCCTTCGAGGCTGGCTCTATACCCCTCTTTGGGAATCTTTATAGAAATTTTGTTATCCTTTAGACATGGTTTCCGAAGCTGACTGAAGGGATATCACAAGAATTCTCCAAGACTTGCACTAAGGTTTTGCGCTGAATATGAGCAGTGGCTGATGAAGAAGAAGATGAAGCCAAGCATTTCCATGGGCAAACCGGAACGACCATGGGGGATGCATAGAAGAAATAGAGAAAATTAGGAAGAAAAACATGGAATAGAGTGAAACAATCAAAAAGTGCAGGGACCAGATCACGATTCATTGTCGATTCAGAGCGTTCACGATCATTCAAAGAAAAGCTCCATCAAGCGGCGCTAGGTCACAAGGTGGCGCTGTGATTTTCCTAATAATCCTTCTACTACTAAATAAAAAAAGTTATTAAATAAAGAGTTTGATTTTGATATATTATCAATATAAAGTTTTTATACCGTTAATTAATCACAAACCATCGTATCTGTGAATTTTAAGATAATTATGATAAGATTAAAAAAAAATGAATAGTAAGATAATTTATGATTGATTGATATCATAAAATATTTACATGTGAGTTTCATATTAATTGAATTCTTAAATAAAAAGGTCAACACATTCATTGTTTTGAAAATGTTAAAGCCATTTAACATTTTCTTTATATATATTGGGATTGGGAGGATTAGTGCCTGGATCTTGTATTAGGATTTAAAATTGAGTAAATCATCAATTTAGTCCCTGAAATTACGAGGTAATATCAACTTGGTCCCTAAATTGAACGAAATAGCAAGACATCCCTGAAATTACAAAACGCTATTCAATTTAGTTCATTTGTCAACCCCAACCTGCTAACATTGTTAATATGGCTGATGTGGCACGTTAAGTGCTTGGGTGGCACCCATGTAAGTGTCCACATGGCCTCCATGTCTCATAATGCAATTTCAGGAACCAGATCAATACTCCTCTCTCTCTTCCATCTCTCCTCCTTCTCCACCTCCCCTACCTCTTCTCTCTCTTCCCCTTCTTATTTTTCTTCTCCTCCCCTCTTGGAACTGGAGGTTTCAGAACAACGTTTGTAGATGATTTAGTTAACATGTTATTGAGAGAAAAATGCAAAAAAATTTCTTTAAGGTTTATTTAAAAATAAAAAATTCATAATTTGGATATCAGAATAAAACCAAAGATCTCAATAATTCATTTCAACCCAATATGAATTTCAACTTTCAAGACTTCTCCCCTCCCGGCCCCAACCGATGCCTCAGTGTTTTGCCACCGCCGTTGCCCAATCCTGAAGATTGACGGCTCTTGAGTTTAAGGTTCCTTTTATTATATTCTTGTCTTCTCTTTTCATTTTATGCTATTTTGTCTTTCCTAAAGATTGTTATTTGAGGAGTGGAAATAAAAGGGTTTAAAGTGTAACCATTAAGAATGGAAAGGATTGGATTAGAGGCTACAGGCTATAAATAGCCACCCCACTTGTCTTGTGAAATGACACAAAAAAACACTAGAAGGGGGGTTGTATTGTGTTTTCGCAAAAGCATGTTTTTGAGCACACAAAAAACTAGTGCAGATCAGATGCTTTATCTCAGACGTCTTGTTCAGTAAAGTAAAATACTTAGAAATATTGCAAACACTCCCCAAGGGTTAGTAAAAGCAAATTAAGAGAAATAATCAAAAGAGTGAGAAATGGAAAGTATGCTCAGAGATTTATCCTAGTTTACCCGTAAACTTTGGGGTACATCCAGTCCTTGACTTGACCAAGTTTTTCCACTATAACTGTTCAAGTTACAGACAAGTATTATTTGAAAACCTAGCCTCTTCACGCCCCACATCAAGTATTGTTTGCATACCTAGCCTCTTCAGGCTCAACAACAAGTATTCTTTTAACAAGCCTCTTCAGGCTCTATAGGAAAAGAGATTTGTTTTGAAGCAACAACTCCAGGATTACAGAATTGCAAATCAACCAGCTATCACTTCAGAGAGTGAATAAGACTTAAGAGCTGGTAGATTGCATAGATTGATCTTCTATAAGTGATTTGTAGTTTAAGAGAAGAATATTAGAGTTTCTGAGAGTATCAGCTTTCCACGTGAATGATTTCTTTTGTTTTTCTTTGATTTGTATATATTGTATTCTATCTATGTTCTATCTTCTTCTAATGCATGTATGTTACCAATATTCTTGGTCTTCCTTTTATACTTAACTGAGAGAGATCCATTGAGAGACATTCTTCAGTCAGCAAGAATCTTCTCTTTGTCTTTGGATGTAAAATAGTCGTTCTGACTTGCATTTAATGTTGTGAACATTGGAGAGCTTTATTGAATAGAGAGTTTAGCGCAGTTGCTTTTCTAGCTTGGACAATGCAACTTTCCTCTTTTGTGCAACATTGAGAAAGGCTTTGAGAAAGGTGCTTTTAGCTTGTTTCAAGAAAGAATGTTATAGCAGAGACTTTATGCTTTCTTCTTTTAGTACATTTATGGGAAATAAGAGTATTACTATTATATTCCTTTTGAGACCTTGGTTCCTTTCTTCGGTAACACTTTCCTCCAGATCTTAGAATAAAACTTCAAGCATTATTCTTCCTTTGACGTTCTTGAGTAACAAGGGTTATGACATTTTGCTCAAATACTTCCTTTAGAATATATTTTAATATCTGACCAGTTCTTCGGATGCTTTCTTTGTACTTGACAGTTCTGACATATCTTCAGACGCTTTCTTAGTTCTGACAAATCTTCAGACGCTTTCTTCGTCAAGTAAATATCCTTGCTTGATGTCTGCTTTATCGACACTTTGAATGAATTGAAGGTTTGGACTGTAACTTGATCTTGTCTTGAGTTGATTTTCAATCTTTCATCAGGTAATTGCATATTTCGCTTTGAAATCTTTCTTAGAAACTAGTTGAGAACACTCTTGATGCAATTTCTAATAGTTCTTGATATTTGTAGTCTTGGTGCAAAGATGTGAAGGTCTTGTTGTTTATTCATCTTATTCCCAACAAGAAATTTAAGAAATTTCAGTCTTCATTCTTCAAGGAGATCTTCAAACTGAGTAGGATTGGCAAAAGATCTATATAGCTTCATCTTTAGCTTTTGGTCTAATCTTCAAATTCATTTGTCTTTCAACTTTTGGTTGTGATCATCAAGGCTTTTCTTGGATTTAAACTGACTTGCTTCTTTATCTTCAAGGGATCTTATGATTGAATCTATTATTGGACATATGAACTGAACTTCAGCTTGTTTGAAAACTGTCCAAACTCATTTCTTCAGCTGATCTTTAGATTCTTAGTGCTAGACGCATAGATTGCACTTTGTTCTTCTATTTTTTATTTGATCTGTTTTTATATTGTCTATCCTGCACATCTTCAAGTAAAAGATTAGAAATACCCAGACAATACAATTATAATTTGCTTAATGTTTGGATTCATCAAAACACAAGGGTCAACTTGACACAGAGTCAGACGCTTTGTGACTTATCATCTTGTTCCTCGGTGGAATCTTGAATGGACTTGAACCATAGGAAGCCTTGTAATCAACATTAGTAGTCTTAGTTTTAGCTTGAAGGTTCTCTTCTCATCTCAAACTCAACTTTCAAAACTTCCACGTGTAACACCCTTCTCATGCGCTACATTGTCTGTGACATTTTCTCAATTCGTTTAAAGAAGAAAATAAATTTTCTAAAGATACGGGTTTATTTTTCCCTGTTTCTTTTCGTAAATAACAAAATAGGCAGTACTTAACATACCTCGTCCGACCTGTACTTAACATTTATTAACATCTTACAACCATTGACAGACCTAGAACATATACATCCATAAAATGGAAAATAAGCAGTAAATAATCATACATTCCCCGTATATACTTAATACTTTCATAAATTGTTTTCAAAGGGTAAAAGTCATGAAAAGATAAAAACAACAAATGGCAGAAATAGTAACACCATTAAAATAACATGACTAAGAAAAACATAAATAACCTTGGAGACGCAGCTCCATAAAACTAGTCCTAAACACCGGGACTCATCATACTGGCCTGTACAAAACGACGACGAGGTGTTATCATTGTACAATAATAACAACTGAAGATGATACATCTTCACACTGAGGTTGAGCTCTCACATATTCCATTTACTAATCTCTAAAGATGTGTCCTCATGACCGGTCCGTCTCGTATTCCAAAGCTAGCTATGATAATGAGGCAGTACTATCGTCTTCGTTGTAGAACATAAAATAAAAAGAAGACCAGAAAACATAGAAAATGATGTGAGATCCCCATTCATCATACACATAAAGCAAGCATGTAGTGGTACGACCCACATACATGTTACAGCATAAATATATTCATATTATCTTCCATTCTCATTCCGCTGATCAAAACTCCAAGAATATACAATACCAAACTAAATGGTAAGCTTATCAAACATACCGAACACTGTTTGTTCACTGAGGGACGAGAATAGAGAGAAAACTGATTGAAACTATATAGTCCCATACCTACACAGGCTCAAGGAATTCTTGATCCTAACTCTGGAGCTAATTGACGTTTTGGAAACGAAATGGTTAGTACAGGTTTCACATATGCCCACCTTAGGCACCACGTGTGGCTATCATGGCGCATAATACTTAAATCATAATGTACATATAATCATAATCGCATGTGATCTCAAACTCTCTGTAAAACATCGGGCTCTTTATGAAACCTCTATAACTGGGAAGCTTGGCTTCCTAGGCACAACGGCCTTACTGAACATAGTATCAACTATGTATTTGGGTAAAATTTCCGGAATACATCCAATTGGTCTATCCACCGGATAACCTCGTGATTACACCGAAATCCAATTGATGTCAATATCTGACGGATGATATTCTCGGGTCTGAATCACCAGTGAACCACAGTTCTCAAGCAGACTTTCCATGTTTGTGTAAAGATGTTTTAAGGCACTTGCTTACAAGTCCTAACACATTATGAAATTGGATCGACGGTCCAATCAATTATTTCTTTACACTTTTCTAATAGAGACTTTTGCTTGGCTTCCAAGAAATCAAATTATTCTGAGTCCATTAGGTCTTATGGATGTATGGATATTGAATTATAACACTTTATTACAAATGGTCTTGCTTTACCATAAGTCATAAATCATTTTGTTCATATTTTCACTAAGTCATCTATGACTTATGTTTTGCACTTTACTGTAAATACTAGTCTTTGAAGACTAAAATCCTTTTTGGTTTAAAACCAAAACCTTTAGCTAAAACCAAATCATTTCAACGTAAGATTTGAAATTAGTCATATTAGTACCAAACTTCTTAAAATAATTTCCCGAAAATACTTGAAATACTTAAAAGACGGTTTTACCCCTTTTTACTGTATTTAGAACCGAGACTCCGTATTTTCAAAAGTCTAACTCTTTTTCTTGAATCTTTCACTTTCCTAAGTTACAATACCTGTGTTAAGGTATTAAAAAATACTGATTTCAACTTCACATTATGGTTTTCTCAAAAACCCTAAAACTCGACAAAACGCCGCTAAGTTCGAAAATCGCGTAATTCCTTTTTCAATGATGTTTAAGCCTAATGGTCCAAAACTCATTTTGGAGTCTTAGGACACTTTGTTCATTTTACATGTCCGATTTCGTGAAAATTCTGTTTTTAAGTCCGCTAAAACTCAATTTTTGTTCTCTTAAGACTTAACTCAAATTAAAACCATTTTGGGTCATTGAAACAACAAAAGACAGATTTCAATACCATGAAAACAGTTTTTCAAATAATTATTTTCTTCTTGATTTCGTTACTCTTTAAAGCCATTAAACAAACTTAAAATTTCATAGTTTGCCAAGATCAAGTTGTTCATCACATGTGTATCATACTTGGACGAAACCAAGACATAACCAAGTAAAGATTTTCACTTCACTAACAAACTCACAATCACACATACTTACTCATATATCAATACACTAAATCATGGCATGATACTTAGCACATTAATCATACTTTCCTACCAAAGTTCAAGTAAGTCAAATCACGCATTGCTTCCAAACAAACATATATCATGTAAGCATATAACTCACAAATCACAAGCACATAATAAGTACAACATAATAATTACACGAAGTCCTTTTATATGGGCATACACACATAACCCCACACATACGGTTTCAAAACAAGACCATAATACATTAAACCACACACACACCCACAATAAGGTAGATGAAGGTTATTCTCCCCATAGCTCTTGAAGAACAAGCTTTTCTTTGGGTCCAACCCTCAAAGCTTTGTTCTTCTTTCACCACACACTAACCACTACAACTAGTTACAACTTCAACCTTCAAAGAAACAACATGAAAACAAGTTAAACAAACAAGAGAAGTTCATTGACCCAACAAGCTAGGGTTCGGCCAAGTCATACAAAAGAGGGCTAGGGTTTTCCATTTTCTTCAAAATTTTAAATACAAGATGTTATGGTCCTAGATAGTAGATAAAAATTGTCATAATTCACAAATTCCATTTCTATGATTTTCTAGAAATATGTCCATGAAAGCCAATGAAAATGGAAACTTGAACAAAGTTCATGGAAATGAAAGGAATCATGAAGGAAAAATGATGAGATGATCTTAGATCATGAAATTTTACCTCTAGGATGATGAGAAATGAGAAAATTGTGAAGAACAAGTCAAGAACACTACGGAGCTCTAGAAAAACCCATATGGTAAAGGTGCGCCAAATGGAAATTTATGTGTGATAACAAGTGTATGAATGATTAAGGGAAGTGAGAATATGATATTATAATGTTGAAACAAGGCTTGGATGATCTCCATCAAGCCTTGGCCGAAATTCATGGAGGTTGGGAGGAGAGAAAAGAAACTAAGTGTTTTTGATCCTTAATAGCTAGAAAACTTGTAAACTTTAGTGTTTTTATGTAAAATGAAGTGAGATGATGTTTCTAACACCCCAATGCAAAAAAATTTCAAGGGAGAGGGGTGGGTATTTTGGTCCTTAAATTGTGGGATCAAATTGGAATTAATAAAGAAGGTTAAGGGCATTTTGGTCTTTTCATGCCTAGATATTTAAAATATCTAGATATTTTATCAAAAGACATCATTACAAGGGTGAGTCATGGTGGTGACTCATCATGTGACTCACCACTTAAGGTGATGTGTTGTCCTATCAACCCCAACATCCAAATTTATTTTCCCAGTTCCGTATTCGGCTCCGTCATTTACCCGATTTAGGTTTTTTGCTCGTTTTTCTTCGAAAATTCACCCAAATAAAATATATGTAATATCCTTTCCTAAGGGTATTTTAGTCTTTTCATTATAATTCTATCATGGGTGTGTTTGAATCCTTTTATATTTCATAAATGTGAAATTGTTTGATTGATTGAATTATGAAGTTAATTATTTGTGAAATAAAAATGGAATGGATATATATATATATATATATATATATATATATATATATATATATATATATATATATAATGATATACACACTCACTTATTTTAAACCAACTTATCTATCTCTATCCTAGAATCTCCTAAGTGACCAATACTTTTCAAGGAAATCCAACCTCCATTAGTCAACTCTTTTCCTTCCCTCTCACCCTCTCAAATTTCGGCCAGAGCAAGGTTGGACACATTGTTTCCTCTTCATTCTTTAAGGCCAACAAGAAAACACCATACACCTTCCCTTCTCTTCTCTTTTTCGGCCAGAGCCAGAAGTGTGGAAATTGGATAGTTTATTTCATTCCTCTGTCAAACAAGAACAACTCTTTTCCTTCCCTTTCTCCCTCACAAATTTCAGTCTTACACACACACTATTCCCATCATCATTCCCCTTCTTCATCCTTTCAAAATCTCTCATTAAATCTACAACAATTTCCTCCTAACCTTTTACCTCACAATTACAACTCATCCAAAACCTAAATCAAGCAAGATGGACAACATGCAAGACCTCTAGTTCTCTCAAAATTTCGAAAATAGGAACACAAATCAGATTAGGGAGGAACCCTTGGGAGATCAACAGTTGTAACCTTGATTCTTCTACCAAGCCAAGTGAGTTTTGTTGTTTGTAACATTGGTTAACCATAAATCCCAATTACTTGTTAAATTGTTTAAATTGCTTCTGTAGAATGCTTGTTTGAAACTGATATATGTTTTTTAACAACTGGGTTTTGATTGCATGTTGATTAGGGGTGGTTTTGGATGAAAAATTGACAAGGGGCTGTCAAAATCCTTCAAACCCGTAAGCACCCCTGTTAGTGTTTCATCCATAACTTCCTCTACAGGGCTTGTTTCAAAGTGATTTTTATACCATTAGAAAATAGACTTGTTTTCCTTCAAAATGGGAATTGGAACGGTTAAATTTCATTGAGCATCGAAGGAGAAAAATGACATGTAAGTTGTTGTTCGTACTGAAAACTCTGAACTGATATTGTTTTAGTATTTAAATTGTACAACTATTTGAATTGTGGACACTTGAGATTTGTTTACAATGCATTGTCGACATGTTCAGTTTTTATTAGTGTTATATGAGCTACTAATTGTTTGAGATTGGATGTTTAGACTGTGGAATAAATGGTGGGAATGGTGACTTTAGTCACTATCCTCCAAATTGTGATAATTTATGTTCTATTGAATTGATGGTTTCGGTTTTTTGTAATTTTCCCTCTTCATGTCCTAACTGTGTTTGGATTATTTTTCTTTCTCATTATAAAGTGAAGTATAGCAGGGCATTAAAAATCTAAAATGGTCTACATTTGGTGAGACAATTGTTTCAAAACCAAACTAGCCATTAAGGCCACATAAGTAATTGTGGGTGAGATATGTTTTTGTAAGTCCGTCAATTCCTTGAAGGCTGGGATATGGTACCAGCAATTAAGGGACGCTTGATAGTTGTCATAGAGCTCTGACTACCATATCAAAATCTATTAAACTATAATACTAAAAGTCCCTCACACTTGAAGATATCTAGTGAATGTTTTAAGTTAAAGTGCCCATGCTCATACTCATTTTCCATTGTTTATTTGGTTTTAATTGTTAATATATCCTTGCTTGAAGCAAAGCATGAGACACCCTGTTGTGTCCCTTTATGTCATTTAGTTAAAAACCTCATTATTTAATTACTTAATCGCACGCTTAACGTGAAAATTACGTAAAAATTAAAACTTAATTTCTTAAGCAAATAGATTCATATAGAACAGAATATGAAAACATAAATATATTAAACATACTTAAAGCATCAGAGTTATCAAAACACTGTTTCAGGGCATCCCATCCATAGGATCCCAAACTGGTGCATAGTTATACAAAACATAAGCGGAAAGATAAAGCTTCGTGAAACAGACGCACTGGCCATAACTAACTAGACCCTAATCACCATGGGTCACAGCTCGTCCTCCGGCATCTGGTTTGTAGGGAGTTCCATCCAACTCCGCCTGGTTATGTTCATCCACAGGGTCTTCTCGTATGGTTCCACAAGGAGACAAAATACAACATACAGAAATATACAGGGGGTAAGAAACAATTCTATCATCAAAAGCGGAAAAGAGTCATAGTAAACCATACAGTAACTATCATAGTCACAACATCAGTCAAGTCATCCGACTTCCATAAAATTCTTATATCCATCCTACCTTCACTCCTGCAACTAAAACTTGATACTGAAAATGGCTATGGTTTCCTTATCATAGTTATGGTTATCGGTCAGTCGTCCAAGCGACACGTCCCATTCCCGGTGCACATCCTTGGTCATGGTGAGAATGTTCATGCAAAGCAATGACACTATAGCTGCACATTAAACCCGGTGCACACCCCGGACCGTGGGTGCTCATGCAAAGCAAAGACACTATAGCTGCACGATTATCTCGGTGCACACCTTCACCATGGTAAGAACGCTCACGCAAAGCATGACACTACAGCTGCACGATGACCCCGGTGCACACCTCGTCCACTCCCAGAGGTGCTCATGCAAAGCAATGACACTCGTTGCTGCACAAGTTAAGTTTACCCTTTGGACGATCCCACAAGGACTTCGGGTCTTGTATGTGTCCCACATACGGTTATAGGAACAACACAACTTATGAACCTCGCAGACTCCTATGGTCATAACCTAGTGCCTTAACCTCTCATCAAGACCTCAACACATGTTCTATGTCACAACACCTCTTTAACATATTTCATGTAGGTTAGGCACCTCTAAAAATCATCATGATCCTCACGCCCAAAACAACTCATCTCTTAGACCACATATATATCTTCGCTTAATCCACTAAGCATAAAGTAAATACCACACAGATCATGCATAACATCAAGTCAATCAAAGATATTTCAAAACATCAACATAGCACTAAATCAGTTCAATAAAGGTAATAAACCTCAAATCAACCTACAACAGTATAAACATCAACCTAATATTGATCAACCTACAATCCCCGAATCACCATGGATGTTTTATAAAAGCAATTTAAAGCGATTCTGGTCTTGTCGATTATTTGACTTCTATTAAGGTTTAGGTCGCCCTACATAATTACTACATAATCTACTACTTATCGATTCCGACGATAGGTTGATTCTTTCCCCCACCTGAGTTATCACCGAACGCTCGAATTCCCAACTCCTCGTTATCCGACCACGAGGTGTTAACACCACCTTCAACCAAACAACATAAAAACAACTAAATCAAATAAACTCATCTATGTTCTCATTAGGTAGGTTCGGCCATTTAAATCTCACGAGAGTTAGGTTTCATTTCACACTCTAAGATTTAAGATACTTAACTCTTAGGTTCTAGGTGACTTAGATAATTCGTTATAACTTAAAAATATTGAATAAAATCATCCAAACTCTTAGGTTAGGTTTCGGCCTTGTATAGTAAAATAGGTTAGAAAACTTTAAACCTTCCAATCTCTTAGATTTTGCATCCCATTGTATTTAGGAGCTCAAATCCATGATCATATTGAAAATAAAAGAAAACAAAATATCCTAGGTCCATAAACCTCATAGGTTCGGCCATCATAAGATAACTAGGTTAGAAATCTCTAAACTTTCCAATCTTTTAGACTTAGCATCATAATGTCTTAAGGATCTTCAAGTCCATGATCATTTTGGAAAATGAAAACTCAAACATCCTAGCTCCAAAACATTGAGTTTCGGCCTAGCCTAGTAGAATGAGGAAAAGCCTTTTGTTTGATGAAAACTCTTAGGTTTGGCATCACAAAGTATTAAGAGGTCTAATGCCATGATCATAGTTAGAAAGTTGAACTCAAGCATCCTAGGTCCAAAACCATATAGGTTTGGCCATCCTTTAATAAATAAGCTAGAGATTTTCAAACCTTTCAAGACTTTAGATTTAAGATCAAGAGGGATCTAGAAGCTCAAATACATGATCATCTTTCAAAAAGTTGAAACAAAACTTCCTAGGCCACCATGTATAGGTTTCGCCATCCTTGAAAATAAGAGGTAGAAATTTTTGTTTTATACAAACTCTTAGTATGTGAAAATATAAGTTAATACAATACTATAGAAAGTGGTTTCAACTGAAAAGGATTTTTCTACAATTTTCTAGAGATTTTAGAAGTTGAAAACCCATTAAAAACACTTAAAGAAAAAGTAGAGTAAACCATAAGGTAAAAGAAGAAACTTGCAAAAAGATTGACATAAGAGTATTACCCTTGATACAAGGATCAACTTTTGTGAAGAACTTGAGTTGAAAAGATGAATAAAAATGCAAGCTTTATGAGTATGAAGTTTGAAGAGAAAGGAAGAAGATGAAGAAATAGTGTTTTTGGAGAAGAAAAAGTGAGTTGAAGAAAATGAAAGTGTGATATATAGGGAGAGAGAGAGGGCCACGGTTTTGAGGGAGAGAAATGAGTGCTTGGAGGCCAAGTTTTGAGTTATGTCATGTTTGGTTGGCAAAAGTTGAAAGGAATGGCTTAATTGATTATAAAATAGTAAATTTTGAAAAAAAGTAATGATGGTACTTTTTTGGATGTGACATAAAGCTTCTACAACCATGTCTCCTTTCCCTAACAAGTCACCTCATGTCTTTTGTGTCCCATAGTCTGCTCCATTTCGTACCCGGTTACAGTTCCGATCGTATATTCCCGACGTGTTCATCCGAATAAAATATTTTATTTTATTTTATTTTTGAGCAAAAATTTTTAAAATAACCAAAGTTGAAGGAAACATGATAAAAACACTAGTTCACAGGTCAAAATTAGGTTTTCTGCTCAATAAACTTATACTGGCAGTGAAAACGCAGATCGACTTTCGTCTGAATTTTCAACTGAAAATTTTACTGTGACTTCATATGATAAGGTGGATTAGGAATATGATTTTATTTTATTAAAACAAAATATTTTCTACTTTCATATTAAAATATTATTACTTATATTTTAATTTATTAAATAGTATAATGAAAATCAGGCTGTTACATTACTACCCCTCTTAAAAGAAAATTTCGTCCTCGGAATTTACATACCTCAGAAAAGATGTGGATATTGTTGTTGCATATCCGCCTCACGTTCCCAAGTTGCATCTCCAGTAGTTTCATCCCATATGACCTTAACCAAAGGAATCTGTCTACCACGAAGCTCCTTAATCCGTCTATCTGTGATCCTCACAGGTAAGGCCTCATGCTCTAGGTTCTCTTGCAGTTGTATCGACTCAGACTCAATCACATGAGATGGATTAGGATAGTACTTTATCAACTGAGAAACATGAAAGACGTCATGAATGTTGGAAAGATTTGGTGGCAAGACAATTTGGTAAGCTACTGGACCAATTCGTCGAAGAATCTGAAAAGGTCCCATGAAACGAGGAGTAAGTTTTCTAGATTTGATAGCTCTGCCAATTCCAGTTTTTCGAGTAACTCTCAAGAATACGTGATCACCTTCCTGGAATTCTAATGGTCTCCTCCTCTTGTCACTATAGCTCCTTTGCCTATCCTGTGCTTCCTTCATCTTTTCCCTTATCTTCCTGACTTGTTCCGTAGTCTGTTGTACCACATCCGGACCCAAAACTTGGTTCTCACCAGTCTCATACCAACATAATGGGGTCCTACACTTTCTGCCGTATAGAGCCTCATACGGTGCCATTCCGATACTATTGTGGAAACTGTTGTTATAAGTAAATTCAATCAATGGCAAGAACTCATCCCAACTGCCAGTGTGTTCCAACACACAAGCTCTCAATAGATCCTCCAATGATTGAATTATCCTCTCTGATTGCCCATCGGTTTGGGGATGATAGGCAGAACTTATTCTCAATTTCGTTCCCAAGGCATGTTGCAATTGTTTCCAAAATTGAGAGGTAAATCTAGGATCTCGATCTGAGACAATGCTTGATGGCATACCATGCAATCTAACCACTTCGCTGATGTAAATCTGGGTTAACTTTTCTAATTTATCACCTTCTCTAATAGGTAAGAAGTGAGCACACTTCATCAACCTATCAATGATAACCCAAATCGCATCATGCTTCTTAGGAGTTCGTGGTAATCCGGCCACGAAATCCATAGCTATACTATCCCATTTCCATTCTGGGATATCTAAAGATTGTAATAATCCTGCTGGTTTCTGATGTTCAATCTTCGCCTTTTGACACACCAAGCAAGATAAAACATACTCTGCTACTTCCTTCTTCATTCTGGTCCAACATAACATTTTCCTCAAATCTTGATACATCTTTGTGGACCCAGGATGAAACCTCAACTTACTCTTGTGTGCTTCTTCCAAAATCATCTTCCTAAGTTCTGCATCCTCTGGCACACATATCCTATCCTTAAACCTTAACACACCATCTGCTCCCCTAGTGAACTCAGAAACTTTACCCCCGTCTATCCCCTTACTAATCTCCGAAGGTATAGATCCTGAACTTGCTTATCTTTAAGATCTTTCAAGAAATCACTACTAATAGTGACCATACTCAAGTAAACTTTATCTTTCAGTAATTCCATTCCTAAGCTCAGATCTCTGAATTGTTCAAGCAATTCTAACTCCTTAACCATCATTGCGGATATATGCAAGGACTTCCTACTTAAGGAATCTGCTACCACATTGGCCTTACCAGGGTGGTACAATAACTCAAAATCGTAATCTTTTATGAACTCCATCCACCTCCGCTGCCTCATATTCAATTCCTTTTGATCGAATAGGTACTTCAGGCTCTTATGGTCACTGAAAACATTAAACCTTGCTCCATACAAAAAGTGTTGCTATATCTTTAATGCGAACACTATTGCTGCTAACTCCAAATCATGAGTCGGATAATTCCTCTCATGAATCCTCAACTGTCGGGAAGCATAAGCGACAACTCTTCCCTCTTGCATCAGAGCACAACCTAAACCTTGGTATGATGCATCACAGTATACATCAAACTGTCCTAGAGGGTCTGGTAAGATCAACACAGGTGATGTAGTCAACATTTCCTTAAACTTTTGAAAACTCTGCTCACACTTGTCCGTCCATACAAAATTTGTATCCTTTCTCGTTAACTGTGTCATGGACAACGCAATCTTAGAGAATCCCTCTATGAACCTCCGATAATATCCAGCAAGTCCTAAGAAACTCCGTACTTCACCCACTGACTTAGGTCGTTCCCATTTAAGAACTGCCTCAACCTTAGCTGGATCTATGACTATTCCTTCTTTATTAATCACGTGCCCTAGGAATTGCACTTCTTCCAGCCAAAACTCACATTTGCAAAGTTTGGCATAAAGTTGCCTATCCTTTAAGACTCGCAATACCAAACTCAAATGTTCCTCATGCTCTTCCCACGTACGAGAATAGATAAGAATATCATCGATAAACACAACAACAAACTTATCTAGGAATGGTATAAAAATTCGGTTCATGTAATCCATGAACATGGCTGACGCATTAGTTACACCGAAAGGCATGACTAAATACTCATAGTGCCCATACCTCGTCCTAAAAGCCGTCTTGGGTATATCTTCCTTCCTTACCCCGATCTGATGATACCCAGATCTTAAATCAATCATCGAGAATATTGCTTCTCCCTTCAACTGATCCATCAGGTCATCGATCCGAGGCAACGGATACTTGTTCTTAATTGTCACCTTATTCAACTGTCTGTAATCTGTGCACAACCTTGCACTTCCATCCTTTTTCTTAACGAACAACACCGGTGCCCCCAAGGCAAAACACTCAGTCTGATGAACTCTTTCCCCATCATATCGTCCAATTGTTCTTTCAACTCAGCCAACTCAACCGGTGACATCCGATAAGGTGCTATAGATATAGGCCTTGTCCCTGGTACTAGATCTATAGTGAATTCCACTTCTCTTTCTGGTGGCAAACCTGGAACGTCTGGAGGGAAAACTTCAGGAAACTCTCTCACGATAGGTATAGAATCTATGCTGGGGATCTCATTAGCCTCCATTGCACAAAGCCTCACAAATTCCTGAGAGTTGTTACTCCTCAGAGGTACTCCTTCATTGGCAGACACTATACTAGAAGGTTCAAGAAATGATAAGGTCTTACTAGAACAATCTAGCATTACATGGTTAGTCAAAAGCCAATCCATGCCAATGATAACATCTATCAGTTGCATAGGCAGACAGATAAGGTCTACAACAAAAGTTCGATTTTCAATCACTATAGGACACTTTAAGCAAACAGATATGGTAATCAAAGGATTACTAGTTGGAGTAGATACCGTAAGGGTATAAGGCAATTTGGAGACAGTTAAGTTCAAATGATCCTTACACTCATGCGAGATAAAAGAATGAGTAGCGCCTGAGTCAAACAATACGTTAGAGAGTCTACCAGCTATCAGACACATACCTTGTATGAGTTCAGCAGATTGAGAGGATTCAGCTCCCTTCACGGTAAACACCCTTCCAGTGGCTTGTGGTCTAGTTGTTGGGACACCTCTTCCAGCTCCACCTCTATTATCTTCGGAACCTTTTCCCGTAGCTGCTAGTTGTTGCATAACCTTCTGTCTACAGTCTCGTGCCATGTGACCTGATTTCCCACAGTTGAAACAGTTGGGTCCACTTGAATAGTTGTTTGCATACTGTGGTCCCCCACATCTGAAGCAAACTACACTTTGCGATTGTTGACCAGTTCTAGTCACTAGTGCTGGTCCCTGTTTCTGTCTAGGTCTAACATATGGTTTCTGTCTCCACTGGGAACCACTTCCCCCGCGCCTCTAGAAACTTGATCGGTTAGGGCCTCTAATCCTCATTTGTTTCTGCTCATTAGCTATCCTCAGATCTATGCTTTCGATGGAACTGCATCTCTCGACTAGCTCTGAGAAGTACTGTATGTCAAGAGACACTACAGCCCTCTGCAGCTCATCTCTGAGCCCTTCCTCGAATCTTCTACATTGCTACTCTTCATTCGGGAACCTCTGATAGTATTCTGAAAACTTGATCAGTTCCTCAAACCTCGATGCATACTCACCAACAGGCATATTGCCTTTCTTGAGGTTTGTGAATTCCTTTTCCTTCTCGCGTCTAACTATACGCTGAAAATACTTCTCAAAGAAGCAATCAGTGAATAATTTCCAGGTAACTACACTACCTTCAGCCTCCAATAACCTTCTTTTGCCCTTCCACCAGAATTCTGCCCCCTCAGTCATCATAAAAGCGGCATAAGTCACCTTTCTATCCTCTCGACAGCGCATAGTATCGAATATCTTCTCAATCTCATGTATCCACCATTCTGCCTTCTGTGGATCGTATTCTCCTCTGAATTTAGGTGGCTTCCCATTCATAAAGGTTGCCAATCCGGCATCCTCAACTGCTACTACCCTCCTCTGGTTCTTGATCTCTAGCTGCTCTTTGTTCATTTGCAGCATCTCAAAGATTCTCGGAGGTTTGCAATAGCATAGCAGCAACTATTGTCTCCATGGTGATGGGAGTCGAAGATGATCCTCCTCCAATGTCAGCATTGTTATTGACAGCTCCAATGACCCTTTCTGGAGTCCTTTCTCCACTGTTAGTTGGACATCCTCTTCCACATGCCATGATTCTGGTGAAAGAAATCATCCGCTCCAATTAGTATGACATATAATACTACATAAGCAAGTATATAAATACCATATGCCATACTAATATTAACTTTTGTATTAGGTTTGGACACTCTACCCCCCTTCTAAACATAGTCTAAATCCGATGTGGATTCCACTAGACACGGCCAGTAACAACACCCTAAATTTTAGCAGTCCGATCAGAATCAAACTGCTCTGATACCAAATGAGACACCCCATTATGTCCTTTTATGTCATTTAGTTTAAAACCTCATTATTTAATTACTTAATCGCACGCTTAACGTGAAAATTACGTAAAAATTGAAACTTAATTTCTTAAGCAAATAGATTCATATAGAACAGAATATGAAAACATAAATATATTAAACATACTTAAAGCATCAGAGTTATCAAAACACTGTTTCAGGCCATCCCATCAATAGGATCCCGAACTGGTGCATAGTTATACAAAACATAAGTGGAAAGATAAAGCTTCACGACACAGACTCACTGGCCATAACTAACTAGACCCTAATCACCATGGGTCACAGCTCGTCCTCTGCATCTGGTTAGTAGGGAGTTCCATCCAACTCCGCCTGGTTACGTTCATCCACAGGTTCTTCTCGTATGGTTCCACAAGGAGACAAAATACAACATACAGAAATATACAGGGGATAAGAAATAGTTCTATCATCAAAAGCGGAAAAGAGTCATAGTAAACTATACAGTAACTATCACAGACACAACATCAGTCAAGTCATCCATCTTCCACAAAATTCTTATATCCATCCTACCCTCACTCCTGCAACTAAAACTTGATACTGAAAATGGCTATGGTTTCCCAGTAGGTCGGTCTGGAATGGAGCAAACCTTACGTTGCCTTTATTATGATTATGGCTATGACCAACTAAAGATCACTGCCATAATGCAATGGTTATCGGTCATTCGTCCAAGCGACACGTCCCATTCCCGGTGCACATCCTTGGTCATGGTGAGAATGCTCATGCAAAGCAATGACATTATAGCTGCACATTAAACCCGGTGCACACCCCGGACCGTGGGTGCTCATGCAAAGCAATGACACTATAGCTGCACGATTATCCCGGTGCACACCTTCACCATGGTAAGAACGCTCACGTAAAGTGTGACACTACAGCTGCACAATGACCCCGGTGCACACCTCGTCCACTCCCAGAGGTGCTCATGCAAAGCAATGACACTCGTAGCTGCACAAGTTAAGTTTACCCTTTGGACGGTCCCACAAGGACTTCGGGTCTTGTATGTGTCCCACATACGGTTATAGAAACAACACAACTTATGAACCTCGCAGACTCCTATGGTCATAACCTAGTGCCTTAACCTCTCATCAAGACCTCAACACATGCTTTATGTCACAACACCTCTTTAACATATTTCATGTAGGTTAGGCACCTCTAAAAATCATCATGATCCTCACGCCCAAAACAACTAATCTCTTAGACCACATATATATCTTCACTTAATCCACTAAGCATAAAGTAAATACCACACAGATCATGCATAACATCAAGTCAATCAAAGATATTTCAAAACATAAACATAGCACTAAATCAGTTCAATAAAGGTAATAAAACTCAAATCAACCATGAACGGTATAAACATCAACCTAATATCGATCAACCTACAATCCCGAATCACCATGGATGTTTTATAAAAGCAATTTAAAGCGATTCTGGTCTTGTCGATTATTCGACTTCTAGTAAGGTTTAGGTTGCCCTACATAATTACTACATAATCTACTACTTATTGATTCCGACGATTGGTTGATTCTTTCCCCCACCTAAGTTATCACTAAAAGCTCGAATTCCTGGCTCCTCGTTATCCGACCACGAGGTGTTAACACCACCTTCAACCAAACAAAATAAAAACAATTAAATCAAATAAACTCATCTATGTTCTAATTAGGTAGGTTCGGCCATTTAAATCTCATGAGAGTTAGTTTTCATTTCACACTCTAAGATTTTAGATACTTAACTCTTAGGTTCTAGGTGACTAAGATAATTCGTTATAACTTGAAAATATTGAATAAAATCATCCAAACTCTTAGGTTAGGTTTCGGCCTTGTATAGTAAAATAGGTTAGAAAAATTTAAACCTTCCAATCTCTTAGATTTTGCATCCCAATGTATTTAGGAGCTCAAATCCATGATCATATTGAAAATAAAAGAAAACAAAATATCCTAGGTCCATAAACCTCATAGGTTCGGCTATCATAAGATAACTAGGTTAGAAATCTCTAAACTTTCCAATCTTTTAGACTTAGCATCCTAATGTCTTAAGGATCTTCAAGTCCATGACCATTTTGGAAAATGAAAACTCAAACATCCTAGCTCCAAAACATTGAGTTTCGGCCTAGCCTAGGAGGATGAGGAAAAGCCTTTTGTTTGATGAAAACTCTTAGGTTTGGCATCACAAAGTATTAAGAGGTCTAAATCCATGATCATAGTTAGAAAGTTGAACTCAAGCATCCTAGGTCCAAAACCATATAGGTTTGGTCATCCTTGGATAAATAAGCTAGAGATTTTCAAACCTTTCAATACTTTAGATTTAAGATCAAGAGGGATCTAGAAGCTCAAATACATGATCATCTTTCAAAAAGTTGAAACAAAACTTCCTAGGCCACCATGTATAGGTTTCGGCCATCCTTGGAAATAAGAGGTAGAAATTTTTGTTTTATACAAACTCTTAGTATGTGAAAATATAAGTTAATACAATACTATAGAAAGTGGTTTCAACTGAAAAGGATTTTTCTACAATTTTCTAGAGATTTTAGAAGTTGAAAACCCATTAAAAACACTTAAAGAAAAAGTAGAGTAAACCATAAGGTAAAAGAAGAAACTTGCAAAAAGATTGACATAAGAGTATTACCCTTGATACAAGGATGAACTTTTGTGAAGAACTTGAGTTGAAAAGATGAATAAAAATGCAAGCTTTATGAGTATGAATTTTGAAGAGAAAGGAAGAAGATGAAGAAATAGTGTTTTTGGAGACGAAAAAGTGAGTTGAAGAAAATGAAAGTGTGATATATAGGGAGAGAGAGAGGGCCACGGTTTTGAGGGAGAGAAATGAGTGCTTGAAGGCCAAGTTTTGAGTTATGTCATGTTTGGTTGGCAAAAGTTGAAAGGAATGACTTAATTGATTATAAAATAGTAAATTTTGAAAAAAAGTAATGATGGTACTTTTATGGATGTGACATAAAGCTTCTACAACCATGTCTCCTTTCCCTAACAAGTCACCTCATCTCTTTTGTGTCCCCTAGTCTGCTCCATTTCGTACCCGGTTACAGTTCCGATCGTATATTCCCGACGTGTTCACCTGAATAAAATATTTTATTTTATTTTATTTTTGAGCGAAAATTTTTAAAATAACCAAAGTTGAAGGAAACATGATAAAAACACTATGATAAGGTGGATTAGGAATATGATTTTATTTTATTAAAACAAAATATTTTCTACTTTCATATTAAAATATAATTACTTATATTTTAATTGATTTAACAGTATAATGAAAATCAGGCTGTTACAAAGCTCGCTGAGAATTATTTTTCTCATTAGGCTCTTTATTGTTGCAGATAAGCAGGTTTAGGTCCCTCGGAGGATTAAGGAGATAAAGAAGGGAATTCTTTTCCTTCTTAATATGTTTCATGGGAACCTTTAATATGTAATTGCCGGCTTCATAAACTATTTTATTGAAGTTTGAGAGTAGTTTATGTATGAAATGGTTTATTTTGAGTTTGTAAGGTCGTTTATGACCACTGTGCTAAAACTATCAGTTTGACTATCAACTTGAGTATTCTTGTGTTACTTTTGTAAACTCTAATACAAGGCATTACAATATATTATTTTATTTTTGAGCGAATTTTTTTCAAAATAGATCATATCACTAAAAGGTGATAAAAATCTAAAATTTTTCAGTTTCGTGACAAATTATGGTTTTCTGACAGGTACAAAATTGTACTGTCAGTAAAAACGCAGACTGGGTTCTGTCTGAATTTTAAACCCAAATTTTAACATAACTTCATACAATATAGTAAGTTCTAACTATGATTTTGTTTTCTCCAAAATAATGGTTCTTGATCACTGGTAAAAATATAAAAAGATATATAATTACTAGTAATACGACGTAGGTAAAAAGTAGGGTATTACACCACGCGTTTTTGGAGGAGAGGAAGGAGAAGAAGGGGAAGAGGTGGCCGGCGAGAGAATAAGAACGAGAGGGGAAGAGAGTAGGGAGTATCGATTTGGTGCCTGAAACTGCAACCTCTGACGTGGAAGCCACATGGACGCTTACATGGGTGTCACCCAGGCACTTAACGTGCCATATCAGCCACATTAACGACGTTAATAGACTGGAGTTGACGAAGGGACTGAATTGAATAACATTTTGCAACTTCAGGGACGTTTTTGCTATTTACTTCAATTCGAGGACCGAGTTGTACTATCTTAAAATTTTAGGGACCAAATTGATGATTTACTCATTTAAAATTAGGGACTTGCTAACTGTGTCCTAGACATTGGTCCAATAAAAGTAAGTTTTCATTGTAAAATGAAATATTACACTTCTCAAAATTTTGAATGCACAGTTTTCGAATAATTTTTTTTTGTATTCCTTAATCAGTGCCCTAACATTCTCCTTAAAATTATTCAAAAAAAAAAAAAAAGGAAAACAATCTCGTTTGAGAAGATGGTTTCTCAAAGCTTGATCCAGACTTTGCCAAAAACGGGAGGTATGTTTCTGGTCTTCATTTGGAACGACGCTGGAAGATACTCCATGAATCCTGTTTAGTCCTCTGATTCATACTTCGGTTAGATTCTCCACTACATAGTGGATCTAAACAGGTAAGAACAGTGTCAACTTCGTTAGCCCATCCATGATCACTCGAAACTAATCAAGACTCTTAGAGGTCATCAGTAAACCCACGATAAAATTCATTTCATTGCGACGATATCATCTTAACAAGGAAGGTCTCAAACATCTAGTTATCTTTTTACTATACTCGACTATGTAAGGTGTGGAAACGGTTCTAAGTCGAGAGGGAAGGAGGGGGGGGGGGGGTGAATTGACCTTTTAAAAAACTTTTCAAAAAACAAGATTTAATATTCCATTTTTAAGTGGTGTAGCAAGAGAGTAAATTTTCCTTGAAACTTAAGCAAGAAACAATTGCTATATCAATTCAAGAATGCACTTAAAGAAAGATATTCAATTGCATAAGCTAAGAGAAAGTATCATACAACAATCATGCACTATAGTATCATAAGCATAGAACATAAAGAATCATGCATACGATAATAAAATTTTCAAGAAAGTAAAGAGAGTAGGGATAGATAAAGTGACACAAGTATTTTAGTGGTTCGACCCACAACCTGAGTGGCCTACATCCAGTCTCCAAGAATCCTCTTGGAGAAATTCACTATGACAAAGTTTGTACAAGAGATACCACACTCCTTACAAAAGTCACTCTCCCTTGTAGGATGCCTTACCCACAAGTACCACACTCTCAAGAGATACCTCACTTATGAATCTTGTTGGATACCTCACCAACAACTCACAAACAAGAGATACCACACTCTTGCACCTTGTTGGATACCTCACCAACAACTCACAAAGGGATGCCTCACCCTTACACCTTGTTGGATACCTCACCAACAATCACCACAAGAGATACCACACTCTTGTAAACTAAGGGATGCCTCACCCTTACTTTGATTAGATACCACACCAACAAAGATTTTTCTCCAATGGTCACTTTGATGGATACCACACCAACAAAGATTTACACCCCTAAAGAGATACCCCACTCTTGAGTCACTATGGGATTCACACTCCCAATAAAAACTTAGAAATACAATGAGTAGAAGAGAAATTCGTAGCACAATACTTGTGCAACAAAGCTTGAAAAGCTTCTAAGATCACTAGTAACAAAGGATGAATAGGTGGCTTTCTATTTTGGCATTATAACAGTATATTTTTGCATATGATTTCATTTCTAAAACTCTTGTGGATATGCCCTTTATATAGACTTCAATTGGAGCTGAAAAAAGTTGAAGTTTGCTGATTTTTCAGGTGAGTATTCAAATACATTGTCAGGGTATTCGAATACTCCTGTAACGTGAGCCAACAAACTCAACAGAACAAAGGGTATTCGAATACCAAATAGGGGTATTCGAATACTCTCCCCACAATTTCCAAATGCTTGAGTAATAGCATACATGAGTTGGTATTTGAATACTCTTGAAGGAATTTCGAGTTTTCCTTAAAGTAAACCAATATACAACTATGTATGTGATTACTTATATACTTTTAAAACATTTTTAATCATTTGGAATTTTATAGTAGCTCTAATTGATTTCTATTTTTAGGTTAAGCATTATTACCTTTTTTTAATTTGTTAAGCCATCTAATCAAACTAAGTTACATAGTAACTTACATCAAAACCTAGTAAAGCAAACATAAAACATCAAAACGATTACATCATCATCAATCATCATCAAAAAACTTTCATTTCTTCAATCTTGAAAATTGGTGGAGATATTCTTCACGGAAGCTCATTTGAGACTCAATCTCATCATCATCTACAATCTCCCCCTTTTTGATGATGACATTTCTTTTGATGGTTTGATCAAACTTGAATCTTACTTTGCTTTTGTATCATAAGGTTTTGATTGAACTTGTGAATAAAGTGTATCAAGATTTTTACCGAACTCCCTCTGAATTTGTGACACTCATTCTGAGTAAAGTAGTGAATCCTGCAAAATAAACACAAAAGCACACCTTTTATCGCTCTTTGGAATTACCAAAAAGCATATAATATTTGGAGAGAAAAGACACAGTATTCACAATAAAAGATAATAGATGCCATACATGCATAATCAAAATATCAGATGTGACACCCTCTACCCTGCATGCATTCAAAAGCGATAACACATATATAAAAAAGAGAGAACACATGCAAATAAATATAATTATCAAAATTGGGCAGTGACTGTCGCATTGTAACATAACGCAAAAATAACCAAAACATGTTTATAAAGAAAACATAACATAAAACAAAACCATAAACGAACCCAACCTCTATGTCACACTACAGATCTGGTATAACCAATCCGATAAAACAACTCGGATACAACTGGAAACAACTACTGAAAACAGAAAATCCTATCAACGAGTCGCGGCTCCTCAGTCACTCCTCAACTGGCTGCACATCGACCTCTGCATAAACGATACATGCCAAGAAACATATACATACGGAGTAAGAAACATATATATGCATATAACGGCAAGAAAGCAATTAGCAAGATGAGCATATATCAAACAAGCATGTTATATCAAACAACAATATCAGAACAATCATCATCATATAACTTGTATGCTATGTAATGCAGTTCTGCTACACTCCTCTACTATGCACTTGGATCCAAACTAAGGATGCCAACTTTGGGGTTACATCTCCACATTGGCCATAGAAGCACCATGGGTGGACCCCTAGGACAGCCGACGCACCTTACTCGCGGGTGCGCCACCGCGGTTGTAAATGACCCTATAGTCTCAGATGAATCACCGCGAATGGCCAGATCGTCTTACTCTCAGACAACCTCCCATTAACATTTCTGATGCGTGAATGCATGGCAAACAACACACAACCACAACCACCACCTTTGTTTGGGCCCATAGGCTACCCAAGTTTTATCACCATCAACACCTCGACCACTAGGCTATCGAGGATTATCATTTAACGTTTCATCATTAAGACTTTCAAGCATCAACAACACTCTGGCCATTAAGTACCAGAGCTCAACACCTTGACCATCAAGCATCAAGGCCCCATTGGAGCGGACACTAGGCTACCAAGGTATAACATCTTAGAACTTGGAGCGGACACTGGGCAACCAAGTTACAACATCTTAACACTTGGAGCGGACACTAGGCTACCAAGGTACAACATCTTAACACTTGTCTTTTGGTCTTCATCTTCCGTTGGTATCTTCTTAAGTATTTTAAGCGTTTGGGGTGAAAACACTTATTTCATGCATTATGGTTCTATTCTGGCCCGTGCTCACCCTCATTACGGGCGTGCTGGACCTGCAGGCAAGCACGACCGTGCTACTTGTTAAGCATGGGCATGCTTAAATGCACGCCCTTCTCTGGATTTTAAGCTGGAGCACGGGCGTGCTCCCTGTTAAGCACGACTATGCTCAATAGAGCATGGCCGTACTAATCTGGGAAGAAAGGGTCAGAAACCCTTTCCCAAATTCTTGGGATAGTTCACAGATTAAACCTATTGGCTTTTACTAATCCATTGATCATCAACTTCATTATTCTTAACTATTCATTAATATTCATGTCTTATCATCATGGGGAATTAATCCTTTAATCATAGCTTCATTATTAATGTTCCTAGAACACTCACTAATCAATCCTAGGGCCTTTAACTAAGCACTATGAACATAACATTAATTCTCACACTATATTCATGTCTTATGAACAACTGGGAGAAACATCACTTAATTCTCATTATTAACGTATTTTAACATCTTAACATCATTGTTGGCATTAACATCTTCAACAATCAACACTCATAAAGAGTACAACACAAACAATAGTCAATAGCATCATACTCATCATAATCATGGCATCACAACATTAACATATTCATAACAGAAAACATCAATTAATAGTAAGAACATTAATACCATTATTATCATCATAACAGATAATCATCAAATAACAATTAATCATATAAACATATAAACATTTTAACAAGGAAAGGGTCATGGGTAAACCTTCATCCTATGCTACCCCCAAGCCTACATAATCATACTATTTATTCTTCCCATACCTGGTATGAAGATTCCCAAAACGATAACGTTGACAAACTAGACACGTTCCCTCGAGCGGCTCGACGAGTTCCCAAGCCTTGGCCAAATAAGAAGAGGATAACCAATTAATCTCTATATCTAATAATATAAAAGAGACTAAAAGAGGGGGAAGACAACATTATAATAAACGACACTATCGCGCTACTTCTCTTCCACAACTAGTGCAAGAACACCAAGAACTTCAAGGGGAGGGAAGGGAAGATGTTTCTGTCGCACTAGGATTACCCAAAGTGCCAAAAAGAGGGTTTGGGTCGCAATCCTTATGGAACTGCTCTATTTATATACTCTGAGACCTGAGCACGACCTTGCTCCCTATTGAGCACGACCGTGCTCAATTCATGAGCATGGGGCGCTCAAAGATTGCACTTCAAGACCATCTAAATGATCGAAGTGGACAAAACACATAAAATAAGACTTGTATATAATTATTTTAGCTTTCAAACGCCACAAAGATCAACTCGATCAGACATATAGAACTCATGATATGGCCAAAACGGTGAAATAGGTTACTTGGACTCTTAAAGGATTGAACCTTTCTAAGGCTAAACTTCCCCAAATATGAACTTAGGCATCGGAAACAAACATAACAAGCATATACAAACATATATATAACATATATGAAAGCACTAACCTTATTTACGTAAAACGGGGTGTTACAATTCCACCCCCTTATAAAAATTTTGTCCTCGAAATTTCTATCACCTCATCTGGTTAACTTTTACCAATTAAGCTCGTACCTTGGGTTGAGTCCTTGGAATCAGAGACTCCAGCTCCACTAAGAGAGTAGACCCTCCCAGTGGTCTTCAGCCGATTGACTTGAGGCTTCTGATTCCTGCTACCATTTTGTGGTTCTGATTTCTCTTCTTCGCAGTCCCAACGGAAGTGGCCATACTTGCCACACTTGAAATAGATGATTTCCGGCTCCTTGCATTGATGGGTATAGTAACCTTCTCCACATTTAATACACCTGATAGACCTAGAGGAATCCCAGTCCTTAGGCTTACCTGCCGAGAATCGCTGCTCCTTTCCACTCCTCTTGAAGTCCCGACAGATCGGAGCCAGACACTGTCTTTCTTCTACCTTCTGATCATCATCCTCACTGCTTTGTACATCTGAACTCTTACGGCTTGTGATCCTGGACTTGTAAGATTCCTCAAAGATTCAGCACTTATTCACCAAGGTGGAATAGACTTGGATCTCTTGGTAGCTGATAGCTGTTTGATTTTTGGACGCAGACCGGCCTCAAACTTTACGCACTTGGAGCAGTCGTCCGCCACAACTGGTACAATGTATAGTAACCGGTGAGATCCTCAAACTTAGCTGCATACTCTCCTACTAACATGTTGCCCTACTGCAACGTCAGAAACTCCATCTCCTTTTTGTCCTTGATGTCTGCCGGAAAGTACTTCTCGAGAAACCTGTCCTTAAATACCGTCCATGTGATCATAGTACCTTTGGCTTGGTTATGCTGACGATAGTTCTCCCACCAATGTTTAGCCTCCTCTGTCAGCATAAAGGTCCTAAAGATGACCTTCTTTTGTTCATTGCATCCTATAGCCCGGAAGATCTTCTCAAGCTCCCTCAGCCACAACAAAGCTCCCTCCGGGTTGTAAGCTCTCTTAAAAGATGGTGGGTTGTTTCGCTGGAACTTGTCCAATCCCTGAAACTCAGATGGTCCATCATTGTTGTTATTCTAGTTCTGGCCTATGGCATTGGCGAGAGTGCTAAAGCATTGGTGATCGCTTGGTCGTCCCTACCTTTTCCTGCCATTGGTTCCTGCATTTACCCAAGACAACAGTTAAACACAGGGAACCAAGCAGGAAGGTCTAATAGTTCTTAATACTAAAGCATCATTATCTATAATAAGTATAGATAATTCAAACAAAACAAGCAGAAGACTAGCAACAGACTCATACCACGTCCGGACAAGGCCGAACTGCTCTGATACCACTAAATATGACACCCTCTACCCCGCATGCATTCAAAACCGATAACACATATAAAAGAGAGAGAACACATGCAAATAAATATAATTATCAAAACTGGGCAGAGTTTGCTGCATTGTAACATAACGGGGAAATAACAGAAACATGTTTATAAAGAAAACATAACATAAAACAAAACCATAAACGAACCCAACCCCGATGTCACACTATAGAGCTGGTATAACCAAACCGATAAAACAACTCATATACAACTGGAAACAACTAAACAACTACTGAAAATGGAAAATCCTGTCTACGAGTTGCGGCTCCTCAGAGTCACTCCTCAACTGGCTGCACATCAACCTCTGCATAAACGATACATGCCACAAACAAGAAACATAGAGATAGGGAGTAAGAAACTTATATATGAATATAACGGCAAGGAAGCAGTTAGCAAGACGAGCATACATCAAACAAGCATGTTATATCAAGCAGCAATATCATAACAATCATCATCATATAACGTGTATGCTATGCAATGCAGTTCTGCTCCACTCCTCTACTATGCACTTGGATCCAAACTAACTTAGGATACCAACTTTGGGGTTACATCTCCACAATGTCCATAGAAGCACCAACACCGGGCTAATCCACAAACCATGGGTAGACCCTTAGGACAGTCGATGCACCTTAGTCGCGGGTGTGCCACCGTGGTTTTACATGACCCCATAGTCTCGGATGAATCACCGCAGATGGCCAGATCGTCTTACTCTCGGACAACCTCCCCTATGTTGTACAACCTCCCATCAACATCTCCATGCGTGAATGCATGGCAAACAACACACAACCACAACCACCACCTCCGCTTGGACCCATAGGCTACCCAAGTTTTATCACCATCAACACCTCTACCACTAGGCTATCGAGGATTATCATTTAATGTTTCATCGTTAAGTCTTTTAAGCATCAACAACACTCTGGCCATTAAGTACCAGAGCTTAACACCTTGACCATCAAGCATCAAGGCCCCCTTGGAGCGGACACTAGGCTACCGAGGTATAACATCTTAGCACTTGGAGTGGACACTGGGCTACCAAGGTACACCATCTTAACAATTGGAGCGGACACTAGGCTACCAAGGTACAACATCTTGTCACTTGTCTTTTGGTTTTCATGTTCCATTGGTATCTTATTAAGTCTTTTAAGAATTTGGGATGAAAACCCCTATTTCATGCATTCTGGTTCTGTTCTGGTCAGGTGAGCATGGGCGTGCTAGACCTGCAGGCAAGCACGACCGTGCTGCCTGTTAAGCACGGGCGTGCTTAAAAGCGCGCCCTTCTCTGGATTTCAAACTGGAGCATGGGCGTGCTCCCTGTTAAGCACGACGATGCTCAATGGAGGGTGGCCGTACTAATCTGGGCAGAAAGGGTCAGAAACCCTTTCCCAAATCATTGGGACAATTCACAGATTCAACCTATTGGCTTTTACTAATCCATTGATCATCAACTTCATTAATCTTAACCGTTCTTCATTAATATTCATGTCTTGTCATCATGGGGAATTAATGCTTTAATCATAGCTTCGTTGTTAATGTTCATATAACACTCACTAATCAATCCTAGGGCCTTTAACTAAGCCTTATGAACATAATCTTAACTCCCACACTATATTCATGTCTTATGAACAACTGGGAGAAGCATCCCTTAATTCTCATTATTATCATTAACGTATTTTAACATCTTAACAACATTGTTGGCATTAACATCCTCAACAATCAACACTCATAAAGAGCACAACAAAAACAACAGTCAATAGCATCATACTCATCATAATCATGGCATCGCAACATTAACATATTCATAACAGACTGTAATAGCCTGATTTTAATGATGTTGTTCAACCGGTTAAAATATAATTAATTATATTTTAATATGAGAGTTAGAAAGTGATTTTGAATAAAATAAAATCATATTCATAGTCTACTTTATGGTAGAAGGTTACGGTAAAATTTTGGGTTGAAAATTTAGACGAAACCCGGTTTGCGTTTTCACTGACAGTAAAAGTTTACTGAGCAGAAAACCTAACTTTGATCCGTGAACAGAATGGTTAGTGTTCTTGTTGTGTTTCCAATGAATTTAGTTAAATTGAAAATTTACGTTCGGAAATAAAATTTAATATTTTATCCGGGCGAAATTTTTGAAAATTACGATCGGGAAACTTAAATTGGGTGAACAACGGAGCATAATGGAGACCTGAGTTGACTGAAGTGACTTGATGGAGTTGAAGTGACTTGTTGGACTAAAGTCATATGTCACATCCAAGAAAGTAAACATGATGTTTTGAAATTAAGTGTTTTAATCTAAAAAACCCATTAATCACTCATCTTTCATCCAAACATGTCATAAGCCAAACTTGGCCTCCGAGTTTTTCTCCTCCTCGACACACACACGGTTTTCAACCCCCTCCCCCTATATAAAACCATCATTTTCTTTGTTCTCACTTTCTTCACATTTTCATAAACAACACTTTACTTACTTCTATAAGTTTCATTGATTTTCTTGAAGAACTCATCATCTTCACTCATTTTCTTCAAGCTTCAAGGGTAACACTTCTTCCTCTTACTCATCCAAGTTCTCTTCTTCACTTATTTGTTGAGTTTGTGCCATGTTCATCCATTTGACATTCTTAGATCTACAAGCTTCTAAAATCTCTAGAAAATTGTAGAAAAATCATAAAAATGTGAAACCAATTTCTATGATCTAGTTATGAGATATACTTTCATTATCCAAAAGCATGTAATCAAAAAAAATTTCCTTCCTACTTTTCTTGTTAAGACGAAACTAGGTGGATGAAACTCCCTACGAACCTGAGGCTGGAGGATGAGCTGTGACCCATGGTGATTAGGGTCTAGTTAGTTATGGCCAGTGCGTCTCGTGAGGCGTTTTTATATGTTTCCGCTTTGTTTAACTTTTGTTTAAGTATATGCTTGTGAAAGATATTACTAAAAGGATACCCTCAACAGTGTTTTGTAATATGTTTTTAAGACATATGTGTGTACGCTTAACATAACTATAGTGTGATGTTTTAATTAATTGAAGTTGTGAGCTTTTGAAACTTAAGCTTTAATTTCTACATATTTTCATATTAAGCGCACGAGTAAGAAATTAATTAATGAGGTTTTAGTCTAATAAAACACAGGGGCACAACGGGGTGTCTCACAGACAAGATCAATTAATAATAAGAACATTAATACCAATATTATCATCATAACAGATAATCAACAAATAAGAATTAATCATATAAACATATAAACATGTTAACAAGGAAAGGGTCATGGGTAACCCTTTGTCTTATGCTACCCCCAAGCCTACATACTCATGCCATTTCTTCTCCCCATACCTGGTATGAAGATTCCCAAAACGATAACATTGACAAACTAGACACGTTCCCTCGAGCGGCTCGACGAGTTCCCCAAGCCTTGGCCAAACAATAAGAGGATAACCATTTAGTCGCTAGATCTAATAATAGAAAAGAGACTAAGAGAGAGGGAAGACAACGTTACCTTAAACGACACTATCACGCTACTTCTCTCCGACAACTAGTGTAAGAACACCAAGAACATCAACAGGAGGGAAGGGAAGAGCTTTCTGTCATACTAGGATTGCCCAAAGTGCCAAAAAGAGGGTTTGAGTCGCAACCCTTACGTAAAATCTCTATTTATAGACTGAGACCTGAGCACGACCTTGCTCCCTTTTGAGCATGGCCATGCTCAATTCCTGAGCACAGGGTGCTCAAATATTTCACTGCGAGACCCTCTAAACGATCGAATTGGTCAAATCACATAAATCAAGACTTGTAGATAACTCCCTTAGCTTTCTAATGCCACAAAGATCATCTCGATCAGACATCCAGAACTCAAGATATGGACAAAACGGTGAAACATGTTACTTGGACTCTAAAAGGATTGAACCTTTCTAAGGCTAAACTTCCCCAAACATGAACTTAGGCATCAGAAACCAATAAAACAAGCATATACAAACATATATATAGCATATATGAAAGCACTAAGCTTATTTATGAAAAACGGGGTGTTACATCAGATAATTTCAAGGCATGCATGAAAACATCCATGAAAGCATATGTATGACGGATATCAGAGTCAGTTTGTATACCAACAGAGGTATACTAATACTAGTCATTCAGGAAATAGAATCATAGGTCATAAAAGTATCATCACACAAATCCAGAATAAAATCAGAGAAAATATAGGGGGCATACAGTCATCCAACAAAATATAAGCATCTAAAGCATAGTAAGAGGAACTAGAGATATCATATCTCATCATCATCTCCATCCTCTTCATCATTGAACCGAGACTGCAACCACCTTACTCTATTTGTCAAAGCAGCAACATCAGTAGACTGACCTTGATGACGAACATCCATACTGTTGAATTCAGTCTTCAAGTATCCCTCCATATTTGTGAACCTTCAGTCCATCTGCATTCTAAAGGTGTCCAGTCCAGTTTGTTGGAACCCAAGTGATTTGGATTTAATTAATCTCTAAGGTTTGATATTAACAAAAGGAATAAATTTACTTGCCAAAGTGTTAGTTGAGATCTAACAAGGTTATCTAGTTTTGCAGGATCACTTGAATCTTATAAGTTATGGAAACTTAGAAAAAGTTTTCATATATCTGCTTGGACTTTAAATAAGAAATCTACATCCACCCGTGTAGACAGGATGCTCAAAAGCTTGGTAAAGTTATTTATTTATTTATTTGAGTAGACTGAAACTTAAGTAGACAAGGCATGAGATTTTATAAGTAGACGAAATATTAAAATAATTCTCCTGGATGGAATCTAAGTTTCAAATTGAATAGACGAGCTTAACTTGCAACGTCATCAGACGAGATCCTTTTTTAAGTGAGTAGACGGACTTTAATGCCACGTCACTAGACGAAGATCAAAATAACTCACTCAGATATAGCAAGTCCAAAGACTTGAGTAGACGAGAGGATATGCCATGTCAGTGAACGAGCAAAATGAAAGAGTGAATAGACTTAGTTTCACTTAGAACTCAGTAGACACGGTTTTTAAGTAGACGAGCTCATCTTTATGATAAGCCATCATAAATAATTTCAATCCGGTCCACAATGAATCATATTTATTTCAAATGGTTGTTATTTATTTCAAGAGAATTTTTGTTCTTCTCATTTGTTATATATGCTTAATGCTTTGTTTCCTTGTGAGAAAAACATAGTACTATCGAGGAAATACAAAAAGCAACACAGTACAATGGAAATGTAAAGCAATCTGTACGATAGCACCTTTATGGCTGGAAAATGCTGGAAGTTAGACTTAGTTTCACTTAGAACTCAGTAGACGCAGTTTTTAAGTAGACGAGCTCATCTTTATGATAAGCCATCATAAATAATTTCAATCCGGTCCACAATGAATCATATTTATTTCAAATGATTGTTATTTATTTCAAGAGAATTTTTGTTCTTCTCATTTGTTATATATGCTTAATGCTTTGTTTCCTTGTGAGAAAAACATAGTACTATCGAGGAAATACAAATGAATCATATTTCTTTTGATTTTAATTAAACTAAAATCATTTTCTTGTGTTGTTATATCATATGAAGTCACGATAAAAATTTCGGTTGAAAATTCAGATAGAAGCCGGTCTGTGTTTTCACTGCCGGTACAAGTTTACTGTGCAGAAAACCTAATTTTGACCCTTGAACGAGACAATTAGTGTTTTTATTATGTTTCCTTCCACCTTGATTATTTTGAAAATTTTCATTTAAAAATAAAATATAATATTTTGTTCGGGCGAAAACGTCGGAAGAATTACGATCGGAAATGCAACCGAGTACGAAATGAAGCAGATTAGGGATCATAAAAGAAGTAAGGAGACATGATGGAAGAGGCTATGACACATTCTAAAAGTGTAATCATCACACTTTTCAAATTATAATACTATTCTAATCCAAAAAGTCATTTCTCTCTCTTCTTCCATCCAATCAAGCATTAAACCACCAAGCTTGCTCAACAAGCTCTCCCTCAGTCCCCTTTGGCCATGGAAATCTCCCCCTTTCCCTATATATACCCTTTTCATTTTCACTTCATCATCTTCCTCCTTCAACCTCCATTAAACCTTCATCTTCTCATTTCTTCTAAAAGTTCAAGCTCTTAAAGCTTTAGTATTTATTCATCTTTTCTACTTAAGTTCTTCCTTATACTAAGGGTAATGCTCTCATATGAATCTTTTTGCAAGTTTCATCTTTTATTTCTTAGTTTATTTTATGTGTTCTTTATATGCTTTAAACTTCTAAAATCTCTCTAAAATGATAGAAAACTCTTTTTGAGTTGAACCCACTTTCTATAGTCTTGTGTTAACTTATATTTTCACATACTAAGAGGTTGTGTAAAATAAAAATCTCTACCTATCTCTTCCAATGAAGGCCGAATTCTTGCATTTGTGACCTAGGAAGTTTTTGTTTCAACTTTTGGAATATGATCATGTGTTTGAGTTTCTAACTATCCCTTGATCTTGAATCTATAAATCTTGGAAGTTTTGTTAGCTTGTTCCTATGATGGCCGAAAAATATGAATAAGTAGGCCTAGGATACCATGTTTCAACTTTCCAAGTATGATCATGGATTTAGAACTCTTAATACCTTGTGATTCTAAACCTAAGAGTTATTGTTAAACAAAGAGTATTTTCCGCATCATCCTATGATGACCGAAACTTAGAGTTTAGGTGCTAGGATGTTTGAGTTTTTATTTTTCCAAAATGATCATGGACTTGATCCCCATAAGATATTTGGATGCTAAGTCTAAGAGATTGGAAAGTTTAAGGATTTCTAACTTGTTTATTCTATGTTATTAAAGCTAGGATGTATTACTTTCATTTTTCCAAGATGATCATGGACTTGAGCTCCATAAGATATTTGGATTCTAAGTCTAAGAGATTGGAATGTTTAAGTTTCCATTGTTTTCCAAGATGATCATGGACTCGAGCTCCATAAGATATTTGGATGCTAAGAGATTGGAATGTTTAAGTTTCCATTGTTTTCCAAAATGATCATGGACTTGAGCTCCTTAATACATTTGGATGCTAAGTCTAAGAGATTGGAAAGTTTAAAGATTTCTAGACTACAGATCCTATGAAGGCCGAACCTAGAAGGTTATGGACCTAGGATTTGTTCTTATTTTTCCAAAATGATCATGGTTTTGAGCTTCTTAATACATATGGATGCTAAACCTAAGAGATTGGAAAGTTTAGTGAATGCTAACCTACTTTACTAGCCTTGGCCGAATACCCTAAGTTTATAACTGATGAGTGTGATTTTACCTCATTTTTCATGTACATTTCTGCATGCATTTGCATATAGTTAGGCCAATTTAGAGTTGATTTTGTATAGTTTTTCCTTTGGAACGGATGAGGTGGTTTCTGGTGTTGTTTTGCAGGATTTAATGGAAAAATGCCCAGGAATCAGCCTTGGTGGAGCTTGGATGAAAAAAGAGATCAGAAGTGAAGATTATGAGCCAAGCAGAGAGTATCACGGCCTGGCGTGATGGCCTCACGGCGTGAGGAGAGCGATGGAAGAAGAAAGATTGAGCCAAAAGTCGAGAAGCTGTCACGGCCTGGCCGTGATGGCTATCACTACCGTGACCTTCTAGTTGGAAAAGTCGAAAGCGATCACGGCCTGGCGTGATGACCATCACGGCCGTGATGAATAAGTGAATGAAGAGGCGCCCAAGTCAGAGACCATCACGGCCTGGCCGTGATGGCTGTCACGGCCGTGACGGGCGACGGACCTATAAATGAACCTGCACTGAACAGAAAAGGGGACCAACTTCTGACCTAAAATAAGCTGCACTTGGAGGCAGGCTAAGGCTGGTGGCTGGAGAGGGTTTCTACCCAAAAAGGGGGGCATTTTCTCTGCTCTTGGATGGAGAGAAGATTGGAGGAAGCTTGTCTATGAGTGTTCTTCATCCCTTCTCTTTTTCCTTTTTGTATTTCCTTATCATGAGTAGTTAAATCCCCATTGTTGGGGTTAGATGAACTTGTCTGAACTTGTGTAATTGATTTGGTAATTTAATACAAGTTTCTATTTCGTATGAGTATGTGATTCTGTGTGTAATGCTTTCCTTGGATTAGCTACCCATAGGAATGATTTGTTGCTTTGATAGATGACTGGAAGGTTGGTATTAAGGCATGCTCATGAATCATATGCCAAGTAGGTCAAGAATCTAGACATAGGTGTTGGTTGCTTGCAATCTTATAAGTCTTAACTTAATGCAAAATCCCAGGTTATTCCACCTAAGACATTAGGGTTTAATTTGGGGTTTTAGGCTCAATGCACCTAAGACATTAGGCTTGAGTAATTTAGAAAAGGCTTGATTGGCATAATTGAATTAGGACTTGTGTTAGAAACCATTTCATTGCAACTAAGGGAGGATTAGTGTAGTCTAACCCTGACAATTCTAGCCACATCCCAGTTTGCATACCAAGTGTTTGTTAAAAATTCTAAAAGACCAAAAACATTTTGTTTTCTGTTTAATCCCTCACATTTTAGATTAGTCTAGATAGTTGTTAAATTTGCGAATTGGTAATTGACAACCAATCCCTGTGGATACGATAACCGGTCTCACCACCGTATTACTTGATTGCGACGAGGTGCACTTGCCTTTATCTTAAAAATACGCATCAATAACTTAGTGGGATTTTAATTCAACTTTGTTAAATGATCATTGTTTATGAACTCCTAACACTTAAGGATCATAAATCCATGAGTTGTATAATTTTCGGGAATCTCTAACCCTAAGAACTAGTATTGGCCGAACCTATACCTTGTGGTTTAGTGTTCTTGTTTGATTTTGACTTGTGATTTTGTGTTCATAACCTTAGACTTCCATCGCGGAGGAAATGAGGACGTTCGTGGTATACCTCTTCGAGCATCTAATCTCCTTACCTTCACAGAAGGTGAGAAGGGATTGCCTAGGGATATTCAATGACTATATGCATGTGTGTATCTGTTTACTTGAGTGATATGAATATTATTATGATATGGAGCAAGCACTTGAATGACTTGTTTACTTGAACTATTTTGATTATTACTTGAAGTTGATTATTACTTGTCTTAGAGTATTGTGAGTTGTATATATGTGATGAACTGTCGTTAACTGTGATATTATTATTGAGAATATATTACTGTTGATTGGAGTTTGAGAAGTCGGACTTGAGTCTGTGCACAATGATTATAAGGATTAAAAGCCTTAATAAGCCTTGAATAGATCTTTGAAAGTATTGGTTTCATTTATAAAAGTTCCTTGTTTAAAACGCTTACTTCAAGAGAATGAGATTCTAGTTTTGAAAAGAAATGTTGAAGTGTTTTTAAGTCAATAGAAACTACCTTTTTGTGATCCAAAGTTTGTACGAGAGAAAACCTTTTCGAACTATGTGTTTCATAAAGGAAAAACCCCTTTGAAAATATTTGACTTTATTCCATCAAGGATTTCAAAAGCAAACGAATTTCCAAATGTTTTACAAAAGACTTTGTAAAGGAAAAGATTTTCTCCTAAATGATTTACAAATGTTCCGGTTACTTGGATAAGTGACCGAGGTTTTTTTTGGTTTTTGATTTTCACAGAGCGAAAAGTAAGCACATGTGAAAGAGAATACTTGTTCGCGAGACGTCGCCTCTAGCATTCAGTTTATGCACGTGATCTGGGATCCGTGTCAATAATTATGGACTAAGGGTCCTAATTGTGATATTATGGGCTAGGAGTCCTAATTTTGGAATTGAGGACTGTGTGTCCTAATTTTGTTGTTGTGGGCTAGGAGTACTTATCATGTTGAAATAAAACATGGATAAAATTATAATTGTTTCTACGATCACAACCTTGGACTACAGCATCGGTCTAAGTTGTTGTGATTGAGCACTCGGACTGCGTGTCCCGTGTTATTGATTTTCCAGTAATGAAAATTGTGAATAGTCATTAGCTTTGGGCTTCGACAACGAAAAAGAGTGAACACAAAGAAAAGTCTCTATAATGAAAAATCTTTTATTCATATACATTTCCCTTAGCAGACGTGCTTGAGTTAACCGAATACCTGCTTAAGATGTGGTATTCGATGAGGTATACATCCGAATGGCCGTTATAAGGGATTCATGATGATGTTGTTCCGAGTGCATGAGGTGACGGAGACAACTTGCCAAATGTGTCATATGAGCGTGATCAACTCTTTCTTTCTTAATGATAAAACAGTGATGATATCTCATGAGATTAAGATTAGAGCCTGATAATTGAAGTGTCATGCTTTACCTTTATAAAATTGATTGATTCGGGTATGAGACCCACTGAAATAATACTTGTTGTTTACCTATGAGTAATGTTTAAAATGTTAATATGCCAAGGTGTTGTATGTATCATTTGTATGGTTGTTGTGCGATATATCCGTTGTTGGTATCTCACTCTTTCATTTCTACTTGTTATTCTCTCTTCCCTTTTGGTACGGCCGTATGTGTATAAGTTCAGATGGATCCCAATATCCCACTTGAGCCGACAATGTCGAAGACTGAGGTCTTCGACAACGCAGGGAATGCCGGGGCATGGCTGATACATCCAGGGGCGACATCTGCCACATACCACGGAGCAATCACCACAACCGATTTAAATGCTGACGGAGACCCAATCCGTAGGAGCCATACCGTGGAGACTAGGAGGGTAGCTATGCCTCCGACTTGGTATTACCTTCACACACTACGAGCTAACGGATTGCTACATGAGCCACCACCTCTAGACGTAGAGCTGGCGGCACCGATTGAGGAGGATCCCGAGGAGGACCCTTAGGAGGATCCTGAGGAGGACCCTGAGGAAGACTTCTATGAGGTCATGGAGGAGGATGAGCCGAAGTATCACGTTATGGATCATGAAGATGACGACGATTCCGTAGATGAGGGCGGCGACATCATAGATCCATTACCTGATGTCTCGTCTCGTGGGAGCATTGTGGAGACCCTGCTTGTAGCCAGTGTCAGTAACCAGTTCGGAGCCTTTTGTGGATAATCTTCCGTCATCTGACTTTTAGGGTTACCTTTTTGGATGTGGTTCCGGACCCTCTTTCCCAGTGTCTTTACTTACTCTCTTTTAAGTTGTATCTTCTAGATGTCTAATTCTGTTGCAATGGCTGTTGATAAGGCCCTATCTTATGTACTGGAACTTGGCTCTCATTGGGACATGTTATATATATATATGTATGCTGTCTTCAATTCATGTTCTGAGTGTTCATCACCTTTATCTTGTTTCATCCTTTCAAAAAAAATAATAATAACTACCGTTTTTAGTGTACTCATCCATCGAGAAAATGATACTTTCCGAAAGTAACCAACATTATAAATCAGAAATATTTTCGCAATTGGGTAACCATGTGATACTGGGTTTAGGGTGTCACAACGAACCGGAGGCTGGAGGACGAGCTGTGACCCATGGTGATTAGGGTCTAGTTAGTTATGGCCAGTGCGTCTCGTGAGGCGTATTTTTATTATGTTTTCTGTTGTTTAACATTTTGTCTAAGTATATGACTGTGAGGATCCTACTGATAGGATATCCTCAAAAGTGTTTTGTATTATGCATAATATACTTATATTGTGATATGCCATTCTATATGAAGTTATATACTTTATAAGTTAAGTTTTAATTTTTACGTATTTTCACGTTAAATGTGCGATTAAGTAATTAAACAATGAGGTTTTAATCTAATGACACAAAGGGGCACAACGGGGTGTCTCAGCATTGATCTGATAAGCTATATACATGTGCTGCTGAATTTCTATCTTATGCTTCTAAAGCTTGTATGCTTTGTCTTAAGGGGAGCTTTGTAAGCTCTCTTAGACTTTGCTACTCAAATTTAATTAGTTTGTCATCATCAAAAAGGGGGAGATTGTTGGAACCAATCTGATTTGTATTTAATTAATCTCTAAGTTTTGATGTTAACAAAAGGATTAAATTTGCTTGGTAAAGTGTTAGTTGAGATCTAACAAGGTTATCTAGTTTTGCAGGATCACTTGAATCTTATAAGTTATGGAACTTAGAAAAAGTTTTCATATATCTGCTTGGACTTTAAATAAGAAATCCACGTCCACCCGTGTAGACAGGTTGCTCAAAAGCTTGGTAAAGTTATTTATTTATTTATTTATTTATTTGAGTAGACTGAAACTTAAGTAGATGAGGCATGAGAATTTCTAAGTAGATAAAATATTAAAATAATTCTCCTGGAATAAATCTAAGTTTCAAATTGAATAGACGAGCTTAACTTGCAACGTCATCGAGCGAGATCCTTTGTTAAGTGAGCGGGGCGAAATTTAATGCCACGTCACTAGACAAAGATCAAAATAACTCACTGAGATATAGCAAGTCCAAAGACTTGAGTAGACGAGAGGCTATGCCACGTCAGTGGATGAGAAAAATGAAAGAGTGAATAGACTTAGTTTCACTTAGAACTAAGTAGACACAATTTTTAAGTAGACGAGCTCATCTTTATGATAAGCCTTCATAAATAATTTCAATCCAGTCCACAATGAATCATATTTATTTCAAATGATTGTTATTTATTTCAAGAGAATTTTTGTTCTTCTAATTTGTTTTATATGCTTAATGCTTTGTTTCCTTGTGAGAAAAACATAGTACCATCGAGGAAATACAAAAAGCAACATATTACAATGGGAAATGTAAAGAGATTTGTACGATAGCACCTTTTTGGCTGGAAAAAGCTGGAAGTTACATGAAGGAGGAAAAACAGTTTTCAAGCTGCAAATGCTCAGAGTAGTGAGCCTCCATTTTGTACTACCCTGATAAGCAAGAATACATTTCAGCATGGCCACGATCAAGCTATCAGTCACAACAGATATTGTGCATTCAATTCTATCTCTAAACGGGAAATTCAAAATGACCGTTGAAGCTTTTCAAGAGTATAAGAAGGTCACTACAAATAGAGGACCTCGAGCGATGAAGAATAAATTTTGCCAATCCAATATTTGCGAGAACTAGCTTTCATTTCTTTCATTCTTTCAAAATCAAAAGTCTGTATTCTTTAGTTTGAATATTGTGAAAATATTCAATAGATCTTAAACTTTCATATCCTCACATATAGTGTGTTAAGAAGATCTTAAGTTAAAATCTCTTTGTTAGAGTTAGAGCCTGAAGATGCTTGGTAAGAATGGAATACTTGTAGCCTGGAGAGGTGTTGAATACTTGGTTGTAATCTATTTGGAGAAATAGTGGATAAAACCTTCAAGTCGAAGGGACTGGACGTAGCTCATTGTTGGAAGAGAGTGCACCAGGATAAATTCATCTGCGTGAATCTTCTATCCTTAAACTCTTACAGCTTTATTTGTTTATACTGACTGTGGGGTTTTGATATTGCTTTTGTTAAATCTCAAGTTCTTTTTCAATGTGTGCATCTGCTTTATATATCCTTGTGTGAGAAAAACGGTTTTAAAAGGTTTTTTTAGAAAAATTATTAATAAACACAATTCAACCCCCCTTCTTGTGTTTGCCAGTGTCAACTTCACAATTTCGTTGCGATTTAAGCTTGAAGCCACATAGGATTGAAATGGATCAGTAAAGTTCATCGCATAGGTATGTGCATAATGGCTTGGCTGAGAGCTATGTGAAGCATGTATCTGATCAGCCATGTCGAATGATGCATCCAGCTCATCTGGAACATATTGAGCTTGGTTCACTGGGGATCCATCATGAAACCAAATATCGTTCACCTTCTTGATACTCATTCTAGCTAAGGTAGTTGTACCAAATCTTTTTGTCACAGGCAAAAAGGTTGTGCTGAGATCAACATAATAGAATTCCAGAAATGCTCGGAGTAGATTTGCATATTGAATCGGGCTACAACGACTGTTCTTACAAGACAACCATTTCTGAGAGCCAAATTCATTTGCACATTGTATTTCATGCAATACATCAGAAACAAATCTTCTTCAAGCATCATAGAGGTATTAGATTGCCTAGGGTTTAAAACAGTTGCTACTGCATAGTGAAGCAATCTACCTTCCATGTTTAGTAAGCCAACCTTAGGCTCATCAAGGCGATCAGGCATATGACCATTAGCAAAACTTTCTATTATTCCTCTCCTAGAAAATCTTGTAATAGATGACGGATCTGTGACTTCTAGACCCTCGTAGGGAATTCCTATCATACTATCCCAATCCTGAGGATGAATAATAAAGTTTTTCCTATCTACTGAACAGTGTAACGTACCGTTATAACCTTGCTTAAGACCAGCAATGAAGACTCTAGCTAGATATTGAGAATATGTGCTCAACTCAACTAAGGACTGTAATTTTTGCCTGATGAACCTCCATGTTTTGTAAGCCAACCTTAGACTAATCAAGGCGATCAGTCATATGACCATTAGCAAAACTTTCTATTATTCCTCTCCTAGAGAATCTTGTAATAGATGAGGGATTTGTGATTTCTAGACCCTCGTAGAGAAATCCTATCTTACTATCCCAATCCTGAGGATGAATAAAAAGTTTTTCCTAGCTACTGAACAGTGTAACGTACCGTTATCACCTTGCTTACGGCCAGCAATGAAGACTCTAGCTTTGAGAATATGTCTCCCTCAACTCAACAAAGGACTGCAATTTTTTCCTGATGAACAACTTGTGAAAGAGAAATTATGTTTCTCATACCAGCTGTATTTCATGTAGATTGGACTTAACACTTTCTTGTCCATAAAATCTTCTTTGAATTCAATGAATTTTGACATTCTTACAAACCAAGAAGACATGTCCACTCTATCTTGCTCTTCCTCTCCTTCTGTAGAGCTTTCATCCAACTCTTCAGTTTACATGAAAATGACTTCCTCTGTGTCTTCCAAAACAACCCTTGTAACACCCTATTTTTCGTTGAGTGTTGTTTGTTTGTTTGATTGCTTAAGCCTTAGGACTTAACTTAAAATTGTTGTTGAGAGCTAAGTGAGATTTCTAGGCTTAAAATCCCTTTCTTAGGCTTGTGTCTTGTGACTATCCGAGTCACAAGCACGACCGTGCTCAATAGAGAGTGTAACACCCTTATAGGGTGCTACATCGTAAGTGATATTTTAAGTCCGAAAAGTATGTTAATTACAATTGGCTATAGAATGGGGTAATTTTTTCTTTTTTGCAGGTCATAAATATAACTACTTTGTTTCAAGTGAATGCATAATATAATATTCCATTATCATAATTAGGGTCATAAGTTCGAAAATCATTTACATAAGACCCAACCGTCTTATAAACATAAATCATAATAGTGTACAGATCCAATATAAAGATATGGAGACGCAGCTCCCAAAATATAATATACTTGGAGCCGCAGCTCCATAAACAGTAACATTAACTCCTAAACTTACCTAGCTGGCCAAACTAAAATAGAAAATACCATCCTTTCTCGTACATCGTGAGAAGGACAAACCCAACTGACGAGATCTAGTGGAAACTCTATTTGAGTCCACTATTGACATCGTCACAAAAGACACTACTGGAGTCACTACATAAGTAACTCTCAGACTAATCCCTTTCCTCTTCCAAGAGGAAATACATGGTCTATGAACCATCGACAATATGGAAGACGTCCACTAGAAACTCCAACATATCGTCCGATGCTCGAACCTCAATTTCTATGATGAATCCCTCAAACGTCATCTTGACGTCTCAGTCTTCTCAACATAATACAGAAAGTACATAGCCAACCAACATAGGCAATATAAAAATAAGGAGGTGAGGTTTCCATTTATCTTAAACATAAGGGAGACATGCAGTGGTACGACTCTCAGGTACGTACAATTATCAATATTCAATCATATTTACACTCATATCAGAACAATAGTGTTTCACAGAAACATGACCACGTCACAATGTTTTCCTAGATAGAAGACATCTAAGACTTGAGGAATGACCTCTGGATTCCTATACCATGGTTTTACGATCAGTCAGAGAGAGTGGTTCAGAGGATTGTTCCAGAGGTCCAGCCTACGGTAATAAAAATATGTGACAACAGTAGGCAACGTGCACGTCATAGACTTTTTCGGGAGCATCCTACACTATCAGAAAATACGTAGAGTCTATTCAAGTATGTCGGTGTATTGCCATATCACCACGCCACAGACGAGCAACCCACTGTGCCTATGTGAGTATTTCATAACCCCGACATCCCCAAGCATCAAACAGATCGGTCCTACAGAATTCGCACCCGCATTAAAGTGTTAGCTCAATCTCCTAGGCACAACGACCTTACAGAATATAGTTTCACTATATGTTTAGGCAAAATTTGCGGGAAATGCGTTCTTCTTTTTTATCTATCGGATGACATCTTGATTCCATCAGAATTCTCTCAACGTGCTTTCTCAGATGCTAGATGTTCTTGACTCTGAATTATGGTACTTAACATCGAGCTGAAGTTCTCAAGCAGCCTTTCATCTTTGTGTAAAGATATCTTAAAACACTTGATTAAAAGTCCTAACGCATTATGAAATTGGAACACAAGTCGAATTATTTATTTCTCTGTACTTTTTCTAATTAAGCATTTTTTCTTTGGCTTCCAAGAAAACAATTCATTCTAAGTCCATTAAATTTTACAGAATATGGATAATGAATGATCCATACTTTATGACATAAGGTTGTGTTCCACCCCAGGTCATAAATTATTACGTTCGTATTTTCACTAAGTCGTTCTAGACTTTGGTTTTTTGCATTTTACCGTAAAAGCTCGTCTTTGAAGACTAAAATCCTTTTGGCTTAAAATCCAAACCTTTAGACAAAAGTCAAATCAATTTTCAAGAATAATTTCCATAAAAGATACATAGGTATCAGTTTCTCAAAATATTTTCTCGAAAATCCTTAAAAATGCTTAACGACGGTTTCCTGCTTTTTACTGAATTTAGGCCCAAAAGCCATATTTTTGAAAATATGGTTCCTAATATCAAATATTTTTCTCTCCTAGGTTATAATACTCATATGAAAATGTTGAAACACAGATTTTACATCTTACTCTCCATTTATACAAAATTCCTAAAAATGTGACTGAACGTCGTTAAGATTGTAAATCGCGTAAATCAATTTTCAACGATTTTAAACTCTAAAAGTCCATAACTCATTTTGGAGTTTTAGAACAGTTAGATAGGTATTAAAAACAGTCTCTAACTGTGCCGTTACATAAATTTTCTAAAATTACAGTTTAGTCCCTAAACTTTCATTAATTGCAAAAAGGTCCTTATTTACTTAAAACGTTGTAACTTTTTATTTATAACTTCAAATCACACCAAACCAACTTCTATAGAAATATTTTTCAGTTACCATCAAATTTCCAGAAATTACATTTCTTCCCACATACTTTACAATGTTTGCAAAAAGGTTCTTGTTTACTAAAAATCTTATATCTTTTTATGTATTAATCCAATTAACATCAAACCAATTTCCATGGTTTTATCTCATCAAGGAACAGAATCCTAACACACAAGAATAATAATTTCAGTACATCCACTGAAATTCTTAGAAATTACATTTTAGTCCCTAAGGACTCATAAATTCATATCTTTCAATCATATCCAAATCAATCCAAACCAATTTCTATCCTCTTATTTATTCATGCAATACCTATAAAAATTATCCAAACAAATTAAATCAACATGGAACCCCATTACTCAGTTATGGCCGAATGGCCTAAATTAATCATGTTAGGCATTTTTTTAACAAATCAATCAAACAACAACCAAGGTTCCAATTAGAGATCATTAGGATCAAAACCAACATATATCACAACCAAGCATCAACCAAATCATCCAAGAGGATCACACACATATGCAAATAAATGTACAATTTTCATACTTCGGAATTACAAGACTATATAGACACTAAATAAACCATCAACATATCTACATTAAGGTAGGATAGTGGTAATCTCCCCCATACCTCTTGTAGATCACTTGGGAAAGTCAAGTAATAGAAGGATGTTGTTAACATAGAGCCTCAAGGTTTTAACCAACAAAACCTAGCCATGAACAACCAACAAGAAATCAAGTTAAAGAATGAAGAAAATCATCCTAACTTATTATGGTATAGGTTCGGCCAAGTTAGAAAGAAATCGCTAGGGATCTATAATTTTTTCAAGCTCTTGGATGATGAATATAGAAGTCATATGGAGATCATAGAAATTGATCTCACATTAAAATGATTTTTCTATGATTTTCTAGAATTATTTGAAATCCTAGATCTAGGAATTTGAACTTGAACAAAACTTTGAGATTGGAAGAAATTGAAGAGAGATGAAGGTATGATCATGGATCATAAGGCTATAACTTTGGAATTTGAAGAAGCCAACAAGAACTTAGAGCTCCTATGTTAATCAAGTGGAAGAACTTAGGGTTTTGTGAGAGAATGACTTGAAACACTTGTGAAAGAGCAAAAATGGAATGACTATGTGTTTTTTATAGAGGTGAGGCCGTGAGCTTCTAGGTAAAAAAGGGTCAAAATATTGTCTTGTCAAACTTGGAATTATAAGGAAATGTTAAGGGTATTTTGGCAGCTTTGCAGTTCCGTATCCGGCTCCGTCGTTTACCCGATTTAGGCTTTTACGCACGTTTACGTTGAAGATTTCGCCCGATAAAGATATACTATTTTATTTTTAATGGATTGGCCATGATGGCTAGGTGAGTCATTACCATGACTCACCATTTGCATTAAATGATTTGGGGTGATTCACCATTTGCATTAAATGCATTTATGGTGATTCATCATTTTCATTAAATGAACATTTATGACATTAAATGGACATTTATGACATGCATGACTCACCATGGTGACTCATCCCCCATAAGTCATCATGGATGACTCGCCGTTCTATCTTTCGGTGTATCTCTGCACATTTGTGTCCGGTTCTGTTGTTTACCCGATTAGGGTTTTTGAGAGGAAGATGATGAAATGAAAGCAAAATGAAATGAGTTTGGTTTAGTGGAGGGGTTGAACGAAATTGAGTAGGTGGAAGAGTATTTTGGTCAAAGTTCACTTAGGGACACTCTTGGAATTTCACTTAAAGACCAAGGGCATTTTGATCTTTTCACTAGAATAAATATCATGATATTTTGGTATCATCATTACGCTTCATAAATGCTAAGCGAGTCACCCATGTGACTCACCAACCTAGGTAGCAAGATGTCCCATCATTCGATGTCGGGTTTTGTCTCTACACATTCGTTCTCTACTTCGTCGATTACTCGTTTGTTGATGATGCACCCGAATAAAGTATAATAACTTATTTATTTTGAGAATTTTCAAAATAACCAATATCATTCGAAAAAATAATATAAACCTAAATCGTTTCATTCACGAGTCCAAATTAGGTTTTCTAATCACTAAAATTTTACTGTCAGTGAAAAACATAGACCGGGTTCCGCCTGAATTCTAAACCAAAAATTTCACTGTAACTTCCTTCGATATAGAAGGTCTCAACTATGATTTTGTTTTCTTCAAAATCATTTTCTAGATCCCCGATAATGATATAAAATATAATTACCGGTCAAGACGCGAGAAAACAGGGAGTTATAGAGAGCACAACCGTGCTCGTTGGGAGAACGCGTCTCGCTGACACTAAGTTGAGCACGACCGTGCTGAACAGGGAGCACGCCCTTGCTCAAAGGTAAACCGCACCTCGGAGGCGCTAATGTGAGCACGCCTGTGCTAAAGGAGGAGCACGACCGTGCTCGGGCCTATGCCTTTAAAAGGAGAACAGTAACCGAGGGTTTTCTCATAAACCCTATTTTGACATAAATAGAAACCCTGTTGTGGCTACGAACCCTTCCTTCCCTATTCTCTCTAAACTGATTGCATTGTTGGAGCTTTAGAGACTCTTGGGAATGTCTAGTTCAATGCTGCCAATTCCTGTAGGCAACAATTTCTCCCTCAGTTGGTTTCCTTTTCTGTTATTTAGATTTGGGAACTAATTGGTTAACGTTCTTGTTTGACCAAGGCTTGAAAGCTGACTGAGCAGCCCAAGGGAACTCGTTGGTTCATCATTGAGTTGTCACTACCGGATTCTTCATACTAGGTATGGAGAGAAGGATAGTGTAAACATTAGGCAATGGGGTAGCGTAAGATGAGGGGTTCCCATAGCCCCATTATTTTGTTAACTGTTATGAATGTTAAATGCAACCTTTGAATATGTCTAAACCTTTGTCAACGACATGTTCTGTTTGGTTGTATGGATTAATTGCCATAATTGTTAGTTTGATAATGGAATGCATAATTTTTTTATAATTACTATGTTATATGCCAATGATGCATACTTGGTCAGAACGTGAATTAAAGGAAATTAAGGGGTGTTTCACCCCAATTGTCCCCAATAACGAAATAAGACACCGATCGAATAAAAAAGAGATAGATAACTTAATTAAAGATTAATTAAGATAAACAAGAATAACAAGTTGGTTAAGCCGGAGCCCAATGGGTCACCGCACGCTGATATGCTTTGGTGCTTTTGGGCCAAGGTGGCCTCGATACTTTGTGGTCGAGGTGTTGATGAGTTGAACCTTGGTGCTTTTTGGCCAAGGGGGACCTTGACTCTTAAGGGTCAGGGTGTTGATGATGCTGATATTGGTGATAAGTCTTGGGAGGTTATTGGCCCAAACAAAGGAGGTGGTTGCTCTTGTTTGTTTTTGTGCTCATGCATCACGCATTGGAGTTGTTAGTTGGGGAAGATCAACATAGGGAAGGTCATCCTAGAGTACGGCGATCTGGCCATTCGCGGGTGGTTTACCCAAGGTTTGGTGGGGGCGCATCCTAGGTATGGTGTGTCGGCTATCCAAGGGGTTCACCCATGGTTTGGCGGACTGCCGGTGTTTGTGCTTTTCGGCCAATGTGGATATGTAACTCCAAAGTTGCCTTCCTGAGATAGTTTGGATCCACATGCATAATGGAGTAGCGGAGTAGTGTTGAACCGCATAGCATATGTTGATTGATTTAATATGTTGATATAATTATATGTTGATGCTAAATGCATGTTTTTATATTACCACTTTTAAGTAAATGTTTTATATTAACGTGCGGGGTACATGATGTCACATTTAGTGGTATCAGAGCAGGTCTGTCCTATCAGGCCGTAGTATGAGTTTGTTGTGAGTCTGTTGTGTGCTCTTTTTTAAATTATCTATACTTGTTATAGACAATGATGCTTAAAGTTATGAGCCTATCACTTTTTCCTGCTTAAGTTCTCGGTATTTAATGGTTGTTTTGGACATGTACAGGAACTCATGGTAGGAAGAGGCGAAAACTATCAGGTAATCGCTAACGCGTTGGTACCCCTTGCCAATGCGATAAAGCAAGTTCAGAACAACAACTACAACAACGGAGGATTGACTGAGTTTCAGGGTCTTGACAAGTTCTAGAAGAATAATCCGCCATCTTTCAGAGGAGCTTATGACCCCGAGGTTGCTTTGTTGTGGATGAGAGAGATAAAGAAGATCTTCCGAGCCATGTATTGCAATGATCAGCATAGGGTTATCTTTGCCACGTTTATGGTCACTGAGGAGGCTGAGCACTGGTGGGAGAACTGCCGTCAGAGAATGGTGACTGAGGGTACGACGGTCACATGGGTTGTTTTCAGAGATATGTTCTTGGAGAAGTATTTTCCTGCGGATGTACGTGACAAGAAATAGATGGAATTCTTGGCGCTGAAGCAAGGAAATATGTCAGCAGGAGAGTATGTGGCAAAGTTCGAGGAGCTAGCTAGGTATTACACACCGTATCAGGTTATGGTGGATGATCATTCAAAGTGTGTTAAGTTTGAGGATGGCCTTCATCCGGAGATCAAACAGGCGATCAGTTACCAGGAGATCAGAGTCTTCCCAACCTTGGTGAACAAGTGTAGGATCTTAGAGGATACCTATAAGTCCAGAGTGGCCAGTTTCAGGAATTCAGATAGCCAGGGTAGCAAGAAGACCGAGCAGAAGGACAAGGGCAAGCAGAGTTACGCTCCAGCCAGCCGGGATTTCAAATAGAGTGGCAGGAAGCCATAGTTTTCTTATGATAGGTCTAGGGGTGGGAACGCTAATGCCCCTAGGCCCATGAGGTGTGGCAAGTACGGTGCACCAGATCACTTCACTACCCAGTGCAAGGAATAAGACGTCATCTGCTTTAGGTGTGGCAAGTCTGCCCATATTAGTCGGGATTGTGGAGGAGTGAAGTCACAGCCTCCAAGTGCTAGCAAGAATCAGCAGTCTCAGGCTAATCGACTGAAGACCACCGGGAGAGTCTTTACTCTTAGTGGAGCTGAGGCCTCCGAGTCTGATGACTTGATTCAAGGTATGTGCTTAATTGGTGGGACTCCTTTAATTGTATTGTATGACTCGGGTGCTACGCACTCGTTTATATCGGATGATAGCGTCAAGAGTCTTAAATTTCATGTTACTTTTCTTGAGTATTATTTGGTTGTTTCCACACCTACAAACAAGCCTATTCTCACTTCTCATGCATGCAAGAACTGTCATATTACCATTGATGGTAGAATCTTTACTGTTGATCTTGTATGCTTACCTTTAAAACAACTTGATATTATTCTTGGCATGGATTGTTTATTTTCCAACCACGTCCTTCTGAATTGCTTTGAAAAAATCATAGTTTTTGGAACTCTTGTTGAGTCTAAGAATCCGACCTTTCTCTCTGCCAACCAAGTTAAGACTTCGATGAAAGACGAGCACCAAGTATACATGATGTTATATTTCCTGGAAGTAGAGAGCCCTCCTGATGTCGGAAGTGTGCCTGTTGTGCCGGAATTCCTGAAGTGTTCTCGGGGGAGGTTTATAACTTGCCCTCAGAGAGAGATGTTGAGTTCACCATTGATTTAGTGCCTGGCACCGAGCCAATATCCATAGTGCCCTATAGAATGTCTCCTCTAGAGCTAGCTGAGTTAAAGAGACAGATAGAGGATCTGATCCAGAAGCAGTTTATTAAGCCTAGCGTATCCCCATGGAGAGCGCCAATGTTGCTAGTAAAGAAGAATAATGGCAGTATAAGGTTGTGTGTCGTCTATCGACAACTCAATAAGGTGACCATTCAGAATCGGTATTTCTGTCCCTAGGATTGATGATCTTATGGACTAGTTGATAGGCACTTGGGTCTTCTCAAAGATAGATTTGAGGTCAGGGTACTATCAGATTCGAGTTAAGTCTGAGGACATCCCGAAGACTGGGTTTAGGACGTGTTATGGTCACTATGAGTACTTGGTTATTCCCTTTGGTGTTGAGACACCCCGCTGTGCCCCATTGTATTATTAAATTAAAACCTTATTATTTATTTGCTTAGTTGAGCGCTTATTGTTTAAAATACGTAAAAATTAAAACTTAATACTAATCATATAACTTCTGCAAAATTAATACACAACAACGTTATAATATATAAATACACACATGCTTATTCATTATATTACCAAGACATTGTTAAGGGTATCCTCTCAGTAGGATCCCTCACAGGTACTTATTTACAAAAACTGCTTATAACTAGCGGAAAATAAAATGTCTTATATGACTCTCTGGCCCTAACTTACTATACTATATTATTAGGATTTGTAGCTTGTCCTCCAGCATCAGCATCATATGGAGTTTCATTCAACTCCTCAGCAACATCCGTTTCATACAGGGTTCCATCCATCTCCTCAACAACATATTCTTCCATCGGGTCTTTTAACGTAGTAAAGTAGACATACACAAAAATACAGAAATAGGGAGATAAGAAACAGTTCTATCATCATAAGCAAAAAAGATTCATAGCATATAATACAATAATAGTAACAAACATACATCACTCACAATCTACAATCATCCATACTTTATAACATCATCTTCTTCCCTCCAACTCATGCAACTAAACCTTTATGCTGATGTGGCCACCATTAATCCTGTCACACTTCCCTCGTTAGGAATGTCAGTCAGCCGTCCAAGTGACGCGTCCCCAACACCGGTTCACATTCTCATCCATGGTGAGAATGCTCATGCAAAGCAATGACACTATAGCTGCACAGTACCGTCGGTGTACACCTTGGTTCTATCTCTCATCTCTATCAAGGGTGCTCATGCATAGCAATGACACTATAGTTGCACAACTTAACTTCTAATTTGGAACGGTCAACGAGAACTTCAAACCTCGTGTATCTCAAATACATGGTTATGAACAACAATGCAGCATATGATTCTCACCGACTTTTATCAATAACAACCTAGTGCCTCAAGCTTTCCTCATAACCTCCACTTACATTCTAAATCACATCACTTCTATAAAATAATAGCTAGGCACCTCTAATTTATATTCAAGCTCTCACCCAAAATAAAATACCTCCGAGCAACATATATCTTTACTTAAAATTTAACTAAGCAATTTATCAAACCAGGCAGATCATGCATAACATAGTAATCAATAAAATATTCAAACATCAAAACAAAATGTCACATGCAGTTGAGTACCTCAACCAACGTATCACAAACAGTCAATAACAAATAATTCAAACATCCTCAATATTATAAAATTAACCTAAGGAGATAAACCTACAATTCCAAAATCGTCATTGGTAAAGCGAAAATGTTTTCAATGCGATTTTGGTATTGTCGATTACTCAACCACTAGTAGGGTTTAGGTCGCCTTACACCATTATTATAAATTGTATACTACTTATCGATTCCGACGATGGAATGGTTCTTTCTCCCACCTAAGTTACCACCGGAAACACGAAATCGACGATCCTCGATATCCCACCACGAGTTACCAAAACCACCTTCAACCAAATCAACAAATTAACAAATTAATCAAATAAATCTGAATATGACCATATGGTGCTAGGTTTGGCGAAGTCATAAAAATAAAGCTAGGGTTACTTTCTTAATCCAATCTTTTTGATACTGGTTCCTAGAGCATTAACTAGCATAGATTAAGTGTTAATAGTTAAAATTATGAAACAAAATCCTCTAACAAACTAGGTTAGGGTTTCGGCCATAAGGGTTAAAATATGCTAGAAATTGTTTTTGATTACAAGCTCTTGGATTTAGATAATACAAGTATTATAGAGCTTAAATCAAGTACTAACTTGCAAAACAAACAACAAAAATCCAAACCCATTTTCTTTCATAGGTTCGGCCATTAATGGTTAATAGGGAAGTAAAATGACTTTGATCACATGCTTTTGGATAATGAAAGTAGTAATCATAACTAGATCATAGAAATTGGTTTCACATTTTTATGATTTTTCTAAAATTTTCTAGAATTATTTAAAGTTCTAGTTCTAGAAATGGAAAACTATGAAATATGAAGAACAAAAGCTTAAACAAGAGAGGAGATGATCATGTTACCTCAAGTTAGGAAAGTAGAAGAAGAATAGATGATGATCTTGGAAAGCTTTGTAATGGAATCACTTGGAGCTCTTGAAGAATGAAATTGGAGTTTAAGTGTTTTTTTGTGAAGAAATGAAGAAGATGAAGAGAGAAATGGAAGAGACGAAGTGAGTGAAAGGGGGTTGCGGTTTTGGGGTTATTTATAGGGTAGATCATAGGCTTTGTTTGGTTCATTAGAATTAGATTAATAGGTTTTATGAATATAATAATATATATTAACTAACTATAGTTAATACTTAACCTAACTAGGGTTATTTTTCTAACTAGGGTTAAAATCATGTGGCTCATATTCTTTGAGCGGTGTGGCTGCTCCTTGTCCACACAAATTAACCATGGTTCCTTAACCATGGTTAAAATCTAACTTAACTTTGGTTAGGTTAAGCTAAAAGGGCATTTTGGTCATTTCACTTAAACCTCATAATTTATAACATTAATTGCATCATAAATTCTTGATGATTCATCCCATAGTTCAGCTCCTCTGGTGTCCCGTTTTGTCTCTGCAATTTCGTTGCCGATTCCGACGGTTTCCCGATTAGGGTTTTACACCCGAATAAAAGCGTAATATTTCGGTTTCGACTGAAAATTTTCAAACTAACCAGACTCGTTGGAAATATGATTTAATCATAACCCATTTCGTTTAAGAGTCAAAGTTAGGTTTTCTAATCATTAAAATCTTACTGTCAGTGAAAACATCGACTGTTTTTCGTTCGAACTTTCACCAAAATTCGTCTGAATACACATAATATTTCATTTCTGACCAGAAATTTGGAAAGTACACTTCCTCACGGACAAAATATAAAAAATCTACAAATTTCAGTTTTCGGGTCAAATTAGGGTTTTCTGTCAGTATAAAATTATATTGTTAGTTAAAAAACGAAGGCCGGTTTCCGTCTGAGTTTTAAACCCAAAATTTAACCAGAGCTTCCTACCGTAGAGTAAGTTTTAGAAATGATTTTTTTTTCTCCAAAATCATTTCCAAAGTCTCAATTAAAAATATAAATAAATATATTTTTACTGTTAAAACAACGTAATTAAAAACAGGCTGTTACATTACTACCCCTCTTAGAAAAAAATTCCGTCATCGGAATTTACATACCTCATAAAAGATGTGGATATCATTGTTGCATATCTGCTTCACGTTCTCAAATAGCATCTCCAGTAGTTTTATCCAATATGACCTTAACCATGGGAATTTGTCTACCGCGAAGCTCCTTAATCTCTCTATGTGCTATCCATACAAGTAGAGCCCTATACTCTAGATTCTCTCATAGTTGTATAGACTCAGACTCAATAACATGTGAAGGATCAGTATAATATTTTCTCAACTAAGAAACGTGAAAGACGTCATGAAGGTTAGCAAGGTTAGGTGGTAAAGCAATATGATAAACTACTGGACCAATCCTTCAAAGAATCTGGAAAGGTCCGATGAATCTAGGAGTAAGTTTTCTAGTTTTGATACCCCTACCAATTCCGGTCTTCAGAGTGACTCTCAAAAACACGTGATCACCCTCCTGGAATTCTAAAGGTCTTATTCTCTTGTTACTGTAGCTCCTTTGCCTATCCTGTGCTTCCTTCATCTTTTCCCTTATCTTCCTAACAATAGTTCCATAGTCTGTTGCACCACATTTGGACCCAAGACTTGATTTTCACCAATCTCATACCAACATAACGGGGTCCTACACTTCCTACCATACAAAGCCTCATATGGTGCCATCCCTATACTACTGTGAAAACTATTATTGTAAGTAAATTCAATCAATGGCAAGAACTCATCCCAACTGCCGGTGTGTTCCCAAACACAATCTCTTAAAAGATCCTCCAATGACTGAATCGTCCTTTTTGACTGTCCTTATGTTTGGGGATGATAAGCAGAACTCATCCTCAACCTAAAGCATTGTGCAACTGTTTCCAAAATCTAGATGTAAATCTAGGATCTCGGTCTGAGACAATGATCGATGGCACACCATGCAACCTAACAACTTCTTTGATATAAATTTGGGTCAACTTCTCCAAACTATAACTTTCACCCATAGGTAAGAAGTTAGCACACTTCGTCAACCTATTAAAGATAACCCAAATCGCATCATGTTTCTTAGGAGTTCGTGGTAATCCAACCACAAAATCCATAGCTATGCTATCCCATTTCCATTCTGGGATATCTAATGATAGCAATAAACCCGTCGGCTTTTGATGCTCTATCTTAGCCTTCTGACACACTAGGCAAGATAAAACATACTCTGCTACCTCTTTCTTCTTCCTCGTCCACCAAAACAATTTCTTCAAATCCTGATACATTTTAGTGGATCTAGGATGAAAACTCAACTTACTCTTATGTGCTTCTTCTAATATCACCTTCCTAAGTTATAAATCCTCTGGCACACATATTCTATCCCTAAACCTCAGTACACCTTTTGTTCCTCTACTAAACTCAGAAATCTTACACTCATCTATACCTCTACTTATCTCCTGTAGATATAGATCCTGAACATGTTTATCCTTAATATCTCTCATAAAATCACTACTAATAGTGATCATAGCTAAGCAAATTCTATCCTCAACCAACTCTATTCCTAAGTTCAAATCTCTGAACTATTCCAGTAATTCCAACTCTTTAACCATCATCCCGGACACATGCAATGATTTCCTACTCAAGGCATCCGCTACCACATTCGCCTTCCCAGGATGGTATAGTAAATCAAACTCATAATCTTTGATAAACTTCATCCATCTCCGTTGTCTCATATTCAACTCCTTTTGGTCGAACAAATACTTCAGACTTTTATGGTCACTGTAAACATTAAATTTTGCTCCATACAGAAAGTGTCGCCATATTTTAATGTGAACACTATGGCTGCTAACTCCAAATCATGAGTCAGGTAGTTCCTCTCATGAATTCTCAATTGTCGGGAAGCATAAGCCACAACTCTTCCCTCTTGCATTAGAACACAACCTAAACCTTGGTATGAGGCATCACGGTATACGTCAAGCTGTCCTAATGGATCAGGTAAAGTCAACACAGGTGATGTAGTCAACCTTTCCTTCAGCTTTTTGAAACTCTACTCACAATTGTCCGTCCATACAAAAGATGTATTTTTCCTCGTCAACTGCATCATAGACAACACAATCTTCGAAAAACCCTCTATAAACCTTCGATAATATCCAACTAACCCTAGAAAACTTCGTACTTCACTTACTAAATTAGGTCGTTCCCATTTAAGAACTACCTCAACATTTGCTGGATCTACTGCTATACCCTCCTTGTTGATCACGTGTCCAAGAAATTGGACTTCTTCTATCCAAAACTCACACTTGGAAAGTTTAGCATAAAGCTGCCTATCCTTCAGAACTTGCAGCACCACCCTCAAAGGTTTCTCATGATCTTCCCATGTACGAGAATAGATAAGGATGTCGTCGATGAACACAACAACAAACTTATCAAGGAACGGTCTAAATATCATGTTCATATAATCCATGAACACTGCTGGCACGTAAGTCACACCGAACAACATAACTAAATACTCATAATGTCCATACCTTGTCCTAAAAGCCATTTTGAGTATATCTTCCTTCCTTACTCTAATATGATGGTATCCATATCTCAAATCAATCTTCGAAAATACTGCTGCTCCTTTCAATTGATCCATCAGATCATCTATCCTAGGCAACGGATACTTATTCTTAATTGTTAGCTTGTTCCACTGTCTATAATCCGTGCACAACCTAGCACTTCCATCTTTCTTCTTAACAAACAACACCGGAGCTCCCCACGGTGAAACACTCGGTCTTATGAACTCTTTTCCCAACATGTCATCCAACTGTTTCTTTAACTCCACCAATTCTACAGGTGACATACGATAAGGCGCCATAAATATAGGTCCTGTCCCTGGTACAAGATCTATGGTGAATTCCACTTCTCACTCTGGTGGCAAACCTACAACGTTGGGAGGGAAAACTTCAGGAAACTCTCTCACAATATGCATAGAATCTATACTAGGAGTCTGATTAGTTTCCACCGCGAATAGCATTACATACTGCCGAGAATCGTCACTCCTCATGGATACTCCTTCATTGGTAGAGAATACACTAGAAGACTCAAGAAATGATAAGGTCTTACTAGAACAATCTAGCATTACACGGTTAGCCGAAAGCCAATCCATGCCAAGAATAACATCTATATGTTGCATAGGCAAACATACAAGGTCTACAATAAATGTCCTATTCTCAACAACTATAGGACACTGTAAACAAACAAACATAGTAGTCAAAGGATTACTAGTTGGAGTAGATACTGTAAGGGTATAAGGTAATTGAGAAACAGTTAATTTTAATTGATCCACACACTCATACGAAATAAATGAATGCCTAGCACCAGAGTCAAATAACACATACGAGAGTCTACCAGCTATCAAACACATACATTGTATAAGATCAGTAGATTGAGAGGATTCAGCTCCCCTCACGGTAAACACTCTCCCAGTGGCCTGAGGTCTTGCTCCCTGTTGTCTTGCGGTTGTGACTGTTTTTCCAACTCCACCCCTATTGCCTCCATTTCCTATACCAACAGCTATCGGCTGTTGCCTAGCCTGCTGTCTGCAATATGGGGCTATATGACCTATTTTCCCACAGTGAAAACAACTAGGTCGCTCCATGCCGTCTCTAAGATAACGCGGTCCTCCGCATCTGAAACAAGCTAAGCCTTGCTGTTGTTGACCCGCTCTAACCATTGGTGATGGCACCAGTGTCTGCATTGGTCAGGCATATGGTCTCTGTCTCCATTGAGAGTTACTACCTCCTCCTCTGAAAAGCCGATCGAGCAGGACCTCCAATCCTCAGTTGTTTCTGCTCATTAGCCAGTCTCTGATCTATACTTTCGATCGCACTGCATCTTTCCACCAGCTCCGGAAAACTCAGGATATCGAGAGATACTATAGCCCTCTGGAGTTCATGTCGGAGTCCTTCCTCAAACCTTCTACATTGCCAATCTTTATCTAGGAATCTCTGAAAAAAATTCTGAATACTTAATCAGAGCCTCAAAACGCAATGCATAATCACCTACGATCATGTTGCCTTGTTTAAGAGTCATGAATTCCCTTTCCTTCTCACGTCGAACTAGACGCGGAAAGTACTTCTCAAAGAAGAAATCACTAAACAGTTGCCAGTTGATAAGTCTACTCTCAGCCTCCAACAATCTTCGTTTGCCTCTCCACCAGGATTCTGCTCCTCCAGTTAACATCAAGGCAACATACGTCACTTTCCTATCCTGTCTACAGTGCATCGTATCGAATATTTTCTCGATCTCTTGTATCCACCACTCTGCCTTCTCTGGATCATAATCTCCTTGGAATTGGGGTGGCTTCCCTTTCAGGAAAGTAGTCATTCCGGCATCTTCCGATGTTGCAGCTCTCCTTTGATTCTGTTGTTCGTGCTGCTCTTTGTTCATCTGCAGCATCTCAGCATTCTGTTGTGTTTGTAATAACAGAGCAATAGCTATGTTTTTCATGGTATCTTGAGTCTCGGATGACTCTCCTCCACTTCTGTTATGATTATTTTCCACATTGTCAGCTCCAACAATTCTTTCAGGAGTTCTGTCACCACTATCGATCGGACGCCCTCTTCCACGAGCCATGATTCTGTAAAAGAAATCATTCGCTCTTATCAGTATGACATATAATACCACATAGACAAGTATATAAATACCATATGTCATACTAATGTTAATTATCACATCAGATTCAGACACACTACCCATCTTCTAAGCATAGTTAAAATCCGATGTGGACTCAACTAGACACGGCCAGTAACAACATCCTAGACCTCACAGTCTAATTAGAATCGAACTGCTCTGATACCACCAAATGAAACACCCCGTTGTGCCCCATTATATTATTAAATTAAAACCTTATTATTTATTTGCTTAATCGTGCGCTTATTATTGAAAATATGTAAAAATTAAAACTTAATACTAATCATATAACTTCTACAAAATTAATACACAACAACGTTATAATATATAAATACACACATGCTTATTCATTATATTACCAAGACACCGTTGAGGGTATCCTCTCAGTAGGATCCCTCATAGGTACTTGTTTACAAAAAACCGCTTATAATTAGCGGAAAATAAAATGTCTTATATGACTCACTGGCCCGAACTTACTACACTATATTATTAGGATTTGTAGCTAGTCCTCTAGCATCAGCATCATACGAAATTTCATCCAACTCCCCAGCAACATTCGTTTCATACAGGGTTCCATCCATCTCCTCAGCAACATATTCTTCCATCGGGTCTTCTAACATAGTAAAGTAGACATACACAAAAATACAGAAATAGGGAGATAAGAAACAGATCTATCATCATAAGAGAAAAAGATTCATAGCATATAATACAATAATAGTAACAAACATGCATCACTCACAGTCTACAATCATCCATACTTTATAACATCATCCTCTACCTTCCAACTCATGCAACTAAACCTTTATGCTGACGTGGCCACCACTAATCCTGTCACACATCCCTCATTAGGAATGTCAGTCAGTCGGCCAAGTGACGCGTCCCCAATGCCGGTGTACATTGTCATCCATGGTGACAATGCTCATGCAAAGTAATGACACTATAGCTGCAAAGTACCGTTGGTGCACACCCTGGTTTTCTCTTTCATCTATATCAAGAGTGCTCATGCATAACAATGACACTATAGTTGCACAACTTAACTTCTAAATTTGAACGGTCGACGAGAACTTCAGACCTCGTGTATCTCAAATACACGGTTATGAACAACAATGCAACATATGATTCTCACTGAATTTTATCAATAACAACATAATGCCTCAAGCTTTCCTCATAACCTCCACTTACATTCTCAATCACATCACTTCTATAAAATAATAGCTAGGCACCTCTAATTTATATTCAAGCTCTCACCCCAAACAAAATACCACCGGCCAACATATATCTTTACTTAAAATTTAACTAAGCAATTTATCAAACTAGGCAGATCATGCATAACACAGTAATCAATAAAATATTCAAACATCAAAACAAAATGTCACATGCAGTAGAGTACCTCAACCAGAGTATCACAAACAGTCAATAATAAATAATTCATACATCCTCAATATTATAAAATTAACCTAAGGCGATAAACCTACAATTCCCAAATCGTCATTGGTAAACCGGAAAAGTTTCCAATGCGATTTTCGTATTGTCGATTACTCAACCTAGTAGGGTTTAGGTCGCCCTACACCATTATTATAAATGATATACTACTTATCGGTTCCAACGATGGAATGGTTCTTTCTCCCACCTAAGTTACCACCGGAAACACGAAATCGACGATCCTCAATATCCTGCCACGAGTTACCAAAACCACCTTCAACCAAATCAACAAATTAACAAATTAATCAAATAAATCTAAATATGGCCATATGGTGCTAGGTCACTACAAAAAAAGGTCAAGTAGCGACCGAACATAGCGACCGAATTTTTCAGTTGAAAATGGTGACCGATTTTGTGACGGAATTTAGCATCTTTTAGATAGTCTATAATAATGTATCCAGCGACTGAATTAGCGATCGAAATTATAGGTAGCAACCATATCGGTCACTATTTCGATCACTAAAGTATTGATTTTAGAAGTCAAACTTTGTTGACTATATAGTGACCGATCCTGCTACCGATATTATCCCAATGGTCATAATGTAATATTTTTTGTGGCCGATATTGGTTCGGTCGCTAACGCGTGCATGAAATAATAAAATTGGGAGCTTTTAGCGACCGAATCCTACTCGGTCGCTAAATTAATTTTTGAAAATTCCAAATGCAACCAACAACGACCGATTTTGGTGACTGAATAATTCGGTCGCAAATAGTAAAATCCCTAAATCAGCTAACTTTCCCCTCTTTCTTCTTCACATACGCATTTCTCTTCCTCTCACTCCCTAAAACCACCATTTCCTCCCCTCTAAGGCCACCATAGTTCCTCCCTTCTACGGCCACCATTCGCACCGCCACCTCCACCACTGCAAGCCCCTCCTTTTACCGTCCCTTTTACGGCCCCCTTCCTCCCTCCTTGTCTCCCTCTCTCTGTTGTCCCTTCCTCACCACAACCACCCTTTTACAGACACCGTTCGCGGATTCACCGCCACCACTGTAAGTCCAAGGTATGCTTCCATCCCTCTCTCTCGATTCGTCTCTGTCTCCTTCTTTCACTTATATTTTTTTTCTTCCTTCCACATTCCAGGGTTGTTTGGTTACAACTCCACCACCGAACCGCCGCCGTCGCCATCAGGGTATACCCCTTCTCCTTACTTGTCTGTTTAGTGCTATCATCTTTCACTCTGTTTGTTTTATTAGGCACACTTTCAATTAGAAGAAATTACCAAACCTTACATAACATATAACTAGCAGTAGCAGGCCACTTGTTTCACTATTTAGGTACATATCTGTTTGAGGGGACACTGCAATTACATGTGCTTGGGGGGGTATTTAGATGGTTTAACAAGCTTCCAAGAGAAATTGATATAATGTAAGAGAAAGAATAGAGTCCAAAAGTCAAAGTCTTTCTGCTGCTAGTCAATAGGAGAAAATTAATTCTTTACATGGCTATCTACCTCATCTAACACCTCTATCTTCCATGAATTTCATTTCAACTAGTCTTCAATGTCATTTTCAAACTCAAATGGTTTATCAAGTAATTCAAGTTGGTGTTACATTATGAAGAAGGAGAAAGAACCAAATAAGATAAATTTGCTTTGGAGAATGAAATTGTTGTTTGGTTCCAATTAATTTTTCTCATAGTGAGGAATTAGGATGTCTCCACTTTATAAATATCACTTCCTTTCGGTTTCTCAACTTATGCAACTTCTATTTGTGGTTGGAGATGGGAAAGGGTATCAAGGAGAATGTCCACATTCATTTTATTGTGGATATCGTGGCAATATTAGCTTCCCTTTCACTAAAACAGGACACCAACATTGTGTCTTATTGACCATACAAAATTGTGATGATCATTTAGCCAAGCATAAAGAGATCCAACTAGAAAATAATGGGATATGGTTTGAAGTCTTATAAGTTTCTCGGTTTCCACATGTTCCTATGTGTCCTTACTACCCACGTTGTAGTTTGTTGTGATTTATTTGCATCTAGTTAAATGATTAGTGCTTTGAAAAATTAATCTTGTGTTTGCTTCTGGAATGTTGAACTGTTGGTGGGAAACAATTTTATTCAATATATATTTACCATAAACTTGTGAATTGAAATTAATCATATATTTTTGAACAGGCTGTTGAATTTAATCACTTGCAGCACTCCTTGATCTTTGTCACTATTTCCATTCTTTGTTGGGAGCTAAGGTAAGTTAACTACATCTTTATTATGCCTTGATTTGTGTGGTATCTGTAATGTGTAATGTCAAGTTATGTTGTCTGTTAGTTGAGAGCAGAGCTCGATAAGATTTATGTGCTGATAATTTATCATTTATGCATGTGTTTGCCATTATGTGTTGTTTGTTAGTGGAGAGCGGAGCTCAATAGGATGTGATCCTGTCCGAAAGGCAGGATGCTGGTTGTGTGCTGATAATTTAGAAGTTATGCATGTGTTTGGCAATTATGTGTTACTTGAATTGATTTGTTGATTGTTAGTGAAGAGCTGAGCTCAATAGGATTCTGGTTGTGTGTTGGTAGATTAGAAATGATGCATGTGGTTGCAATTGAATATGTTGTTTGTTAGTGGAGAGCTGAGCTCAATAGGATGCTGGTTGTGTGCTGGTAGATTAAAATTGATGCATGTGGTTGTAAACTTTATATGTTCTTTGTTAGTGGAGAGCAGAGCTCAATAGGATGGATGTGTCAATTCTATGCCTTGATTGCCATTTTTATATCCTTATTAACGTTTTTGCCGCTAAAATTGTGCTCTGTATATAGAGTTAAATTTGTATCTTCTGTTATGGTTAATGAGTTAGAATAGCCTTAGTGGAGAGCAGAGCTCAATAGGATGTGATCCTGTCAAATAGGCGGGATGCTTGTTGTGTGTTGCTAATTTAGAAGTTATGCATGTGTTTGACAATTATGTGTTCCTTGTTAGTGGAGAGCGGAGCTCAATAGGATGTTTGCTACTATATTTTATCTAAGTTTGTATTGAAATATGCTTCAATATATATTTGTTGAAGTATGCTGCAATCCTTATAAGTCAATGGTTTTATTTTCTGCTAGAGTTAATTATTAAGTTACGAAAGCCTTAGTTTCCTATTTGAGATTCAATATTAATGAGCATGCGTACCTTCTCAGGGCACGCATGCTCATTGTATTGAATCTTGAATTGTCCAAGTGGGACAGTTTGGGAAAAAATCTTTTTCACACTCGTACAATAGTCATTTCAATGTTCAAATACCTTATATACTTGTTGAAATCTCGGTCTGATGCATTTCCTTTTGTTCTCCTGGTGCATACTTGATCGCGGTGATTCTCACCGTGCTCGAGTCGTGTACTTGGAGACCGATGGGAAATGTTGCCAAAATTTTGTCAAGTATAAGGTATTTGAATATGGGAATAACTATTATTAGCCGAGTGTGGTAAAGGTTTCTTCTCAAATGGGATAGGTTCATACCTTGTCATAAGAACAATATTTATGGAGTTATTGGAATGCATCGTAATATATAAGTGTTATTGTAGGATTGGTCAGGCTATTTAATTGGCAGCAATGGATATTGCGGAGAATCGGAAATGGATGTATCGTAGGTTGGATCGGAATAAACGTCTTAGGGAGAGTATATAGTTGGAGTGGGTGAGTTTATAGAGTTTGTTGTCAGCCAGGAGAGATTTATACGGCTGGGCGGTGATCATTTGAGGTGTCCTTTGAAAAGATGCAAGTGTCAATCTTTCAAAAGCGTGGATGGAGTTGTAGTCGATCTTTATGAGAAGGGCTTCATGCCTGATTACTATTGGTGGAGTAACCATGGTGAGACGTTGCCTGATTTAAACCTGATTGTTTTTGAAGGTTCATACTATGGAAGTGGTGACCGGAAGGAAGAATTGAATCCATACGAGCAGATGATAATGGATCATGCTGGACCATCGGTTGGTGTTGTACTAGAAGAAGATGGGGGAGAAGATGGTGGAATGGGTTCCCAATACATAGAGGAGAATCCGAATCTTGAAGCTCAAAGATTCTATGATATGCTGAGTGCTGCACGATCTCCATTGTAGGAAGGATGTCGGGAGTACACGGAGTTGTCGATGTGCTTGGAATGGTTGAGTATCAAATCTGACTACAATATGCAAGAAGGTTGTTTTAATCGCCTCACCAGGTCAGTGTCCAAGGCATTGCCAGAAGATAATCAGATGCCTACTAGTTTTTATCATGCTAAGAAGTCTGTGGAAAATTTCGGTCTGGGGTGTTTGAATATTGATTGTTGCCCGAATGTATGTATGTTGTACTATAAGGATGATTCAGCGGAAAGCATAACATATTTGAGCATAAAGGCTCACTGGTCATGAAGAATCTGACGAACAAGCTGAGGAAGGGTAAGAATAAGGGGAAGTGGGTGGATCCTGAGATCAGGAGGCAGCTGGACCAGTACTGGGCTACTGAGAAGTTCCAGGAGATCCAGGCCACAGCTCGGCGTAATCGAGCTTCTGATGGTGGCGCATGTGCTTGGACCGATGGGTCTAAATCAGCCGCCGCCCACTACGACGAGCTGGTAATACATTAAACTTTTGACTTATTATACTATTTAATTAGTTTCATTTTTAATTATTCTTATGAATTTATGATTGTATTTTTCTGTGCAGAAAGCACAGAAACAGCGGGCCCCCACTGCTATGGAGTTGGTGGAGAGGACGAAGAAGTTGAAGTCGGGGACATGGGTCAACGACAAGGCCCGTAACTATGCTGTAAGCAAAAAAAAAATTTAGTGTTTACTTGTAATTTAATATAAATTATTTGTTAATATTGATTATAGTTTTAACTAAATCTATTCAACTATACTTTGTAGGTGGTCTTCAACGAGAAGAAGGATGATGCCATATCACGTGCCTCACAGTCACAAGATGAGGCCTTGACTGGTGATGGGCCCAGCTCTCCTATCTCTATCGACGATAATACCATTTATTTGGAGGTCGTCGGGGGAAGGAACAAGAAGGGGCACGTGTATGGCCTCGGACACCTGGGAGGCGATTTTATCGCTTCATCATCCGGCACGCCTGCTCCTTCCTACGCCGATACCGTCCCTCAGGAGCAGTTCAACCAAATGCAGGACACCATCACGCAGCTGAACGCGGAGCTTCGAAAGAAGAGCGAGAGAGAGCAGCAGATGGCGAACTAGATTGCACAGTTGACTCAGGCACACCAGCAGCTGATGGAGACGAGCATCAAGCAGGGCCAAACACTGCGGCTGGTGTTGGAGCAGATGAGGATTCAGACTCCAGTTGCTCAGGGTGATGCTCTGACGGTTGTGCCGCATGCTACCGCTCTTCCTATTCCGCCGCCAGCTACTGATGCTGCTACTGCAGAGGACGATCAGATAGCAGACGTCGGTGGTACGGACGCTGAGGATGATTGGATTCCTCCACCTCCCCCTCATCATGACTGATTTTTTTTTCATATTTTTGACATTAAACGATTCTTGTACGACACTTTGGATTATTATTTTTTATATATATTCATTATTTCTTATGATTGTATATTTCATTAGTAATTTGGTGTGTTTTATTAGTAATTTTGCTAAACTTTAAAGAAAGACAGAAAAAATTTATTATTTTAAAAATTAAATTTTTAAAAATATTTAATAAAAACCAGTTTAGCGACCGAATTAGAAACCAATAATTTGGTCGCTAAACTTTAGTTAACATTAACAGATTGTGATCTAGCGACCGAAAATCCGTCGCTAATATAGGTTAACAGTAACCAACATTGGCGACGGAACTAGCAACCGATTATCGGTCGCTAAAAATGGTTACCCAAACAATGCGACCAACCGTGTAGCGACCGTTTTTTATTATTTAACGACCGAAATTACGGTCGCCATTTAGCTACCGAATTATTATTTTGGTCTCTAAAAGCTTAGCGACCAGGTTATCAGCCACCACCATTAATCGGTCTCTAATTCGGTCGCTACATTAAATAGCGACCGAATTAGAAAGTTTAGCGACTGAATATGCTGGTCGCTAAACAGTTTTTTTTTGTAGTGGGTTCGGCCAAGTCATAAAAATAAGGCTAGGGTTATTTTCTTAATCCAATATTTTTTATACTAGTTACTAGAGCATTAACAAGCATAGATTAAGTGTTAATAGTTAAAATTATGAAACAAAATCCTCTAACCAAATAGGTTACTGTTTCGGTCATAAGGGTTAAAATAGGCTACAAATTGTTTTTGATTACAAGCTCTTGGATTTAGATAATACAAGTATTGTAGAGCTTAAATCAAGTACTAACTTTCAAAACAAACAACAAAACACCAAACCCTTTTTCCTTCATAGGTTGGGCCATTAATGGTTAATAGGGAAGGAAAATGACTTTGATCACATGCTTTTGGATAATGAAAGTAGTAATCATAACTAGATTATAGAAATTGGTTTCACATTTTTATGATTTTTCTACAATTTTCTAGAATTATTTAAAGTTCTAGATATAGAAATGGAAAACTATGAAATATGAATAACAAAAGCTTAAATAAGAGAGGAGATGATCATGTTACCTCAATTTAGGAAAGTAGAAGAAGAATAGATGATGATCTTGGCAAGCTTTGTAATGGAATCATTTGGAGCTCTTGAAGAATGAAATTGGAGTTTAAGTGTTTTGGGTGAAGAAATGAAGAAGATGAAGAGAGAAATGGAAGAGACTAAGTGAGTGAAAGGGGGTTGCGGTTTTGGGATTATTTATAGGGTAGATCTTAGGCTTTGTTTGGTTCATTAGAATTAGATTAATAGGTCTTATGAATATAATAATATATATTAACTAACTATAGTTAATATTTAACCTAACTAGGGTTATTTTTCTAACTAGGGTTAAAATCATGTGGCTCATATTCTTTGAGTGGTGTGGCCGCCCCTTGTCCACACAAATTAACCATGGTTCCTTAACCATGGTTAAAATCTAACTTACCTTTGGTTAGGTTAAGCTAAAAGGGCATTTTGGTCATTTCGCTTAAAACTCATAATTTCTAACATTAATTGCATCATAAATTCTTGATGAGTCATCCCATAGCTCATCTCCTCTGCTATCCCGTTTTGTCTATGCAATTCCGTTGCCAATTCCGTCGGTTTCCCGATTAGGGTTTTACGCCCGAATAAAAGCGTAATATTTCGTTTTCGACTGAAAATTTTCAAACTAACCAGACTCGTTGGAAATATGATTTAATCATAACCCATTTTGTTCACGAGTCAAAATTAGGTTTTCTGATCATTAAATCTTACTGTCAGTGAAAACATCGACTGTTTTCCGTTCGAACTTTCACCAAAATTCGTCTGAATACACATAATATTTCATTTATGATCAGAAATTTGGAAATTAGACTTCCTCACTGACAAAATATACAAAATCTACAAATTTCATTTTTCGGGCCAAATTAGGGTTTTCTGTCAGTATAAAATTACACTGTATGTTAAAAAACGCAGACCGGTTTCCGTCTGAGTTTTAAACCCAAATTTTAACCAGAGCTTCCTACCATAGAGTAAGTTCCAACTATGATTTTGTTTTATCCAAAATCATTTCCAAAGTCTCATTTAAAAATATACGTAAATATATTTTTACTGTTAAAACAGCGTAATTAAAAACAGACTGTTATAGGTGTGACCAATGCTCCTGCTATGTACATGGACTACATGAACAAGACCTTTCACCCTTACTTGGATAAGTTTGTCGTGGTTTTCATATATGATATCTTAGTGTACTCCAAGACCAATGAGGAACATGGGGAACACTTGAGGGTTGTCTTGCAAACCGTTAAGGAGATGCAGTTGTATGGTAAGTTGTCTAAGTGTGAGTTTTGGTTAGAGGAGGTGAGTTTCTTAGGACATGTCATCTCTAAAGGTGGCATAGCCGTGGACCAGGCTAAGGTAGAGGCGGTGCTCCAGTGGGAAGCGTCGAAGTCAGTGACCGAGATTAGGAGTTTCTTGGGTTTAGCAGGGTACTATAGGAGGTTCATATAATGTTTCTTTAAGATAGCTTTACCCTTAAACCGTCTCACCAAGAAAGGACAGTTGTTTGTGTGGGACTCTAAGTGTGAAGAAAGTTTCAAAATCCTTAAGGATAGGTTGATCTCAGCACCATCGTTAGTTTTGCCAGACCCTAGTGAACCTTTTGTAGTTTACTGCGATTCTTCCAAGCAAGGTTTAGGTGGTGTGTTGATGCAGAATGGTAAGGTAGTAGCTTATGCTTCTATGCAGTTGAAACCCCATGAGAAGAACTACCCTACCCATGACCTAGAGTTAGGAGCTGTGGTTTTTACATTAAATATTTGAAGGCATTACAATTATGGAACTAAGTTTGAGGTCTTTAGTGATCAAAAGAGTTTGAAGTGCCTCTTTGATGAGAAGGAGTTGTATATGAGGCAGCGTAGGTGGATGGAGTTTTTAGACGATTATGAGTTTGATTTGACCTACCACCCTGGAAAAGCCAATGTAGTGGCAGATGCTCTAAGTAGGAAAACCATGCATGTCTCCGCTTTGATGGTTAGGGAGATGGATCTGATTGAGGAGTTTAGAGACCTGAGTTTAGCTTGGGAAGTTACCCCTAAGAGCATTAGGCTTGGAACCTTAAAGGTTACCAACAGTTTGATGGATCAAGTTAGAGAGGGTCAGAAGATAGACCGGTTTCTCTTAGACCAGTGAGAGTTGCTTGCTCAGGGTGGAAACCTTAGTTTTAAGGAAGGAAGTGATGGAGTTTTGAGGTTCAAAGATAGAGTCTGTATACCAGATGTCCCAGAGCTTAGAAAGTTGATCCTTGAAGAAGGACATAGGAGTGGACTGAGTGTGCATGCATGTGCCACTAAGATGTATCAGGATTTAAAGCGAATGTTTTGGTGACCTGGGATGAAGAAAGACTTGGCTGAGTTTGGGTATGCGTGCTTAGTATGCCAAAAGACTAAGATAGAACACCAGAAGCCATCAGGAAAGTTGCAACCCGTAAGTATCATAGAATAGAAATGGGATGGTAGTTCCATGGATTTTGTGTCAGGACTCCCTAGGACTCCAGCTGGTTTCGAGGCTATATGGGTTGTTGTGGATAGATTGACTAAGTATGCCCATTTCATCCCTATGAACATGGAATACCCTTTGGAAAAGTTGGCCAAGTTATACATCAAAGTGATAGTTAGACTACATGGTGTATATTCTATCATAGTTTCAGATAGAGACTTGAGGTTTACCTCTAGGTTTTGGGATAGTTTGCAAGAGGCTTTAGGAACCAAGCTTAGGATAATTTCATCTTATCACCCAAAGACTGATGGTCAGTCTGAGAGAACCATTCAGTCCTTAGAGGACTTGCTTAGAGCTTGTGTGCTAGAACAGTCGGGTAGTTGGGACAAGTTTTTACCCCGAATAGAGTTTACCTACAACAATAGTTTCCATTCTAGTATTGGGATGGAACCTTATGAAGCTCTTTGTGGGAGGAGATGTAGGACACCCTTGTGTTGGAGTGAACCTGGTGATAGTGCTGTGTTAGGACTTGAGGTAGTGCAAAAAACCACAGATAAAGTGAGGATGATTCAGGAAAAGATGAAAATTGCACAAAGTAGGCAAAAGAGCTACCATGACAAAAGGAGGAAGGCGCTCGAATTCCAAGAAGGTAACCATTTGTTCATTGGTCCTTACCAAATTCTAAAAAGAGTCAGTGAAGTTGCCTACCAAATAGCCTTACCACCGTTCTTGTCCAACCTTCATAATATCTTTCATGTGTCTCAACTCAGAAAATACATTCATGACCCTAGCCACGTGATAGTACTCGATACCATACAGTTAAAGGAGAACTTGACTTTTGAGGTATTACCCCTTCGAGTCGAGGATGGAGAGTGAAGCAACTAAGAGGAAAAGGAGATTCCTTTGGTCAAGTGAGGAAGATGATGGAGCTGTAACCACACCTTTTCAATCGAGGTGAGTAGAAATATCGATGACAAAATTTTTATAAGGGGGTGGAGTTGTAACACTCCGTTTTTCGTTAAGTGTTGTTTATTTGTTTGTTTGGTTGCTTAAGCCTTAGGACCTAGCTTAAAATTGTTGTTGAGAGCTAAGTGGGATTTCTAGGCTTAAAATCCCTTTTTTAGGCTTGTTTGTTGTGACTGTCTGAGTCACAAGCACGGTCATGCTCAATAGAGAGCACGACTGTGCTCATTGGGAGAACGCCTCTCACTGACGCTAAGTTGAGCACGACCGTGCTCAACTGGGAGCACGCCCGTGCTCAAAGGAAAACCGTGCCTCGGAGGCACTAATGTGAACACACCTGTGCTCAAGGAGGAGCACGACCGTGCTCGGGCCAATGCCTTTAAAAGGAGGACAATAACCGAGGGTTTTCTCATAAACCCTATTTAGGCACAAATAGAAACCCTGTTGCGGCTACGAACCCATCCTTCCCTATTCTCTATAAACCGATTGCGTTGTTGGAGCTTTAAAGACTCTTGGGAACGTCTAGTTCGTCTGTGTCAATCAATGTAGGTAAAAATTTCTCCCTCTGTTGGTTTCCTTTTCTATTATTTAGATTTGGTAACTAATTGGTTAACGTTCTTGTTTGACCAAGGCTTGGAAGCTGACTGAGCCACTTAAGGGAACGCGTTGGTTCATCGTTGAGTTGTCACTACCGGATTCTTCATACCAGGTATGGGGAGAAGGATAGTGTATACATTAGGCAAGGGGGTAGCATAAGATTAGGGGTTCCCATAGCCCCATTATTTTGTTAACTGTTATGAATGTTAAATGCAAGCTTTGAATATATCTAAACTGTTGTCAATGACATGTTCTGCTTGGTTGTATGGATTAATTGCCATAATTGTTAGTTGGCTAATGGTATGCCTATTGTTTTATAATTACTATGTTATATGCCAATGATGCATAATTGGTTGAATTGGTATATGATGAATGTTGCTGTTATGAGACTGATGATGTTGATTGGATGAATGTTGTTGTTATGTTGAATAGTTAATAAGACCCTAATTAGTTAAATAGGACTCTTAGTTAACGTAACAGTTAAGGGATTAACTCCCCTCATGTTTCCTATAACATGAATCTGTTAGTGAGAGGTGAGGTTTGACGCCGACTGGTTTAGTCAAGGACCATAGGATTTGATTTGAGAGTGTTAGGGAGTTTTGGCTCTAAGAACACAAGTTGAATATGCCTAGAATAGTACGGCTAGCTCAAGGAGCATGGTCGTGCTGCCCAGTTTGAATTTGGAAGATGGCCGCTCATTGAGCACGGCCGTGTAGGACAGTGAGCACGACCGTGCTCCACTTAAGCGGTAGCACGATTGTGCTGGGGTGAGCACGCACGTGCTCCCCTTATTGGTCAGAATGTGAATTAAAGGAAATTAAGGGGTGTTTCACCCAATTGTCCCCAATAACGAAATAAGACACCAATCGAATAAAGAAGAGATAGATAACTTAATTAAAGATTAATTAAGATAAACAAGAATAACAAGTTGGTTAAGCTGGAGCCCAATGGGTCTCCGCATGCTGATATGCTTTGGTGCTTTTGGGTCAAGGTGGCCTCTATGTTTTTTGGTCTAGGTGTTGATGAGTTGAACCTTGGTGCTTTTTGGCCAAGGGGGCCTTGACTCTTAAGGGTCAGGGTGTTTATGATGTTGATATTGGTGATAAGTCTTGGTTGCTTATTGGCCCAAGCGAAGGAGATGGTTGCCCTTGTTTGTTGTTGTGCTCATGCATCACGCATTGGAGTTGTTAGTGGGGGAAGATCAATATAGGGGAGGTCATCCTAGAGTACGGTGATCTGGTCGTCCGCGGGTGGTTTACCCAAGGTTTGGTGAACCGTACGTCCCCGTGGTGGCACATCTAGGTAAGGTGCATCGGCTATCGAAGGGGTTCATCCATGGTTTGGAGGACTAACGGCGTTGGTGCTTTTTGGCCATTGTGGATATGTAACTCCGAAGTTGCCTTCTTGAGATTGTTTGGATCCACATGCATAATGGAGTAGCGGAGTAGTGTTGCACCGCATAGCATACGTTGATTGATTTAATATGTTGATATAATTATATGTGGATGCTAAATGCTATATGATGATAAATTCTATGTATATGATGTATGTTTATCTTGCTTACTACTTCCATGCCGATGTGTTTACATGTTTTCTTACTCCCCGTTTTCTCTGTTTCTTTTTTGGCTTGTATCTCTTTATGCAGAGGACGGTGAGCAGCTAGTGGAGGAGTGGCTCTGAGTAGCCGTGACTCTAGTTAGGATTTATCAGTAGTTATAGTTGTTTTTAGTTTAGTCGTTTTCAGTTGTATTCCGAGGATTTATTCTGGAATTGTTATACCAGCTCTGTATGTGACATCGAGGTTGGGTTATGTTTTGTTTTATGCCTTATGTTTATTTCAGAACTATGTTACAATGTGGAGCTTTCTATCCAGTTTTTATTTTAATGAAATAAATGCATGTTTTTATATTACCTCTTTTACGTAAATGTTTCATATTAACGTGCGGGGTAAAGGGTGTCACAACCCTCTTCTTCCCTTTTTCCAGATCCACTATCCAACCTATCACTTTTCCTTCTTGGTTGAGATGAAGGAGATGGTTGAGTAGAGGATGTAGCTCCTCCTCTCATGCGAGGTTTCTTTCCAGTCATGGTGATGACGGAGGTTTAGGAGAGATAGATGATAGGTTGATGATGGCAAGAGAGAAGTATATGAAGGACAAAGACTAAGAACAAGGTTCTTTGAAGAAACTAAGGTCAAAACATGATGTTCTTGCTATATAAGAGAAGAATGTTGGAGAAGAGAGGTTCTAATGCATCATAATTCGAGCAAGGGCCTTATAAATCATGAAAATATTTTTAGATCTGCAGAGTATTCGAATACTAGGAGGAGTATTCGAATACTCCCAAAAATTTGCACCGGTTTTTTGCTAGTATTCAAATACACCAAGTGGTATTCGAATACTTTAGAGAAAATATGGAAAATTTGTAGTGTATTCGAATACACTGTAGTCGAATACTATCTGGACAAAGAGCAAAATTCATATAGATTTCATATATATTCTTACATATTGGTCATCCAGAGATCAAACCACATATTTATAAGATTAAATATCAATATTTACATGATATGAACGAAACAAACATGCATCCAAACAATCATAGCATATAAGATTAATCAATACATGGTTCATCTATGATCCCTAGTTCTCTTCTTATATAAAAGAAGTTTTCTCTAGGCAAAGGTTTGGTAAATATATCGGCTAATTGTTTATTTGATTCAACAAAGTCTAGAACAATATCTCCTTTCTGAACATGATCTCTTAAGAAATGGTGCCTTATTTCAATATGTTTAGTCTTAGAGTGTTGGATAGAATTCTTGGATAGATTGATGACACTTGTATTATCACATCTAATTGGAACTTGGTCCAATTGTATTCTATAGTCAATTAATTGTTGTTTCATCCACATAATTTGGGCACAACAACTACCGGCCGCAACGTATTCCCCATCGGCGGTTGATAAAGCAACACTTACTTGCATTTTACTAAACCATGATATTGAGAAATTACCAAAAATATGACACGTGCCACTTGTACTTTTTCTATCAAGTTTGCATCCGGCAAAGTCTGAATCCGAATATCCTACTAAACTACAACTAGATCCTTTAGGACACCAAAGTCCTATATTAGTTGTAACTAACAAATATTTCATTATTCTTTTTACGACGGTTATGTGAGATTCCTTAGGATTTGATTGATATCGAGCACACATGCATACACTACACATTATATCCAGTCTAGTAGCGGTAAGATAAAGTAGAGAGTGAATTATACCTCTATACTTAGTTACATCTACCGAATTACCATGTTCATCTTTGTCAAGATAGGACGATGTGCCCATTGGTGTGGAAGCTTCTTTTGCCTTGTCCATGCCAAATCTTTTGAGTAGTTCTTTGCAAATTTTTTTTATTGGTGTTTTAGTATCTTAGGATTTTTTTTGTTTTCTTTGTTGTTTTTAGGGTCTCAAAAAATAAAATAAAAAATTTGTGTTTGAGTCTTGTTGCATGCTTTTCAGTGAATTTTTATGTTTGTGTGAGTTGTGAGTGATTTGCTTCATTCTTTGTTAAGAGGTTTCATGACTTGATATGGAGAAATTCTTGCATTTCTGATGTAATAAGTTGGCATTGAAATTAATTTGTGAATCTTTTGTGGTAGAATTAACCGTTGTGAGTTTTTTAGCCCTATACATGGATGAACTGCAATTGTTCCATGCTTTTCTTTCTTGTGTGATTTCACTCATGATTGTTAATTACACTAGAACTTGACTTGACTCTTTGAAGCCTCTTGTTCACATGCATGTATTCAGATGATTTAGGCCTTCTTTGTTTTTAAGCTACTATCCAAATAAGCCTACCTTAAAATTATCCCCTTGATAGCCCTTTGAGCCTATTTATCCCATTCTTTGTTTTATAGCTCATTACAAGGCTAAAAGTGAAAAACAATGATATGACCCAAACCTTAGGGAGTAAAGGAATTTTGGAATTGTTTTGGGAATGGATGCTTAAATAAGTGTGGGGTCTACGCAGTAGTTTGTGGCTTACTTGATTGGAGTGGCAAACTACAAAAAAAGAAAAGAAAAAGAAGTAAATTGTAATGCAATGTGAAAGTGCAATTGAGTGAAAGTGCAAAAAGAAGAAAAAGTTCAACAGAGACAAAGTGTTGTTCACTAGCATTGATTTGTGTTTCTTTGGATATATTTGCATGCCTATTTAAACTCATTCCCCATTGCACCTCTAGTCTCTTTGGTTTATAGCTAATATCCCTTCTTGTATCCACCCATACCTTAGCCCCATTACAACCTTGAAAAAGTCCTTTTGATCTTTATGTGCATGTGTTTTGAAGTGGTGGAAGTTAGAGGCTTGTCAAGCTTATGGCAGTGTTAGCATTCATGATGTGCTTTGAGTGTAAACACAAACATTAAACACTTGAGAGTTCGAGTGTATGCCGAGTGAGGACTCTACCACTTTGGGTTCATCTTTGATTTGAATTGCCTCCTTGTTGCTTGAGATGTTAAGGATGTATTCATGATTGTTTTGATTCCTTGAAGCTTTGAATATTTGTATCTTGATCACTCTTGTCCATTCTTGGGATTCATTGATAAGTGTGTTTGTTGTGTTTGTAAAGTTTTTAGGAATTCAATTTTTGAGTTTTGCTCAGAGTGCAAAAGAGTAAGTGTGGGGGAATTTGATAACTCATTTTTGAGTTACCTTTTAGTGTGTATACTTGGCCTAATTAATTGTTATATGTGTTTAATATTGGTGATTTGGCTTAGTTTTACATTATTGGGCTTAATTGGGCTTAATTGCTAAACATTGTTAATTTTCGGATTTTTCACTCATCATGACCTTGTTTCCTTACACAGAGCATAACTAGAGCTACAGGTATCGGATTTTGGTGATCTTGCTGTCCCTAGAAAGATAAGGAAGAGACCTATAATTTCAGGTTTCACAAGAATTGTCAAATTATGCCAAAATCAAGGCTAAATTGGGTCCCGAGTTCTCTGGCGCTGATCAGTGTGCAATCCATGATGTTCCTTCAGTTAATGGGCCTAACTTACTCATCTTAAGCCCAATTAAGGCATATGATACCTTGTTGGAAAGATTATTCAGAGGACCTTAATTTGGTCTAGGTTTAGGTCAGGATTAATAAACATAAATAGCAGTTTACAGCCGCACAAGTCAGGGAGACGAAAATTAGACACTTTTGCAATCCTTGTTTTTGCAAGTTTTGGAATTCTCTTCCCCTCTCTTCTCCCCTTTTTAGTTTTCTACATTTTGTTGGATGTTTTGTTGTTAAAGTTTCTCCAATGGTGATGACTATAGAAGGCTAAACCTTTTATCAATCCTAGACATTCAAGTAATTTGGTTTGAATTCCGAGTTCCTTACTTTTAATTGTTTTTCAATTGCTTCTTCTCCTTTTCTCTTCTTTCAATTATGATTTCTGTGTTGTGAGTGTGATTACGCTTGATCTATGTCTGATTAGATGTAGATTCAGTTTTCATGATTGAATTGTAATTAGGAATTAGGATTGATAAATCTAAAAATCTAATAGAGATTAGGGAACCGATTGGTAACGTAGGTTAATTGAATTTGTACATAAATAAACATTATTAGGGATTGCGACTGTGACTCCAATTTTGTTGTTTAAACCCTACATGATCATGTAGTAGATTTCAAATTAACCTAGGAGGAGGGCAAACGAATTTATATCTTTTGGAACAATGACGAATTCTACCTAAGAACTTGATGTCTTGGATTGACGTTTATAATTAATTGAATTTATTTGTTTATTGGAAACTGTTTTCTCCTTGAAAATTTTGAAAACCTCATTTCTCTAACATTCTTGATTGGCTAATAATTTTAAAGATCCTCATGAGATGACCAAGGTTGATTTGCCTTGTACAACAGTTTTTAATTACTATATTATTTTGACCCGTGTACGGTCACGGATCAGGGGGGTGAATTGACCTATTAAAAAAACTTTCCGAAACACAAGATTTAATATTCCCTTTTCAAGTGTTAAAGCAAGAGAGTAAATTTTCCTTGAAACTTAAGCAAGAAACAATTGCTATATCAATTCAAGAATGCACTTAAAGAAAGATATTCGATTGCATAAGCTAAGAGAAAGTATCGTACAACAATCATGCACTATAGTATCATTAGCATAGAACATAAAGAATCATGCATACGATAATAAAATTTGCAAGAAAAGAGAGTAGTGATAGAGAAAGTGATACAAGTATTTTATTGGTTCGGCCCACAACCTGAGTGGCCTACGTCCAGTCCCCAAGAATCCTCTTGGAGAAATTCGCTATGACAAAGTTTGTACAAGAGATACCAAACTCCTTACAAAAGTCACTCTCCCTTGTAGGATGCCTCACCCACAAGTACCACACTCTCAAGAGATACCTCACTCTTGAATCTTGTTGGATACCTCACCAACAACTAAAAAACAAGAGATACCACACTCTTGCACCTTGTTGGATACCTCACCAACAATCACCACAAGAGATACCACACTCTTGTAAACAAAGGGATGCCTCACCCTTACTTTGATTGGATACCACACCAACAAAGATTTTTCTCCAATGGTCACTTTGATGGATACCACACCAACAAAGATTTACACCCCTCAAGAGATACCACACTCTTGAGTGTAGATGATGATGAGATTCATGTCTCAAGTATGCTTCTGTGAAGAATATCTCCACCCATGTTCAAGAATGAAGATATGATAAGTGTTTTGATGATGATCATGTTGATTGAAAATGTTGTAATAGTTTTGATGTTTGCTTTTCTAGGGTTTTGATGTAAGTCATAAGTAACTTATTTTGATTAGATGACTTAACAAAATTAAGAAGATAATAATGCTAAACCTAAAAATAGAAATCAAGTAGAGCTAAAATTGAGACACCACCCTGTTGTGCCCCGTTGTGTTATTAGATTAAAACCTCATTATTTAATTACTTAATTGTGCGCTTAACGTGAAAATGTGTTAAAATTAAAACTTAAGTTAATAAGTAAACAAACTTCATACCATAATTATATTGCGAATACAGACATATGTTTTATACATAATACAAAAACCCTGTTGAGGGTATCCTCTCAGTAGGATCCCTCACAGGCATATACTTAAACAAAAGTTGTACTTAGCGGAAAAATATAAAATGTCTCACAAGATGCACTGGCCATACATCCTAAACTCTATCACTATGGCTCACAGCTCGACCTCCAGCTTCTGGTTCATAGGGAGTTCCATCCAACTCCTCATCATCAAGCTCATCCATTAGGTCTTCTCGTACGATCACATAATAAATAAAAATATGACAAACAGAAAAAGACAGGGGATAAGAAAACTATAACGTCAAACGTGGAAAGGGTTTAGCAACATTTAAATCCATAGCAGCACACTAAACATACGTCTCCATATATCTTTCTCTATATATACATATATAAACACAACCATCCTCAACAATGTCTATTATTTTCCTCTACCCTCTATCATGATGCAATGCAATGCAGTATGTATAATCAGGTGCTGGCACATATCCGGATATCCATCTTAGGTCAACAAGACTATGTTTCAAGTCAACTAGACTATGTTTCAAGTCAACAAGACTATGTTTCAAGTCCACCATGTGAAAATATCACAGACCATGTTTCAGGTCACCCCCTAGTGCCATAACCTCTCATCACTATTTCATAAATAACCTCAACAATAATCACATCTCATCAGCCTCATCACTATATCACAATAATCATCTTTGTTAGGCAATTCTAAACTCAAATATCATGAACCCCCGCATACATCACCCTACTTATCATGTATCAATGCTCATAAAATCTTTAATCACATATCAAGCAGCATCTCAAAGACAGTCAAATTTTCAAACAGTCAACCTCATTAATAAAAATAATATATTTTTAATACGCATCGAAGATAAACATACAATTCCAATATCATCATTGGTACCACTAATTAGTCCCCAATGTGATATTGACATTGTCCGTTACTCGATGCCTAGTAGGGTTTAGGTCGCCCTACGCCATTATAGAAATAAGTGCCACTTCGCTGTTTCCGACGTTAGATGGCTTCTTTCCCCTACCTTTTAAGGCGCTCCGAGGTTTTTCTGGAACTTCACAGCCATGCAGTCAGCTCCAATGAGTTCCCAAAAAGAAATTCCTACTTCTCCAAAGCAAGCAGGAAAGTGAAAAACATTCCAGAGAGACGATCCAAGCATTGAAACAACCAGACAAAATACTAAATTAATTTCTCAACATCCACACTATAAATTTAACTCACTAACATACTTAATTTCTCAAAAACATCATTGATTTAAATGAAAACAGATTTGGGGTTTTTTAGGGTTCTTAACATAATTTGGGGAAAATCAATCTAACCCAATAACAATGAAATTAGTTTAGGGAAACACTAATTCATAGTCCCAATTGTATGAAACAAGTTTCAATTTCAAGATTAAACTCTGAATTTAAAAGGCTAGGGTTCGGGTTTCAAAATCAATTTTGGGCTTTTACAACTAGGAGAGGTCAAGGTAAAACACTCACCCAAAGTGAAGAGGTAAGGATACCACAACCAAACACAGAGGCGGTGGCAGTGGCACGACGACGACTCCGGCGTGGACAGCAAGCACTCGTTGCTGGACGATGACGCACAACGAGGAGCCAGACGTGCGAGGTGGTCCGAACAGGTGGCGGTCGCATGTGTGTCCTACCCTCGACGACCAGACACGAGCGGTGGGAGGCGGCCCAACCACGGCAAGGACGAACCAGAAAAGACAAAGCACGCGTAATGTTGCTGAACGGGTTTTCTCCTCCGAGTGAGGTTGTGACGGTGGTCGCGTTGTGCTTAGGCCAGTGGTCGACAGAGCTCAGGCGGTGCGGCTAGGACCCTTGGATGGTTACTGAGCTTTTTGAGGAAGAGGAAGAGGAAGATGAAGTTTTGAATGTAGGGTGAAAAAAATAAAAGGAAGAAGAAGTGTGGGGGTCGAGTACAAGGCAGAAAGGGAGAGAAGAAAGAAAAAGATTTCTTTTAATTGGTAACATGTACAAAAATTAATGGTTAAGATTAAGTCTAGAAAAATAAATAATGTTGCCCCTTGGATCTAAAAATAATGGGTGACAAATATATATTTTCAAAATTCTAATTTGAGTAAAGATTGCTGACTGAATTTATCAACCAAGAAAATCAGTGATTCAGAATAAATCTCCAGTTAACACTAAACTAATTTATTTTCAAATCTAAAATTAACTAGAGTAAAATATGATCATAATTTTCTTTCAATCATATTATTTAAAATATTTTTCTAAACAAACACTAATAGGGACAATAACATAATATTATTGTCTAGTAAGCGTGCATACACTAAAATGAGAGAGTGTTAACGCACTTAAAAAAAATAATTTTAAAAGAGTAAATAAAATTACTCATGATTAAGCATCATAAAATAACCCAAAATTAATGTCTAAATAATTATCATTCCACTAAAAATAATATAAAATAATATATATTTTCCGATATTGAAGAACAGTAAAAACTGGGGTGTTACATTACTACCCCAATTAAAAAAATTTCGTCCTCGAAATTTCATGACTCGAAACTAGACAGGATCTTGTAATTACATCCTAATCCCAAGATCCTACATTGTACTTCCCGTATTCACTTTCCCTTAGATGTCTTTTGTAACTTAATAATACATTTCATACTTATTCTTCATTATACTGATCCTCTTAATTATTAATCCCTTATCCTAAATCTATATTTCATGTCCTTAACAATTTCATCGTAATCTTTCACATATGAAGATATAATTAAAACTTAATCACTCCTATTTTCAATTACTGATCCACTAGAAAAATGCCTTCCACACATCTAACTCTCATATTTAACACCAAGATCAAAACTAACTTTACCGCAACATGTATCAGCTTCCTACTCAAGGTATCCACCTGTAGTCTTAACCCTTCTGAACGCAGTCTACTTTTCCAGGTTCTATCAAAATCACATATTGCAAGTCTCCATCAAAACATCATAATACTTCTCAAGATAAACTGAAATCAAAATACATCAAGCAAGGTAAGATTAACTAACCCATCAATATTGAATTTCCCTAGCAAACTTAGATAACACAAGAGTTTATCTCTTTTAATTATAATCCACTTAGGTGAAATTACTATAGACACTTTCCATTTAATCTTCCAAACTCATACAATCAATCTTAACTACAAACACCTGATCATTACTCTATATTCATTTAGTAACATTCTGTCTTAAATCATGATAAGATCTATTGAAACCGACTTACTTAATGATGTCAAGCATAGGGGTTCTCACCTTGTCAATCACCTATACATCTCAATAAACTCCTATCAACTCTTGTCTATCCTATTATAGGGATGATCGTACTTAAGTACTACACTTACTCCTTATCCACCTTCTAAGGATTAGATCATTCCTTACTTGCCCATTTGAGTTGAGGGTGATCAGTTGGACTTAGTCTCAACTTGGTCCTCAACACTTACAATAGACTTTATCGACAAACGTTGGTAAACTTCGGATCTTTATTTGGAACAATGCTGGAAGATACTCCATGAAGCATGTTCAGTCCTCTGATACTTACTTCCGTTTGATTCTCCACTGCATAGTTGATTTTAACATGTAAGTAGGGTGTCGACTTCATCAGTATGTCCATGATCACTCGAAACTAATCAAAAATCTTAGAGGTATTCGGTAAACTCATAACAAAATTCATGATGACGACAACCTCTTAACAAGGGAGGTCTCAAACATCAAATTATCTCTTTTTCACTCTACTCGACTAACTCTGACATCATGATATGAATCAGACACCCATCCTCATGACTCATGAGTTAGGTCACACGTCAATGATGTTTTGGAAGAATACAGAGTGAAATTGATCAAAAACGATAAGTCCTATAGAACTATGATAAGACATGCTCTTAAGGATTAAGAGAATGAATTTTCAAGAAAGAAAATTTTCTAAACTCTACCTTCTCAATAAAGAAGAAAGGGGAATTTTACCAAACAGAAGATAAAAGAATATTCGACATGTAAAGAGTGTCTTCACTAGGTTCGTGAGGGTAAAAATGCGAGACCATTACATGTTTACATTCATGACTCTAATAAAGTCCCCTCTTTCACAATAACATCCAGCGGATTAGGAAATCAAAAGATGAACAGTTCCTAACCCCAAGAATATTCATTCTTAATACAGGGAATTTACCAAACAACGATTTCAAAAGAAAACAGTCTGACAAAAAAATCAGACTGGATCACATCTACCAAAAGTAAATGTGACTAGACCAAGTCTCATCAAGAAACTTCTGTTACCACAAAGTTATCTGTGTTACAACTCAAGAAATAGTCATAACAAATTCTTTCAACGAAATGTGAAAATATCCAGGCTAATGAATATTACCAAATCAATCTACTCAAATGTCTACTAAAAAAAATTTTAACAGTGAACAAGGAGATAGTTTGTATCATACTTTTGTAAACATCATGCTGTCGTAGTTTGTCCCTAGAACGGCTACTCAGGACTCAACAAAAGAACATGGAGTTGTAGACCTTGCCATCCAACAGCAGTCAAACCACCATGACTTGATGATGTCTTCGATTTGTCCTCGAATTTCATAAACTGTCCGATTTGTGTTGCAGCCAGGTGAGCATAGCATATAGGAACAACAACAGAAATGGCAGAGGTACTCCTCTGATACACATAGGATATAGAATGAACAAGTTCTTAAAGATCATCCAGGGAGAAGCCAATCTCATCTAACAGAACATGATAGTGTGTGGTCCTAGTTCTGCCTATCATTCCAACATGGGCACATAAGTAGAAATCATAATTTCCAGGATGATAACTTTATTATCAATTATAGTTCTAGGGGGACCAATTGATGAGTTGTTAATGGAGACAGTACCAATTTTGGCGCATAAAGTCATACTGAATTGGATTACGACAACCTTTACGAGCGAGATACTGTAAGGAAATATTAACTTTCATCACTTCCTTGGTAAGTCTACAATGCCTCAAAGGTGGTACGAGAAGCAAGAACGATATCAAGGAACACGAAAATGATGTTGTAACACGATACAGAGTAACGAGTTTTACAACGCACACAAGTGCAAAACTATAATCAAGGTAGAAAGGTAAACAACAACAACAATGACAATAACCACAACAAAAAAAAATTTAAAAAGCATAAAATATTTTATTATTCCTCAAAATTAAAATAAAAACTAGTAACTAAATACTAACAAACAACTATTTCCAAAAAAATAATTTATCATCACCAAACGGTTCAAACTTATAGATTGCTCTATAATTAAGCACTAGTCTGATCAACACTAGTATGATCCTTCAAATCTCTTGCTCGTCCATCGTACAATTAAACTCATTTATTTCATCTTAACACACCCTAATAGTCCATTCAAAATGACTTATAATCTTAGACTCCTTACCAAATCCAAATTTTAAACAAAATCATAGCCTAATCAAATCCCGTAAATTTACCTTATAACCTTATGTCTCAAACCAAATCCAACTTAATACTATTTTCATAGATCAAGTCTCACTTTAAAGAAAAAAAATATCATCACAAGCTAAGGTTTATACTTCATCTTAGTAAATTCCAATAACCTCAAAGTGATTAGAAATTAGTTCTATTCTCAACATAAAGACTTAAGTACTAGTCATGGACAAGCCACACTCAACTCAACTTCTCTTATAAACACCATACACTTAAACCTCCTTTTCTTTAAATAAACTTACCATCATTCGGAAATAAGTCCATCTTCACATCAAAATATTAATTTCATAAACTTGATCTTGCTTCATTTCTCATCGTTTTAAACACTAGATTAGGGATCAAGCATCAAACTTAATTTTCTACAACTATGTTACACACTTAGGTTCCCTTATTTTATCATAAACACTCTAAGCTCTATCAATACAACCTTCAAAATTCCTAGTTCATCATAAATCCAAATTCAAAATGTATATAATACCCAATGCAAGTCTTATCTTCAAGATCTCCGAACCCGATCATAATTAATCAGATTGACACAATCTAAATTGTAAATATGCATTTGAACCCAATCTATATTAATCAAAGCTTAAAATGAAGTCCTAAAGTCACCCTTTAAACAAGAACAATATGCCTAAATATAGTCATTATCCTCCCTATTGCCACCTCCAAAAACTCTCTCGGGTCCTATCACTACTGTGGGTATTACATCCTTTTTCTAGAGCCATGATCATGTTTAAAGAAATCATCAGCTCGTATTTGTGACACCCTTCTACCCCGCACGTTAATATAAAACATTTACTTAAAAGTGGAAATATAAAAACATGCACCTAATTGAATAAAATAAAACTTGGATAAAAAGGTTTCACATCTCAACATAGATAATACGGAAATAACATAGTTTTTAAAAGAACATAAACATGAAAGATAAAGAAAACCCTACCCCGGTGCCACATACAGAGCTGGTATAACCGAAATCTGGATACATCACAGAAACAAACTAAAACTGAAACAACTAAGCATCCTAACTAGAGTCGCGGCTCCTCAGAGTCACTCCTCCACTGGCTACTCACCTTCCTCTGTATAAGAGATACATGCAACAACAGAAACATGAAACAAGAAATAGGAAGTAAGAAATCAAGTAAACACAACGACATGAGAATAGGGAATAAGATGAACATACATCATATCAGGCATAGCAACAAACATCATACATCATCATTTACATGCTACAAGTCAACAGTCAATAGATGCTATGCGGTGCAACACTACTCCGCTACTCCGTTATGCATGTGGATCCAACTTTCTCAGGAAGTCAACTTCAGAGTTATATATCCACATTGGCCATAAAAGCACCAACGCCATCAGTTCACCAAACCATAGGTGAACCCTTGGATAGCCGACGTATCATAACTGGATACGCCACCTCGGGGGCGTACGGTTCAACAAACCTTGGGTGAACAACCCTAGACTTAGGCCAGATCATGATAACTTGGACGACCTCCCCTATGTTGAACATCCCCCACTAACCAACTTCAACATAAGAATGCATGAGCACAACAGCAAACAAGGCAACAACCTCCTCTACTTGGGCCAACAAGCACCCACGTCTTATCGTCATCATCAACATCAACACCTTAACACTTCTGGGTCAAGGCCCCCTCAGCCAAAAATCACTAAGGTCCAACTCATCAACATCTCGACCAAAAAGCATGAAGTGCACTTTGGCCGAAAAGCACCAAAGCGTAACAACGTGCGGTAACCCATAGGGCACTAGTTTATCCAACTTATAACTCTTTGTTACCTTAATTAGTCTTTAATCAAGTTATCCGCTTGTTATCATTCGATTAGTGCATTATTCCATCATTTGGGGATAATTGGGGCAAACACCCCTTTAATTCATTAATTAATTAATCTTAGGTTCTGACCAGAAGGGGGAGCACGGGCATGCTTAACCCCCAGCACGGTCGTGCTGCCACTTAAGTGGAGCACGATCGTGCTCACTATCCTGCACGATCATGCTCATTGCACGACCTGCCTTCCAGAATACAACTGGGAGCACGGGTGTGCTCCCTGTTCAGTACGACCGTGCTTCTGGAGCGGGTCGTACTGTTCTAGGCAGATTCAATTAGGTTCTTGGAGTTTTGGCTCCTTAGCCTCTCAAATCAGATCCTTGGGTCTTAACTAAATCATTTGGCATGGAACCTCACCCCTCACTAACTCAGTTCATGTCTTATGAAGTATTGGGGAATTAATCCCTTAATTCATATGTTAACTAAGAGTCCTAATTAAATCGGATTACGGTCTTATTAACATATTCAACATAACGGCAACATTCATCCAAACAATATCATCAATAACAATAGCCAATAGCCTTCTCATCATATCATCACAAATAAACCAATGACATTCAACATAGAAATATTCACCAATATTAGAATTCAACATCATAACAACTATAACAAGAGGCATACTAGTTAGCCAACTAACAACATAAAAATAACTCATACAACCAGGTAAATCATGACATCAATAACAGTAAACATAACAGTTAACAATATACAACATACAACATTTAACGGAGCTATGGGAACCCCTCATCTTATGCTATCCTCTAGCCTAGTGTATACATTATTCTTCTCCCATACATGGATTGAAGGTTCCACAACAAGACGCTAAACGATGAACTGGTCACTTTCCCTTAAGAGGCTCAGTTAACTCTCCAAGCATTGGTCAAATAAGAACATCAACCGATTAGTTCCCAATTTCAAATAATAGAAAAGGAAACTCAAAGGGGAAGGAACCGTTATCAATAGTGATCAACACTAACGAACTAGACATTCCCACAAGTCTCCAAAACTCCAACAAATCAATGGGTTTAGAGAAAATAGGGAAGAAAGGGGTTGCTGCCGCACTAGGGTGGCTGCTGTTGTCAAAATAGGGTTTAGGACATAAACCCTCAATCACTGTTCTGCTTATAAAGGCTCAGACCCGAGCACGGTCGTGCTCCTCCTTGAGAACATGCATGCTTGACTTAGCTCTTGCAAAGCGCGCCTTGCCATTGAGCACGAGAATGCTCACTGTTGAGCACGGGCGTGCTCATCAGTGAGCACGCTCGTGCTCATCTCAGTGTCAGCGAGACACTCACTGCAACAAGCACGGTCGTGCTCCTTAACAAGCATGGCTGTGCTTGTGACCCAGAAAGTCACAAGGTACAAGCCTAAGAGAAGGGATTTCAAGTCTAGAAGTCCCACTAAGCCCTCAAGCTAAGTCTTAAGGCTTAACCAACCAAATGAGCATACAAAAGCACTTAACGAAAAAACAGGGTGTTACAATTCCACCCCCTTATAAAAATTTCGTCCTCGAAATTTCTACTCACCTTGGTTGAATAGGTGCGGATATGACTCCATCATCTTGCTTTCCAGTTCCCACGTAGCACTTTCCTCAGTAGCCCCACTCCAGACGACCCTATCCCAAGGAATTTCCTTGCCTCTTAGCTGCTTCACCCTCCTATCCTCGATCCGAAGGGGTAATACCTTAAAAGTCAAGTTCTTTTTTAACTGTATGGTATCAGGGACTATCACGTGACTAGGGTCACGAACATACTTTGTGAGTTGAGACACATGAAAGACGCTATGAAGATTTGACAAGAACGGCGGTAAGGATATTTGATAGGTGACTCCGCCGACTCTTTTTGGAATTTGGTAAGGGCCAATGAATCTAGGTGTTAGTTTCTTCGTTTTCATCGCTCTACCAATCCCAATCGTCGGAGTAACTCTCAAGAATACATGATCACCTTCCTGGAATTCGAGCACCTTCCTCCTTTTGTCACGGTAGCTCTTCTACCTACTCTGTGCCACTTTCATCTTTTCTTGAATCATCCTTACTTTCTCATTGGTTTCTTGCACCACTTTAGGTCCTAGTACAATACTATCACCCGGTTCACTCTAACACAAGGGTGTCCTATATCTCCTCCCGTAAAGAGCTTTATAACGTGCCATCCCAATACTGGAATGGAAACTATTGTTGTAGATGAACTCTATCAGGGGCAAAAACTTGTCCCAACTACCTGACTACTCTAGTACACAAGCTCTAAGCAAGTCCTCTAAGGACTGGATGGTTCTCTCAGACTGACCATCAGTCTGTGGGTGATACGCTGAACTAAGTCTATGCTTGGTACCTAACGCCTCATGCAAACTATCCCAAAATCTAGAGGTAAACCTCGGGTCTCTATCTGATACTATGCTAGAAGGTACGCCATGTAGCCTAACTATCTCTCTGATATATAGCTTAGCCAACTTTTCCAAAGGGTATTCCATGTTGATAGGGATAAAATGGGCGGACTTAGTCAGTCAGTCTATCCACAACAACACATATAGCCTCAAAACTAGCTGGAGTCCTAGGGAGACCAGACACAAAATCCATGGAAATACTATCACATTTCCATTCTGGGATACTCAAAGGTTGCATCTTTCCTAATGGCTTCTGGTGTTCTATCTTAGCCTTTTGGCACACTAAATAGGCATACAGAAACTCAGCCACATCTTTCTTCATCCTAGGCCACCAAAACATGCGTTTTAAGTCCTGATACATCTTGTGCTAAGGTCTCTACCCTGCGCACTTCCTTCCTTAAAGCTAAGGTCTCTACCCTGCGCAAGCAACTCACACTAGTCTAAGAGATACCGGCCTAAATTCTGACCCTCTCTAACATGATCCATCAAACTGTTGGTAACCTTCAAGGTTCCAAGCCTAATGCTCTTAGGGGTAATATAAAAGGAAACTCAAAGGGGAAGGAAACGTTACCTATATTGATCAACACTGATGAACTAGATGTTCCCATGAGTCTCCAAAACTCCAACAAAGCAATGGGTTTAGAGAAAAAAAAAGGAATAAAGGGGTTTCTGTCGCACTAGGGTGGCTGTTGTCGTCAAAATAGGGTTTAGGACGTAAACCATCGATCATTGTTATGCTTATAAAGGCATAGACCCAAGCACGATCGTGCTCCTCCTTGGGCACGGGCGTGCTTGACTTAGCGCTTGCGAAGCGGGTCATGCCATTGAGCACGGGCGTGCTCACTGTTAAGCACGGGCGTTCTCAACTCAGTGTCATCGACACGCTCACTCACAACGAGAACGGTCGTGCTCCTTAACAAGTACGGTTGTGCTCCTTAACAAGTACGGTCGTGCTTCTGACCCAGAAAGTCACAATGTACAAGCCTAAGATGAGTTCCCAAAAAGATGAGTCCCCAAGAAAATCAGTGATTCAAAATAAATATTCAGTTAACACTAAACTAATTTATTTTCAAATCTAAAATTAACTAGAGTAAAATATGAGCATAATTTTCTTTCAATCATATTATTTAAAATATTTTTCTAAACAAACACTAATAGGGACAATAATATAATATTAGTGTCTAGTAAGTGTGCATACACTGAAATAAGGCAGTGTTAACACATTTAATAAAATAATTTTAAAAGAGTAAATAAAATTACTCATGATTAAGCATTACAAAATAACCCATAATTAATGTCTAAATAATTATCATTCCACTAAAAATAATATAAAATAATATATATTTTTTGATATTGAAGAACAGTAAAAACTGGGGTGTTACAAAAATAAAATGCCAAATGTTGAAAAATGTTTTTAAGGTATATGTAATCACATACATAGTTGTATATTGGTCTATTTTAAGGAAAACTTGAAATTCCTTTAAGAGTATTCAAATACCAACTCATGTATGCCATTACACATGCATTTTGGCAATTTTTGAAGGGAGTATTTGAATACCCCTGTTAGTATTCGAATATTACCCATTCGGTTAAGTTTGTTGGGTTCTGTTACAGGGAGTATTCGAATACTCTATATGAGTATTCGAATACTCACCTTAAAATTCAGTAAAACTTCAGTGTTTTAGCTCCAATTGAAGTCTATATAAAGGGTATGTGTTTAAGAGTTTAAAAAACGAAGTCATATTAAAAAATATACTGTTATAATCCGAAAATAGCAAGCCATCTATTCATCCTTTGTTACAAGTGATCTTAGAAGCTACAAGCTTTGATGCACAAGTATTTATGCTAGGATTTTCTCTTCTACTCAATTTGTTTTCTGAGTTTTTGTATTGGGAGTGTGGATCCCAAGGTTCCCAAGAGTGTGGTATCTCTTGAAGGGTGTAAATCTTTGTTGGTGAGGTATCCATCAAAGTGGCCACTGGAGAAAAATCTTTTTTGGTGAGGTATCCTTCAAAGTAAGGGTTTGGCATCCCTTTTTGGCAAGTGTGTGGTATCTCTTGTGGTGATTGTTGGTGACGTATCCAACAAGGTGTAAGGGTGAGGCATCCCTTAGTGAATTGTTGGTGAGGTATCCAACAAGTTTCAAGAGTGAGGTATCTCTTGAGAGTGTGGTACTTGTATGTGAGGCATCCTACAAGGGAGAGTGACTTTTGTAAGGAGTGTGGTATCTCTTGTACAAACTTTGTCATAGTGAATTTCTCCAAGAGGATTCCTGGGTACTGGACGTAGGCCACTCAGGTTGTGGGCCGAACCAGTAAAATACTTGTGTCACTTTCTCTATCCCTACTGTCTTTACTTTCTTGAAATCTTTATTATCGTATGCAAGATTCTTTATGTTCTATGCTTATGATGTTATAGTGCATGATTGTTGTATGATACTATCTCTTAGCTTATGCAATTGAATATCTTTCTTTAAGTGCATTCTTGAATTGGTATTGCAATTGTTTCTTGCTTAAGCTTCAAGGAAAGTTTACTATCTTGCTACTCTATTTGAAAAAGGGAACTTAAACATTTGTTTTTCGAAAAGTTTTTAAAAGGTCAATTCACCCCTCTCTTGACTAAGAACCGTTTCCGCAACCAACAACTGGTATCTAGAGCGGGTTCTTGAATAAGGTTAATCACCTTTCAAGTCTCGTGGAAATGGCTTCTCAATCAAATGGGACAAGTGATTATGTTTCTATTTCTAAACCCCCTATTTTTAATGGTAAGGTTATCCTTATTGAAAAGCAAGGATGAAAATTTTCATTGAGGCAATAGATGTTGCTATATGGGATACGGTTTTGAATGGTCCTTTTATGCCTAAACATGTTGTTAATGAATAGGAAAAAGATAAACCTAGATATTTATGGATCGATGATGATAAGAAGAAGGTCCAATTAGATAAGAAGGCTAATAACATCATTACTACGAGAGTTAGTATCGATAAGTTCTTTAGAATCTCTACTTGCAATTCCGAAAAGGAAATGTGGGATACACTTGAGGTAGCCCATGAGGGCACAAGTGAAGTAAGGAGATCTAGGATGAACACTTTAATTCATGGGAAGGAATTGTTTAGAATGATGCATGGTGAATCTATATGTGATATGCAAAAACGTTTTACATATATTGTTAACCAACTTAGTGCTCTTGGTAAAGTGTTTGATAATGAGGATCTTATTAACAAAGTTCTAAGATGTTTGAATAGGTCTTGGCAACCCAAGGTGATGGCTATTGCGGAATTAAGGAATCTTTCTACAATGTCACTTGCTACACTCTTTGGCAAGCTTCAAGAGCATGAACTTGAGCTATCAAGATTAAATGAGAGTGAAGATCAAGACAAGAGGAAGAAAGGCATAGCCTTGGTTGCATCTTCAAGAAAGGAAGACCTAAGTGATAGTGACGATTAAAGTGAGGAATTCCAAGAGTAGCACGTCTATTTGGTAGTGAGGAAGTTTGGAAACTTTCTCAAGAGAAGAGACAACTTCAAGAGAGGCAACTTCAACAACAAGAAGTTCACAAAGAAGGAGAGTACTTCCAACCCAACTTGCTATGAATGTGGGAAGCACGGTCACATGAATTATGATTGCCCCGACAACAAGAAGAAGAATGATAAAGATGAGAAGAAGGGCAAGAAAGACAAGAAGGGTAAGAAAGCATACATAGCATGGGATGAGAATGAGATGTCATCCTCAAGTGATGAAGATAGTCAAAGTGAAGAGGCCAATATATGTTTAATGACTTCACATCAAAGTGAAGATGAGGTATCAGCTGATGAACTCTCTCTCTCTCTCTCTTTTACTTATGATGAGTTGCCTGATGCTTTTGAAGAATTGCATAAAGAGTCTCTTGATTTAGCCAAACTAGTTGTGAAACAAAAGAATTTGATGGCTCAACTTCAAAAAGAAAAATTTGTTTTGAAAAAGCAAGTTAAGGATCAAAAGCTAGAGATTGAGACCATGCAAAAGATTTGTAAAAATTCTTCAAAAGGAAAAGAAAAAGAATAGTGCACCACTTGTGAAAATTTCAAGAATTCGGAAAGTGAAAACATTGATTTGAAAAAGTCGCTTTCAAGGTTCACAAATGGGAGTAACAATCTTAATGTTTTACTTGGTAACAAACTATGAGTTTTGTTAAGGCCGGATTGGGATACAATCCATTTGATGCTAAAGCCTCTAAAAAGACTCAATTTTTTTCCATCAACCAAACAAAAGAAGTCAACTATCAAGTGCTATTTTTGTTGCAAGCATGGACGCCATATTTCAAAATGTTATATCAAAAGAAAAGGTGTTGAGAATTGTAACTTGATGTAGGTCCCTAAAGGGAGTAAACCTAAGACTAACATACAAGGGCCCAATCCAAATTGGGTACCTAAGATTTGATCTCTTTTCTATAGGTATGCTTGAAGATACTATGCAAGGAGAGGTACTTGGATAGTGGATGCTCTAAACATATGACCGGAGACATCTCCAAGTTTTCCCATCTATCTCCAAGGAAAAGTGGTCATGTCACATATGGAGATAACAACAAGGGTAAAATTCTTGGAGTGGGTAAGGTTGGTAAGAATTCTAATACCACAATTGATAATGTGCTATTAGTTGAAGGCCTAAAGCATAACTTGTTAAGCATTAGTCAACTATGTGATAAGGGCTTTAAAGTTGTTTTTGATGAAAAATGTTGCTTAGTTGAAAGTATGCATGATAAACAAGTTAGGTTTATAGGCAAGAGAATCAATAACATATATATGCTTGATTTGAATGAAATTTCATCTTCCATACAATGCTTGATTAGTAAAGATGATGATGCATGGCTATGGCATAGAAGAATTGCACACATTCACATGCATCACCTTAACAAACTTATCTCTAGACCTTTCCAATTGCTTCATATGGATTTATTTGGTCCATCAAGGACAATGAGTTTTGGTGGAAACTATTATGCTTTAGTGATTGTTGATGATTTCTCAAGATTAACATGGACATTGTTTTTAGTTCATAAAAGTGATGCATTCCATGCTTTCAAGAAACTTGCTAAAGTGATTCAAAATGAAAAAGATTTGAAAATAGCATGCATTAGAAGTGATCATGGTGGGGAATTTGAAAACCATGAATTTCAATGTTTTTGTGATAAACATGGAATTGAACATAACTTTTAGGATCCAAGGACCCCTCAACAAAATGGAGTTGTTTAGAGGAAGAATAGGTCCTTAGAGGAGTTGGCAAGAACCATTTTACATGAATCTAGTCTACCTAAGTATTTGTAGGCAGATGCGGTTAACACCGCTTGCTTTGTGTGTAACAGATTGCTTATTAGGCCTATCTTGTTGAAAACTCCTTATGAGTTGTATAAATGTAGAAAACCAAATATATCACATTTACATGGCTTTGGATGCAAATGCTATGTTTTGAATAATGGAAAAGACAATCTTCGAAAGTTTGATGCTAAAGCGGATCAAGCAATCTTTCTTGGTTATTCATCATCAAGTAAAGCATATAGAGTTTTCAATAAAAGGACCAAGACTATAGAAGAATCTATTCATGTATCATTTGTTGAGACTAACCCCCAAGAAATTGGGAAAGTGCATAATGATGATATTGTAGATACAAGAATGGATTCTCAAGAAGAGCAAGCAAAGGACAATGAACAAGAATCAAGATTGGAGCCTTAAGATCAACAACAAAGAGATGAGGAACTTCCTAAGGAGTGGTGAATGACTAAATACCATCCAATTGATAAGGTGATAGGTGATATCACCAAAGGGGTAACTACTTGTTCTTCTCTTAGGAATGTATGTCATTTCATGTCTTTTGTGTCTCAAGTTGAACCTAAGACAATTGATGAGGCTATCATAGATGAACATTGGGTAATTGTTATGCAAGATGAGTTAAATCAATTTACAAGAAATGATGTATGGGAACTTGTACCTAAACCCAATAATAAACAAGTAATTGGAACCAAATGGGTCTTTAGGAACAAGTTAGATCAGAATTATATAATTGTTAGAAATAAAGCAAGATTAGTAGCCAAAGGTTATAATCAAGAATAAGGCATAGAATATGAGGAAAGTTATGCACCCATTGCTAGGTTAGAAGCTATTAGATTGCTTCTTGCTTTTGCATGTCTTATGGATTTTAAGCTGATATGATCCTGATCCGGACTGCCTTGAAGTTTCAGACAAAATAAGGATATTGACGCCATACTCAAGATATAGGTGAGAAAGTGAGTGATAAGTCATGGGTTTGATCGTCACAAGTTGCCTTGATAAGATCAGATTTAGTTCTTTTACCCAAGAACTAAAGGGAAGCTCTCACAATAGAGAAAACTCTTCAAATTTCATTATCTTCAAAACTGATTTGTGTAGTACAAGAGTTCCCTATTTATAGGCCAACTTGGAAATACAAGAAATAAAACTCCCACTACCATGCATTTACTATAAATTGATAATTGCATTTACATTACCTAGTAAATGAGCATAAACATGATTATAAATTCCCACTAGCCATTATTATGACTTAGAGCACTAATATGAAGCATTTAGTGAGGCTAGGAGAATACAAAAGGTCATCATAAAATTCATCCTAAAACTATTACGAAAACTAAAAATAAAATGATAAAAATTGGACTTAATTATTATCTAATAAGCCCACTTATAATAGTGCACTAATCTGTATCTGAATATGCTTCTTTCCACATACTCAAGCCATCCATGCTTCTATCATAAGCTCTATCAAATGGACGTCAAAAGTGTTTTTCTTAATGGTTTAATTCAAGAGGAAGTTTATGTAGATCAACCACCCAGTTTTGAAAACTTTGAAAAACCAAACTTTGTTTTTAAACTTAAAAAGGCTCTCTATGGTTTGAAACAAGCTCCAAGAGCTTGGTATGAGAGACTTAGCAAATTTCTTTTGAAAAAAGATTTTCAAAGAGGGAAGGTTGACACTACTCTTTTCATTAAAAAGAAAAAGCACGATATTTTGATTGTACAAGTATATGTTGATGACATTATTTTTGGATCCACTAATAAATCTATGTGCAAGGAATTCTCTAAGCAAATGCAAGGTGAATTTCAGATGTCTATGATGGGTGAACTCACTTTTTTCTTGGGGCTACAAATCAAACAAATGCCTAGTGGAACTTTCCTCAACCAAGCCAAGTATTTCAAGGAACTACTCAAAAGATTTGGCATGGACAAGGCAAAAGAGGCTTCCACACCTATGGGCACATCCTCCAATATTCACAAAGATGAGCATGGAAATCCGGTAGAAGTAACTAAGTATAGAGGTATAATTGGCCCTCTACTTTATCTTACCGCTACTAGACCGGATATTATGTGTAGTGTATGTATGTGTGCCTGTTATCAATCATGTCCTAAAGAATCTCACCTAACCGCCGTAAAAAGAATAATGAAATATTTTTTTAGGTACAACTAATGTAGGACTTTGGTGAGGTATTCAACAAGGTGTAAGGGTGAGGCATCCCTTAGTGAATTGTTGGTGAGGTATCCAACAAGTGTCAAGAGTGAGGTATCTCTTGAGAGTGTGGTACTTGTGGGTGAGGCATCCTACAATGGAGAGTGACTTTTGTAAGGAGTGTGTTATCTCTTGTACAAACTTTGTCATAGTGAATTTCTCCAAGAGGATTCCTGGGTACTGGACTTAGGCCACTCTGGTTGTGGGCCGAACCAATAAAATACTTGTGTCACTTTCTCTATCCCTACTGTCTTTACTTTCTTGTAATCTTTATTATCGTATGCATGATTCTTTATGTTCTATGCTTATGATTTTATAGTGCATGATTGTTGTATGATACTATCTCTTACCTTATACAATTGAATATCTTTCTTTAAGTGCATTCTTGAATTGGTATTACAATTGTTTCTTGGTTAAGCTTCAAGGAAAGTTTACTATCTTGCTACTCTATTTGAAAAAGGGAACTTAAACATTTGTTTTTCGAAAAGCTATTAAAAGGTCAATCCACCCCCCCCCCCCCTCTTGACTAAGAACCATTTCCACAACCAACATTGAGTCACTATGGGATTCACACTCCCAATACAAACTCAGAAATACAATGAGTAGAAGAGAAATTCGTAGCACAACACTTGTGCAACAAAGCTTGAAAAGCTTCTAAGATCACTTGTAACAAAGGATGAATAGATGCCTTAATATTTTGGAATTATAACAATATATTTTTGCATATGATTTCGTTTCTAAAACTCTTGTGCATATGCCCTTAATATAGACTTCAATTGGAGCTGAAAAAAGTTGAAGCTTGCTGATTTTTCAGGTGAGTATTTGATTACACTGTCAGGGTATTGGAATACTGAGACGCTTCGACTGAAATAGACAACTATAAACACGAGAAGGTGGGGTTGAATTGTGTTTATCATAATTTAAAATAAGTTGAAAACTTTTCGCATACAAAAGCTTGGTTCATACGAGTGGAAAGATACAGGACAGACAGGTGACATGTCCGATGAAATTTTAACAGTGATTTAGGCAAACACACCACTTGATAAACGGATAATAAAAACAAAGCAACTAAAGAGTTTATAAGGAAAGAGAGATTGACACAATAATTTATCCTAGTTCACTCTACAAAGCAAAGAGCTACGTCCAGTCCTTGGTAGCACCATGTTTTATCCACTATAACTGATCATGTTACAGACTCCAAGTACTGTTTGCACACCAAACCTCTTCAGGCTCGAAGACAAGTATTCTTTGCACACCTAGCCTCTTCAGGCTCACTCAGATTTGTTTGAGAAATTTGGTTTGTAAAAAATACAACTTCAGACAGACAAATCTTTCACTAACACTCAAAGATTGGTTTAAATGTAAAGCTTAGGAAAGTCTGCATAATAACTTCAAATGATTGAAGAATACAGAATGAATGAATGAAGATATTAATGCGCAGAGTAATGGCTCCTTAATGCTATAAGTATTCTCTATGTCTTCATCTTCAATGACTTCTGTATTTATAGTCTTCAAGCATTTAAGATCCATTAGAGACATTCCCTCAGATGTTGGCTTCAAGCAGAACTTCATTAAATGCAATAGAGTCGTTCCAGGCAGTCATTAATACAATAGGAACGTTGGTTGTACTCTAACTTGAAGGACAAATCTGGCTGTGTGGTATCCCTAAACTCAAACTCCTTTACTTTCTGTTTATGTTTAAGAACCTGTAACTTTGGTGTTTAAAGTTCAATATAATTTATGTTCTTGATCTGTATAAACTGTATTTTGTTATTACTGAAACTGAACTATTACTGATTATTAAACGCAAACCTATTCTGAATCTTTCTGAATTAATCTTTCTAATCCTCATCACCTTCTATTCAAGATTTTATACAAACCCTTCATTGATCTTGTAAAAGATCCTGAGGGCACTAATCCGAAACTCTGATTTATAAAGCTTTGTGAAAATGTTTTAAGAGGGAAATATTTTTGAAAACTCAATTCACACCCCCCCCCCCCCCCCTCTTGAGTCGTTGAAGCCAAAACAACATCTTCCACTTTCTGTTGAAGTTTTTCAACATCTTCAGATGGTGACGTTTCACTTGAGATCTTAGCTTCATTAGACTTTTCAGGTCTTGACTTCATCGTTCTCTTTAGCCAGCTTCTCACACTCTTGAGATTTCTGTTTATGGTCATAGGTGAGCTTTACATACTCTCTCTTGATGGATTTGAAGACCTTAGATAAGCAGTTGGATTCCTCCAGCAACTCCTCATAGGCATCAAGTAATTCTTCATAGTCAGAATGTACCTCATCGTCTAAGTCTGAGTCAGTGTTGGCCATCAAAAAGAGATTGGCTTCTTCCTCTGTTTCTTCATCAGAAGATGTTGACTCCAGATCCTCCCAAGTAGCCATCATTCCTTTCTTCTTCTTCTTGAAGAATTTCTTAAAAGGGACCTTCTTGAGTTGAGGGCCTTGATGTGACCAGGCTTCTTGCACTCATAGTAGACAATTGAACTTTTTTCTGTTGAAGTGGATTCTTTGAAGTTCTTATCCTTGTTGAACCTTCTGAATGGCTTATCCATCTTGAACTTCTTTTCTATAGGAGAAGCTTTATCTTCCTGGACAGGAGAGACAATTCTTCATCACTCTAAGAATCCTCGTGTTCAGACAGGTCAGCATCACTGGATAACTTGTCTGGCTTTAGAGCCTTGGAGGCTTTTGCTGACTTTTGATCAGCTTTCAGAGCAATTGACTTGCCCTTCTTTGGTGCAACTTCATGTCCAAGTTCTTGCTCATGAATAGTGAGTGTTCCAAGAAGTTTATCCATAGTCAAGGTAGTGAGATCCTTGGTTTGAGAGATAGCAGTGACCAAATGTATTCGTTGTTTAGGTAGACTTCTCAGAATCTTTCCAACCTTCTCAGCATTGGTGTAGACTTTGCCAAGAGATTTTAAATTGTTGACTATAGTTTGAAATCTTCCTATCATTTGAGCAACAGATTCTCCTTCCTCCATGACAAACAGTTCATACTTTCTGACAAGTATGGCAACCTTTGACTCTTTGACTTTAGCTGTTCCTTCATGTGTGATAGCTAACATGTCCCATATTTCTTTGGCAGAGTCACAAGCCCATACCTTCTCAAACTCCTCAGGACTGAGAGCACAAATGATGTTATATCTAGCTTTGTGGTTCAGCTCCCATTTTGTCTTTTCTGTATAGTCCACTGAGCTTTTGGCTTGTCAGTGTCATCATTATTCTTGGGAATGAATGGACTATCTGTAACGACATCCCAGAGATCAGAGTTTGTAGATAGAATGAACCATTGAAATCTATCTTTCCAATAGTTGTATTTTTCTCCATTGAAGTAAGGAGGTCTGGTTAGGGAAGCTCCTTCAGTCTGGGGACTTCCACTTGAACTAGCTCCAGCAGTCATGTCTATTCTTCAGGACGTTTTACCTCACAATGTTAGATGTTCAACCCAGAGGCTGAGCTCTGATACCAACTGAAATAGACAACTATAAACACGAGAAGGGGGGTTGAATTGTGTTTATCAGAATTTAAACAAAGTTGAAAACTTTTCGCATATAGAAGCTTGGTTCAGACGAGTGGAAAGATACAGGACAGACAGGTGACTTGTCTGATGAAATTTTAACAGTGATTTAGGCAAACACACCACTTGATAAACGGATAAGAAAACTGAAGCAACTAAATAGTTTATAAGGAAAGAGAGATTGACATAGTTATTTATCCTGGTTCACTCTTCAAAGCAAAGAGCTATGTCCAGTCCTTGGTAGCACCAAGTTGTATCCATTATAACTGATCAGGTTACAGACTCCAAGTATTGTTTGCACACCTATCCTCTTCAGGCTCCAAGACAAGTATTCTTTGCACACCTACCCTCTTCAGGCTCACTCAGATTTGTTTGAGATATTTTGTTTGTAATAAATACAAATTCAGACAGACAGATCTTTCACTAACACTCAGAGAGTGGTTTAAATGTAAAGCTTAGGAAAGTCTGCGTAATAACTTCAAATGATTGAAGAATACATAATGAATGAATGAATGAATGAAGATATTAACGCGTAGAGTAATGGCTCTTTAATGCTATAAGTATTCTCTATGTCTTCATCTTCAATGACTTCTGTATTTATAGTCTTCAAGCATTTAAGATCCGTTAGAGACATTCCCTCAGATGTTGGCTTCAAGCAGAACTTCATTAAATGCAATAGAGTCGTTCTTGGCAGCCATTAATGCAATAGGAACGTTGGTTGTACTCTAACTTGAAGGATCATGGCTTTATGAATCATGAATCAGCCATATCAGAGTTGTGCAGAGAGCTTTTTGTACTTTGCTGATTACAATTCCCTTTTCGTGAAAGGACCAGAGGTACTGGGGAATAAAGCATGTTGGAAGCATTCTTTAACTGGTCTTTGGTTCTGATAATCGAGGTTTCTTGAGAGAGTAACTTCTGACTTTTCTTGATAAGCGTGAGAATAAGTAGGAGAGAAGGCTTCAAGTCTCTTTCTGATGGGACAGCCAACAAAAGCTTGATAGGTCCTTAGTTCTTCAACGAGCAACCCTCGCAGGAGTGTAGGAACTCGTGGAGAGATAGGTTGAAAACATATGTTGAAAGAAGTCAATAATCCTAGTCAGCAGACAGGTTGACTATCGCTTATCCTGATAGGTAGTCATCTATATGAGCAGACAGATGATTCTTACTATTTTAATTTGCACACTAGATAGACAGGTTAGCAACCAATATGAAGGTTAATTAAATCATTAACCAATGTTTAGTTCTCATAAAAACTTATGGAAATGCACATCAGACATTTTAGAGACTTAACACCGACATCCTATTAAAGAAAACCCATAATATTTAAGACCTAATCGTGTTATTATCGTTAAGCGTATATATTAAAAACGGCGGAAGAATTAAAAACTTTATATATATATATATATATATATATATATATATATATATATTTATATATATATATATATATATATATATATATATATATATATATATATATATATATATATATATATATATAGGAACACAACTATAATATATACATACATGCTGATACAAGTACCGTCAAGGGATTCCCATCAATAGGAACCCAAAACGTACAAACTGGTACAAACTGATATAAACAACATAAGATAAAACACCTCAAAGCGTACTGGTCGTAGACTCTCTACACAACTACTCGGGTCCACTGCTCGTCCTCCAGCATCTGGCTCATAAGGGGTTCCATCTAGCTCCTTCATAGCTGGCTCCTCCACCGCGTCCTCTTATAGTGATCACATAAATAAAACATACACAACATCAAGAAGAAAAGGATAAGAAACAATATAGCGTCAAACGTGGAAAGGGTTTAGTAACATTTAATTCTATAACAGCACACTAAATATCCGTCTCCAAAAGTATAAGTATATATATAACACAATCATCCTCAATCCACATCTAGGATCTTTCATCTATCCTCCATCATGATGCAATGTAAATGCTGTATAAATCATCTCATCAGGTATCAGTCATATCCGGATATTCACATCAATCGACACGTCCCAGAGTCCCCGGCGCACACCCTCATCCGCGGATGGAGGATGCCCATGCAAAGCAATGGCACTATAGCTGCACAATCCGATGCACACCTCTGAACCCTGAGACAACCCGTTGTGCTCCTTTGTGTCATTAACTTAAAACCTTATTAATTAATTTTTTAATCACGCTTTTAACGTTAAACATGTATTATGAAACACGTAAAAATTAAAACTTAACTTATAAACACACACTGGAAGAAAATTTCAAAGTAAACACACCATATATATAACATACATACCATAGGTCTATGTATTATAGTATTTAAAACACTGTCTAGGGTATCCCGTCAGTAGGATCCCTAGCAGTCATCTTAAAACAACAATTAATAGCGGAAAATATAAAACGTCTTGTAAGACTCACTGGCCCTAAAACACTAAACTACATTGTCGGAATCCATAGCTCTTCCTCCCGCATCCGGTTCATACGAAGTTCCATCTAACTCCTCAACTGGTTCCTCTCTTGGGCCTTCTCGTACGATCACATCAAAAATACAATACAACAGACAACATATAGGGGATAAGAAACAGTTCTATCATCAAAAAGGGGAAAAGAATCATAGCATAAAATATAATAACTGTCAACCACACACATCACACATAACTAGCAATCATCCTCAAATATGGCCATCTATACTCCTGTCACACTAGTCAGTAGTCCAGAACTATTTGGGGTCAAAACTCGGTGCGCCTATATTCCTTGATCTCTCATAGGAAATAATGCATAAGCACAGTATGCGTCACTATTTCCCCCATTGGAAATTGCACATAAGCACATAATAAATAATAACTCGGTGCACCCCTATTCCCTTACCTCTCATAGGGAATAGTGCATAAGCACAAGTATGCATCACTATTTCCCTCATTAGAAATAGTACATAAGCACAAAACATATAGTAATTCAATACACCACTATTCCCTAATATCTGATAGGAAATTGTGCATAAGCACGATATACGTCACTATTTGCCTTATTGGAAATAGCATATAAGCATAAAAGACCTTATAATTCGGTGCGCCACTATTCCCTAATCTCTAATAGGAAATAGTGCATAAGCACGGTATGCATCACTATTTCCCCTTAAAATAGCACATGAGCATAGAAGACATTTTTGCTCTATCTCTGATGGGATAATCATAACAACACGTCCAGAACTAAAAGATTATATTTACCAATGCATCTGTATGAATCTCACGACCTCGCATCAATAACAACCTAGTGCCTCAAGCTCTCATCATAGCCTCCACTTGCATTCTATGTCACATCTCATTCATTAGATAATTTAATTAAGCTAGGCACCTCTAAGTCAATTCATTCTCTCACCCAAACAATTATCTCCTAAACAACATATATCTTTGCTTAAAATCATCTAAGCATAGTATTAAAACCAGGTAGATCATGCATAACACATTAATCAACAGAATATTCAAATATCTCAATATCATTTAAAGCAATTTATCACAACCAACCCATAATAATCAAATCAAATAAATAACAAAGCCAGACTCTGTCATGGCCTGGCCGTGATTGCCATCACGGCCGTAACAGACATCAAATGCAAGAATTCTACAAAACAGAACTTGTCACGACTTGGCCATGACAACCATCATGGCCGTGACAGACAACAAACATCCTCAATATCATAAATATTCAAACACCAAAATAATATGTCACATGCAGATGGAATACCTCAACCAGTGTATCACAATAAATTCAACAACATAAAGTCAGACATCCTCAATATCATATAATCAACCTAATGCCGATAAACCTACAATCCCCAAATCACCATTGGTTTTACAGAAATGGTTTCCAAAGTGATTTTGGTCTTGTCGGTTACTCGACTAATAGTAGGGTTTAGGTCGCCCTACACAATCATTATATAATATACAACTTATCGTTTCCGACGATGGAATGGTTCTTTCCCCCACCTGATTGACGTGCGTGTTTTCCTATACAATTTCTGAATGCGTCCATGCTACTGCCAAGATACTCAGCACGCTGTCCAACAACATCGACAAATCTACCACCGTCTATCCTTACACATCCACCGTCCCGATTACACGTACGAGTAACACAATTCGCCGGAAACACCAAATACCAACCGAATCAACAATAGGGTTTTTAAATAAATAAATCTATTTGAATCAAGAGACAAAATCGATAGAAAAACTTAGGAGAATAATGGCTGGACTTACGGGAAATCGGATTCAAAATAAGCTCATGAATCCTAGGGAAAAGTTACCAAAATAAGGCTACTATTCGAGCTCCATTCCTCTGGAAACACAGCTTTATTTAGAAAAATGAACGGTAAAACTGAAGACCATTCCTTCATAAACATTCTCACAAATTTTCAACTTGATCCAACGGTTAATGAATCTCATATCGCAATTCAATTGTGACAGATTTGGTGGTACCCGGGTTGAGTTTCTCACCTCCTAGGCTCACTGTCTGAGCTCAATATCTCATTCTATGGAGTATTTTTCCAAATTCTGACCGTTGGATATGAATATCCACACGTATATAACCTTTTTATAAATTTTGAGAATGATCCAACGGTTGAAGAGTGTTTAGTTACTCTCTCACTGAGACTGCTCCAAGTAGGTTTCAAAGCTTCCAACAAAGGCTTCTTGTAACTATTGAGGTTTCTCTCTCTCAATTCTTCTCCTCTAATCTGGTGTAGTGGGTGATAAAGAGATTTAAGAAGATGAGGAAGATAACTAAGATCGTAGAGGTGAGGGTTTACCTCTAGATAATAAAAGAAAGTGAAAGAATGATCAAGTTGTACAAGAACAACAATGGAGTTTTTGAAGAAAAAATGAAGAAGAAATGGAAGAGATGAAGAAGTGAGTGAAGGGGGAGGGAGGCCACGGTTTTGAGGAGTATTTAAAGTCTAGATTTAGGCTTTGTTTGGTTATAAGGAATTGGTTTAATGGGTTTTGTGAATATTTAATTAATATAAGCTTAACCATAGTTAATAGTTAACTTAACTAGGGTTAAAAAGTATGTGGCTCACAATTAATGTAGATGCGGCAGATTTTGATCCACATATAATGAGTGATCCATGACTCATTGATCCCATCCATTAGCGGTTCCCGTAATTCCCGTACGCAGCTCCGTCAGTTATCCGATTTCAGTTTTTGAGAGGAAAATGATGAAACAAAAGCAAAATGAAATAGGTATGGTTTAGTATATATGGCTGCACAAAATTGAGGAGATGTGGGAGGTTTACAACCATGTAAAATGAGTGTTTAAGAGTGCGTAGATGTGTCTTGTTAATAACCGCAAAAGCTTAGGGGTATTTGGGTCATTTTATCTAAAAGTCATGATTACTAGCATTTAATGCTCATAAATGCTTGGTGAATCATCCTCCAAGACTCATCATGTATGACTCGTTGTCCCGACCTCTTGACGGGTCTCTGCAGTTTCATTTTCGACTCCGTCGGTTTCCCGATAAGGGTTTTACGCTTGCGTAAAAGCGTAATATTTCGTTTTTGATTGAAAATTTTCAAAACAACCAAACTCGTTAGAAATATGATTTAAATGTAAACCATTTCGTTCATGAGTCAAAATTAGGTTTTCTGATCATTAAAATCTTACTGTCAGTGAAAACACTGACTGTTTTCCGTTCGAACTTTTACCAAAATTAGTCCAAATAAACATAATATTTTATTTATGATCATAAATTTGGAAAGTATAATTCCTCATGGACAAAATCTAAAAAATCTACAAATTTCAGTTTCGGGTCAAATTAGGGTTTTCTGCCGGTATAAAATTATACTGTCAGTTAAAAATGCAAACTGGTTTCCGTCTGAGTTTTAAACCCAAATTTTAACCAGAGCTTCCTACCATACAGTAGGTTCTAGATATGATTTTGTTTTCTCCAAAATCATTTCCTAGGTCTCAGATAAAAATATAAATAAATATATCTTTACGGTTAATACAACGTATCCGAAAATCAGGCTGTTACAAACCCCGGCCAGGATGCTCATGCCTCGCATGAACTATAGCTGCAACTAAAATGAAATAATGTCTGGGACGGTCCGTCATTAGCCTAACCCCGAGAATTCTCCCTCTGAGGAATAGGCCCCAACGACCATGTTTCAGGTCCAACAAACCATGTTTCAGGTCAACCATATCACAGACCATGTTTCGGGTCACCCCCCTAATTCCCTAACCGCTCATCATAATCTCATAGATAACCTCAATAATAATCTTGTCTCATCAATCTCATCATCATATCACGGTAATCATCTCGGTTAGGCACTACTAACACATATAATATGAATTTCCCAATACATCATCATGTCTCAACATAACTTACAATTTACTCAACCTCTAAGCACAATCATAACACTCATCATGTCATCACAATCATGTCATCATTTATCAACGTCATCATCATTACCATCATGTCATTATTTCCAAAATAATAAATACTAAAATATAATAAAAATAAATATAAACACTTCCAAAAATAATTTTTACACTCATGATATCATATATTTATCATGACGACGATAAACGTACAATGTGATATGGGCATTGTTCGTTACTCGTTCTTGTGTAAGGTTTAGGTTGCCCTATGCCATTATTGAATTAAATGCAACCGCACCGTTTCCGACGTTAAATGGTTTATTTCCCCCACTTGGAGAGTCGCGCGCTAAACGGAACAAGACGACATGAACTAAAACAAAGCATCCTCGAACTCCTCGATTCTACCTCGACTAGAAACAGAGCCTCCGAGCCTCCGAAAAATCATCTAAGCATCACATTATGAAAGGCACATTGTAAGGAACGTAAAATCGGCAACAACACCACAAAATCCGCCAATGTTTTGTCCCTATATCTCACAATCTAGACCTCTGTTTAAATTTGACAGTTGAGTTTAAAGAACTACCCTTCCTTTAACTTCTCCAAATATTTCAGCTCGATCCAACGGTGAACGAGCCTGGATCGAACCTTCCAATATGACTAACTGGTCAGGAGCTACTCGGGTTGGGTTTCCTTCCTTCTTATGAGTTGAGTAACTCTCACTCTGGGGAACACACAGGAATTTCAACCGCTGGATGTGAAGAGCTACTAGCCTAGAACCTCTCCATGAAATTTCAACAGGATCTAACGGTGGAAGAATGTACTGTAATGGATTTTCTGAAGCTGTTCCAACTCAAAAATGGTAGTTTAGGGCTCTTGATAGCCTTCCTCTCTCTCAAACTCTATCTCTCTCTCTCTAGTTCTATCCCCCTCTATCTCTAGAACTCTCTGGGTTTCTATTCTTTCCAACTCTCAGGTCTCCCTCTCTATTTTCGATTTCAAATGGCTCAAGTGAAATCACTTAAGCCCTTTTTATTATTTTCAAATTCCTGGCGCTCACGCTCAGTGTGGGACCGTCCACCAGCGTCCTTGTATGAATGCCACATCACCCGCCACATGTCCTCGTGCATGGCACCACTTCCCCACGATCACCGTCAACTTCCCACGCTCAGCGTGACCTCTGGTTAGCAACGTTGACCTCACGTGTTTCTTCGCGTTCAGAGCTTGTTTGAAGTCAGATTGACCTCAAATTTGAGATATAGGCTCATCTAGACCTAATAAACAACCTCAAACCATCAAAAATGCCTAATCTCAACCCTAACTCAAAATTTCTTGTTGCATACTCATACGTCTTCAAGATAATAATTGGGGAAAACCGTAAGTTGTTTTTACGTTCAAACTCACTGGAGATGACTTCGTACTTTCCATGCAGAGGTTCCTAGACCTCAAACAACATCTTAAATATTTAATCCAAGCCTTAAACCTAATCCTCTAGCTTAAACAAAACATGAAATTACGACTGTTACATTTCTACCCCTCTTAAAAGAAATCCCATCCTCAGAATTTGCGTACCTGAAAACAAGTGTGGATATTGCTGCTGCATGTCTGCCTCACGCTCCCAAGTAGCATCTCCTGTGACATCATCCCAAATGACCTTAACCAGGGGAATCTGTTTACCACGGAGTTCTTTAATCCTTCTGTCTGCAATCTTAGACGGTAAAGCCTCATATTCTTGATTGTCTCGGAGTTGTATTGACTCTGGCTCAATTACTTGAGAAGGATTTGGGTAATATTTTCTCAACTGGGAAACATGGAAGAGATCGTGTAGGTTAGAAAGGTTAGGCGGTAAGGCTATCTGGTAAGCTACTGGACAAATCCGTTGAAAATTCTGAAATGGTCCAATGAATCGGGGAGTAAGCTTTCTAGACTTTATAGCTCTGCCAATTCCGGCCTTCGGAGTGACTCTCAAGAACACGTGATCACCTTCTTGGAACTCTAAGGGTCTCCTCCTCTTGTTACTGTAGCTTCTCTACCGATCCTGGGCTTCCTTCATTTTCTCTCTTATTTTCCTAACTTGTTCCGTTGTTTGCTGTACCACATCAAGACCCAACACTTGGCTCTCGCCAGTCTCATACCAACACAATGGAGTCCTACACTTTCTCCCATACAAAGCCTCATACGGTGCCATCCTGATACTGCTGTGGAAACTGTTATTGTATGTGAACTCAATCAAAGGTTGGAACTCATCCCAACTACCCAAATGTTCCAACACACAAGCCCTTAAAAGATCCTCCAATGATTGAATTGTTCTCTCTGACTGTCCATCCGTCTGAGAATGATAAGCAGAACTCATCCTCAACTTTGTCCCCAAAGCATTGTGTAACTATCTCCAAAATCTAGATGTAAATCTGGGATCTTGGTCGGAGACAATACTCGACGGCACACTTTGTAACCTCACTACTTCCTTGATGTAGATCTGGGTCAACTTTTCAAGACTATAACTCTCACCAATAAGTAAGAAGTGAGCACACTTCGTCAACCTATCAATGATAACCCAAATCGCATCAAACCTCTTCGGAGTTTGAGGTAATCCAACCACAAAGTCCATCGCTATACTATCCCATTTCCATTATGGGATATCCAAAGACTGTAACAACCCTACAGGCTTCTGATGCTCTATCTTAGCTTTCTGACAAACCAAACATGATAGGACATACTCCGCCACTTATTTCTTCATCTTTGGCTACTAAAACATTTTCTTCAAGTCTTGATACATCTTGGTGGCTCCTGGGTGAAAACTCAACTTACTCTTATGTGCCTCCTCTAAGATCATCTTCCTAATCTCTAAGTCCTCTGGCACACATATCATGTCTCTAAACCTCGACACACCATCGGATCCTCTACTGAACTCTAAAACCTTACCGTCATCTATGCCTCGACTTACCTCTTGCAGATATTCATCCTGGCCTTGCTTAATCCTAAGGTCTCTCAAAAACTCACTACTAATGGTGATCATACCTAAGCATATTCTATCCTCAGTCAAATTCATACCGAGGTTCATATCTCTAAACTGCTCCAGCAACTCCATCTCTTTCACCATCATCACGGATACGTGCAAAGATTTTCGACTCATTGCATCCGTAACAACATTAGCCTTCCCTGGATGGTATTGAAGATCAAATTCATATCCCTTAATGAAATCCATCCATCTACGCTGCCTCATGTTCAGCTACTTCTAATTAAACAAATACTTTAAACTCTTGTGGTCACTGAACACATTAAACTTAGCTCCATAGAGATAGTGTCGCCATATCTTCAACGCGAACACTATGGCTGCTAACCCCAGATAGTGGGTTGGGTAATTCCTTTCATGTACCCTCACCTATCGCGAAGCGTATGCCATAACTCTTACCTCTTGCAACAAAACACAACCCAATCCTTGATATAACGTGTCATAGTACACGTCAAACTGTCCTAGAGGATCTGGTAACGTCAGCACTGGAGATGTAGTCAACTTCTCCTTTAGCTTTTGAAGGCTCTCCTCACACTTCTCTGTCCTGACAAATGTTGTACCCTTTCTCGTTAACTGCGTCATAGGCAAGGCAATCTTTGAGAAACCCTCGATGAACATCCTGTAGTACCCGACTAAACCTAGAAAACCCCTCACCTCACTTACTGACTTAGGCCTCTCCCACTTAATCACTGCCTCTACCTTAACTGGATCAACTGTTATCCCTTCCTTATTGATTATATATCCTAGAAACTGTACTTCCTCTAACCAAAATTCACACTTGGATAGCTTAGCATACACAACTATCTATCTCTCAACACCTGCAACACCACTCTCAGATGTTCCTCGTGTTCTTCCTGGCTATGGGAATAGATAAAACTATCATATATGAACACCACAACAAACTTATCGAGGAACTGTCTAAAGATCATGTTCATGTAATCCATGAACACCGTTGGAGCATTAGTTACACCAAAATTCATAACTAGGTACTCATAGTGTCCAAACCTCATCCTAAAAGCGGTTTTAGGTATATCCTCCTTCTTCACCCTAATCTGATGGTATCCGGATCTTAAATATATCTTAGAAAACACCGAAGCTCCCTTCAACTGATCAAGCAGATCATCTATCCTAGGCAACGTGTATTTGTACTTGATTGTAACCTTATTCAACTGCCTATAATCTGTGCACAACCTAGAACTTCCGTCCGTTTTCTTGACAAAAAACACCGATGCTCCCTATGGCGACACACTCGATCTGATGAATTCCTTCTTCATCATGTCATCCAGCTGTTTCTTCAACTCTGCCAACTCCACGGGTGACAACCGATAAGGAACTAATGATATAGGTCCGATCCCTGGTATGAGATCCACCTCCTTCTCTGGTGGCAAACCTGGAACATCAGGAGGAAAAACCTTAGGAAACTCCCTCACAATAGGCAAAGTATCTATACTCGAAGACTCCATAGCTTCAAAAGAAAAAAGCATCACATACTGCTGAGACTCATCACTCCTCATAGCTGCTCCTTCATTGGCAAATACTATGCTAGAAGGCTCAAGAAAAGATAAGGTCTTTCGGGCACAGTCTAACACTACATGGTTAGCCAAAAGCCAATCCATGCCGAGGATAACGTCTATCTGCTACATAGGCAAACAGATGATATCTACAAGAAATGTCCTATTTTCAACAACTATAGGACACTGTAAGCAAACATACATAGTGATAAAAAGATCACTGGTAGGTGTAGATACTGTCAAAGTGTATGGTAGTTGAGAAACGGGTAAATGTAATTGACCCACACACTTATGTGAAACGAACGAATGTGTAGCGCCTGAGTCAAACAACACATGCGAGAGTATGCCAGATAGTAAACACATACCTTGAATAAGATCTGTAGATTGAAAGGACTCAGATCCTCTCACTGTAAACACTCTCCCCATGGCCTAAGGTCTGGCTGTCTGTCATCTTGCTGCTGGAACCCCTCTCCCAGCTCCTCTTCTTGAACCACTGGCTCCTCTGCTGGTAGTTGACTGCTGCTGTATCGTTCTCTGTCGGCAATCTCTATCAAAATGACCTGGTTTTCCACAGATATAGCAACCAGATCTGTTCGTGCAATCTCTGATATAATGCGGACCTCTACATCTGAAACATATTGGGCCCCTCTACTTCTGGCCCTCTCTGGTAACTGGTGTTGGTGGTACAGATGTCTGAGCACTCTGCCCGGGTCTAGTATATGGTCCTCACCTCCACTGAGAACCCCTATCACCTCTCCTATGATGACCTGCTCTGGTAGGACCCCCACTACGCTGTTGTCTCTACTCTGCAGCCTGTCTCTGATCCATACTCTCAATGGCACTCCATTTCTCTACAAGCTCTGGGAAACTCAAAATATCCAAGGGCACTATATCCCTCCTCAGCTCGTGCTGCAAACCCTCCTCAAACCTCCGGTACATCCAATCCTCATCTCGAAACCTCTGGTAGAACTCAGAAAACTGAATCAAGGCCTCAAATATGGTCGCATTATCACCAACAGACCTATCTCCCTGCTGGAGACTCATGAACTCTCTCTCCTTCTCGCGTTTAACTAACCGCGGGAAGTACTTCTCGAAGAAACACTCTCTGAACAGCTCCCAACTGATCAACCCGCCCTCAGGCTCAAGCAACCTCTTCTTCCCCCTCCACCATGAAGGCGGCATAAGCCACCTTCCTGTCATCTCTGCATCTCATGGTGTCAAAGATCTTCTCAAGCTCCTGTATCCACCACTCTGCTCGCTCTGGGTCATACTCTCCTCCAAACTTTAGCGGCTTACCTTTGAGAAAGGTAGCCAATCCTGTACCCTCTGCCTCCGCGGCTCTCCTCCTATCCTGTCGCTCTTGCAACTCCGCCTTTCTCTACACCCTCTGAGCATTTTGTTCTGCTTGCTGCAATAGAACGGATGCTAACTCGTGGATAGTCCGAAGAGTCTCAGATGACTCTCCTCCACCTCCAATCCCTACCATAGGCTGATGCTCATCTTCAACACCCTCTATCGCTTTACCACCACGTCTACCACATCCTTGACCTCTGCCTCGAGCCATGATCCTGTTAGAAGAAATCATTAGCCCACATCAATATGACATATAATACTACATAAAACTGGAATATCAATACTATATGTCATGGAGATGTCACTTTCAGACTCACTACCCAACTTCTAAGCGTAGTCGTTATCCGATGTGGATTCAACTAAATGGCTAGTTCACCCTAATTACAGTCTTCACAGTTTGTTTCAGAATCGAACTGCTTTGACACCACCAAATGAGACACCCAGACATCCAATTAAAGAAAACCCATAATATTTAGTAGCTAATCGTGTTATTATCGTTAAGCGTATATATTAAAAATGGCGGAAGAATTAAAAGCTTTATATATATATATATATATATATAAATATAAATATATATATATATATATATATATATATATATATATATATATATATATATATATATCATATATACATGAACACAACTATAGTATATACATACATGCTGATACAGTCTTCAAAGGGATTCCCATCAGTAGGATCCCAAAACGTACAAACTGGTACAATTGATTTATTCCGAAACCTTTTTATACCAGCTCTGAATGTGACATCGGGGTTGGGTGATATGCTATTGCTTTACATCTTTATGTTTTTATTTTACCCAAAACTTATATTGTATTTCCGCGTTGTTGTTGATGTTCATGTGGGACCTTTCTACCCATGGACCTTCCATTTCAATTAAATGATGATGCATGATATTATATCTTTATCCTGTCATATTTAAAACTTTATAATACATGCGGTGTAGTGGGTATCACATTTAATGGTATTAGAGAAGTTCGACCTTGTTCGGACGTGGTATGAGTCTATTATGAGTTTGTTGTGTGCTCTTGTTTGAATTGTCTATACTTTTATATGTAATGATGCTTTAGTATTAAGATTCGTTAGTCCTTCCTGCTTGATTTCTTGTATTTAACTGTTGATTCGGGTAAATGCAGGCATCAATGGCAGGAAGAGGTAGGAATGATCAAGCTATCGTCGATGCTTTGGCACTGATCGCCAATGCCATTGGCCAAGTTCAGAACAACAATCAGGGAGGACCGGCAGAGTTTCAGGGTCTCGATAGGTTTCAGCGGAACAATCCTCGATCCTTCAGAGGGGCTTATGATCCTGAGGGAGCTTTGTTGTGGATAAGGGAGATCGAGAAGATCTTTAGGGCTATGGACTGCAATGACCAGCAGTGGGTTATCTTTGCCACGTTTATGCTCACTGAGGAGGCTGAGCACTGGTGGGAGAACTGATGTCAGAGGTTGTGGCTGAGGGTACAACAGTCACCTGGGCTATGTTCAGAGATAAGTTTATGGAGAAGTACTTTCCTACAGATGTGCGTGATAAGAAGGAGATGGAATTCTTGGCATTGAAGCAAGGAAACCTGTCAGTAGGTGAATATACGGCAACGTTCGAAGAGTTGGCTAGGTACTACACGCCCTACCAGGTCATAGTGGATAACTGTCAAAGTGTGTGAAGTTTGAGGATGGCCTTCGTTCAGATTTTAAGCAGGCGATCAGCTATCAGGAAATTAGAGTCTTTCCAACCTTAGTGAACAAGTGTAGGATATTTGAAGATGCCTACAAGTCTAGAGTCACCAGCTTCAGGAATTCAAACAGTCAGGGTGCCAAGAGGATTGAGCAGAAGGATAAGGACAAGGGCAAGCAGCGTTACGCTCCAGTCAACCGGGATTTCAAACAGAGTGACGGGAAGCCACGGTTATTTTATGATAGGTCCAAAGGCGGGAATTCTTATGCCTCTAGGCCCAGGAAGTGTGGCAAGTGCGTCAGATCATTTCACCATCCAGTGTAAGGAACCGAGCGTCATCTGCTTCAAGTGTGGCAAGTCTGGCCACATCAGTCGAGATTGTCGAGGATGAAAGCCAGAACCCCCAAGTGCTAGCAAAAGTTAACAGTCTCAGGCAAACCGACTAAGGACCACTGGGGGAGTCTTCACTCTTAGTGGATCTTAGGCCTTTGAGTACGGCGACTTGATCCAAGGTATGTTCTTAATTGATGGGACTCCTTTGAATGTTTTGTATGACTCGGGTGCTACTCACTCATTTATATCACATGATAAGGTCAATATTTTAAATTTGCCTGTTACATTTATTGGGTTTGATCTGATTGTTTCCACACCTACCAATAAACATGTTCTTACTTCTCATGCATGCAAGAATTGTCATTTTGTTATTGATGGTAGAACCTTTACCATTGATCTTGTATGTTTACCCTTGAAAGGCCTTGATGTTATTCTTGGCATGGACTGGTTATCTCTCTTCCATGTCCTTTTAAACTGTTTATATAAGACCTTGATTTTTGGAACTCCTGAGGAATATAAGAATCCGACCTTTCTCTCTGCCAACCAAGTGAAAGCTTCGATGAAAGATGAAGCCCAAGTGTTCATGATGTTGTCTTCCCTGGAAGTTGAGAGCCCTCCTGATGTCGGAAGTGTGCCTGTTGTACGGGAGTTTCCTGAAGCATTCCGGGAGGATGTTTACGAACTATCCCCAGAGAAAGATATGGAGTTCACATAGATTTAGTAGCGGGCACCATACCTATTTCCATAGTGCCCTATAGAATGTCTCCTCTAGAGCTATCTAAGTTGAAGGAGCGGTTAGAGGACCTTATCCAAAAGCAGTTTATTAGGCCTAGCGTATCCCCATGGGGAGCGCCAGTGTTGCTAGTAAAGAAGAAAGATGGTAGTAGACTATCGATAACTCAACAAGGTGACCATAAAGAATCGGTATCCCCTCCCTAGGATTGATGATATCATGGAGCAGTTGATGGGCGCTTGCGTCTTTTCTAAGATAGATTTGAGGTGAGGGTACCATCAGATTCGGGTTAAGTCTGAGGACATCCTGAAGACAGCGTTTAGAATGTGATATGGTCACTATGAGTACTTGGTTATGCCCTTTGGTGTGACCAATGCTCCTGCGGTGTTCATAGACTACATGAATAAGACCTTTCACCCTTACTTGGATAAGTTTGTGGTGGTGTTCATAGATGACATATTAGTGTACTCCAAGAGCAAGGAGGAACATGAGGAACACCTGAGGGTTGTCTTGTAGACCCTTAAGGAAAAGCAGTTGTATGCTAAGTTGTCTAAATGCGAGTTTTGGTTAGAGGAGGTTAATTTCTTAGGCCACGTGATCTCGAAAGGTGGGATTGTCGTTGACCCAGCTAAGGGTGAGACGGTGCTCTAGTGGGAAGCGCCAAAGTCAGTGACCGAGATTAGGAGTTTCTTGGGTTTAACATGGTATTATAGGCAGTTCATAGAAAGTTTCTCTAAGATAGCTTTACCCCTAACCCGTCTCACAAAGAAGGGACAGCTGTTTGTGTGGGACTCTAAGTGTGATAAGAGTTTCCAAACCCTTAAGACTAGGTTAACATTAACACCAATGTTAGTTTTGCCAGACCCTAGTAGACCTTTCGTAGTTTACTGCGATGCTTCCAAGAAAGGTTTAGGTGGAGTGTTGAGGCAAGATGATAAGGTAGTGGCTTATGCTTCTAGGCAGTTGAAAACCCATGAGAAGAACTACCCTACCTATGACCTAGAGCTAGGAGCTGTGGTATTTGCCTTAAAGATTTGGAGGCATTACCTGTACGGAGCGAAGTTTGAGGTCTTTAGCGATCATAAGAGTCTAAAATATATGTTTGACCAGAAGGAGTTGAATATGAGGCAGCATAGGTGGATGGAGTTTTTGAAGGATTATGAGTTTGATCTAACCTGCCACCCAGGAAAGGCCAATGTGGTAGCCTACACCCTAAGTAGGAGAACCTTGCACGTCTCTACTTTGATGATTATGGAGATGGACTTGATTGAAGAGTTTAGAGACCTTAGTCTAGCTTGTGAGTTTACCTCTAAGAGTATTAGGCTTGGAACCTTGAGGGTTACCAACAGCTTGATGGACCAGATTAGAGAAGGTTAGAAGTTAGATAAGTTTCTTTAGACTAGCAAGAGTTGCTTGCTCAGGGTAGAAACCTTAGTTTCCAGGATGGAAGTGATGGGATCTTGAGATGCAAGGATAGAGTTTGTGTGCCAGATGTTCCGAGCTTAGAAAGTTGATCCTCAAGGAAGGACATAAGAGTTTTGAGTGTGCACCCAAGTGCCACCAAGATGTATCAGGAACTTAAGAGGATGTTCTGGTGGCCTAGGATGAAAAAGGATGTAGCTGAGTTTGTGTATGCGTGCCTAGTTTGTCAGAAGGTCAAGATAGAGCATCAGAAGCCTTCGGGTAAGTTGCAACCCTTGAGGCCCAGAGTGCAAATGGGATAACATCTCCATGGATTTTGTGTCTGGACTCCCTAGAACTCCAGCTGGATTTGAGGCTATATGGGTTGTTGTGGATAGACTGACTAAGTCTGCTCATTTTGTCCCGATGAATATGGAGTATCCATTGGAGAAGTTGACTAAGCTGTACATCAAAGAGATAGTTAGGCTTCATGGTATACCCTCTAGCATAGTATCAGATAGAGACCCGAGGTTTAACTCTAAGTTTTGGGAGAGTTTGCATCATGCTTTAGGGACAAGGATTTGGCTTAGTTCAGCTTACCACCCACAGACTGATGGGCAGTCTGAGAGAACCATCCAGTCCTTGGAGGACTTGTTGAGAGCTTATGTGCTAGAGCAGTCGGGTAGTTGGGACAAGTTTCTGCCCCTGATAGAGTTCATGTACAACAATAGTTTCCATTCCAGTATTGGGATGGCACCTTATAAGGCTCTTTGTGGGAAGAGATGTAGGACACCCTTGTGTTGGAATGAACCTGGTGATAATTTGGTGCTAGGACCTGAAATAGTGCAAGAAACAACTGATAAGATAAGAATGATCCAGGAAAGGATGAAAGTGGCACAAAATAGGCAAAATAGCTACCATGACAAAAGAAGAAAGGCGCTCGAATTCCAGGAAGGTGATCATGTGTTCTTGAGAGTTACCCAAACAACTGGGGTTGGTAGAGTGATGAAAGCGAAGAAACTTACTCCTAGATTCATTGGTCCCTACCAAATCTTGAAAAGAGTCATCGTAGTCGCCTACCAAATAGCCTTACCACCGTTTTTGTCCAATCTTCATAGTGTTTTCCATGTGTCTCAACTCAAAGTATGTTCATGACCCTAGTCACGTGATAGTATCCGACGCAATACAGTTGAAAGAGAACTTGACTTTTGAGGTGTTACCCCTTCGAGTCGATGATAGGAGGGTGAAGCAGCTAAGAGGCAAAGAGATCCCTTTTGTCAAGTTTTTTTGGAGTGGGGCTACTGAAGAAAGTGTTACTTGGGAGCTGGAAGACAAGATGAAGGAAGCGTACCGGCACCTCTTTGTAACACCCCGTTTTTCATTAAGTGCTTTTATACATGCTTGTTTGATTGTTTTAGCCATTGGTTTAAGTTAGAGTTGTTGGTTAAGGGCTAAGTGGGATTTTTTTGGCTTAAAAGTCCCTTTCTGGTAGATGAGCACGCCCGTGCTCATTTGCAAGCATGCCCATGCTTAAAGTCGGGCGGGCGTTGCCAAGTTTAAGTTGAGGACGCCCGTGCTCACATTGCGGGCCGCGTCTCGCTGATGCTAAGTCCAGCACGACCGTGCTTCGAGGTGACAACCTATAAATAGGCACAGTGACTGAGGGTTCATTTTGGAACCCTATTTTTAACCTAGCAACCACCCTACATTTCGTTTTCTTCCCTATTTTCTCTAAAACCTTACCTTGTTGGTGTTTGGAGACTCTTTGGGAAGCCTAGTTATGTGGGTTCATCCTAGAAAAGGTAAAAGTTATTCCTTTTTAGTTCCTTTTTCTTGTTCTTGATTTAGGAGCTAATTGGTTTCCATTTTTGGTTTGGTCAAGGCTTGGAGGTTGTTGAGCCTGCTTAAAGGAACGTAACCGGTTGCCGTTTAGTGCTTTGCAAGTGGAAACCTTCATCCCAGGTATGGGGAGAATGATGGTATAATCTCAAGGCAAGGGGGTGGCGTAAGATGTGGGATTCCTATGACCATTTTATGTTGTTATACGATAAATGCCATGTCTTGAGTATGTTGCTTACTGTCGTTGATGCTATGATGAACTGTTTATGTGCGTTATTAATTGGTTATACCGTTATGCTGAATAGGTTCATGTTGAGATTGGCTATATCTATTTCATTATTATAATGTTGTAATGTTATAATATGGTTATGTTGGCAGAGTTGGTTGATAATATACCATGAATATGTTGGCTGATATTGTGGATATCATGACAGTTTGGCTGATTTATGTTGATTAAGGTAACACATGGATAAAGGCATTAATTGGTTAATTTAGGACCCCTAATTGATATAGTAATTAAGGATTAATTACTTAAGGTTGTTATCTAATTATGAATTGTTAGTCGAAGGTGAGTTTTGATGCCAATGGATTAGTCCAAGGACCCTTGGTTGTGATTTGAGAGTGTTTAGAGAGTTTTTGCCCAAGAACTAGGCTCTGTTTCCAGCCCAGAACAGTATTGTCGTACATTGAGCACGACCGTGCTGAACAGGGAGCACGCCTGTGCTCCCAGTTTGAATTCTGGAAAACAGCCGCACAGTTAGCACGGCCGTGTAGCAGAGGAGCACGATCGTACTGCATGAGCACGACCATGCCTAATAGAGAGCACGACCGTGCTTCCCTTCTTGATCAGAAATCGAATTAAAGGAAATTAAGGGGTTTTGACCCCAATTATCCCCAATAGTGATGTAACAATGTAATAACCGCATAACGGAACTTAGATAACTTGGTTAATGATTAACTAATTAAGAGGATTATAAAGATGAGTTGGTTAAGTCGGTGCCTAACAGGTTACCGCATGTTGTTGGGCTTTGCTGCTTTTTGACCAAAGTGGTCTCGATGCTTTATGGTCGAGGTGTTGTTAAGTTGGACCTTGGTGCTTTTTGGCCAAGGGGGCCTTGATCCCATGGTTTGGGTCTAAGGTGTTGATGATTGATGTTGGTGATAAGTCTTGGGTGCTTTTAGGCCCAACCAAAGGTGGTGGTTGCCTTGTTTGTTGTTGTGCCATTTGCATAGAGCATTGGAGTTGATGTTGAGGGGGATGTTTAAGATAGGGGAGGTCGTCCTATTATAATGATCATGCCCAAGTCTCGGGTGGTTCACCCATGGTTTGTTGAACCGTGTTCCCCCGAGGTGCGTATCTAGTTATGATACGCGGCTATCCATGGGGTTCACTGGTTGATGAACTGCCGGTGTTGGTACTGATATGGCCAATACGTATATGTAACTCCGAAGTTGACATCCGAAGTTAGTTGGATCCATATGCATTGATGGAGTAGAGGAGTAGTGTTGCATTGCACCGTATAGCTTATGTTGGTTGATGAATATGTTGATATAATTACATGATGATGATATCTGTATCTTGTATGTTGTTATAATGCTATGCCATGATGTATGACCATCTTGCTTCCTATTCCTATGTCGTTGTGATTATATATTTTCTTACTCCCCTCTTTCTGTTGTTTGTTTGTCCTGATTGACATTTTATAAAGGACGGTGAACAGCCTGTTGAGGTGTGACATCGAGGAGCCACGACTTAGTTAGATGTTTTGCTTTATCAGTTTTAGTTTTTTAGTTTAGTGGTTTGTATTCCGTTGATTTATTCCGGAACCTTTTTATACCAGCTCTGAATGTGACATCGGGGTTGGGTGATATGCAATTGCTTTACGTCTTTATGTTTTTATTTTACCTAAAACTTATATTTTATTTCCGTGTTGTTGTTGATGTTCATGTGGGACCTTTCTACCCACGGACCTTCCATTTCAATTAAATGATGATGAATGGTATTATATCTTTATCCTGTCATATTTAAAGCTTTATAATACATGCGGGGTAGAGGGTGTCACAACCGTAACTCTGAAACAACAACTGCTCAGAAACAAAGTATACTCTTGGTCGCATGTGTCAAAGTCCAACGTCCCTAAACATTTAATGTTTACACAGAACGACTCTTTGGCATTAATGTTGTCTCAAAATTTCAAATCAAAGGAGCACACTTTCTGAAGTTTAGCCTAACGGATTAATTGATTGAAGCCTTTAAATGGTGCAAGCCATGAAGATGAAGACAAGAGATAACAGAACATTAAGAGCTCTGCAAAAATAGTCAAGAAGCATTTACTCTTCATTCCTTCATTGATTATCTCTTTAATCGTTTGATATTAATTCTCAGTCATTCATACCTTCATATTTAGTTCACTCTCTGAGTTTTATCTGAAAGATTTACAAGTTGTATTAATTACACATAACCTTCAATCCTTACTTTTTTGAGCCTGAAGAGGCTAGGTGTGAAAAGAATACTCGTTTGAGTGTTGAGCCTGGAGAGGTTAGGTGTGCAAAGAATACTTGTACTGTAATCTGATCAGTTATAGTGGAAACTTGGTGCTGCCAAAAACTTGGCGTAGCTCTATGGATTTTCGGGTGAACCAGTATAAAACTCTTGAGTGATATTCCTCTTCCCTTATATTTTTAATTTGTTTAATAGTTATTTATTTAAGATTTTAACTTGGGGAGTTAATATTGTGAATATGAAACTCTGTTTTAACCTTCTCTGTGTGTGCATGTGTTTTGTCTTAAAATTAGACGAGTCATCCGTCTAATTTTCTCTAGCTTTATTTTTGTTTGTTATGCCTGCAAAAATAATTTTTAAAGTTTCCTAAAAAGTTGGTAAACACAATTCAACCCTCATTCTTGTGTTAACTTTGGTTATTTCAGTTGGTATCAGAGCTCAACCTCTAGGTTGAGCACTTAACAGTGTAGAGGAAAAGATCTTGGAATGGTAGGAGATGCCAACACATGCAACAATCATGTAGGAGAAGGATCCTCAATGTTGAGACCTCCATACTTCAATGGAGAGGACTACATCTACTGGAAAGAGAAGATGAAGTGGTTTCTGCAATCCACTAACTTGATCTCTTGGATATCATTGAAAAAGGTCCCTATGTTCCTAAAGATGATAAAGGAGTGGAAGTCCCTAAAGCAAACATGACCTCTGATCAAAGAACAAAATAGCAGTTAAATACCAAAGCAAGATATGCAATCATGTGTGCTTTGAGTAGAGTAGAGTTTGAAAAAGTCCGTGCTTGTGAATCTGCAAAAGAAATGTGGTGTTCACTAGCTCTTGCTCATGAAAGAACCAGTAAGGTAAAAGAGACTAAAGTCAGCATGCTAGTCGGGAAATACGAGTTATTCAAAATGGAAGAAGGAGAAACTATTGGCCAAATGTATGGGAGATTTCAAACTATAACCAATAGGTTGAAGTCTCAAGGAAAAGTTCACAAGACTGAGGAACACATTCAAAATATTCTCATAAGTCTTCCAAAACAGTGGATACCTCTTGTAACTGCTGTGTCTCAGGCCAAAGATCTTTCAACAATGGAGCTAGATGAGCTTCTTGGTACTCTTCAGATCCATGAACATAAGCTGATTGAAGAAAACAATGGAAAGTAGAGCAAATCCATTGCTCTCAAGTCTGACAAGAAATCATCTAAGGGATCTACCTCAAAATCTCTCAACGTTGATGAATCTTCAGAAGACTCTGAGGAATCAAATGAGGATGACTCTGATTATGAAGATGATTACCTTTCTCTTCTTACCAGAAAAATGAAAAAGCTTTGGAATAAAAGAAACTTCAGAAAGGACAAACCTTTCAGGTGCTTCAACAAGAAAAAATACGACAAAGATGGTGGATCAAATGACAGAAATGTCATTGTGTGTTATGAATGCAAAAAGCCTGGTCATATCAAGGCAGAATGTCCTCAACTCAAGAAGCAACCTCCCAAGAAGTTCTTCAACAAAAAGAAGAAGGGAATGATAGCTACTTGGGAAGAACTTGATGAAACCTCTACTGAAAATGAAGGACTTGAAGCAAATCTCTGTCTTATGGCAGATACTGATTCAGAATCAGAAACTGAGGTACAATCTGAACTTGAGAAATTGAGTGATGCTTATGATGAACTATTGGAGGAATCCAACTGTATATCTAAAGCTTTCAATTTCCTCAAGAGACAGTATGTTAAACTCTCAAATGAGTATACGCATAAATCTCAATAGTGTGAGAAGTTAGCTGAATAGAACAGTAGGCTTAAGACTGAAAAGTCTAAAGATAAGTTCTCAGTTGAAACCCTACATTCTGAAGAAGTGGTTAAACTTCAACAGAAAGTAGAAGAGCTCACCTCTGATCTTGCCAAGTTTGTTAATGGTAGAGATAATCTGACTAAAGTTTTGGGAAGTCAGAGATATTCCCTTAACAAAGAAGGTATAGGTTATTCCAGTCATGAACATCATAAAGGATCAACAAAGTTCTAAAAAATAACTGTCAAATCTGTGTCAGTTAGTTCAAATAAACCTATATGTACCTACTTTGGAAAAGCTGGACATATCACTCCCAAGTGTATCCATAAAAAGAGAAGGAAGACTTCACAAACTCTTCACACTAACAGAAAAGGACCCAAGAAAATATGGGTACCTAAGTCCATTATCATTCCTGTTGCAGACATGCTTAACAGGACAAAGCAAACATCTATCACGGTACCTGGACAGTCAATGCTCGCGACATATGATAGGAGAAAGGTCTATGCTCCCAGACCTGCAACCTAAGAAAGGTGGACATGTAACCTTTGGTAGTGACCAGAAGGGAAAAGTTGTTGGTATAGGTAAAATTGGTGGTAAACCTCCCTTACCTATCATCTGTGATGTTTTATATGTCAAAGGGTTAGAACATAATCTGCTTAGCATAAGTCAATTGTGTGATAGTGGATTTTTTGTATCTTTTGATAAGGATGCATGCATAGTCAATGACATAAATCGAAAGACCCTCTTTTCTGCCCAAGGGCAACACAATCAATATAAGATTGACCTATCTGAACTTTCAGATCAAAGTGTAACATGCTTTATGTCTAAAGAAGATGAGAAGTGGTTATGGCATAAGAAATTAGGATATGTTAGTATGAAACAAATTTCTAAGTTGAAAAAGCGTAACCTTGTGAGAGGGTTGCCTGATATTTCATTTAAGAAAGATGTTTTGTGTGATGCATGTCAGAGAGGTAAACAAGTAAAATCAAGTTTCAAATCTAAGAAAGAAGTCACCTCCTTTAGACCTTTGCAACTGTTACACATGGATATGTTTGGACCAGTCAGTGTAGCTAGCCTAGGTGGAAAGAAATATGGTTTTGCCATAATTGATGACTATTCTAGATTTACATGGGTACTCTTCTTAACCCATAAGGATGAGTCGTAAAAGGTCTTTACAGTATTCCGTAAAAGAGTACAGAATGAGCAGGGTTTTTGTATCTCTGCTATCAGAAGTGACCATGGGGGTGAATTTGTAAATGAGCAGTTTTAACTGTTCTGTGAGGAAGATGGTATTTCTCACAATTTCTCGGCACCTAGAAATCCACAGCAAAATGGAGTGGTTAAGAGAAAGAACATATCTATTTAAGAGATGGGTAGAACGATGCTCAATGAAAACAATCTCCCTAAGTACTTATGGGCAGAAGCCATTAACACTGCTTGTTATGTACAAAACAGAATACTGGTTAGACCTATCCTAATTAAGACACCTTATGAATTGTGGAAAGCTAGAAAACCCACCATATCATATTTTCATGCATTTGGATGTGAATGTTGTATTTTCAATACAAAAGATCATTTGGGAAAATTTGACTCTAAAGTAGATAAAGGCATTTTCATTGGATATTCTGAACTGTCTAAAGCTTTTAGAATCTTTAATTCTAGAACCTCTGTTGTAGAAGAATCAATTCATGTGAGGTTTAATGACGGTTTGAAGACTGATAGGGAACTATCAGATCTAGAAGATGATATTATAGGTATTGATCTTAATCCTACAGTGGAAAAGTTTCAGATAAGGCAAATGTAGACATGTCTGAAATTTCAAAAAATCAGACGAGTGCTGAAACGTCTAAATAACAGAATGAGAAAAGAGACTGGAAATTAAAGACCTATTGTAACACCCTGTTTTTCGTGTGTTTAATTATTAGTAAATGCATGCTTTAATGTATTTAATTGTGATAAAATCCAGAGGATGATTTTATTTTAAATAAAATCATTTTCTTGTGTTATTTTACTGTATGAAGTCACAGTAAAATTTTCGGTATAAAATTCAGACGAAAGCCGGTCTGGGTTTTCAAAGCCAGTACGAGTTTACTGAGCTAGAGACCTAATATTGACTCGTGAACGAGACGATTAGTGTTTTTTTTATGTTTTGTGTGGGTTTGGAGTGTTTTGAGAAATCTTGTTCGGGGCCGAATTTTCGAGTATTACCCGGGCGAATCGTCGGGAAATACGATCGGGAAATTCATCTGATGCATGTTGGGGCAGAGCAAAAATGGAGTAGATTGACTGATGTGAAGGCTATGACATAGGCATGTCCATGGCCATACCTTCCTTACACCAATCAAGTCAAATCACCATACTTTCTTACACACACCTTACCTACACCATACCTCCTTTCTTCTCAACCAAGTCAAGCTCTTCTCTCCCCTCCAATCTGCCCCAAAACTGACGCCCTCCCCCTCTCTTTTCCTTCTTCTATTTAAGTTTCAAAGTGTAACCATTTCACACTTTTGCTTCCTTTCACAAAAACACTTTTTTACAACTATTCATCTTCTTCTTCACACAACTAAAGGTACCATTTTTACTAAGTTTTTCAAGTTGTGTTCTTCATCAAAGTTGTTCATATTGGTAAGGGTAATGTCCCTATACCATTTGTTTTTCGAGTTTTGGCTTTATTTTCATAGTTGATGTTTTGAGTTCATAATATGCTTTTAAACTTCAAAAAATTCTCAAAAATTGTAGAAAACTCCGATTGAGGTGAAACCAATTTCTATATTCTTATTTTTACTTCCTCTACAATATACTAAAATCTTGTGGAAAACAAAAATCTCGAACACCGTTTTCTGTACTGGACAGAATCTATGTCTTTTGTGCCATATGAGTTTTGTTTCATCTTTGCTTGGTTAAGCTTGTGTTTGAGTGTTATTCCAACATGATCATGACCAAGAGCTCCTATGTACATAAGGATGCTAGGTTTAAGTGATTGGAAAAGTTTAGAAACTTTTATGTATTTTCATGAAAAAGTGAAAACTCTAAGTGTTTTGTTATATGTACTTTGAGGTTTTTCCAAAGTGATCATGGATTTGGGCTCCTTGATGTATAAGGATGCTAGATCCAAGAGATTGGAAAGTTTGAAAACCTCTAACCCTCATTTTTACTCAAGGCCGAATGGTAGTGTTTGTGGCCTAGGGTATTTGATTTTTTCATTTTTCCAAAATGATCAAGGTTTTAGGCTCCTTACTAGGTATGGATGCTAACCTAAAGAGATTGGAAAATTTAGAACATCCTAACCTATTTTAGAGGGTGAAAACCGAAACCCTAAGTTGATGACTTAGTGGGATTCTTGATTCAAACTTGTTAAACTTTTGGTGTTTAAGAACTCCTAGCACTTAAGGATCATAAATCCATAAGTTGCATGATTTTTGGAAACCTTAATCCAAAACCATTGTTGAAAACCGAACCTATGCCTTGTGGCTAGTGTTCTTTGATTAAAAATCTAACCTATGGTTTCATGTGTGTAACCTTAGATTCGTTACGCGCGAACGTTCGTGATCCTTAGTTTTCGTAGTCGTAACCCTTATCGTCTTTTGAGGTAAGAGGGGATTTCCGAAAGATATTCAATAACTGTATGCATGTGTGTATTTGATTAATTGTTTACTTGACTGTTATTGAGTTACTGGATTATCTGAAATGTTATGCTATTATATGAAGTTGAACTGTATCGTTATATATGTTGAGATGTATAACTGTGATGAACTGTGATATTGGCATTGAACTGTGAATATATATGTGTACATACTACTGTTGTTGTTTGAAGTTTGCTAAGCCGGACGTGTGTCTGTGCTCAATCATTAATAAGGATTAAAAACCTTAATAAGCTTTGAAGATGAAAGGATGGGTGTTCTTTTCCAAAAAGCGTGAATGTTTAAAAGTACTTGTTTTATGTGACAATATAGTTTTAGTGATTTCTAGAATGCAAGAGAAAACCCTTTTCGAACTATGTGTTTTAAGTGAAAACTTTCGAAAATATTTTACAATATCCTATTGGGGATTTTCAAAGTTAAAAGTGTTTCAAAAACGTTTTATAAAGGATTTTCAAAAGAAAAGGTTTTCTCCCAAATGATTTAGAAACTTTCCGATAGCCAGCATAGGTTATCGAGGCTTTCGGTTTCGAAAACTGTTTTCGTCAAATGAAAGATAAGTACTAAAAGAATAGGAATCTAGACGTGAGACGTCGCCTCTAGTTTTCCATGCTTAGCACGTGATCTTGGATCAGTGTTAATTCGGGACCGTAAAGTCCTATTCGTAATGTTATGGACTTCAAGTCCAATTCGCGGAATCAAGGACAGTTCGTTCTGATTTCCGTTGTTGTGGGCTATTGTCCTTAGCATGATAAGAAAAACATGACTAAAAGTATATTGACTTCCATTACCACAAACCTTGACTGCGGCCACGGTCTAGGTGTTGGGATTGAGCATTCGGACTGTGTGTCCTATGTTTCTAAGTTTTCAAGTGATGGGGAAATAATGTTAAGTCATTAGCTTTGAGCTTTGACAGTGAAATATTTACACAAAGAAAAACCTTAAAAGGAAAGTTTTTATTCATATGCATTTCCCCTGGCAGGCGTGCCTTTGCTTATTAAGGATACCCATGGGGTATCTGAGAGTCAGTCACATTGCTAGCTGTTTCGTTAAGGGCATGTGGCGTTGTCTGACCAAGAGACCTGGTGCATCAGGATGTGGTGGCAACAGCCCGGTGGGCAGATCTTGACCAACTCTATCTTCTCCAGTGATAACATGGTGTTGTGATCTCATGAGATTAGGATAGAGCCTGATATTGAAGTGTCATGCACATTTTCGAAAACTGATTGTACGGGCTTGAGGACCCCTTGATATAACACTGTTATATTATGATGATTATGCATGCTTTAACTGTTGATCTGATTTCGTGTTGCATGTATCATGTATATGGTTGTTGTGGGATATATCTTATGACGGTATCTCACTCTTGCATGTCTGTATGTTCTTTTATTTTCCTCGTCACGGTATATGCGTATGCTTTAGATGGACCCTCTTGTCCCTCTTGTACCGAGGTCACACGGACAGAGACTTTTGACGAGGCCGACAGGATTGGGAATTGGAGGATGGACGCGAATGCGACTACGGCGACGCATCGAGGGCCAATCACTACTACTCAAGCTAATATACATGGAGAGCACATTAGGAGGATCCACTCGGTGGAATCCAGGAACGTGATTCTTCCACCGCCATGGTTGTACCTGAATACGCTATAGGAAGCCGGTCTACTTCACCCTCACGCTGAGCCCGCCGAGCCGTAAGAGGAGGAACCGATGGAGGAAGATCCTGAAGAAGATCCCGAAGAGGATCCTGAGGAGGAGCCACATGAGCTGGTAGACGACTGGTGGGATGAGGAGCTCGAGGCGGGTTATCACCCTTTGGATATTGAGGAGGAGGATGTCCCGTTGGATGACGGAGGAGAGGTGATTGACCCGGAGCCGGAGACTTCTTCTTGTGGGAGCGTTTGTGGCCACTCCGAGTGTCGTAGGCATTGGTAGTGGTTGGAGGCTTTGTTTTGAGTGGTCCGTTAGTCTTGGCTTTTGAGCTTTTCTTTTGAGTTTAGATTCCCAGATTCCCATTCCCAGTTGGTGTTTTATTTACCTTATCTTCTTAGTTATGTTTCAGTTATGTTTTCGTTTCTGTTAGCCATATTGATTAAGACCGTGGTGTAATGTTAAAACCTAAGACCTTTCGAGGCAATATTATATGTATGTATCTGTTGTCGTTTTCAAGTTGTGAGTTTCTTTACCTTTTTCTTCTTTTCTTTAAAGAAAAAAAAATTAAGTACCTTTTTGGTAACCTTGTGTATGTTGAATAATCTTTTTCCGAAAGCGACCAGCATTTAAACGAGCATTTTTCCGCAAAAAGGGTAACCATGTGATGACCAAGTTAGGGTGTCACACCTATCATCCAGAAGATCTTATCATTGGAAATCCATCTCAAGGAGTTAGAACCAGATTTGCTTTCAATGAGAACAATAACATGGCCTTCATATCAGATTTGGAGCCCAAAAGGATGAAGCAGCCTTACAAGATGAAAGCTAGATTCTAGCCATGCAAGAAGAACTGAATCAGTTCAAAAGAAATGATGTGTGGACCCTAGTTTCTAAACCCAAAGATAAATCTATCATTGGAACCAGATGGGTATTGAGAAACAAACTGGATGAAGATGGAAAAGTGGTAAGGAACAAGGCAAGACTAGTTGCTCAAGGGTATAATCAACAGGAAGGTATTGTTTTCACTGAAAACTTTTGTACCTGTAGCTAGATTAGAAGAAATTAGAATTCTCATGTCTTATGTTGCACAACATGACATAACTCTTTATCAAATGGATGTTAAAAGTGCATTTTTAAATCTAATAATTGAGGAGGAAGTTTGTGTCAATCAACCTCCTGGGTTTGACGATTCTGAAAATCTTCACCATTTCTATAAGCTTAAGAAAGCTTTATATGGACTCAAACAAGCTCCTAGAGCTTGGTATGATAGGTTAAGCACATATCTAATGGAAAATAATTTCATTAGAGTAAAAGTAGACACTATACTTTTCAAGAAATACTCAAAGAAATATTTCATTGTAGAATGTTTGAGATGGGCATGATGGGAGAATTGAAGTTCTTCCTTAGTCTGCAAATAAAACAGACAAGTGATGGAATCTATATCCATCAACAAAAATAACCAAGAAACTTCTAGTGAGGAAGGTAAACAATGATGGTGAAGGTAAAAAGGTAGATCAAACTGTATACTGAGGTATGATCGGATCTCTTCTATACTTAACTGCTAGTAGACCTGATATTCAATTCAGTGTTTGTGTATGTGCTAGATTTCAATCAGATCCTAAAGAATCTCATCATAAGGCTGTTAAAAGAATTTTCATATATTTAATTGGAACCACTAACCTTGGTCTATTGTATAAGAAATTTGATGATTTCAGGTTAGCTGGATTCCGTGATGCTGACTTTGCTGGAGATAGAATTGAAAGAAAAAGTACCAGTGGAGGATGTCACTTCACTGGAGCAAACATGATCTCCTGGTCAAGAAAAAGGCAAAGTGTCGTTGATCACTCAACTGCTGAAGCTGAATATATATCTACATCAAGTTGTTGTTCACAACTGCTTTGGGTAAAATATCAACTTGAGGACTATTCAATGTTTGAGCACAATATACCTGTTTGGTGTGATAACACCACTACTATTAACTTGTTTAAAAATCCCATACAACACTCTAGAGAAAAACATATAGAAATAAAGAATCATTTTATTAGAGATTATGTTCAAAAAGGTGTTTTTGAAATTAAGTTTGTGAACACTGAATATCAGTGGGATGATATCTTTACTAAATCGTTAAGTGAAGATATATTTATTTTTATTAGAAGGAATCTTAATATGCATAACGTGTTTGAATGAGTGTATGCTGATATGTATGAAAATTTAGTTGTCGGAAATTTTCTGCTTGACTTGTCTATTTTCTTTATGCTTCATTCTTCTACTTTAACCAAGCGTCTAATGACGTGGCTAAACGCACTCTCTAAGTGCTGACCCTGACTAAGACGCGTGTACATTACAAAATTTCCCTCCTTTTTCTTAAAAACGTTCCATCTTTTCACAAGTGTCATTTCAAATTGATTAACGTTTATGGTAATAACCTCTCTCCTTGTTCCTAACGCAAAAGACACTCAAGTGTTTCATTTATTCTCATAAAAGTAACCCATGTCGTTTCACAAACTCTCCACTACCAATCGTTGCTCTCACCATCTCTCCGATTCTCTTCCTCTTCAATCTCTCTAAACCTTTCATCTCCAAACCCTAAAATTACTTCTATGAATCAATGGCACCTAAGAGCTTCCATGAAACTGTTGCTGGTCAGACTGGCATTTCTAAAAATGAACTGAAGAAGATTCACCATGGAAGGGTCCCTAATTTCGAGGAACTTAAGAACAAGGGGTTAGATGTTCAACCCGAGCTCATCCATGCTAGGTGATTACCTTTCTTCCAACTCCAAGAAGTTGTTTTCCCCTCTTTGGTTAGGGAGTTCTGGAGAACTGCAAAGATCGCTAAAGATGATGTAACCTCCATGATCTCTGGAGATATAGGTGATGACCATGTCATCATCACTCACGAGTCACTCGCTGAAGTGACCAAATGTCCATGAGAAGGTGTTGGGTTTGACAAGGACTGGATGAAGACTCTAGGAACGAAGAATGTGAACATAGTTCTCTATGGAGATCCAAAACCTAAAATCCCAGACTCCAAATATTTAACCGCGAAGGCAAGATTTCTTCATGTTCTTCTCATTAATTCTGTTATGCCTAGAACTTGGTCTTGAAATCATGTAAGAAAAATAGAAAAGTTTGCTATATACCACCTAGTTTAGAAAATCAGGATAGATATCACTGTTGTGATTTTTAGACATTTGGAGAAAGATGTCAAAGGGAAGGATAAGGATTATCCTTATGGGATGATTATGACTAGGGTGTTCAGGGCCAACTCACTGAAGGATTTGAGGCAAGCTTTTCATGTGGACCTCTGCACAAAAATTACAACAAAGACTCTGTCTTCGATGAAGGTGCAGTTGACACCCATTACTGAACCCACTGCTGAAGCATCATCATTAGAAGTCCCTGCTGAAAATGTTCTAGTGGAAGAGGAACTTAATGTTCCTGGTGTCAAGGTTTAGCCCATTGAAGAACCTGTTGAGGAGGAAGAGCCTCAATTGATGCACAGGAGCAAAAGGGTTGCTAAACCTTCTGTACACGTTGCTGCTGAACCTGCTAAGGTTGTTGAACCAGTCAATACTACTGAATATATAGCCTCTGCCTCTGTTCACAATGTTCCCAATATTACAAAGGTATTCAAGAGGAAAATGGCTACTCAAGCTGAGTGGGAGTCACAATTTGATGAGCCAGTGATCCCCATTCCTAAGAAGAAGAGAACTTCTACTTCAAATAGGAAGGCTTCTGAGCCTCTGAGACAGCCTCATACAACCAAGAGAAAATTAGTTCTGCTTCCAACACCTCACCATCACCAAAGAACATATCACCCACTCCTCCACCAACATCACCCTTACCAATGCTCTCACCACAAAGAGCCCCAATACCACCACATACTTCACCATCACCAGAAACTGAAGTTACATCCCCACAGAAAACATCCACACCACCACCACAACCATCACCTATCCATGAACCTTCACCTAACCCTTCTATTTCTGAACCACAAATTTCTGAACCTTACCCTACTGTTTTAGAACCACAAGTGTCTGAAACTGAACCTCACATGTCTAAACCTTCCACACCACACTCCTCTCACCCTTTTGAGACTCATCATAATGATCTCAATGATTTTGATTATTTTGACAACCCTAGCACACCTCCACCTCCACCAAGACCACCCACACCTGACCATATCAGAAACCAATGTGAAGTCCCTCTGAGAGTAGTCTTCCCTAACTCATTCTCTAAAACCAGACATAATTTGTTACCAAAAGCCACCCTACCCAGATACCAACCATTTTACATAACCACTCCCTTTTTTGTCTCAGATGCTTGCAGCTCTGATCTGCTGTTTAGAAAAGATCTGGATGTGATTACCTCTCTTGAAGCAGAGAGACAACTGGTCAAGATGACTGAGAAGCTGAAGTTCACTGCAAGGTGGAAGCCAAATCCTTTTGTCATCATGAAGCCCTTAACAAAAATAAAAGTCAAGCTTGACTCTATGGTATTGAAAGGAAAGCAGAAAGTCATCAACTTGGTTGGAGAACAAAATTTTTGCCTCATCAAGCTTACTGATGACAGATGCAAGTTCAGGAAGAAGATTGTCACTACTGCGACCTCTTCAAAATACCTGATGGTTGGAGACATTTACTTGAGATTTCGGTCAAGCTCTGGATTGTCTGAGGAAGAGAAGAAAGAAATTCCTATCAGAGGTAGCCAAGCCTATGCTCTTTATCCTTTTACCCCCTCTGTATACACTTTCCCACCATTCTTTATCATTTTGCCTTTCTTTCTTCTCAACTTCCCTCAATCCACCCCTGTAAATCCCATAAATCTCCTTACGAGATCTTATGAATTCATGCTTACATATATTGACTCACTCTTCACCATGACAGGATCCAATGGTTTCTAGATACCTTCCTTCCAAACTCTGACTTTGAAACCACTTTGTCAACAAGTGTCTTTTTGGATCCTCAGCCTGAGGATGACATCCAAGTTGAAGAGTTACCTCATAACCCTCCTTCATCTGTAATTGGAACTTCCTTGGCTACAACAGACTCCACTTCTAGTGTTATAGAACATGATCCTGTTGCTCATCAAAGGCTAGATGAAATGGCCACCTGTCTACAAACAGTTATGCAGAAACATGATCAGGCTATAGAACAGCAAGCTTCATTCTAGGCCACTATATTATCTCAGCAAGCAGAGCAAGGATGATGGAAGCTTTCTTCAAGAGTCAAGGAGGACCTAGCTTTTAGCTTATAGGACTTAGCATTTTTTCTTATCTCTCAGTCATCCAATGTACTGTCAGTGATGTCACTATCACTTTTTGTAAACAATTGTTTGACTTTGAAATGAAATGAATAGATTTATCATTTTTGGTTCATTATCTATCTGTTATATTTTTTATTGAAGCCAAAAGGGGGAGGAAGTAAAAGTAACAGCAATAAGGAAAAGTAACAGAAATATAACTTGACTTAATGCTAATCTGCTCTGATATTTGATGCTCTGATAACTGTTTTCTCTCTGATACTTGTTCATATCTGTTGCATAAACTAAAGTGGAGCATAGCATAATTTCTTACTTATATATGTTTGTCAATTTCTGCTATTACTTTTTGATGTTCAATAAAATCAGAAAAAATATTTGTGATCATCAAAAAAGGGGAGAATGTTGAGACCTCATAAGTCTGGAACACATTCAATGTGTAAATTCTCTAAGTTTTGATGATTCCAAATAGGTTAAGTATGGTAATATTGAACCATATGAAATTACTGATAAGTCTGTTAAGTATGCAGGAAAATAGACTTAAGGTCACTCGTCTAAGTTTCAGTACAACGCAGTTTTTTAGACTCGTCTAAAAAACCAACCGTCTCTAAAATATTCAACTCAGACATAGACCAAGTCAACTCTCAATCAAGGTTTTAATCTAGTTGATGGCATGGCAAGAATCATAAGTCTGAATAAGCTTCAGTGGATCACCCGTCAACATAAGTTAAAGTATCAGACTGGTAGAAGGAAGTCCAAGTCAACCTTATTTGAAAAAGATGCCTTCCTTAAGGATCTCGAGACCTCTGGACAATAGCACCAAGGACAAAGAATTTAATTCTTTCAAGTATTTAAGGAATAAGCACGTAACCTCTGCACCAAGTCAGTAGCTTTTAGTTGTTTTAGTACAAAGTAAAAGTGTTTTCCAGAAAGTGAACTGAGTGTTGCACTGAAAGATGAAAGTTCTTTGCTGCAACTACAAGTTTGCTACTGCAACTCTGAAACAACAACTGCTCAAAATCATAGTGTACTCTTGGTCGCATGTGTCAATGTCCAACGTCCCTAAACATATAATGTTTACACAGAACGACTCTTTGGCATTAATGGTGCCCAGATGTTCAAATCAAAGGAGCACACTTTCTGAAGTTGAGTCTAATAAATTAATTGATTGAAGCCTTTAAATAGTGCAAGCCATGAAGTTGAAGATAGGAGATAACATAACATTAAGAGCTCTGCGCAAATACTCAAGAAGCATTTACTCTTAATTCATTCATTGATTATCTCTTCAATCATTTGATATTAATTCGCAGTCTTTCATACCTTCATATTTATTTCACTCTATGAGTGTTATCAGAAAGATTTGCAAGTTGTATTAATTACCAAAAACCTTTACTCCTTACTTTTTTGAGCCTTAAGAGGCTAGTTGTGCAAAGAATCCTCGTTTGAGTGTTGATCCTGGAGAGGCTAGGTGTGCAAACAATACTTGTACTGTAATCTGATCGGTTATAGTGGAAACTTGGTGTTTCCAAGAACTGGACGTATCCTTGTGGATTTTGGGGTGAACCAGAATAAAACTCTTGAGTGATATTCCTCTTCCATTATCTCTTTAATTTGTTTAAGAGTTATTTGTTTAAGCTTTTAACTTAGGGAGTTAATATTGTGAATATCAAACTCTGTTTTAACCTTCTCTGTGTGTGCTTGTGTTCTGTCTTAAAATTAGACGGGTCACCGGTCTAATTTTATGTAGCTTAATTTTTGCTTGTTGTGCATGCGAAAATAAATTTCATAGTTTTCGAAAAAGTTGGTAAACACAATTTAACCCCCCTTCTTGTGTTAACTTTGTTATTTCAAAGGTGACTGGAATAATAAGTGAGGCCGAAAAAATAATAGCCATATTCTTTTAAAGTACAAAGATGACCCACTTTTTTCAAGCATCAGGTGCTTATACAAGCAACTATCTTTAGTTGGTGCTTATGATCACCTCACTCCAATGGTGTGATCTTATGAAGCATTGGTGCTTAATAAGAATTTTCTTCTTGTAAAAAATATAAGAATTTTCTTTGCAAGCACCTCCCTTGAAGATGACATAAAATTATTTTACTTTATCATCCAAATAAAAACCATTATTCTAAACTCACTTTTGATTATCATTATCAAATACAAATCAATTTTTTAAAACTTTAAAAAAAAAAATCAATTCCTTTAAAATCTGTTCCTTCAAAGTCAATTCTATCAAATTTTCACCAGTTCCTTCAAAATCAATTTTATCAAAATCAATATCAAAATCAATTATATTTTCATTCATTTCTTTCATAATACCAAACAAATAAAGGGAAGTCTCCTTTCTTTTCAATTGGTTGACACCAAACAGGAGAAGGGATAGTTCAGTGCTTCTTTCTTCCTTTCTTTTCTTTTCTATTCTGTCATTTCCATTATTTTCTCCCCGGGTTACCAAAGGGAGCCTTAGCTTCTTACTTAAGTTTTGAACAGAAAAACGTGAGTAGTGGGTCATCTTAGTTTACTTTAACGCTTGACTTAATAAGATCAAAAAATTCACGAGAAGATTTTATGGGCATTTGACTCGATTTACTGTAATTAAAGTTTCTGAAGCCAACGTTTAGTATTTGGTTGTGTGGTTTTAGATTCCAGTAACACGTTTTTGTTCATTTAAGTTAAAGTGAGCGTTGCTTCTACTTTTAAAATTTTGTAATAAGAAAAATAAACTTTTATTTGCCTAAGGCATCATTAATTAATCAGAAAAGAGAACACAAATTGTGGAAGATCATTGTTTTTCTAAAATAGCCAAATTAAGCATAAAAAGATCTCAATAATCATATACCTCAATGTGATTCAGTTTGACCATTGATTTAAATTGCAGTTCACAATTGCAATTAAGGTCATAATACTGCAATTATGATAGTCTTTACAATCACATGACAATCACAACTATGGTTGTATTGACTGCAATTTTTCATAATTATCTTCAATTGTAATAAAAGCAATGTAATTGCAAATGCAAAAACAATTTTAAAATAATGTTCTGCACTTTCTAATAGCTGAATAACTTCTATGTATTATGTATATTGATGAATGAATCTCTTAGATTACACTTTACACAGTTGCTATCTATTTATACTATCATGTCCCCAACTGTTTGATAAAAAGACTCAATTTATATGCATAACAAAAGTAACAATTTTCTGTTATGCATACTAACTGATATGATACTAACAACTATATTACATTAACTACTAACAGTTACACCTTCTACACTCCCCTTCAAGTTGGAGCATGTAGATTCTTAATGGCCAACTTGCTAAGAAGTGTCTCAAATCTTTCCTTTCAAAGCGCTTTGTGAAAATGTCTGCCCATTGGTCTTTTTTTCCAATCTTTATGGACTACATCCCACCGGATTGGACTCTTCCTTGCACAAAATAGCAATCCATTTCTACATCTTTGGATCTCTCGTGGAAAACCGGGTTTGCAGCAATGTGAAGTGTTGCTTGGTTGTCGCAAAACATAGGTGTAGCTGATTGTTGCTTCATCAACCATCGCAGTCAAACAATCTTACTGATTATTGCTGCCATAGCTCTATATTCATCTAGCTTCGACTGAAGATTTGGCAACAACAGTTTGTCTCTTTGTCCTCCAAGACACAAGTGCATCTCCTAAAGTAATCAAGTAGCTCGTACATGATCTTATGGTGAATGGACATCCTTCCCAATCTGCATCGCAGTAAGCTTTAAGTGTCAAGCTGTTGTTACTTGGAAGCAAAATTCCCTGCCCTGGAGTGGTCTTCAAATATCTGAGAATGCGATCTGCTGCATCCATATGCACTTGTTTAGGAGATATCATGTATTGACACAAGGTATTGATAGTATATGTGATGTCCGTTCTTGTGATTGTGAGGTATAATACACTAGTGTAGGAATCACTTTTACGTCTGTTAAAAGTTCTTTTTAACGTCTTAAAAAAGTCAGACGTTAATACAGAATACGTTAAATGTGTGACTTTTAACATCTGTTTTGAACAAACGTAAAAGTTTACATTTAACGTCTGTCTTTTATTATACTGACGTTAAATGCAACACCTTTAACGTCCGTTCTTTTATTTAACAGACTTTAAAAGTGCTATTTTTAACGTTAAAAGTATGTTTTTTTTTTAAAAAAAATCTGTTACAATATCCCTTCCCCTAGCTAGCTCCCTGCTTTCACTAATTCCATAATACAAAATTTGCACACACACTCATCACTAACAAGTCCATATACATTAACTCATGCATTTGTATTCCAATATTTATATATTTAGAACTATTACAAGCTAATTAACACAATTATTAATTAAAGCAATTAGAACTATAACTATCTTAATTAACACAATTTAGGCCACAATACATGAAAAATTCATAACATAATAATACATATATATTCAATACAACTAACACTATCAGCTGGAGTAGCCGCCACCGACCCCTCCAGTGCATGAGGGATGTCAGTCCTCTATGATGCATGTTTGGACAAAGAAATAATAAATTAGGTTAGGTATAACATGGATAAATAAAAAAATATAAGCCTAATTAATTAACATTATATGTATAAATAAAACTTACACTATCAGCTGGCATAGCCGCCACCGACCCTTCCCGTGCATGAGGGATGTCAACTAATTAGCCATGTGTATGCATGTTTAGATTAAAAATAATAATAATAAATTAGGTTAGTTTAACATGGATAAATAAAAAGAAAGCTACATAAAAACATGGATAAATAAAAATAAATCTAAACTAACATGGATAAATAAAACACTTGTCCTAAAAGAACAAAACACACACTATGGTCAAGTTTAATTTAGCTAGATCAATATCCCTTCGTGATGATCATCACGAGTGGCATGTACATCGTCCACCTCATTTTCCTCAATGATAGTAGGCATATTTGTTGAGAAACAAGGAGTCTCGGGAATATCAAGAGTTGAATCTTGATTTTCATCACTGTCATTCTGCATGCTTTTTCTTTGGAGAACCACAGACAACCTTTTTGTTAGAAGGATTAGTGATGTAAAACACTTGTTTTGCTTGGGAAGCCATGATGAAAGGCTCATCTGTATGACCTAACGTGCCAAGGTCTACCAATGTAAATCCCCATTCATCGGTTTGTACACTACCTTTACTGTCAACCCACTTACATTTAAAAACCGGCACCATAAGCTTAGTGTAATTGAGCACCCAATTCTCTTCAATGACTCCAAAGTAAGGTATCAATGCAATAACAGAGTTTGTATCTTTTGAACTAGAGAAGTGCATGGATTCAGCTACGATCATAACCCTACTGTTTTGCATGGTACTCTTGTTATCTTGTTCCTTTGTATAAATGGAAAAGTTATTGATGTTGTATCCGCTCCAACATATGACATTAAATCTAGGCCCACATGCTAACCATTTTAATGAATCAGAAGCAGTACTACCATCCTTCAGAATTTCTTCTTTAAACCATTTTAACAAAGTCTTGTTATGCTTGTTTAACAACCACTTTTCGTTAATTCGAGGGTTTTCTTCCTTGAATTTTCTTTTGTGATCACAAAAGTAAGGTTGAACCAAATCGATGTTATTCAATATATACAAATGTACTTGAAGCACTTCCTCCCGACCCTTGTTCTTAATCATTACACCATGTGTACCCTTACCTTGACATCATTTCTCATCATGACTAGGTTTAGGAACTCCTATAGGATCCGTGTTAGGAAGGTAGTCTGAACAAAACTCAATAGCTTCTTCTGCAACGTACCTTTGACCAATAGATGCTCCGGGATGGTGTGGATTCTTCACATACCCTTTCAAGATCTTCATGTATCGCTCAAGTGGGTACATCCACCTCAAAAAACCCGGGCCACATAATCTAATCTCCCTCACTAAATGAACAATTAAGTGAACCATGATGTCAAAAAATGAAGGAGGAAAATACATCTCCAATTGGCAGAGGATTATAGCAGCCTCAACTTCCAACTCATCCAACTTATGAGGGTTAACGACTTTGCTACATATAGCATTCAAGAATGAGCACTGTAACACCCCGATTTTTTTCACTACTTTCAAATATCGGAAATTTATATAAATATATTTATATATTTATCTGAGATTTAGAAAATTCTTTTAATTAAACCAAAACCTTATTCATACTCTACTTGCTAGTAGAAAGCTACGATTAAAATTTAGGTTGAAAAGTCAGGCGAAACCCGGCCTGCGAATTTCATTGACAGTATAATTATACTGATCAGAAGACCTAATTTTAACTCATGAACGAGAAACTTAAGATTTTTCTTTAATTTCCTATGATTGTGCATTTTTAGAATTATTTCACTAAAAACTGAAATATTATATTTTATCCAGGTGATATCTTGATCGGGTAAGCGACGAAGCTGAATACGGAATTTCCGGGAGCTGCTAAGGGATACTGCCAATGAGTCATCTAAGATGACTCACCCATGTGAAGCATTTATGATGCACAAGGCATCATCATTACCAACTATAATGAAAATGCACTTAGGTCCTTAAACTTTTTCTTAATTGCTTTTTGGTGCCTAAACTTGTTTCATGATACACTAGGTGAGGTGGATCAATTTTGACTCTTCCAAACCAAGTTTGGGCTGCGGTTTTGAGCCCAATTCCATGGCCAAGAGTTTGTTTTTCATGAAGGTAAATTACATCATAAATATTCCTATTTCATTCTTTATGACTTAAGTGTTTTATGTTGAAAATTCAAGTAATGGACTTGGACTTTCCTTGCTAAATTTCGCATGGCCCAAGCCCAAGGCCCATGAAGTTTTGCTTAATCCATTTAGATGATGCAAATTTTCTCACCAAGCTCATTTCTTCTTCTACTCTCTTGTATCATCTTCTACGTTCTACATTTTCTCTCTAACTCAAAAGCTTGAGTTTGTGAAGCAAGAGTGTGATTCCTTGCCATTTTTCAAGATCCAAGAGGTGATTCATGTTCTTAATCATCTTTTAGTTGTTGTTTCTTCAAATCATTTCTTGTTTTGAAGCTTATTTCATTTTGTTCATCTTAGTGTTCTAGACTTTGTAAATTCATATAAAATCATAGAAAAATCCCATGAGGTTGAAATCAATTTCTATGTTCTTGTCATCATACATATGTTCATAATCCAAGAGTATGTTGAAATCCAAAATTTCCTCTCCATTTAACTTGCTAAGGCCGCCCTATGTGGTTAGTTGGAAGAAGATCTTGTTCATTCCTTTGATAAATAATCTTGTATATTGTCTTATTGGTATGTAATCATGTTGAATCCAAGTTAGTTCATCAAACTAAAATCTCTAACCTCATGTACATACCATGACCGAACCTAGGTCTTTGGAGGTTTAGAAGTTTTTGATTCAAACTTTGTTGATTAATTACTAATCCATTGTCTTAAGTACTTAAGATCATTAATCCAATGACTTAAGCAATTTTAGAAATTTTTAGCCATCAATCCATGTTGAGGTTGTGACCTATATGTAGATCGAGTATAGGGGATTTATTTTGTTTGATTAGTAATTGATTGACTGTGGTTGTTGAAGTTTAAGTGTATCGATTATACGTGAGTCATGAACTGGAGTTTGACGTATGTACGAGGAAGGAGATCGGAAGATGAATTCTACGATAGGTAAGAGGGGATTGCCTGAGGGATTTTTCCGATGGTCACATGCTATCTTTGTTGGTCTGTATGACTTATCTGTGGTTGGGGTGTTTGGTTTGTTGTTGTGGTATTTGATTAAAGTTGTGTTATTTATTTGTGTATGGTTATCTGCATTTAATTATTTATTTGCAGTTATATATTATGATGTTGTGATGCATGATCTGCCTGGGAAAATTGTTATGATGTCGTTGATTGTTGTTTGAGAAGCCTGTTAGTGGTCAGTGCTCAATCAATTAATCAGATAAAAGCTTTGACAAAACTTTACGAGGAATATTCAATATTTAATTGATAAATATTGGAATATATTATGATTTAATTAATTATTTGATAAAATAAGGATTATTTGAAAATATTATTATTTTAATGATTTATTAGTGTAAAAGCAATTTATGAGTCACGGTGAGGGCATAACTGTGAAATTGCTTTTGTACTGCTAATTTTTACGTAATAAATTGCGTAAAATTATAAAAATATATTTTATGAAATTAATCTTCGAAAATAACTTAATTATGATTTTAGAAAATTAATTAAGTGGAAAAACCAAAGATTTGGCTTAAATGACTTTAAAAATGTTTAACGACAGCAATTTGGAAAAGTATCGACGACAAGTGTTTCTAAAACGGCAGTACGTATTTTAAACTAAGTTTGAGACTCAAGGGACTCACTTTTTGAAACATGAAGTTTTCAGAAAAGATTTTAGTAACTGTTGGTTTTATGAAAGAAAATCACAGTTGAAACGATTTTCCAAAATCAAGTTTTACGCAAACAGTGTAGGTTGTGATTTTGAACTTAGTAACTGAGACGTCGGAGTACTAGTGTTCTTGCGGTGTTTTGGACTGCGTGTCCTATGGACTTTGTGTCCTAATTTTGGTGTATTTTGGACTGCGTGTTTTGGACTGAGACGTGCCTATTTGTAAATCATAATATCATGGCGAAATTCATGAATCGACGTATCATTATGCCTTTGTTGGACAATGAAAATCCATATTCGGTGATTGCTGCTCCTTAAATTGGATAGTGTGCTATGGTATCCATATTAGGTGATCACTGTGCCTTGTGTTGGACAGTGTGCTATGGGTTTGGCATCGTTCCTTTGCCTCTGTGACTAATGAGCTTGATCAACTCACCTCGACGTTGGGATATCTCATGAGATTAAGTATGAAATTAGATGACAAATTTGAAGTTTTCATGCTTAGTTTTTCAAATGATGATGGTTGGGGTATGAAACCCTTTGAGAAACTATTTGTCATATTATGATTGTTTAGGTTGTTATTAACATGTATATGTAAATATATTTTCTTTGGTGTCGCGCATGTAGTTATCGTGTTAAATCCATATATTGGTTTCTCACTCTTGCATTATTTCTGCTGGAATGTTCCTGTTGTGCTCTATATTGGGGGAATCCATATGAACCGCTCAAGGGATATGATGTATACAAGAAGAAGTTTCCTTAGTTCGGGACATGTCGATGTTATTTTGCTAATATTATGTCTGTCTTTTAGGTGCGACCAGCTTAGGGTTTTAATTATCTTATGTTTTGTTACGAATGACCTGTACTTTTTAAGGTTGGGTTGCATAAATCATTATGATGCAGTATAGAAGTGTGTTATATTTATATATCCATATTTGTTGATATTGACGTTGTGGTTGGGTTGGTCGAAAAAGAAACGAAAAGGAAAAAAAATTATCACCTTTTTGAGAGATAATAACAACTTAAGAAAATGTTATTTTCCAAAAGCAACCATTGAATTAAAGTTTTATTTTCCACAATGAGGTAACGGGTAACCATGTGATGACCCAAGTGAGGGCATCGCATTTGTCGTATCAGAGCTGGTCGAGTCTTTCGGGAATGTTGGGAAATAGGTCTGTTGTGTTGACGTTGTGTTTTCTCTGAAGTGAGCCTTGTTTGAATTACTTCTTATAAGTAATGAGTGGTAATGAGAAAGTTTACGTTTTAGTTTCTGGTTTTGGTTTAACTGATTGTGGCTTGTAGGTCAGTTATGGAACTAGTTTTTGAACCAGAAGCTCGATGTGGACGGGGATGGGGACGTGGACGCAACCGTGGAAGAGGTCGTAGAGGCGGTCCTCTTGGCGGTCGTGGTAACATGAATGAGAACTATGAAGATGGGGTGGACTTTGTTGCTCAGGCTATGGAGAACGTGGCAGCTGCGATTGCTAATCAGACTGCATCCATGAATGCCCAGAACCAACAGGCACAGGTTTGAGCTGAACAAGTTGTTGAAGACAAGAATTTAACTACTTTTAGACGTCAAGATCCAACGCAATTCTATGGAGATGTGGATCCTGTGAAAGCTGATTTATGGATTCAAGAATTAGAAAAGATTTTCGAGCTGATTCATACTCCAGAGGGAGTAAAGGTGTCTTATGCTGCCTATTTGTTAGTGGGAGACGCTGAGTATTGGTGGAGGGGTGCCAGACAACTAGTAGAAGCAGAGCATCAGGTGATTACTTGGGTATTAGTTCCAACTGCGTTCTTGAACAAATACTTTCCTCAAAGTGCTCGAGCTGAGAAGGAGAAAGAATTTCGGGGACTTCAGCAGAGAGATTTAACTGTCGGAGAATACGTGGCAAGGTTTGAATCAATTGCCAAGTATTTTCGCTTCTTTCATAATAATCCAAACGAGGAATGGAAGTGTGAGCATTTTGAGGAAGGACTCCTCTTCGAGATTAAGGAATCAGTGCTACCATTGGAAATCAAGATTTTCCAAGCCTTAGCCTAGAAGTGTAGAAAAATAGAGCTAATGAGGAAGGTAAAGGACAACAGAGGAACTGTAGGAGGACCGGATAGGTCAAAGGGTCAATTCCAGAACCAAAGGGGAAGACAAGCACAGAATGAACCTTATTTTCGACCACTGGGAAATAACCAAAATCAACAACAATATCGTCCTAATTTTGTTGCATCGAGAAGGGGAGGCCAGAAGAATCAAAGCCAAGGCCAAGTTAAAAAATGTTACAATTGTGGTGATCCGAAACATATGGCTAATACTTTCCCTTTGAAAGGAACTAAGTGTTACAACTGTGGTCAGGTGGGACATATCTCAAGGGAGTGCAATGCTCCAAGGCATGGACTCTCATCATCAATAACACCAGCACTAATAAACCGGTGACTACGGGCATAGTTTATAATATGAGGGGAGCTGAGACTTCAAACTACAACGGTAATATTTTAACTATACTTTTAATTCAGACTCAACGCATATGAAATATTTGAGTTAGCCTATTTATTCTTTGTAATATGATGTGATTGTTTCAAACTTCAATTATTCAACTAGTTATTGTGGAATTCTACATGTTTGAACTGTCCTATTGTTGTTCGGGATAGACGCTTTCTTGACAAAAGAAGTTTCTTAATGAAACTTAGTCTAGTCACTTTTACTTTTGGTAGAAGTGATCCAGTCTGAATTTTTGTTGGACTGTTGTTCTTTTAAATGGTTGTTAATAGAGTTCTTGTGAAAGAAGGAGCTTTATTATATTCATGTTTGTAAACGTGTACCGATCATACATTTTTACATCTACTAACCTATTAGAGAATCTTTTGTGCACATGATATTTTTGTATTCTTTTCAGAGCGATAAAATTCTTCTATCTTCTTTCTTGTGAGTGTAAGATTTTGGGATTAAGAGATCCTACCGAGTTTCGAAGACGAAATTTTTTTAAGAGGGGTAGTAATGTAACACCCTGATTTTTTTCACTGCTTTCTAATATCGGAAATTTATATAAATATGTTTATATATTTATCTAAGACTTAGAAAATTCTTTTAATTAAACCTAAACCTTATTCATACTCTACTTGCTAGTAGAAAGCTATGATTAAAATTTAGGTTAACAAGTCAGGCGAAGCCCGGTGTGCGAATTTCATTGGTAGTATAATTATACTGATTAGAAGACCTAATTTTAACTCATGAACGAGAAACTTAAGGTTTTTATTTATTTTCCTACGATTGTGCATTTTTAGAATTATTTCACTAAAAAGTGAAATATTATATTTTATCTGGGCGATATCTTGATCGGTGGCGTTTAGGAGCTGAATACGGGATTTCCGGGAGCCATGAAGAGATAATGCCAATGAGTCATCTAAGATGACTCACCCATGTGAAGCATTTATGATGCACATGGTATCATCATTACCAACTATAAGGAAATTGCACTTAGGTCCTTAAACTTTTTCTTACTTGTTTTTGGTCCCTAAACTAGTTTCAAGATACACTAAGTGAAGTGGATCAATTTTGACTCTTCCAAACCAAGTTTGGGCTGCGGTTTTGAGCCCAATTCCATGGCCAAGAGTTCATTTTTCATGAAGCCAAATTACATCATAAATATTCCTATTTCATTCTTTAAGACTTAAGTGTTTTATGTTGAAAATTCAAGTAATTGACTTGGACTTTCCTTGCTAAATTTCGCATGGCCCAAGCCCAAGGCCCATGAAGTTTTGCTTCATCCATTTAGATGATGCAAACTTGCTCACCAAGCGCATTTCTTCTTCTACTATCCCATGAGGTTGAAATCAATTTCTATGTTCTTGTCATCATACATATGTTCATAATCCAAGAGTATGTTGAAATCCAAAATTTCCTCCCCATTTAACTTGCTAAGGCCGAACCCTATGTGGTTAGTTGGAGGAAGATTTTGTTCATTCCTTTGATAAATAATCTTGTATATTGTCTTATTGGTATGTACTCATGTTGAATCCAAGTTAGTTGATCAAACTAAAATCTCTAACCTCATGTGGCCGAACCTAGGTCTTTGGAGGTTTAGAAGTTTTTGATTCAAACTTTGTTGATTAATTACTAATCCATTGTCTTAAGTACTTAGGATCATTAATCCAGTGACTTAAGCAATTTTAGAAATTTTTAGCCATCAATCCATGTTGAGGCCGTGACCTATATGTAGAGTTTAGGTGATTTATTTTGTTTGATTAGTAATTGATTGATTGTGGTTGTTGAAGGTTAAGTGTATCGATTATACGTGAGTCGTGAACCGGAGTTTGACGTACGTTCGAGGAAGGAGATCGGAAGATAAATTCTACGTGAGGTAAGAGGGGATTGCCTGAGGGATTTTCCAATGGCTACATGCTATCTATGTTGGTCTGTATGATTTATCTGCGGTTGTGGTGTTTGGTTTGTGGTTGTGGTATTTGATTAAAGTTGTGTTATTTATTTGTGTAGGGTTATCTGCATTTAATTATTTATTTGCAGTTATATATTATGATGTTGTGAGGCAAGATCTGCTTGGGAAAATTGTTATGATGTCGTTGATTGTTGTTTGTGAAGCCTGACAGTGGTCAGTGCCCAATCAATTAATTAGATAAAAGCTTTGAGAAGACTTTACGAGGAATATTCAATAGTTAATTGAGAAATATTGGAAGATATTATGATTTAAATAATTATTTGATAAAATAAGGATTATTTGAAAATATTTTTATTTTAATGATTTATTAGTGTAAAAGTAATTTATGAGTCACGGTGAGGGCATAACCGTGAAATTATTTTTGTACTGCTAATTTTTACGTAATAAATTCCGTAATATTATAAAAATATATTTATGAAATTAATCTTCAAAAATAACTTGATGATGATTTTATAAAATTAATTAAGTGGAAAAAGCTATTTGACTTAAATGACTTTAAAAATGTTTAACGACAGCAATTTTGAAAAGTATCGACGGCAAGTGTTTCTAAAACGGCAGTACGTATTTTAAACTAAGTTTGAGCCTCAAGAGACTCTCTTTTTGAAACATGAAGTTTTCAGAAAAGATTTTAGTAACTGTTGGTTTTACGAAAGAAATTCCTAGTTGAAATGATTTTCCAAAATCAGGTTTTGCGCAAACAGTGAAGGCATTGATTTTGAACTTAGTAACCGAGACGTCGGAGTACTAGTGTTCTTGTGGTGTTTTGGACTCTGTGTCCTATGGACTTTGTGTCCTGATTTCGGTGTATTTTGGACTGCGTGTCCTATGGTGAATATTGTTTTATATTACCATGAACCTAAGCCTGATGCATCGGTCTAGGGTTTCGTGATTGAATACTCTGACTTGAGGTCCCGTGTTAGTAATGAAATTTTTAAGATGTTTAAAACTATGGCTGGTCGTATGCTTTTGAGCTTCGGCAAGGAAAGATTGAACACGAAGAAAAATGACTAGAACAAAATGTTTTACATGCAAGTTAGGCAGACGTGCCTATTTGCAAATCATAATATCATGGGGATATTCATGAATCGACGTATCATTGTGACTTGGTTGGACAATGAAAATCCATATTCGGTGATCGCTGCTCCTTAAATTGGACAGTGTGCTATGGTATCCATATTCGGTGATCACTGTGCCTTGTGTTGGACAGTGTGCTATGGGTTTGGCTTCGTACCTTTGCCTCCATGGCTAATGAGCTTGATCAACTCACCTCGACGTTGGGATATCTCATGAGATTAAGTATGCAATTATATGACGAATATGAAGTGTCCATGCTTAGTTTTTCAAATGATGATGTTTGGGGTATGAAACCCATTGAGAAACTATTTGTCATATTATGATTGTTTAGGTTGTTATTAACATGTATATGTATATATGTTTTCTTTGGTGTCGCGCATGTAGTTATCGTGTTAAATCCATATATTGGTTTCTCACTCTTGCATTATTTCTGTTGGTCGAAAAAGAAAGGAAAAGGAAAAAAATATATCACCTTTTTGAGAGATAATAACAACTTAAGAAAATGTTATTTTCCGAAAGCAATGAGCAATTTAAAGTTTTATTTTCCACAATGAGTTAACGGGTAACCATGTGATGTCCCAAGTTAGGGTGTCACAAGCACAACCTAGTTATGTCATGTCTAATTTTTTTAGGAGCAATACCACGAATAGCCACGGGGAGTAGTTGTTGCATCAAGACGTGGCTATCAAGAGACTTTAAGCCAATTAATTTTAGATCACTTTAGACAAGCCTCTTAACATTTGAAGATAACTGGAGATAACTTCTTTTGTATACCCTTCGCAACGAGATCAAGACGACACTAGTGGAAAATATACATTAGACGGTAAAGGTTTACGTCAGTTAACCAAAAGCTAGACGTTAAAAAGGGGGCGGTGGCAGTTTTGTAAATATCAGACTTCATTAATTCAATTTTAACGTCAGTTGTTGTAAGGACTGGCATTAAAAGTGAAGTGACTCACTTTTAACGTCAGTTCAATAAACAACTGACGTTAACAATGAACATTTTAACGTCGGTTCTTTATCGAACTGACGTTAAAAGTGAGTCACTTCACTTTTAACGTCAGTCCTTACATCAACAGACGTTAAAGGTTATTTTAATAATTTTTTTATCTAATATACATACCCTTCCGCATTGCCTTCCTCAAAGTTTAAGTTTCACAATTGCTTTGATGTTTTGTGTTTCTGTTTTGAAAACTAAAATATATGTGCGAAGTATAAGTTGAATCAACAACCCAAACCGGATCTCATTCATGAAGTGTAATACAGACTGATACAGAAGATTGAAAGGGTTTAAAATCCTATAAAAAGTTACATTGAAAGGGTTAAAATCCTAAACATTTGTTGAGGCTTCGTTCCCTTCACGGGTGAGCAAGAGAGGAGAGTCGAGCGACTGAGTTTTCCAGAATTCAATGAGGAGGTTGTGTGGCAAAGCATAAGGCCACTTTTGGAACCCCTTATCACACCCGAAACATTAAAGCTACATCCTATCAGAGAGTTTTATGAAATATGCCAAAGGGAAAACTATACTTCGAATGTGACCATGTCTAGCAGTGATGGTGTTACTCATGTTGGAATCGAGGTACATGCTGATAATGTGGTCATTCATAAGCTGAGGTTTTGGAACTGTAGCAGCCGATTCTCCAGAAGGATGATAAGGTGAGCAACTCACATTATGTGATTTACAGAACCTTATCACCCATGTTATGTGATTTACACAACCTCTTTTGGGTTGGACCATTAAGACAAAGATCTTTGAGTCTAGGAATAGGAAGAAAGAGTGATGAAGTTAATCTCCATGGCAGAGCCATATTATGAAGCAGAAAATAAAAGGAAGGAAGGAAGCTATTTATTGGAGTAGAGGATGAAGTTACTAGGTGTGGTAAGTTGCTAAAAAATTAAGTTGATCGTTAAGAGGATTAGCTAGGTTCCAAGGTGAATGGGTAAGTAGCACAGTAGTCAAAGGAATGAATGTTTTTGCAGAAACCTATATACCTTTAACGTCAGTTGTTTAATACAACTGACGTTAAAACTTGTTTTAAAAAAAACTGACGTTAAAAGTGTGATTTTTACTTCAGTTAAATAAATAGCTGACGTAAATAATCCTATATCCCTATCTGAAATGCCCTGTTGTCACTCTTAACACAGGTCACTCCATATATATAGTGCAGTTTATTTCTAAACTTTTTTTTAAACAAGTTTATTTTTAATCTTCATTAATTAGCTTGAATTAGTAAACAAATTCTTGCGCAAATTAAAATAAATAAACACTTAACATAAAAACAAGTTATATGTATAATCAAATCGTATCTCATTGAAGCAATTCATAAGTTACAATTAAATGATTAAAAGATAAAAAATTTCTGCAACATAGCCCTAAAATATAAAAAAGTTTTGCTTCAACATCATTTTCTTCTCAGTCCTGTCCTCAGAAACTCCAATGGATGCATCTCCTCCCTCACTTGAATTCCATGATGCAAAAGTGAATCCACATTGAAATGGATCTATGCATCTTCTCCTTCACTGGAATTCCTTGATGCATCGTCTTGAATCCACAGTAACTTGCTTCCAAAGCAAAGTGAAAGGGATGACGGGGATGAAATAAAGTGAGGGAATCACATTATGTGATTTACCCAACCTTACCCTCCATGTTATGTGATTTACTCAACCTCAGAAGTTTTTTTACCATTAAGACAGAGACCTGTAAGTCTAGGAATAGGAAGAAATAACAACACCTCAAATATGATAAAGGCATATTGTGAAGGAAAAAGCACGAAATACAGAACGACTGATACAGAAGAATATGATTCTTTATATAGAGAAGAGAGACTACCTGAATTTCTTGAAAACTGATCTAAAAACTTAATGCTCATTAAGAGGATTAGGTTACAAGGTGAATGGGTAAGTAGCACAGTAGTCAAAGGAATGAATGTTTTTGCAGAAACTAATAAACTTTTAACGTCAGTTGTATAATACAACTGACGTTAAAAGTGTGATTTTCAGTTAAATAGCTAGCTGACATAAATAATCCTATATCCTATATAGAGAAGAGAGACTGATTTTCTTGAAAACTGATCTATAAACTTAATGCTCAGGGGTAGTAACACAGTAGTCAAAGGAATTAATGTTTTTGCAGAACACTTTTAACGTCAGTTGTCTTCAACAGCGGACGTTAAAAGTTTTTTATTTTTTACGTCAGTTTTATTAAGAAACTGACGTTAATTAAATATCCTTTAACGTCAGTTTTTACAAACAACTAACATAAAATGTTGTTTTATTTTGATTATAACTTTTACACCCTCGTCCTTTAACGTCAGTTTTTACAAACAACTGACGTAAAATGTTGTTTTATTTTGATTATAACGTTTACACCCGCGTGCCTTCTGCACTTCGCTATGTACGTCTATTTTCTCTTTTAATCACGCTCAACCCTCACTCTCAACCCTCACTCTCACTCTCACTCTGCCCTAATCGAGAGCTCATCTCCACCACAACCACCGCGAGGGCTTCTTTGCCACCACCATGAGGTACACTCTTAATCCCTAACTCTGTCTTTCCTACTCATTCTTTGCAATAACTTGACATCTCTCTTTCCCCTTCCCGCACACTAACTCTCCTTGTCCCTCTGCTCTCAGTAACCACATCGAACGTTGGCCACCACTCGAGCTCCCCCCCCCCCTACCACCACCACCACGACGCGAGCGCCTATTTCTGGTGAGTCTTTAGGGCACATTTTTTTATTTTTGGTTTTGAGTGTATGTTGAAACTGTAGTCTCAGTAGTTGAAACTTGAAGCTGTGAGTTTGAGTTGTTTGGAATGTCTCTATTTTTGGTTTTGAGTGTATGTTGAAACTGTAGTCTCAGTAGTTGAAACTTGAAACCGTGAGTTTGAGTTGTTTGGAATGTCTCTATTTTTGGTTTTGAGTGCATGTTGCTCTGCTGGTTGATCTGTCACGGCTGTGATGCTCATCATGGCTAGGCAGTGATCAGTTCTGCATGATGGACATCACTGCCAGGCCGTGACCAGTGCTTGGCAATCTTCAAAAACTATAGTTTTCAATCTCCCGGATTGTCCTTATATTGGATAGATGTTTTGTATATCTACAGGACCTATCTAGTTATTTTTATTTATACTTCTGTATTTATTTTGAGTTATAACCTATGTTAATACATATATATTGTTTCTGAACAGGCATACATATGGATCAGTCGGATAGCCCACATGCACGGGAGGACACTGTGGGGGCTTCGCAGGACCCGATCACACCTACGCCTGATTCTAGTGTAAGTTTACATGTTATATACTATCTTTAGTCGTTCTTTTTAATGTAAGTTTATAATGTTACAACCCTCTATTTTATCATTTTTTTTTGTCCATACAGACATCACAGGCTCATAGGAAACGGGGTAGAGGAGCCACCTCGTTGAAGAAACTAGAGAAGGACAGGCAAAGCGGACAGAAGCTTGAGGTGTCCTTCGATGCTAATCTAAATTTCCAGGGACCCCGTGCTAAAGAATTTAATAAGTGGGTGTTTCTACAAGTGAAGCAGCACGTAAGCATCAGCTACAACCACTGGAATGACGTTCCACAGAACGTTAAGGATCAGATTTGGGAGCCTATCGCGGTATTTTACCTTTACATTTGTTTGATTTACATTATTAGATAATTATCCGAGTTATAATCCATCCAGTTGTAATGTATTTAATGTGTAGGTAGCTTGGACTGTGCCAAATGACGAGGATCATCGTCATAAATGTATGAAAATGGCATCAAAGCGTTGGAACGGGTTCAAGCATGATCTTACCAGGTACTATGTATCTGGGAAGAAGCGGCTTGATAAAATGTTCTCGGATTATCCCTTGATTGATCAGGATACTTGGGATATGTTTGCCAGGAGTCGACAAGATGGAGAATTTCAGGTTGGTTGATTAAGTTAATTTTGTATGCTTATTATAGATCATTTAACTGTATTTAATTATGTGTTTTTGTTTGAATAGGCTAAGGCAAATAAGGGTTGGCAGAATCAGGCGAAGAACGTCCACCGCCACGCCATGTCTCAGGGTGGGTACCAGACTCGGATCGAGCAGATGATGGCGGATAGGCTGAGGGCGAAGCAGGAAGAGCACTCTGCTAGGATTGAAAGAGGAGAGGTGCCTGAGGGCACACCATTAAGTCCTCCGTCGGACATCGACCGCGAGGATGTCTGGTTAGCCGGCCACATGACAAAGATGGGATCTTTTAAAGTTGATGCCACTCGCGAAGTGGCAGATAAGATTGTAAGTAAATAATTAACTTGATTTCAATTGATATTTGTATAGATATTTGCAACACTTTTCACTTGCACGTTTTTTCATTTTTTTCATTGTAGATGGATCTTAAAGCACAATCCTCCCAGGGCTCATTCGTCCCTTCTGGACGGTGGGACGTCTTGATGACTGCTCTAGGCAAGAAAGACCATCCTGGTCGGGTTCTCGGTGTTCCTGGGAACGTGACCATCAAAGAATATTACGGTAAGTCTGTTTCACGAAAGCGGGTGGTCGATGAAGCATCAATTTTGACTGACATTACTCAGCACCTCATGTCCAACCCAGCTATTACAACACATCTGATGCAAAACTTAATATCCAACCCAGAATTCAAGCAGGCGCTTGCCAGAGAGCTTTCCTCCGTCGGTACATCCCAGGACACCGCAGGGCATGCCAACCCTTCACATGTGAGCACAAAAGAGAGTTTTAGTAGGGCACATGTGGAGGACGATGAGTTGGCAGCTAGGGAGCGGGAGTTCGAAGTCCAACGCCATGAGCATGAGTTGGAAATGAAAAGGCGCGAGCTTGAGTTGGACTCCAAACGACGTGAGCTCGAAATGTTAACAAAGGTATGTATTCATTATTAATGTCCAAATTATTCAAATAATTACTTGTGTTTTTTTTAATTATCAACAACTTTTCTATTTTATTTTTCCTAAAATGAAGGCCAAGTCGACGTCGGTGTCGGTGTCGCTGTCAAATATCACTCGTTTGTTCTCACTTGGTGAGGATTATGCGTTTGATATTTTTGAATGTCCATTGGAGCACGATGGATGGGTTGCATGCCCAGATCAACGGAGGATATTTTCCTTCTGTGGTGACGATCTCGGGAACGCCTGCAGAAATAACGTCCGGATGGCCAGCAATGTTTTGAGTCTCTGGTGCACGTAAGTTAATTTTATAACTTATTTATTTTTGGTATTTTTCCATTTAATAATTTATTTTAATTTCAATATATATATTATGTAATTAACATCCACACCTTTTCATATCTTAGGTATCTCCATCGTCTTCAGCTTGATAAGGGCGTTGCATCAGTTTACGGCTTCTTAGATCCGTCAATCCTTCTGCCCGATTTCTTTGGTGTGATGCATTGAGTAAATACTTAGGGAACTTGTTGGGAGGCAATCAGAAAGAATTATATCCGGCTCCCTACTGTATGAAAAGCCATTGGCAGTTGTTCGTACTTCACCCGTCTAGGCATACTGTCATATTCTATTGCTCTCTCCACCAACAAATACACGGTGGTGTTGGAAGCTGTAAATAAGTAAGTAACTAATATTAAATTTAATTTAAGTTTTAATATCAGTTGTTTTTAGTTTATTACACACATGATATATGAATTTGTTAATTGATCGACATGATTATTTGTTTACGATAGCGCGCTGAAGGCGAGTAGCATAAGTTGCGCCAACGGGAGAAGTAGGACTTCTAAGGCTAAAGCAAATCCTGTATGGAACATCATCAAGGTTTGGTAGTTTATTTATCAAATAATTAATATTATAATTACTAATTTATATGTATATTCAACTGACATTGAAATTAATTTTGTTGGTAGTCTCGATTTCAAAATGACGGGTGATCGTGCGGCTATTATGTGATGCTTCATATGCTGAACATAGTCTCCACATCTATTACGGATGGATGGAATAAGGTAATATTTAAATAACTTGTTAAATTATATATTATAGTTTTGAAGATGACCTGCATTGATGTTATTGTTATTATTTGAACGTGTGTAGGCATTTAACGACCAATCGCCTATTCAAGAAGATGAGTTAAGAGACTTGAGGATGCACTTCGCTGAATTCTTCTTCAAGTATGCAGCTGAAAAAGGAATTGACAAGATACCTCCACAATACTTAGATAAATAGTTTTTTTGTTAGACTTTAGAAACTAATTAATAACATGTATATATATATATCCTTAGATTGGTAGTTTTGTTTTTTAGACATTGGAACTAAAATTTATTTATATATATACATGGGTTTTGGTTTTAAGTCCCCCCATTGTTCCATTTTTCCTTTGCAATTTTGTAATGTGTGTGATATTCTGTGTTACTGGGATATTTACTGAATGCAGGGATAGCTGAGGAGAGTGATATTTTAAAACTGAATTTAAAAAAAAAAATCTATTAACGTCAGTTGTATTAAACAACTGACGTTAATAGTATTTTATAAAATATACAGTACACTATTAACGTCAGTTTTAATAAACAACTGACGTTAAAATTAAACCTTTAACATCAGTTCTTTATAACAACTGACGTTAGTTTTAACAAAATTAACGTCCGTTGTCTTAAAGAACTGACGTTAATAGTTTTATGTTTAACGTCAGTTGTTTAAACAACTGACGTTAATTTTTACAAAATTAACGTTAGTTGTGTTAAAGAACTGACGTTAATAGTTTTATATTTAACGTCAGTTCTCAACTGACGTTAAAATATTAACTATTAACGTCAGCTGTATTTACGTCAGTCAGTATTCTGACGTAAAAAATCAATTTTAACTGACGTAAAAAGCACTTATTGCACTAGTGCGAGTACTCACGCCGTCCTTTGTCTTGCCCTAAATGTTGAGAAGCTTTCCGATTACACTATCACACACATTTTTCTCCGCATGCATCACATCAATACAGTGTCTGACATCAAGCTTGCACAAGTATGGGAGATCAAAGAATATCGACCTCTTCTTCCATATGTTTTTCTCACTAGCCTTAGCCTTCTTTTTGGCCTTGCCGAAGATAACATTGATGTGGGTCACCCGTTGTTAAACATGCTCTCCATTTAAGGCCGTCAGAGCATTTTCACTCTCTTGGCATCCGTTAAAAGTTTTTTTCATCTTACGATATGGGTGATCATGTCTAAGAAATCTCTAATGCCCAAGGTAAACCGTCTTCCTTCCCTGATGCAACTGAGTGAAGCATGTACCTTCTTCACATATAGGGCATGCTTTATGCCCCTTAACACTGTACCTGGACAAGTTCCTGTATGCTGGAAAGTCATTGATGGTGCAAAATAACATGGAACACAGCTTGAAAGTATCGTGAGAATACCCATCAACTACATCAATACCATCCACCCACAGCTTTTTCAAGTCTTCAATCAAGGGACTTAGATAAACATCTAAGTCATTTCCTGGTTGCTTTGGGCCCGAAATCATCATAGATAGCATCATGTATTTGTGCTTGATGCACAACCAATGAGGTAGGTTGTTAATTACCAGGAGAAATGGTCATGAAGGATGAATACTACTTAAGTTACCATATGGATTCATTCCATCCGTAGCAAGTCCAAGTCTAAGTTTTCTTGGCTCATTGGCGAAATCCGGAAACAAAGTATCAATCTTCTTCCATTACACAGAATCAGCAGGATGGCGAACCTGTCCATCACGTTTCCTCTCATCATCATGCCATCTAAGGTTCTTTGCATCTTTTACATTAGCAAACAATCACTTGAACCTTGGAATTATTGGAAGATACCACAACACCTTCACCGGAGGACCCTTTTTTTTGACATCACAACTAGAATCATCAAGATCATCACCATCATTCACTTTGTAGCGTGATAACCCACACTTGGGGCAATCGTGCATCTCTTCATAATCACCCGTGTACAATATGCAATCATTGGGGCATGCGTGTATCTTTTTATACTCCATACCCATCGGACACAATACCTTCTTCGCCGCATAGTTACGATCAGGCTATGTGTTGCCCTCTTGAAGCAAGTCTTTCATCAATTCAAGCAATTCGGTGAAGCTTTTATCGCTCCAACCGCTTCTCTCCTTCACACAAACCAATTTTAACACTGCCGACAACCGTGTATGAGTAGTACACCCCGGATACAAAGGCTTATCCGCATCACTGCACAATCTTTCGTATACATGTGCTCATTTAAAAGATTCTTGTCCAATACCACGGATCATGTCCTCTACTCGATCATCCTCCATATCTATGTCAACGTCCTCACATTGGGAGACACTTGGCTTATTATTTAACAACACATTACCATGCCATATCCATCTTGTATAATTCAAGTAAATCCCAAAACAAATAAGATGAGTACGTATATCCTTGACCACACATTTCCTTGTATTCAAACATTTAACACAAGGACAACAGAACATTCCTTTACTATTAGGATCATTCCTTTGAGAAAATTCTATAAACTCTTTCACTCCCTTCAGGTACTCATCACTTGTACGATTACAAACTATCCAACTACGATCAATAGCTAGATAGGTTCTATAGACAAACACACATATATCCAATATAAGCACAATAGGGGAGATTGGAAAAGTGCACTAGTATTTGAAAACCTAACAACCATATATATACACTACTACACTCTATCCCTCTTCTCTTAGGTCAAGGAACCAAATATGCTAAACACAATTGCAATAACAGTACATAATAGCTACCAAATCTGTTACGTAACTAGTACAACTTCCCTTCTAAGAAATTGACAAAACCCTGGCTTGTGAATCTTAAAACAAGACCACCAAGTAACTCCAACAAACCAAACACATCCAGTCATTTATTTCATGCTTAAACATACTAGGAGAATACTTTCAATGAATTGAATGAAGAATAACCAAAATCCATCCAGGTTGATTCATTCTAAAGGGATAACAACATTTCATACTATAGTTATAGAAAAATCGGAATGAACCAGAGGCAATAACAGTAACAGAAACTGAATTCCCTAAAAAGAAGACCACCGGAGACCATGAGGGTTTAGGCGTTACCTGCATTCATAGAGAGGAGAAGGAGAGAGTTAGGGCTCAGTGGTGGTGCTACCAGGGTGGTGGTGCGACGTCTCGGTGGTGGTGGATAAGTGCTCGGGGTGGTGACTGAGAGTGAGAGGGACAGAGAGAGTTAGGGTGCGAAATATTTAGAAAGAGTGTGAAGTTCAGAGAGAGAGAGAGAGAGTTAGGGCAGAGAAGTTGTACCTCGCGGTGGTGGTGGAGAGAAACTCGCGGTGGAGAGAATGGATTAGGGCAGAGAACAGAGGCAGAGAGTGAAAGTAGAAAAAGGGAATGCACGCATGTAACTAACTAAAAATAATTAAAACCACCTTTAACATCTGTTTTTAAAACAACAAACGTTAAAGTGCATCTTTTACGTCTATTGTATAAATAACAGACGTTAAAGGTGTTCTATTTGCCACCGCCTCCTTTTTAACGTCTACTTTCTATTTAACCGACGTTAAAATTATTATTATTTTTTAAATTATGTTTATTCATTTCTGCATGTTTATACAACTGCATATTTATTACTTTATTTGACTGCCAACTTCCCATACGACTTGTAACTTAATCATCTTAATGAACAATTAATTTTTTATCAAGTTACCATTCCTTGTAACTTCATCCCCTGCTACCCTTATAAATAGCTTCCTTCCTTTCATGACCAAAATATGACTCCACTACTCTTTCTTTTTATAATTGCGAAGAAGCTAAATTTGAATTGGCGCCAATTTAAGGTTCGCCTCGTGAGCCCCTGCTCGCCCCGCGAGTGCGTACAGATCCCAAACGTTATAAATAGCTTGTTTTAGTTAAGAAATTAGCGGCTGGTGATTTTGGTTGCAATCCTAGTTTTCTTAGAGCTGTGTAGTGTGATGTATTTCAGTTTTTGAGGATGAATTCTATCAATTCTTTAATCGTTATTTTCGTCTCAATGAAGAACTAATCCTCTATTCTAGGGGAATGATGAAGCCACCCTTGATGGCATAGCGAATTTCAATGTGATGTATTCTTTTCCTTAACTCAATTCTTGTTTCGTAATTCTGCATTTGTTGTGTCAATCAAAAGGGCCCTTGGTTAACTTGTCAGTGTGATGAGACTTGATAGGTAATTCGCGCTTAGGACTGAATTAGGAACACCAGTTGAATATTGCATTGATAGTGGGTAAGAGATTGGTGCAACCACATAGGGAACAATAACTTAATCTAATCTAACTTTCGGTTATGAGACTTGATAGGTAATTAATTTACAGTTTAGATACGTCCTTTAGAGCATTGATAGTGCCTTTAGGAGAACTTGGGGTTCTCGGTTGACAATGAAATTGAACCTAGGAAACAGAAGATCGTCACTTGGGTAGCTTGCATTATTGGGTTGGCGGATTCATGACCTTACAAGCCTTAATCATCAATTTGAATTTCGTTGTTTTTGTTAGCAATTTTTGATAATTGTTTTAGATAATTTCTTGTTACTTGAACTTTCTCTCTCTTCTCAACCAACTGCTATTGACTTGGTCAAACAATTTGAATTTTATTTTAAAGATTTGGTTAAATTGGTCTCCCAATCCTTGTGTTCGACCTTGGTATTTCTTACCATGTTTTATTACTTTCAACGAACTGGTACACTTGTCGGATTCGCAACAAGTTTTTGGCACTGTTGCATGGGATTGGCACAACCAATTTTCCTAAATTTTAGGAAAATTAAATATTTTGATTAACCAATTTTTCTTTTAAATTTCAGCACTTTTAAATATTTAAACTTCTTTGATCCCACTTGGTCTTGCCTTGTTTTCTTGTGTACACGAGGTACCATTCCACAGGAAAACTTGTTAAACGACCCAGAGATCACCAGGACCGAGAAGAGGTTGAGGAAGGAATTAAGGGAGAAAAAGTGGCTTGAAGCAATCCAACCCATCAATCTTGAAGGGATGGCAGAAGGAGATCCTCCACCCTACAAGCCTCTTTATCAGTACAATTTTCCTCACTTGGATGATTGTGCTTCTAGTGTTGTTAGACCACCCATCATGGCCATTTCTTTTGAGATGAAGCAACTTGCTCTTACTCATGTGCAAAGGGATCAATTTGATGGGAGTGGACACCAAGATCCTCACATGCATATTGCTCACTTCTTGGAGATATGTGATATGTTCAAAGCCCCAGGAGTATTTGAGGACGCCTATCGTTTAAGACTATTCCCTTTCTCTCTTCGGGATAGAGCACGCTATTGGTTAGAATTGAATTTGGATCGGGCTAGCATCACCACTTGGGAGCAAATGGCGAAGAAGTTCCTCACAAAATTCTTTCCTCCTCAGAAAGCGGCACAGTTGAAGATAGCCGTCACTTCCTTCAAGCAACATGATGATGAGTCCTACAATGAAGCTTGGGAGTGGTATAATGTACTTTTGAGGAGATGTCCTTCCACCTACTTTGACTTAGTCTCCAAAGTGCAATATTTATTTAATGGGTTGAAGGTCCATTATTAGATTAATTGTGATGCCGCAGCTGGGGGTTCTTTCTCTTGCAAATCAGCAGAGGACGCTTGGGCTTTATTAGAGAAGATGTCAAGGAATGATTACAATCGCAATATGGGAACTTCTTCTGGAATCAGTGCGGCATCTTTAGAGGCTATTCTTGAACAGAACACTCTCTTGAAGAAGCAATATGAAGCACTCACTAGCAAGATGAAGGTTAATGTAGTGCGACAAGATTTGCCTCCGGGGTGTGATTTTTACAATGGTGATCATGATAATGAGAGTTGCCCCATTAATTTTTCTCAGGAACATGTGGACTTATGTCACAACTTTTATGACATAGTACCACAGAACAACTGTTACAGGAATAGACAGAATGACTACAATCAGAGTCGGGGGTACATTAGGAGAGGTAACTAGTGAAAAGGTACTAGAGAAAGGGGGCAAGTTGAAACTAGTATATGAAGAATTCCGAAGGAAGAAGTAGGTTAAGCCCCAAGATCTTCCTCCCTTCATGAAGGTACCATATCCAGAGAGATTGAAGAAGCCTTTGCAAGACAAACAATTCAACAAATTCCTTGATGTTTTCCTTAAGCTTCAAATCAACATTCCATTGGCGGAAGCCTTGGAGCAAATGCCATCTTATGTCCGGTTTATGAAGGAGCTTCTCTCCAAGAAGAGGAAGATAGTGGATGAAGAAACGGTTGATTTGAGCGAGGAGTGTAGTTCAATTCTCCAAAGGAAACTACCTCCAAAGTTGAAGGATCCTGGTTCCTTTAGCATACCATATACCATTGGGGAGATAACTCTTGGGAAAGCATTGTGTGATCTAGGGGCTAGCATCAACTTGATGCCCCTATCTATGATGAGGAAGCTAGGCATAAAGGAAGCTAAGGATACTAGAATGTCACTACAACTAGCGGATCGTTCTATCAAATACCCTTATGGGGTAGTGGAGGATTTGTTGATGAAGGTGGACAAATTCATATTTCCGACGGACTTTGTGGTGCTTGATATGGATGAAGATGCTGAGGTCCCTCTCATATTAGGTAGACCTTTCTTGGCCACCGGGTGTGCTTTGATAGATGTGCAACAAGGAAAGCTCACACTAAGGGTGAAATATGAGAATGTAGTCTTCAATGTTTTTGAAGCAATGAAGCACCCCGTTGAGAGATCATGTGCATATAGTATTGATGTGGTGGAACCAATAGTGAGATCTATAGCCACACTTGAAGCCCATGGTTCTACACTTGAGAAAGTGTTGGTAAAATCCCATGATGAGAATGAAGAAGAAGACCTTTTGGGAGATGAGGATTACTTTAAGTGCTTAAAGAACATGGAAGCCTTGCCGGATCTCCCAAAGGATGAATGCAAAAAATAAAAGCTCAACAAGGAAAGGGTGAAGGAGGACAACAAGACACCAGAGTTAAAGAAACTCCCAACACACTTGAGGTATGCATTCTTGAGTGAAGAGGGACATCATCCGGTCATCATTAGCAATGCTTTGAAAAAAGATGAAGAAGAAAAACTCTTGAGAGTTCTTAGGGAACACAAATCCGTCATTGGGTGGAAGATTTCGGATTTAAAAGGTATAAGTCCTTCCTTATGCATGCACAAAATCTTGATGGAGGATGATTATAAATCGGTGGTCCAACGACAAAGACGATTAAATCCCATCATGAAGGAAACGGTGCGTAACGAGGTGATTAAGCTTTTGGATGCCGGAATCATCTATCCAATCTCGGATAGCAACTGGGTTAGTCCAATTCATGTGGTCCCGAAGAAAGGTGGCACAACCATGGTGATCAATGAGAATAATGAAATGATCCCAACAAGGACCGTCACGGGGTGGAGAGTTTGCATTGACTATAGAAAGCTAAATGATGCAACACGGAAAGATCACTATCGTCTTCCATTCATAGATCAAATGATTAAAAGGTTGGCCAGATATGAGTACTATTGTTTCTTGGATGGTTACTCCGGTTACAATCAAATTGTGGTGGATCCTCAAGACCAAGAGAAGACGGCTTTCACATGTCCATATGGAGTTTTTACTTATAGGAGGATGCCCTTTGGTTTATGCAATGCTCCCGTTACTTTCCAAAGGTGTATGCTTTCCATCTTCTCGAACATGGTGGAGAAATTCATTGAAGTATTAATGGACGACTTATCGGTCTTTGGGACCTCTTTTGATAATTGTTTGGGAAAAATGCCATTTCATGGTCAAGGAAGGTATAGTTTTGGGGCACAAAATCTCCCAGAGGGGGATTGAGGTTGATAGAGCCAAGATTGAGTTGATTGAAAAGCAACCCCCACTAACCAATGTGAAGGGGGTGAGGAGTTTCTTGGGACATGCCGGTTTCTATCGAAGGTTCATTAAAGACTTCTCCAAGATAGCAAAGCCGCTATATGACCTTCTTGTGATTGACATATCCTTTGATTTTTAATGTTTCTTGTTTAAATTCATTCAATACTTTGAAAAAGATGCTTGTAACCATACCTATAATCACTGCACCTAATTGGAAGTTACTTTTTGAAATCGAGTGTGATGCAAGTGATTATGCGGTGGGGGCAGTTTTGGGCCAAAGGGTGGAAAAGTTAGCTCATGAGATTTACTATGCAAGTAAAGTTTTAAATGAGGCACAGACTAACTATTCCACCATCGATAAAGAACTCCTAGCTGTGGTTTTTGCTTTGGACAAATTTAGATCTTATGATGTAGGGTCTAAAATTATTATTTTCACCAATCATGCGGCCATAAGATACTTGATGACAAAACAAGAGGCCAAACCTAGATTAATTCGATGGATTCTTCTTTTGCAGGAGTTTGATCTTGAGATTAGGGACCGAAAAGGGTCAGAAAATGGTGTGGCGGACCACTTGTCAAGGTTGGTTAATCCCGACACCGAGGAGAAATTGCTAGACATGAAGGAAGAATTTCCTGATGAGAAACTATTTGCAATTTTTGATAACATTTCTCCTTGGTTCGCGGATATGGCCAAGTTCACGTCTTCAAATGTGGTGCCTCAAGGTTGGACTATGAAAAAAGAAAGAAATTTTTCTCAGATGCAAAATACTATGTCTAGGAAGACCCCTATCTTTTCAAATAATGTTCGGATGTGATCCTGAGAAGGTGCATTCCTCATGACCAAATTGGAAAGGTGTTGTGGCATTGCCATAGCTCAGATTATGGTGGGCACTTTGGGGGAAAGAAGACCGTGGAAAAAGTTCTCCAAAGTGGGTTTTATTGGCCAACACTCTTCAAGGATGCACAAACTTTTGTTGAGAATTGTGATCATTGCCAAAGAATTGGAAACATATCTAGGCAACATGAACTTCCTCTTAATTGCATGCCTGAAGTAGAACTCTTTGATGTTTGGGGGATAGACTTCATGGGACCATTCCCACGCTCCTTCTCCTTCCAATACATTTTGGTAGCGGCAGATTATGTGTCAAAATGGGTGGAGGCAATTCCAACAACAACAGATGATGCATGGGTAGTCATAGAATTCTTGAGGCGCAACATCTTCACAAGGTTTAGGGTCCTTAGAGTCTTGATTAGTGATGGTGGATCCCACTTTTGCAGCAAACAATTGAACAAACTACTTGAAAGATATGGGGTCAATCATAGAGTTTAAACACCCTACCATCGACAAACCAATGGGCAAGCGGAAATATCCAACCGTGAGTTGAAGCGCATTCTTGAGAAAACTGTCAACTCCTCACGGAAGGATTAGTCAAAAAGGTTAGATGATGCTTTGTGGGCCTATAGGACTGCCTTCAAAACTCCGATTGGGAGGTCTCCTTACAACTCGGTTTTTGGGAAGGCGTGTCATTTGCCGGTGGAATTGGAACAAAAGTCTTATTGGTCAATCAAAGAGCTCAATTATGATTTGAAGAAGGCCAGCGAGAAGAGGCTCGTTGACTTGATTGAATTGTCTGAGATCCACTTGCAAGCATATGAGAATGCAAGAATCTACAAAGAGCGGACAAAGCCATGGCACGACAAGCATATCTTACCTAGGAAGTTTGAACCGGGACAATTAGTGCTCCTATACAACTCAAGGTTGAGACTCTTCCTAGGAAAACTTAAATCAAGGTGGTCCGGACCCTTCAAGGTCTTCAAGGTATTTCCACATGGAGCGGTAGAGCTAGAGGGGACTGGAGGAATATTCAAAGTAAATGGGCATAGACTCAAACACTACCATGGAGAACCACTTCCAACCGATAACCAAGTTCTCCTGTTGAATTAGCCCTTATGGGGACCATTTTTGTCAGGCTCGGAACGTTAAACAAGCGCTACTTGGGAGGCAACCCAAGCTAGATATCCTTTTTATGCATTTATAATCTTAAAAATAATAAAAAATGTCTGCATATAGGGTCCTTAGTAATAAAAATTGTATTAAGGAAGCATGTAGGACTTTAGTTACATTTAGGAATTAAGGGCATAAAATGTGTCTCTGGCTCGCCCCACGAGCAGAGATTCACCTCGCGAGCCAGAGGGATGTCAAAATCCCTATCTTTGGCTTGCCTCGCGAACCAGGCCTCACCTTGATAGACCTGGAACCTTAGGAAAGGCATTATACGCAGGCTTGCCTCATGAACCAGCGTTTGCTCCACTAGCCTAAAAGAAAGGATCTCAGGAATAAAGCCATCTTTCTTCCTCGTGTCGCGAGTAACTGCCCGCCTCGCGAATATGGGGAGAGATGAACACCATAGATGAACCCAGATTCACCCCGCGAGACTTTGATTGCCTTGCGAATCTAGGAATATGAAAAGGTGGAAAAATCTCTGGTTCACCTCGCGAACCCTGACTCACCCCGTGAGCCCTGAAATTAGGGTTTCTGAAATTGGAAAATTTTAAGTTTCACCTCGAGAAGCCTTGTTCGCCTCGCGAGCAACAATAATAGAACTAGCCCCGCGAGCAGTTCTTGGCTCACTTGGGAAAAAAATTTAAAAAATCCTTCTCCTTCTCTCTCGTGCACGTGAACTACAGGAGCAAGAAAACACAGCCTTCTTCAATTCTTTCATCACTTCCACACTTAATCATCAAGGTTTGTGTTTTTAAATTTATTTTTCTTTATCAAGAGCATAGGTTTTTGTTCAATCTCTCCCTATCTCTATATGAAATTTTTTAAAAAACAAAGGGAGAGTATTGACATGAACAAAGCATGTTTGAATGATCATGAATCTATCGTGATATCATAAGTCTATCAATGTGATGAATTCATAATTTGCTTGATTGAAAGATGAATGAACATGTGAGTGATATGAGGCATGATTGAGAGTAAGTGTTGATTGATAATTTAATTGCCCTTATATGAATGATGTGATGTTAGAAAACCTAAGTTTGGGGTATATGTGATTAGAGATGGTGAATGACTAAGTTGGGTTTTGGGTAGAATTTCTGAAAATTGTAGAATAATTTTTTGTGTTCTAATTGCTGATTGGACTGCCTATGATATAACTGTGATAGTGTAGGATATAACTCTAAATTCTGCACTTTAATTCTGTTATGAACTATATTGGGAAATTTTCTGGTTTTCAGGTTATGGCTCCCTCCAAAAATTTGGAGAAACAGCCGATTAAGCTCAAGAAGCTCCAGTCTGCTCAGGATATTGAGTAGTTGTTCTCTGAGGGACCAGGTTCCTCTTCCAGAGCTGTTCCATCTTCCCCCATCTTCCGATCTCCTCTTAATGAGGATCATTGGGATTTGGTGTGAAAGAAGGAGATTGTCCTGGAAAGGAGGGTGGTCCTTGTAGGGAACACCTACTCCACCATCTCTGAGCAAATAGTCCGGAGGGGTTGGGATATGTTGGCTAACATTCCTCGACGAGTTGATGTTAAACTCGTCAAGGAATTTTATGCCAATGCCCTTAACCACGACATCACTGACCCGGGGTGTATTTCTATGGTTAGAGGTGTGGACATAGCATTCATGACAGAGGATATTAACAGCTGCCAGGGTATTCAAAATACCTGGGCAGAAAGGAGCCAGCAAGCAGAATTGCCGGCAGTTTAGGCCCTTGCTGGGCCAATTTTGGAGACATGTTGTAGTCCAGGGGCCCATTGGGAAATAAGGACCTCTGGAAACCTATTGAGGCTAAAGAGGCAGGATCTGAATCCTGTGGCCTGCATTTAGTCGGTATTTGTACATGCCTACCTCATGGTGCGCTCTCACGAGTCCACTGTGACTGCTGCACGGACCTCCCTCATTTATGCCATCATGAAGGAGAAGACTATTGATGCAGGCTCGGTCATCGCCATTGACATCCAGAAGAAGGCCAACTCCAATAATAGTAAGGAGGTGTTGGCTCATGGGTTCCTCATCATGGAGATGATGGCGTGGGCACAGATTGATGTTTCTGAGGAGACTGAGAAGGTCCCTCGACAGCCTATTGATAGAGACTACACCCGCTGCCACTATTTTGGAGAGCCAGCAGCTCCTAGGAGGCCAGCAGGACAGCCCCCTCAGAGGCCACGCTCATTGGATATGGTTTTGCTTTTGCAAAACCAACATGCTATGAGGAGGGACTAGGTGGTACTTAGAGAGTTTTTCAGGGAGATGTCCCTGGCTCAGAAGGAGGGCTGGGTACCCCTTTATCCTTCCGAGGAGGATTTGGCACCTCAGCTTGGGTGGCAGGATTATCCTGGGGACCAGGATGCTATGCCACATGGGGGGGTGCCTAAGGTACCAGTTGAGGATCAGGCAGCAGCAGCTCAGCAGGGTGACCCGGTGGATGATATTGACTTCGATATGTGAACCGATCCCACCATTACCAGTTTTCAGTTCCCATTACCCATTCCCCAGTTTATTGAGTTCTAGGTTTTTTTTTTTTTTTGCTATTCGATATGGTTGTATATTGATAGATAGCTAGAAATTCAATTTTATTTTGATACTTGATGCACACACTGTGATGATATATATTTTTGGTGCATGTTTTTCATTTGCATTTTAGTTTTCTTTAATTTTGATTATAATATTGACCAATGTTGTATTTGTGAATAAGTAGATGATTGACTTGAGTCACTTACACAAGGTGAGAATGCCAGTCGATGAAAAGGATATAGCTCCGAACCACCATGATTATGAGTATGTTCATTTATGCATTCGAGAGTGATGGATCCCTAACCCTCATGTAGAAAATTTGACAAAAGAAAAAGAGGAGGATATGGATCCGTTTCACTTGAGTTTTGATAGGGGTGTGAATGATTATGTTTGGAGGGAAATTGATCGTGAGGTTGAGGAAAGGCATCGAGACTATCCAGTGCACATATATACTGAGCACACATAATATGAAAATGTCGAGAAAGTGGTAGAGAACAACCGGATTCCATTCCCAGAAGTCGAAGACTTGAGCAATGAAGAAGAGTTCAAATAGGACCCGGTTGTGTTACTCACATTTAGGGTGGCAAACGATTGTGCATGGGTGGAAAGGGAATCAATAAGGCAAGCTAAGGAAGGAATCCCGAAAGGGTAGGTTCCATGCGAAGAGATTACGATGGAAAGCCCAGAGATCGTTTGGGCCAAGTACTTGGATGAAGCCGAATCTAGCCATGCGGTAAAGAGGACTAGAGGAGAAATTGAAGAAACGAGAGATTCTAAAGAGAGTATGGGGTCCGCTCGGACCCCCTTGAGATAACATTTCTTAAATCCATCTTTTCTTTTCTTTATCTCTCTCTCCCTAAAACTCTTGTTTGCATGTGAATAATTGGTCAATAAGAAAAAACCATAGTGTCATCGAGTCTGGTTGGTAAGTTTGTGGAATTAAATTGAATGCAACTTGGTTGATGATGTTGTTGTTTTGGCTTTAAAGACTTAGGAGGGGGGGGGGGGGGGGGGTGAATTGAGCTTTCAAACATTCTTCCTTTTCAAAAACTTTACTTTTCAAGTCAGAGTTGCCTCATGATCTTTAACAAATCAAGAAAAGGGCTTTTTAAGATTCAGAACAGGTTGTACAACTATTAGATACAGGTCTTAACAGACAAGAAAAGAGTTATACATCTCAACTTCAGTTTTACAGTTCAAGAACAGAAATTGATCAACTCAATATTGATTCAACTTATATCACAGAATAGATTCAGGTCCAAAACTCAGTAATATCAAATAAGCAGTATGCAATTCAATCTTTAAGATTTAATATCAGGTTATGCACAATTCAAAGTTCAAGCATAAACCAATCAAGAACAGAAGTTGCAGGTTTCAGTTTCAGTGACTAAGAAACAGAAAATTATAACTTCAGATTTGAGCACTTATTATGTAAGGTTCAATTCAGATTATAATCCTTGAGAACAAAAGCGAATAACACAAACAAGTTTTCATATTGCACAGTGTGTAATTCAGGTTATAATGATCAAGAATAATGATCAATAAACAACAAGAAACTCGGTTATTTGCATACAGAGCAGAAATTAAAGAGTTTCAGTTTAGAGATACCACACAATCAATTTTATACTGGTTCAGTCACCACCACTGTGACCTACATCCAGTCCCCACTCCACCTGTGGGTTTTCACACACTAACATAACAAGCTTTAGCCAGGTAGCTTGAAAACCTTTACACCACAGAGCACTCCTTCACCTCGAGATACCACACTATTGTGAAGAGCCTCAGTGTTCTTCCTTAGGGATACCTCACCCTAATCACACGGAGAGACTCCCTCTCTCTTTACAATCAAATAGAACGAAAAGATTGATTCCTAAACTCTCGATAGTCAGATATACAAATTGAAGCACTTATGAGAATGAAACACTCTTTTCACAATAAGCTCAAGAAAGATGATGAATGATTTTCACAATTGATATCTCAAATTGATTTCGTGTAATTCTGATATGTTGTTAAAAGTTTTCCGTTGATTCCTATATATATAGAAAACAAGTTATAGCCGTTGGGATAAATTAAAACAGATTTGTGTCTGATAACAGAATTTGTTTTCTTGATTCTGGTTCTTGAACAGGGGTTCAGTACATGACTGTATTAACCAATTTCATACTGATAGTTTCTCAAAATCTTGAACTTGGTTAATCCATCAGTACACCCATTCAGTACATCTATGTATTAATGAACATCAGATTTTCCTGAAACTTGAATACACGTACATAGCATATGTACAGGGCTGTATTCAAATAACCATTTATGACTGATCTGATTTCGTATTGTGCATAGGTGTTACTGAATCAAGAACCTTAAATTCATTTGTCAGTTATAGTAGCAGACATACATCCAATGATTACATGGCTGTACATGACAAATAATTTTCTGATTTCCAAGAATCATTTTCATTGAAAAAAAACTTATTCCTTTTAATGCAGGTTATGAAAATCGATTTTCTTCATGCATCTTTTTAGTTGAGCTATTTTGTGACTAACAGATTTCTTTCTCTTACAAATCATCTAAGACTTAAATCTAAAATTATCCCTTAAGCTTGGTCTTGATTATCCTTTGATCTTTGACTTTGCTCTTTTGATTTCTACGTGCAGCTCCTTGATTCCTTCAAGTTCTTCCTTGAATATTTTCCTTGAACTTGCTTAATGAACTTGTTGATCACTACTTGATACATGTCTTTGCAATTTGACACTAAAATACTTGCACACACATTAAATTATATTTTTCATATATCAAAATCTCTAAGCCATTGAGTCTTACAGATGTGATCAAGGATTGATCACTAAACATTTGAGGATCTTTCTTTGATTTCAAGTGCTGAGAATTCAACATCAAACACGAACTAGAACAATAGAATGAAGCTTGATTCTCAAGTGAGAATCAAGAAAAACAAAAAAGATTAGAAGAGCACAATTATATATGAATTGAAATGACAAGAACAAGAATTAAAGTGCAGAATTTAAAATGCAAGAATTAAAGAACAAACAAACTAGAAAATGGAATAGGAAAAAGACGAAGGGGAATGCGCCACAAATAAATTCTTCTTGGAGAAGAAGATTGAATTTGATAAACCATAGGAATATTCACCACTTGAATAAGGATATTCAGGATAAGAATCAAAGGTTCAATTCATGAACCAAGAAGAGGAGAACTCTCAACTCTCTCTAGCAATCTCAAGTGTGAGAAAACTCAAATGTATTCAAACTTGTAAAATGAATTACATGATACCTATTTATAGGGTCATCCTACTTAAGGTGCAAGCTAGACTAACTTGAAGTGCAAGCTACTCTAACTTGAGCCACAAGTAGCACCCCTAGCTCTTTCCACCCAAGTTTGGGCTTTGTTTTGGGCCTGATGCCTTCTACTATTATGCTATGGTCCAATAGGCCCAAACCCTAAACTAGTCCTAAGTGCTTTTTTTGAATAAGCACTTTTCATTACATAAACTCTACTCTATACAAGGTTCCTAGTCCCTACCTTTATTACATAAAGTCTAAGCTAAACAAGGGTCCTAGGTCCCAACCCTAACTAGGTGGTCAATGACTCAATGTATAAGAGGTTCAAGATGAAGCCCTCTTCATAAGGTTGCCTATGAGTCAAGTGATTGACCACCACCTTCTTCAATGTGTCTTGGACTCTTCTAAGTCTTGCCCTTGTCATGGGTCCATGTAGGTCTTCAATGCTAGGTCCTTGGCTTTGTGTGTACATGCTGATATCATCCCCTCCTTATTAAAGCACATTCGTCCACAAATTGTGTTGATCATTATCTGTGTCATTTTCAAAAAGACTAAGATCAGACCCATTAAACGTGGAACTTACATTATAATCACCAGGGAGATCTATTTTATATGCATTATTATTTATTTTCTCCATTACTTGGAAAGGTCCATCACCCTTTGGTAGGAGTTTGGACTTCCTTTGTAAAGGAAATCTTTCTTTTCTTAAGTGCACCCATACCTAATCACCTGGTTTGAGTAAAACTTGCTTTCTTCCTTTATTTACCTGCCTTGCATTATGCTCCCATTGTTTTTCAATATTTAATTTTACTTGTTCATGGAGCTTTTTAAGAAATTCGGCCTTGGCAAGCCCATCTTGATGCAACAATGTTTGTTCAACGGGTATTGGAAGTAAATCGAGTGGGGTTTGAGGATTAAAACCATTGACTATTTCACAAGGGGAGTACTAAGTAGTAGAATGTTGCACACAGTTGTATGCAAACTAAATGAAAGGTAAGCACTCCTCCCAAGACTTTAGGATTTTCTTGAGGATGGTTCTTAAAAGAGTAGAAAGAGTTCTATTAACCACCTCAGTTTACCCATCCGTTTGTGGGTGACAAGTAGTTGAAAAGAGTAATTTAGTTCCAAGTTTGCTCCACAAAGTTCTCCAAAAGTGACGTAGAAACTTTGTATCTCGATCGGATACAATGCTTCGAGGAATCCCATGTAGTCTAACTATTTCCCTAAAGAAAAGGTTTGCTGCATGGCAAGCATCATCACTTTTGTGACATGGTAAAAAATGAGCAAACTTGGAAAATCTATCCACAACCACAAAGATTGAATCATTTCCTCGTCTAGTCCTTGGCAACCACAATACAAAATCCATAGAGATATCAATCCAAGGAGATGAAGTACTAGGTAAGGGAGTGTACAACCCATGTGGCTTACTCTTTGACTTTGCCTTCAAACATTCAATGCATTTTTCACATAACTTTTGCACTTGGAATTTCATTTTTGGCCAAAAGAAATGTTCGTGCAAAACCTATAAAGTCTTGTGAACACCGAAGTGCCCCACTAATCCCCTTTGATGTGCTTCTCTTACTAACACCTCTATTATAGAATGCCTTGGTACATAAAGTGATGCAAACCAAGGATGATGTCCAATTTGAGGCCAAATTAATATTTTTTGATGAAAATTTTATTTTCATTGTGGTGAACCCGTATGCTTGATTTGGTCATATCTTGAGCTACGAATCTCCGATTGATGTATTCTTTGGTGCGTTGGAAAGCTTATGGAATTATCTACAAATCATTTCTCAGGCCTCTTGACCAAATTCGGCTTCTATCATGGTGAAAAATGGGCTGCAAGTTTAATACGAATTCTTGGACCTTAAATGAGTTATATGTTAATTGGGCTACACTAAGCTTGATGAATGAGCAAGGCCCATTATGAATGGTGGCTGGCACGTTTTTGGAACTTACAAAGGAGAGCAACCTTTGGCTTGCATGCCTAGGTAACTCCTTTAGAAGTTATGGAACCACTTTTATTATTTTCTTAAGTAGGATAGTTATGTTCTTTTAATAACCACTTAGTGGAGAGTTATGTTTAGTTATTAGGAGTTTATGTCATCTTATGATGACCTTTGGTTTTTATTTCCCTATGCTATATGTACACACCTATTACATGATGAATGTCAACTTTGAGTTCATTTTGGATTGATTCCAATTGTGAGAGTGTTTTCTCTCTTGGGTTCTTCATTGAGTCAACCCTTGTTCTTATCAAGAATCCAAGATTCTTGTGGCGAACCTCACATTGGCTTATCAAATCCCCTTGGATTTGTGGCGCCTACCTTCCATTTCTCATCTTATCCAATTTTGTATTTCATCTTCTTCTACAATTTTGCTTGGTCACTCAAGGATAGATCCGAAAATATATATGTTCCTTGTTAGGATCATATCATTTGGTATCTAGAGCCATCCTTCCTAGAGTGACTTATGATTTTGTTTTTTTCAATTTCTTTCAGAAGTTTGAATTTTTCTTAGTGGGTTCTTCATGGAGTCACTAATGAAGAAAAATGATGCCAAGAAAATGGAGGATCTTTTCTATTCTAGATGCTATGTGAAGGACAAGATATGTAGCTTGGTCATTGATAGAAAGGGTTACATCAACCTAGCTAGTACCACCATGGTGCAAAAGTTGGGACTTCCTCTTCTAGAGCATCCACAACCGTATGTCATTTGGAGCATCCCGGAGTTTAGTGATTTTGGTGACGTGATGGTGAACAAACAAGTACGAGTGCCATTCCGGATTGGGAGATATGAAGATGATGTTTTATGTGATGTGGTGCCCATGGAAACGAAGCACTTGTTACTTGGGCGTCCATGGAGGATTGAACGACAAGCGAGATATGATGCCGACAACAACAAGTACTCATTTGTATTTAATAATCGTAAAATTACTCTTGGATCATTGTCACCAAAACAAGTGTATGAAGATCAAATGTACTTGAAAGGAGAGAGTGAGAAAAAAAGAATGATTAAGAAAATAATAAAAGAAGAGTGTTCAGTGAATGAGGAAAGCAAAGAAGGAGAAGTAATAAAAAAAGAAAGCCATGAGAAGAAGGTAGAAGAAAAGGGAATGGAGGAAAACAAACAGAATGAAAAAGATGTTGAGAAAAAGGTGGAGACTGCATTTTTTGAAGGGGAAAATAAAAAAACAAAAATTGAGGCAAAGGTTGAAAGAAGAATTGAGAATCTTCCTATAAAAGAAAATAAGGTGAAGGGAGCAATGCTGGCAAGGCAGCCTATATATATCTTTCTATGTAACGATGCTTGTTTGACTACTAATGCAAACTCTTTGCCTAGAGGTGATGACTCTATTTTGAAGGAAGTTGAAGAAACAATTCCAAGAGAGGTGCCCCATGGATTCAAAATGGTTGTGTTTGAACCCGGAGGATAAAGAAGACTCCTTAAGGCAATAAATTCGAGGTCGAATTCTTTTCAAGAGGGAGGGAATGATGCAAACCAAGGATGATGTCCAATTTGAGGCCAAATTAATATTTTTTGATGAAAATTTTATTTTCATTGTGGTGAACCCGTATGCTTGATTTGGTCATATCTTGAGCTACGAATCTCCGATTGATGTATTCTTTGGTGCGTTGGAAAGCTTATGGAATTATCTACAAATCATATCTCAGGCCTCTTGACCAAATTCGGCTTCTATCATGGTGAAAAATGGGCTTCAAGTTTAATACGAATTCTTGGACCTTAAATGAGTTATATGTTAATTGGGCTACACTAAGCTTGATGAATGAGCAAGGCCCATTATGAATGGTGGCTGGCACGTTTTTGGAACTTACAAAGGAGAGCAACCTTTGGCTTGCATGCCTAGGTAACTCCTTTAGAAGTTATGGAACCACTTTTATTATTTTCTTAAGTAGGATAGTTATGTTCTTTTAATAACCACTTAGTGGAGAGTTATGTCTAGTTATTAGGAGTTTATGTCATCTTATGATGACCTTTGGTTTTTATTTCCCTATTCTATATGTACACACCTATTACATGATGAATGTCAACTTTGAGTTCATTTTGGATTGATTCCAATTGTGAGAGTGTTTTCTCTCTTGGGTTCTTCATTGAGCCAACCCTTGTTCTTATCAAGAATCCAAGATTCTTGTGGCGAACCTCACATTGGCTTATCAAATCCCCTTGGATTTGTGGCGCCTACCTTCCATTTCTCATCTTATCCAATTTTGTATTTCATCTTCTTCTACAATTTTGCTTGGTCACTCAAGGATAGATCCGAAAATATATATGTTCCTTGTTAGGATCATATCATAAAGTTTTTTGTCACTATAAAAGAATCCTTCATTGATGAAATATCCTTTATGTACCATGGACCCTATTTGAGTGTAAATTGTAGAGAAGTCCAAATCATTCGCATACAATTCCTTTATGTGATCAAGCCCTAGAAGTTTAGTTTCAAGCATTGAGAGTAAGGTATGTCTACGTGAAAGTGCATCGGCCACAACATTGCTTTTACCTTGTTTATGTTTAATCACATAAGGAAATTGTTCTATGAATTTTATCCATTTGGCATGTCTCTTGTTTAATTTTCCTTGCCCCTTTAAGTGTTTTAATGATTCATGATCACTATGAATTACAAATTCCTTTGGCAAGAGATAGTGTTGCCAAACTTTGAGACTCCTTACTAGGGCATAGAGTTCTTTATCATAAGTTGAATAGTTCAAATGTGCCCCAGCAAGTTTCTCACTAAAGTAAGCAATGGGGTGTCCTTCTTGAAGCAAAACGGCCCCAATGCCCACATTAGAAGCATCGTACTCTATCTCAAAAGATTTCACAAAATTTGGAAGCGCGAGAATTGGTGCATTAGTCAATTTTTCTTTTAAGATGTTGAGGGAGTTTTCTTGGTCTTGACCCCATTGAAATGGCACATTTTTATTTAAAACCTCATTTAGAGGACTTGCCAAAGTCCTAAAGTCTTTGACAAATATCCTATAAAAACTATCCAATCCATGGAAACTCCTAACATCTCCAACATTTTAAGGTGTCTGCCAACTTTGGATGGCCTTTATTTTTTCCTCATCTACTTCCACACCTTATGCACTAACAACATACCCCAAAAATACCACTTTGGTGGTGCAAAAAGTGCATTTCTCAAGGTTGGCAAATAGTTTTTTTTTCTTAGAGCTAACAAAACACTTTTCAAATGTTCAAGATGGTCACTTAGTGTTTTGCTATATATCAAAATAGACAACCACATACTTTCCTAAGAATTCTCGAAGGACATGATTCGTGAGCCTCATGAATGTACTTGGTGCATTGGTGAGACCTAAAGGCATCACAAGCCATTCATAAAGCCCATACTTAGTTTTGAAAGCGGTTTTCCACTCATCTCTTTCTCTAATGCTTATTTGATGGTAGCCACTTGTTAGGTCAATTTTGGAAAACATTTGGGACCCATGTAGCTCATCTAACAAATCATCTAATCGTGGTATTGGATGTTTATATTTGATGGTTATGTTATTGATGGATCTATAATCCGTGCACATTCTCCATGTACCATTTTTCTTTGGTACTAAAATAACGGGTATTGCACATGGAAAAAGTGATTCTCTTATCCATTATTTTTCTAACAATCCTTCAACTTGCCTTTGAATTTCTTTTGTTTCTTCGGGATTGCTCCTATAGGCCGGCCTATTAGGAAGAGATGCACTAGGAATTAAGTCCATTTGGTGCTCAATCCCCCTCATAGGTGGAATACCTTTAGGAAGCTCTTTTGGATGAAAAAAACATCTTTAAACTCATCCAAAAGAAACTCAAAGGGTTTTGGTAAAGAAAGAGATGGTGTATAATTTTCACAATCATTTTTGGTGTAAAGTAAAAACATTGGTTGATGTGTCAATAATAATTTCTTTACTTCCTTTTATTTTAGAAATAAGAATTCTTTACGATATTTTTCTTTACCCTTTTGGTTTTCGAAAACATTTACCCACTTGTGCCATTTGCCTTTTTATATTTTTTTCGTGGCACACTATTTTCTTTATTTATTTCTTTTTCACTCTTTGCTTTTCTCTCAAGCTCCCTTTTTTCTCTCATTTTCTTTTGGTCCTCACCAATTTCTTTAGGAGATAGAGGTACAAGAGTAATTTTTTTGTTGTGGTGCATGAATGTAAATCTATTGGAAAGGCCATCATGTATCACTTTCCTGTCATATTGCCATGGCCTTCCTAGAAAAACATGTCCCGCTTCCATAGGCACCACATCACACATCACTTCATCATGATAAGAGCCAATAACAAAACTCAACAACACTTGTTGGTTCACCAAGATTTCACCCCTTTCACTTAGCCATTGTAATTTGTATGGCCTAGGGTGTGGATTGGTTTTGAGACTAAGTTTGGTCACCAATCTTTAGCTAGCTACATTGGTGCAACTTCCTCCATCAATAATCAATGCACATAATTTTCCATTCACCATGCACCTAGTGTGAAAAATATTCTATCTTTGGCTCTAATCCTCCTCTTTCACTTTGACTCCTAAGAGTCTTCTCACCATCAAAAGGTCTCCTTCAAGTGGAAAGACTTCATCTTCACCACTCTCATTAGAAGACTCACAAGAAGAGGCACTAGTGACCTCAATATCATCATTACATCTAGAGATCATTGTTCTCTTATTAGGGCATTGTGATGCAATATGTCCTTTTCCTAAGCATTTAAAATTTTTAATGTCTCTAGCTCTATAAGAAGTGGGGATAGAAGTAGAAGGTTTAGAGTTTGTAGATGTGGTCTTGGATCCACTTTTAACATAACCCTCTAATTGTTTGAATGAGTCACCCTCCTTCTTGGAATTGTCCTTCCAAGATGAATTGTTGTTGTTGAAGAAAGGTTTCTTGAAAGACTTCTTCCTCTTCACTCGAGCTTCAACCTTGATTGCATGATGCACCAAATCTTCTAATTCAACATAGTTGTAAAGTTCAACCACATCTTGGATGTCTTGGTTGAGTCCACCCAAGAACCTAGACATAGTTGCTTCTCTATCTTCTTATATGTTTGCTCTAATCAATACGACTTCCAACTCTTTGTAATATTCTTCTACACTCATGATTCCTTGCCTCAATCTTTGTAGCCTATGGTGTAAGTCTCTAGTATAGCTTGAAGGAACATATCTCTTTCTCATGACTTTCTTCATCTCTCTCCAAGTACTAATGGGTTCCTCATCATACTTTTTCCTCTCTTTACATAATTGATCCCACCAAATTAAAGCATAATCTTGAAATTCTAAACTTTCTACTTTTACTTTTTTTTCTTCACTGCAATTGTAACAAGAAAATATATGTTCTAATTTGGTTTCCCGTTCTAAATAAGCATCGGGATCACTCTTCCCATGGAAGCTAGGGATCTTCACCTTCACATTATGCAACTTGTCATCCTTGTCGTGCCTTCTTCCTCTATGCTAATGTCTAGGTCTCCATCTATCAAATCTAGGTCTTTCCTCATGGTTTTCTTCGGAATGTGAGGAACCTCTATAAGAGTTAGTGTGCCTTGATCCTTCTTTGTTCTCAAGTATTTCCAATCTTTCAAGCATTCTTTCCATGTGGTTTGTCATTCTATCCAACTTCATATTCAAGTTCCTTGTTCTTGGTGATGATGTAGGAGAATCTTCAATATCTTCTTCATGTATGGAAGTCATGGTGCACTTACAAATTCAAAAATTACATACAAAATCCAGCAAATTAAAAATTATAGAAAACAAATGAAGATTACACCAATGGGAACAATTACATCACCAAAAATCAAAAGAATTAAGTACAAACCAAACTAGTGACTATTACACTTAAAGAACAAAGAATTACAAGAAAAATGAAAGTACAAGAACTTCACCATTCACTCAAAGATGGTCACTCGTGTATATCACTCAAGTAGACTTTTACAAGATGATTTTACTCTTGTCTCTTTCCACTCAAGAGTTTCCTCCTCAAGGGATCTACAAATTGAAACAAGATTCTCAACTATTCGTCCACAAACAAGTGATAAAGCAACCAATAAGCAAATCAATTTCAATAGGACAAGAAAGTGGAAAAAAACTAATACAAAACTAATGGAGTCTAGAAGACAAGCAAGAAAAGGTTCAAGAAGAATTGAACACTCAAATTAATGTGAAGAAGACAAGTTGAAAGAATTCAACAAAGTGTAATTCAAATTTAATCAAAGTGTTTGTGAACAAGTAATGATCAAAGTGAATTGTGATACACCAATATGTGAAGGATCAATACAAATATAAGCATGTGCAATAGTGGCAAGTCTTTTACCTTTGCTGAATTTTTTCAGATTTTTCACTTTTGCCCCAAAACTTTGTATATTTACGGTTTTGGCACACTTTTTCTTTTTACACCAGTTTTTTTTTAAAATTGCAGTCACTTTACTTTTGCTAATTACAATTCCACAACAATTACAAAGAAAATTTCGAATTACAAAAAGAATCCTTCAAGCATGAATAAACTTGAACAACATTGGTGTAATACTTGGAAATATGAACAATTCAAGTAGTGTAAAAAAAATACAAGTAATGAAGCACAAAACAAGAAATTAGAGACCTAGATCTTTCAGTCAAGTGGATAATAAACACATCATTTCCACAACTTGAATTTCATGAAGATCTATTAGGTTCTAAAAAATTGAAATCATTGAAACACTTTTGATTAAAATTTGAATCAATCTTACTATTGTGAATTGAATTTTGAATTTGAATTTTGAATTTGCTCAAATTCAAAAATTAAGGAAAAGATATTTATGCTTGAATTTCAAGATGAAACCACAAAGCACATGTGATGGATGAACACAAGGCAAAAATGGTGCCTAAAGCAAGGTGAAAAAATGGAGGGAAAATACAATTTCACCAAAATTCAAGTATGAACAATTCAAACTCTAGATTCATGACCACAATTGGATTCAAATTGAATTTCATCATCCAATTCAAGTGGTAAATGGTGCCACTAGCATGAAAATTTCATTATGAATTGGGCTCCAACTCAAGAATCATCATAGAATTTGAAGAAAAAAAATTTGATCAAAAATTCAAAACAATGGAAGAATCAAAGAAATAGCTCTAGATACCACATGATGTGATCAAGGATTGATCACTAAACATTTGAGGATCTTTCTTTGATTTCAACTGCTAAGAATTCAAGATCAATCACAAACTAGAACAATAGAATGAAGCTTGATTCTCAAGTGAGAATCAAGAGAAACAAAAAGGAGTAGAAGAACACAATTATATATGAATTTAAATGGCAAGAACAAGAATTAAAGTTCATAATTTAAATTTCAATAATTAAAGAACAAACAAAGTAGAAAATGGAATAGGAAGAAGAGGAAGGGGAAGGCACCACAATTGCATTCTTCTTGGAGAAGAAGATTGAATTTGATAAGCCAAGGGAAGATTCACCACTTGAATAAGGATATTCAAGATAAGAATCAAAGGTTCAATTCATGAACCAAGAAGAGGAGAACTCTCAACTCTCTCTAGCAATCTCAAGTGTGAGAAAACTCAAATGTATTCAAACTTGTAAAATGAATTACATGATACCTATTTATAGGGTCATCCTACTTAAGGTGCAAGCTACACTAACTTGAAGTGCAAGCTACTCTAACTTGAGCCACAAGTAGCGACCCTAGCTCCTTCCACCCAAGTGTGGGCTTTGTTTTGGGCCTAATGCCTTATATTATTATGATATGGCACAATAAGCCCAAACCCTAAACTAGTCCTAAGTGCTTTTTTTGAATAACCACTTTTCATTACGTAAACTCTACTCTATACAAGGTTCCTAGTCCCTACCTTGATTACATGAAGTCTAAGCTAAACAAGGGTCCTCGGTCCTAACCCTAACTAGGTGGTCAATGGCTCAATGCATAAGAGGTTCAAGATGAAGCCCTCTTCATAAGGTTGCCTATGAGTCAAGTGATTGACCACCACCTTCTTCAATGTGTCTTGGACTCTACTAAGCCTTTCCCTTGTCATGGGTCCATGTAGGTCTTCAATGCTAGGTCCTTGGCTTTGTGTGTCCATGGTCATATCAGTTGAATGCAAGAGTTCTTGTGAAAACTACTTTGATAAATCCCCCTCGATGTTGTGAATTTTAAATCCCCATGTGAAAAATCAAAAATAAGAACTTTATTGGATTTTTGTTGTGATTGCATGATTTATGATAAGTTTGGGGTGAAAAGTGCACACATTAGGAATGTATCTCGGTCTAACAATTTGCGAAAATGTCCAGATGAGGAATTTGAGCCTCCAACATGTTCTTAATTTGTGTGAATCACTTTTAAGTTTCACTTTCCTGGATTTGCTTGAATCTTTTCATGGTTTGCATGTCTTCATGTTGCATCATATGATTCAGGCAATTTTCTTTGAATTAGCTACTTGGCCATAAATGAACCAACCTTGACGCATGATCCCTAGTTAGCCACATTGAGCCTTAAAGCCTATTGTTCTTAGTAACCTTACAATACAAGCCATGAATCCGGAAAAACCATGTTAACCCAATCCTTAGAATTTAGGAGAGCATGAAAACTTAGCAATGTAAGTGTTGTTTCGAAACTAAGTTTGGGGGGGCTACAAGGGTTTATTATGTTGCTTTGGTTAAGAAAAAGAAAAGAACGAGACAAAAAGTTAAAAAAAAAGGTTGAACCCAACGGCAAAAGTGAAAAAGAAAAAGAAGAAAAATACAAAGAATGCCAAAAAGGGCAAAGTAAAAAATGGTGTCAAAGGAAATAGGTTGTAGCCACCCAAGTATGAAAAAGAAAAATGGAAAAAGGAATTAGAGTGAAAAGAAAAATGTAAAAAGTTTCATGCTCTCTTAATTCCTAGGGACTTAGCCTAGTACCTTTGTATATCCTACCTTTAGCCAAGCCTCATTACAACCTTTGAAAGACCTTGTGATGATGCATGCATGTTTTCGTGGGAATTTTGTTCTAGATGAAAATCAAATTCATGGAAAGTGCCCTTGAAATGTGAAATTGAGTGACTAGACAAATTGAGCGAATGAGTGAATTACTAAATGCGTTTTGTGAGGAAGGCAATTGTTTGAAATTGTTGATCTCCCTTTTATATGTATGTTAGTTCCCTTGCTTAGAGTAAAGATTGCTTTGATGATGGATTTCTCTTTTGTTCAAAAGTATATGCATGTGGGGGGTGACCATAATGAATAATTTGGGGGGAGGGGGGGACATCAAGTTGAAAAAGAAATTGTAAACAAATGAACGAAGCTCGGTTAAATTTGATTGAATCCATGAATCTTACCTTGTCTTGAGTCTTTTTTACTTTTAGTTTGCTTGGGGACAGGCAAAGTTTAAGTTTGGGGTATTTTGATAAGCCTCTAGCTTATCTAGTTTTATAGCCAGAAAGGCTAACGTTTTTATGCTAATTGAGCGATTTAACCTCACTAATCACCCGAACTTGGCTTCTTTCGTCCTTAAGCAACATTTTTAGTCTCTTAGAAAGTTTTCAGGAATTTTTGGTCTTTTTGAGTCAATAAAGCATTAAAATTCTAATTTTATATTTCCGGTTAAAAGTGAAGCTCGAGGAAGGTACAAAAATTGAAGAAAACAAGCATAAAGGCATATTCGCCTCGCGAACTGGTACTCGCCTCGCGAGCCAGAGGAGCAGATTGAGCAGGAGCAGGCATCCATTCAGCCTCGTCTCGCGAGGTAGTGCTCACCTCGTGAGTCAGACACGCGGAATGGAAGACCATTCAGTATTGCCCCGCGAGCTTTGTTTCGCCTCGCGAAGAAGCTAAATTTGAAATGGCGCCAATTTAAGGTTCGCCTCGCGAGCCCCTACTCTCCCCGTGAGTGCGCACAGATCCCAAACATTATAAATAGCTTGTTTTAGGTCAGAAATTATCTTCTGGTGATTTTGGTTGCAATCCTAGTTTTCTTAGAGATGTGTAATATGCTGTATTTTAGTTTTTGAGGATGAATTCTATCAATTCTTTGATCGTTGTTTTCGTCTCCATGAGTAACGAATCCCCTATTCTAGGGGAACAATGAAGCCACCCTTGATGGCATAGCGAATTTCAATGTGATGTATTCTTTTCCTTAACTCAATTCTTGTTTCGTAATTCTGTGTTTGTTGTGTTAATCAAAAGGGCCCTTGGTTAACTTGTCAGTGTGATGAGACTTGATAGGTAATTCGCGCTTAGGACTTGAATTAGGAACGCCAGTTGAATATTGCATTGATAGTGGGTAGGATATTGGTGCAACTACATAGGGAACAATAACTTAATCTAATCTAACTGTAGGTTATGAGACTTGATAGGTAATTAATTTACAGTTTATATACATCCTTTAAAGCATTGATAGTGTCTTTAGGAGAACTTGGGGGTCCCGGTTGACAATGAAATTGAACCTAGGAAAGAGAATATCATCACTTGGGTAGCTTGCATGATTCGGTAGGCGGATTCGTGACCTTAGAAGCCTTAATCATCAATTTGAATCTCGTTGTTTCTGTTAGCAATTTTTGATAATTGTTTTAGATAATTTCTTGTTACTTGAACTTTCTCTCTCTTCTCAACCAACTGCTATTGACTTAGTCAAACGATTTGAATTTTCTTTTAAAGATTTGGTTAAATTGGTCTCCCAATCCTTGTGCTCGACCTCGGTATTTCTTACCGTGTTTTATTACTTGCAACGAATCAGTACATTTACCGGATTCGCAACAGACACAAAGATGCATCTGATAATAAAAAGGAGATTCACTTTCCAACCCAGTTAGCACAGTTAAAGTAAAGCAAACTGAAAAGTAAGCTAAGTATTTGCACTATAAATGATCAGGTTACATAAGGTATTATTTGCACACCTAGCATCCGCAGGCTCAAACAAGTATTGTTTGCACACCTAGCCTCTCCAAGCTCAAACAAGTATTCTTTCAGCAAGCCTCTTCAAGCTCTACAAACAGTAAGAGTTGGAATGAAGCAGCAGCTTCACGGATTACAACTTTACAGATCTACCGAGTAACACTCATAGAGTGAATAAGTATTTTAGGTGGGTGAGATCGCAATAAAGACTTCTCAATAAATACAAATGATTTGAGCAGAGAAGTTTTCTATGAAGAACTTAATAGAGCTTTGAATGCTTGAGAGTAATGAATGCATGAGTTAATGTATTCAGGTGTGTGTCTTCAATGGTCTTCAAAGTCTTCTATTTATACTGAAGAGAGATTAGTCCTTTGAGGAGAGTTTGTCAGCTGAGTATTCTTTGGTTCTTCATCCATAAATGCCAAAGAGTCGTTCTGGTCTTGCATTTAATGTTTATGATCGTTGGTGAGCTTCAAGACAAATTGAACGTATAGGTTGGCATAGCTTTATCAGAGTGCAGTTTGATTCAGAGCAGCATTTGTTTCTTTTCAGACTTGGGCAGCGCGACTTTCCTTATTTGTGCTAAGCGGGTCTGCAATCAAGTAAAGTTTACTCTGCCTTTTGCAACAAAAGATTCTTCAGGCCCGGAATGGGGCTTTGAGCTTTCTGTTATAGAATTTCTTTATTCAAAATAATCAGGGAATATTCTTTGTGTTTGAATATTGTTGAAGCGGGGGACTTTCAGTCGCTTAATAAAAATTTAGTAGAAACCGAGTCATTGTTCAGATGCATCATATTACAGACGCATCATTAAGACTTTATTTCTTTGTCATGAGACTCTTGTATATTGATCTTCACACTTAATACACATATTAGTAGATTTCACAAGGTTCAATTAAAATCATTCTGTGTTTGGATTCATCAAAGTCGGAGATGTCAAAAGATGTAGTCTTAACACAGCGGACAAATATGAACGAACATGTCGTAAGGCCTTTGTGCTTAGGAAATGGGCCTACATGTTTTGTGCGCATGTGGATTGTAGGGTGACGATTCTTCAATGATCTTGGGAATGTCGGGGTTGGGATGACCACGGATGGCCATTTAGGATGATGGGTCGTGGAGTCCTATGCAATTCACCGACATCTTCTACTTGTTGTTGTACAATCCTGGTTATTGATGGTGTTTCACAATTAATGAGGTTATTATTATTGATGCACAAGTTTGCCTAATGTTGGCAGTTGTGGAACATGTATTCTAACCACAACTTCCGAACATTCTCTTAACTCCGGAGTAGAGTCCAATCTTCCTTGAGGCTGTGTAGGTAAGAGACTATACAATTTCAATCAATCATTTCTCTGTTCTTGTGAGGCTATGTAGGTATGGGACTATGCAATTTCACTAGGTCATGTTTGTGTATAAGCCGTATCCTGTCATGCTTTAATGTTGCATGCTTTTGATGATATGCATATACTGTATATTGTTGGTATATTGATTGAATTATTGGTCTGCAAATGGATGATAACATGAGATATGTTAGTAAGAGTATAGATATGCATAAGTGCCATGTTGTGTCGTGATATTTTCATATCTGCCATATAATGTGTGATGTTGGGAATCTCACCTTCTTTGTTTTATTTTACTGTTTCTGGTTTGGCTATGCGCCTTTTATGTTCTTCTAAGAAGGATGGGATGTCAAGATGCCGCTCGACTGACCCACCAGAGGTGTTGAGGTTCGAGCATAAGGACGACATGGGGAAGTCTATAGGGGACGTCACTTCGAGCTTTTGAATGGTTCAAGACGAGGACGTCTGTGTTTCCTGTCGTGCCTGATCTTCCTTTTCTTCTGATAGGCATGACTGTCATTGGTTCGTAGGCCATGGCTCTTCCCTTGGAAGGGAAAAAGGGCTTAGTTCAAGAGCTACTTTGGTAGTGGCTCTAAAAGTGTCTTTTGTGACGACGTTGACAGTGGTCTCTTGTAGAGTTTACACTAGATTTCGTCAGTTGGGTTTGTCCTTCTCATGATGTATGAGAGAGGATTGTCTTTTATATTTTATTTTGGCCAACTTGGTATGTCTGGGAGTTAGTGTTATTGGTTTACGGAGCTGTGACTCCAAGTACCTTATGCTTTTAGGAGCTGCAACTCCATATCTTTATGTCGAGTCTGTATTTGTATATGTTTTGTTCGATGAGTCGGGTTGGATTTATATGTAATTCTATTTTTGAACTTTATGACTTGAACTGTACTTTGAAATATTTTATTGTATGATAACTATTTCCATATATTTATATTTATGTCTTACGAAAGCAAAAAATTTCCCCGTTTTATCACAGCAAGATTTTAAATTACCTTATTTTCGGCCATAAAACGTTATGGACAATGTAGCGCTCGAGAAGGGTGTTACATTATTTGGTATCAGAGCTGGCAGAGTCTTTTGGGCTTGGGGTATAGGTATGTCGTCGTTTGTGTCGTGTCTTCTTTGGTTGTTGTTCTGTGTTTTTGCGTTCTTGGTTTCATAAAGAAGCAACGCTTGGAAGTATGACGACCTTGGCTATCCTTGTTTGTGTTATGTTTTTCATGACGTTGTTCCGTAAGGAGACAACATTATTTGCTATTCTTTTCATTATTGTTCCTAATGAGGAATAATATTGGATAGAATTTTGATGCGTAGATTTTCTGTAAGTTTGTCATCCTTAACCTCAATAAGGATTGACTGTTTGTTGGCAGAAGCGGAGTGTATCATCATCGTTGAGGAAACTTTATGAATCAGTCTCCTAGACTAGTGTTTTCTGACAAAGTTATGATGTTGAAGATGGAATTTCTGCAATCACGTCAAGACAATCTGGCTATTCAAGAATACGTGAGTTGCGTTGAGTTTCAACGATCGTCGCATGCAAAGTCACTGAGGAAATAACTAAAACAATAACGAACCCAAAGAAGGAGTGACAAGGAACTCATGAAGTTAGAGTATCTTCTCGAGGGTTCCGGAGATGTGGGAGCAACTACTAAAGAAAGCAATGCATCACCAGAGTTGTCATCTACTTTCGATGTGGAGGACCAGGGGATACTACAAGAAGTTATGATCCAACCGAGGTGAAAATGTATCGTTGAGAGTAAACTTTCTGCTATACTGTTTGGTTCTCCCAAGAAATCACTTTTAATTTCCTGTGAATATGTGAGATGTTCTGATTGCTTATTTCTATATTCCCCGCCTCTTGTTGTCATTTACTTTATGTTGATTTGATTTCAATATCTTATCTCTGATGGTTTATGTTTTGTGTAAGCTGATAGTGTGATTTTGCATCATATTTCATGTACACTTTTGCATGCATTTTTCATATAGATTAGGCATTCTTTATTTGATTTTAGTTAGTTTTTCCCTTGGAACGGGTAAGGCGGTTGTGTGATGTTGTTTTGCAGGAATTTAAGGAAAAATGCTCAGAATCAGCCATGATGGAGCTTGGATGAAACAGAACTTGAAAAGTGAAGAAAATGAGCCAAGCAGAGCCCATCACGGCCTGGCCGTGATGACCATCATGACCATGATCAAGAAAACTGAGAAGATTGAAGGCAAAAGTCAGAAGCTGTCACGGCCTAGCCGTGATGAGGCTCACGGCCGTGATGCTCCAAATTTGAAAGCGCGCCCACTCCAAAACAGGTCACGGCCTGGCCGTGACGGCCATCACGGCCGTGACGCATGACCTCTCTATAAATAGAGCGCAGAACAGACAGAAAGAGCAGGTTGGAGGGATTCTGGCAGGTCTCTGACACAGACTCTCAGACTGACTTTTAACCTAAAGGATCCTTGGAGGCTGCGAAAAGGGTTCCAACCCTAGAAGGGAGCCGCTGAGAGGGGCTGTTGTGACGACGGTGGAAAGCTCCCATGGAGTTTCTTCTCTCCTCTTCTCCTATTTCTCTGGTTTTGGATTTCTCTGTAATTATGAGTAGCTATTCCCCGTTTGTTGGGATTAGATGTAACTAAACTAAACTTCATGTATTTATCTTGACTGATTAATCTATGTTTATGTTTCTCTATTAGTGATTGATTTCCTTCGCTTAATGCCTGTTGTGGCTAGCACCCCCATGACTTGATTAGTGTTTTGGTATGCAATTGGAAAATTCGTATTAGAACCAGAACTGGAATTAATCACCTAGTAACCCTTGCGTCTAGGAATGGAGTTTGGTTTACTAGTAATCGCGTAATCCCTAATCTTAATGCAATTTCATTAATCTAGGCCACCTAAGGAATTAGGGTCTATTAGTGGATTTAGGCTCTTGTCATCTGAGGAATCAGGGCTTGAGTAATCTAGTGGATTGATTTTAATATTTGAATCATGAATGGGAGGTATCTAGTCCTGGTAGTACATGAGGTTAAGTTTTAGTGAAATCCGATCCCAACATCTTTTATCCCCTTTCGCATTCCAAGTATTCAATAAAAATACAAAAAGATTTTATTCCTTTTGTTTTGTTTGTTTTGAATTCTCTTCATAGTCTAGATAGTTGCTGAACTTGTGAACTGGTAATTGACATCCAATCCTCGTGGGAACGATATTGGTCTCACCACCGTATTACTTGTACGACTGGGTATACTTGCCTATATTTTAGTCCAACATAAGCCAATTGGGATTTTCATTCTTCTGTCATCTTTTGACATGGTTATCTTTTACATTCCCTTGTTAACCAATCTTTGTCGGTTAAACCTCTTTAAACTTTCCGTTATTGTTGAGGACTGAGTTTTGTAAACTCTATCATTTACCTTTTTCATAAATACACCAACTGGGAAATAGATTGATCTCTTTCAGATCATATATTATTCGCCTTTATGGGCAAAGAGATATACATTTCCTTGGGGATGAAGATTTTGGCAATTCGTTTCATCTTTCCATGCCAAGTGAATCTGAGTTACTTCAAGTGAGGGAACTCGTAAAATTTTGTTGTTGCCTTTCTTAAAGACCAAGAGTAATTCTGATTCGAATTCTAGACTCTTGGAAAGAAAAGAAAATATCATCTTCAAAATGTGTTATTTGAAGGAACTTCTCGTGGAAGGAGGAACTTTATTAGAGTCTCGTGTGTAAATGTGTGGTGTACAACACATTTTTACATTCAGGAATCCATTAAAGAACCTTTTTGCATATTGAATATCCTCTGATTTTCAATCCATTTTACTTCATTCTATTGTAAGAGTAAAGTCTAGAGATTATTTTCTCTCCCTGAAAATTCTTTGCTCATATTCTGAGCTCTTGTTGTACTGCTGGTGTGTTAGAACCACCACCGGAGATAGAATCCAAGTTTTGTATTATGCAGACGTCGAAATTTGTTCGATGTCTGTGTGTCTTATTCAGGTTAACATTCGAGTTATCCAAATGTACTTTGAAGTCTTGAGAAGTTTATAAGGATTTGCCTTGATTACCTTTTTCGTGTTGTCTCATTAATACAGATTAAGTTCGAAGGAAAGCTTAATCTATGAGGTACTTCGCATTCGGTTTTAGGCGACGGGGATGTTAAGTATCTAAAGCATACGATAAAAGGATGGTATCCATGATCGTTTCCTTAGATAAGTGATGGGACTCTGGCAAGTGTACCGGATTCGTTGTCAAGTAATAAAAAGATCGATCCCACAGAGACCGTGATCTCAAACAACAATTAATTATTAAATCAATTAAACTGGACTATATTAAAAAAAGATTTGGAAAAGATTTGATTTTTGTAATAAGAATTAACTAGAAAATCAGATATTTAAGAACGCAATCAATTAAAATAGGAGAGCAAATCAATTAGGGATTTTTCAAATCAAAAGAGATTCCTAGGAATTGGGTTACCAACAAGATTGTTCATGTTACCAAATTGACTATCCCTAGTTAATTATCAAAATTTCTTTAAAGGCGAATATATCCTTAATAAGTTAATGCTCCTTCTCGGGTTACAAAAACCGTGCCCAATTAAACCAACCCCTACTCTCGTGGTAATTGAATTTAAATTGAACCCTTTAAGTTCCGTGACAATCCGTGAACCCTCGAAGGACCGCTTCTAACTCTCGTGATTTAAGTCCTAAGTTTGATTCCTATAGATCAGATACCTAAGTTCACCGCTAAGTTCCTCCTTAGAGTATCTACGACAAGAAAATAAGTGGCCACCAAATTTCCAAGTAATTAAAGCAATAGGAATCAAATCTAAAGCAAAATCGAAATTAACAAGAGACCAAACGTCAATTCATCACCATAAACAAATCTTGGGCATAGCCAAAGTTCCTAGAAATAAGACTACTACTCGAGCATTGCCATGTTCATAGCAAGCTTGATTAACAAAAGCATAAAAGAAAAAACCTAAGAGAAGAGAAGAAGAAGAAGAAGAAGAAGAAGAAGAAGAAGAAGAAGAAGAAGAAGAAGAGGAATCCTAATTTTGCCTAAGGTAGCAGCCCAAAAAGTGTTCCTATTTTCGAGCCTCTAGGTCCTATTTATAAGGTAGGGTAACTTGCATCCCAAGCAATTACAAAATCAGATCAAATTAGCTTTTAAAATTCCAGATATTGCGCGTCACGACCGTGATGGCTGTCACGGCTAGGCCGTGACGGATTCTGACTTAAAAAACTTGGCACTGATGGCCTGTCACGGCCGTGATGTCCATCACGGCCTGGCCCTGATGGCCATCATGGCCGTGATGGCCATCACAGCCTGGCCATGACAAGTTCTAACTTTTGTGTACTTTTCTTTTCAGTCTTGCTCGATCATGGCCGTGATGGCTATCACAGCTAGGCCGTGATGGGCTCTGTTTAGCTCATTTTTCTTACTTTTCAAGCTCCATCTTCATGCAAGCTCCATCATGGTTGATCTTGAACATTTTAATCCTCAATTCCTACACACAAACACCACAAAACAGCCTTACCCGTTCCAAGGTAAAAACTAACAAAAATCAAATTAAAAATGCCGAAACTACATGAAAATGCATGCAATATGATAAAGAAATATGAGGTGTAATCACACTCATCAATAAGTGAATTTTCGGGACGGAATTGTTTTTTGTAGGGTAGTGTTGTAACACCCCGTTTTCTCGTCTCTTGATCGATAATTATATTATATTTTATTGCCGGGTATCCAGAAAATGATTTTGAGAAAAACAAAATGATAGTTGGAACCTATCATATCATGGGAAGTTAGGTTAAATTTTGGGTTTAAAACTCAGACAGAAATCGGTATGCGTTTTTGCTGACAATATAATTTTGTACCGACAGAAAACCCTAATTTGACCCGAAACTGAAAAATCTTTGATTTATCATTATTTTAGGAATAAAGTCTATTTCTAGAATTCTCACTCGAAAATAAAATATTATATTTTACTCGGGCGAATCTTGACGAAAAGTAAACGACGGAGTCAGAGTCGGAACTGCAATGATATGCTAGAGGATAGGCACGATGAGTCAGCTTAGCCAACTCACCCAATGAGTCACCACCATGACTCACCATTGTCATTATGACATTCTTAGAAAATATCTTAGAAATCCATGAGAAATGACCATTTTACCCTTAAATTCTTTTGTTATTACCAAACGACCAAATTGCAAAGTTTGAAAAATCTCATTCTATTCTCCCCTAAGTGACACATGGCCAAGCCTCTGGATAACTATCGTTTCATTCCATTTTACTTGATCATGATGGTTGAGAAAATATCTAAGTATTTTATGAATATTTCCTAACCTATCCTAGTTTCTTTTAAACCAACCATGATTATACTTAACTTCAAATGCTAGAACATTCTCCTCACATGGACTACTCACCCTAGTGAGTCACCATGGTGAGTCATGCAATGACTCACCATAGTCATAATTATGCATTAAATGTGCATTAATGACAAATGGTGAATCACCATAAGTCATTAATGTCAAGGGTGAGTCATTCAATCTTGCACCTTAAGACTAAGTGATAGTGTCCAATTTCTCTTCCTCTTGTCCCTAGAGTATTCGACCAAGCCCCTCCCTCATAGTCACATTAGTTCATTTCATTTCACACATTTTGTCACCAAAAACACTAAGTTCGTCTTCAAAGTTTGAATTGAAGCTCCAAGTTCTTGATCATTTCTTCATTTCTCCTCCATATTTCATCATCTTAGAGGAATGATTTCATGATTCTAGATTCATGAAACTTGTTCCTTAGATACTTACCTTCACTTTGATCCATTTTGTTCATTATTTCAAGAACATCCAAGTCTTCTCCTTTCTTCTATTAAATTCAGCCAAGACCCAAAATCCTCAGCCAAATCTTGTTTTGATTTTCTATGACCATATCCATGCTCACCAACATGATTTACACACTTTCTATTTCACACAAAAATCCATTTAGAGCTTGTTTTCAAAATGGGTTTCATAGGCTATTTTCTGCCAAGCTCTATAGAAAGGCATCGAATCCTTGTTTCACCATTCCACCTACATATACATGTTCCTCTAGATCATCTAGAGACATATTATTCCACACAAAAACTCATTCGGAGTTGATTTATGAAATGGGTTTTTCTAGCCTACACTTTGTTCATCATTTTCTCATCAACAAAGGGGTAAATTCTATTGACCCTAGTTAGTAACTTAATTCTATGCCTCATTAGCTTCATGAATATTTAATTTATTTTGAATTACATACTTACGAAAAATAATATATTAATTCATAGGAATTTGCATGATGTTGTTTTTGGACTTTGAACAAATTTTCTACCATGGAAACACCTTTGCCTTTATGCTACCAAACGGTTTTAAAAACAAATTATCCTAGCCCTATGAACTTCATGAGGCCGTGAGGTATATAGAACTTTTACCCTAGGATTTTGTTTGTTTTAACTTGGTGAAATGGTTGTTGATGAAGGTGATGGTGCTGGGGTTGGTTTTGTGACTTTGTGGATCAAAGAGGATCGTCTTGCCTTTGGGGAGCTACAAGAGTTAGGGGGAGTGAACCACCTCACACCATATTGGGGGGGTGTGAAGATGGCTTATATTTGTTTGTGATTGGAAATCCTAGACCTAGGGTTATCCACTTTGTTTGGTTTGGTCCTTTATGAGGACATGATTGTAATAATGGTTGTGGTTTGATTTATGTTCTCATGAACATGCTATGTTTGATTGATTTATTTATATGTCTTGACTTGAATAATTTGTTTGAATTGTAAATATGGATATAGCATGAGAATATGATTATAGCATGACCTTTGAGTAATTATATGCTATGTTTTGATGTATGATTATGGTTATGAGTGTTTTTGAAGAAGTGGAATCTTCTCTTGAATCATGGTAAGTTTCAGCCACGTATGAAACAAAGTGGAGTTTAACTCTAATCCCCGAGTTTTAAGTGGATTTCACAACACTTTAGTGGGGATATGAACAATGACAATTAAGAAAGGAAAAGAACAAGTTCTTGAGCTATGAAATTATGCAATTATTATAAGGAAAGATTTAATTAAAAGCATACTCTAAGTGAGGCATAGGTACGATTTCCTTAGAATCCTCACTTAGAATGTTTGGATTTTCAATCAGGGTAACTGTGCAGTTGAAATCGTATTTGGAAATCAATGGACATAAGTTTTCATGAAGCAAAACCATTCAAAAAGATGCTTATTTTAATTCGGGTTTGAGGTTCAAATTGAATATGAAAATGTTTTCTATACTTACTTCACCAGTTAAATGCTTTTATCTAATTCATGATCGAATAGATCAAATGTTTTTGGTGAGAATGACTCATATAATGAGTTTGATTTATAAACTTTATGTGATGGCTATAAAGGTTTTCAAAACGGATTTCAAAACCCAAATGAATGAAAGATGGAACTATGGTTTAGGCGTTGAATGATTTCACTTACATGAGGGACTTTTGTAATGTTTCCACGTGACATTCAATTCGTTGACAGTTGTTGGACCATAAGAGTTCTATCATTTGGAGTTTTAAGAGTGATGAAAAAAGAAGTTAAGCCTTGAGAACTCTTCTTTTATTTTAATTTCAAACCCATAATGATGAGGCACTTAAGGCAATAATACTGAGGTATTTAAGGAGATGTATTTACAAAAGAAAGGAATTAAACATTTGTATTTACCATCAAAAGGATTTTTAAAACCAAAGCAAATGTGTATTCTAAAACCTAAGTCAAGGAGTGGGACCTAGCTATTAAAATAAATGGAATATTTTAACTATGAGATATAGTGGAGCAAGACCATGTCTTCATACCCTAGATGATTTGATCATCCAAGGATCCATCATACTTAATAACCAAGAGTATTCTAAGATTACTTGTCGAGTAAGTAATCTCGTTCGGAAACAACCAGAAGAAATATAATGGATTGGAGAATGACCAATCTCCATAATACACTTAAGCGTTGAAACATGGATAGACCAATGAGGGGATCCTAACTTGTGCAAGAATTCACGGGTTGGTACTATCTTGCCTATAGAATGGCCATTTAGGACGATGGGTCGTTGAGTCATGTACAAAACGCCGACATCTTCTACTTGTTGCAGTACAATCTTGGTTATCAATGGCTTTTCTCAATCAATGGGGTTACTATTATTGATGCACAAGTATGCCTAATGTTGGTAGTTGTGAAACGTGTGTTCTAACCACAACTTCCGAACATTCTCTTAACTCTGGAGTATAGTCAAATCTTCCTTGAGGCCGTGTAGGTATGGGCTATGTAGTTAAAATCAGTCATCTCTCCGTTCTTGTGAGACTGTGTAGGTATGGGACTATATAGTTTCACTAGGTCATGTTTGTGTATAAGCCGTATCATGTCCGGCTTTGGTGTTGCATGCTTTTGATGATATGTATATATTGTATGTTGTTGGTATATTTGTTGAATTGTTTGTCTGCGAATGGATGATAATATGCGATATGATAGTAAGAGTGTGTATATGCATATGTGCCGTGTTGTGTCGTGCTATTTTCATATTTGCCATATGTTGTGTGATGTTGGGAATCTCACCTCCTTTGTTTTATATTGCTGTACTTTTTGGTTTGGCTATGTGCCTTTTGTGTTCTTCTAAGAAGGATGGGATGTCAAGATGTCGCTCGGCTGACCCACCAGTGGTGTTGAGGTTCGAGCATAAGGACGACATGGGGAAGTCTCTAGGGGACGTCACTTCTAGCTTTCAGATGGTTCAAGACGAGGATGTCTGTGTTTCCTATCGTGCCTGATCTTCCTTTTCTTCTGATAGGCATGACTGTCGTTGGTTTGTAGGCCATGGCTCTTCCCTTGGAAGGGAAAAAGGCTTAGTTCGAGAGCTACTTTGGTAGTGGCTCTAGAAGTGTCTTTTGTGACGACGTCGACAGTGGTCTCTTGTAGAGTTTCCATTAGATTTCGTCAGTTGGGTTTGTTCTTCTCACGATGTATCAGAGAGGATTGTCTTTTATATTTTATTTTGGCTAGCTTGGTATATATAGGAGTTAATGTTATTGATTTATGGAGCTGTGAATCCAAGTACCTTATGCTTTTAGGAGCTACGACACCATATCTATGTCGAGTCTGTATGTGTATTTGTTTTGTTCGACGGGTCGGGTGGGATTTTTATGTGATTCTGTTTTAATTTTCTGCAACTATCCCTCTGTCATGAACAATTTATATGTTGTGTTTGAATATTTGAATGTTCACCTTCACTACTATGTTGAATGGCTATTTCTTTACCTTTTTTATAATGTCAAAAAGGGGAGAAAATATATGTTTTAGAGAAAGGTTAATAACAAATTAAATATGCATATATTGAGGGGGAGCTTATATGATTTAGGGGGAGTAATCATATTATCATTTTTTTCTCTCCTCTGCTCTGATACCATATGCCTTGATACTCTGAATTATTAAGTTGATGTATAACTAATTCAATTTAATGTGTGTGCAAGAGTTTGTGTCAAATTGCAAAGACAGGTATCAAGCAGTGATTAACAAGTTTAGTAAGCAATTCAAGGAGAATATTCAAAGAAGAACTTGAAGAAATCAAAAAGCTACATTGGAGAAATCAATAAAAGCAAAGTCAAAGATAAAGGAATCATCAAGACAAGAGCTTAAAGGAGAAATTAGATTTAAGTCTTGGATGATTTGTAAGAGATGAAATCTCTTATTCACAAATAGCTCATTTGAAAATATGCATGAAGGAAATCATTTTTCATAATATACATTAGAAGGAATAAGTTTTTCATGAAAATGATTTTTGGAAATTAAGAAATTTATTTGTCAGTACATCCATGTATTCAATGGATGTATGTCTATTACTGCAACCAACAGATGAATATAAGGTTTTTGATTTAGTACATAGATGTACAACACCTATGCACAACATGAAATCAGATCAATTTTAAATGGTCAACTGAATACAACCCTGTAAATATGCTAAGTACGCGTGTATTCAAGTTTTTGGAAAATCTGATGTTCATTATTACATAGATGTATTGAATGGGTGTACTGCTGGATTAACCAAGTTCAAGTTTTGGAAAAACGCGTACAGCCATGTACTATACAGGTGTATAGAAAGTATTAGTATGGAATTGGTTAATACATCCCTGTACTCAATCTAACTTTTTGAGAGTTTAGGAATCAATCTTTTCGTTCTATTTGATTGTAAAGAGAGAGGGAGTCTCTGTGTGATTAGGGTGAGGTATCCCTAAGGAAGAACATTGATTGAGGCTTTTCACAAGGGTGTGGTATCTCGAGGTGAAAGAGTGCTCTGTGGTGTAAAGGTCTTTCAAGTTACTTGGTTAAAGCTTGTTGTGTTAGTGTGTGAATACCCACATGTGGAGTGGGGACTGGATGTAAGTCATAGTGATGGTGACTGAACTAGTATAAAACTGATTGTGTGGTATCTCTAAACTCAAACTCTTTAATTTCTGTCTTGTGCATATAACTGTGATCTCGATGTTCTAAGTTTTCAATTGATATCAGTTCTTGATCTGCATAATCTGTATTGAACCTTGAGTAAATTGTAATAATAACTGTGTATTCAATTCTATTCTGAAGGATCAATATTTGAATTGAATCTTGCATCATATGTGATCAAATTCGAATAGCTTAATTTATGTTTCTTAATCACTGAAACTAAAACCTGCAAGTTTGTTCTTGATTGTTAATGCTTGTATCTGAAACTTGCATAACATGTTTTTAATCTTTAAAGGCTTAATCAATTTCTGTGTCTGAGTTTGGGCTTGAACCTATTCTATGATTTACTGATTCTGAGTTAATCTTTGTTATCCTCATCACCTTCTATTCAAGATTTCATTAAAAGCCATTCACTGTTTTTGTAAAAGATCACGAGGCAACATAAAACTAAAAACTAAAGTTTTGTGAAACAGAAGTTTTTGAAAAGTTTTTAAGAGGGAAAGATTTTAAGAAAACTCAATTCAACCCCCCCTCCCTCTTGTGAGTCTTTGAAGCCAAAACAACAAACATATAGACCAAATTGAAAATAATTATCACATATAACAACCAAAGTGAGAATGCCTATCACATTTAGGGACCAAATAATTTGAATTGCTTGTTTGGGTAAACAGCTTAATTAAGCGCTTATAGAATAAACTCTTATCATGTAAGTGCTTATGTATAAGCTATTTCTATAATATCAAAGAGAAAATATAGTCAAACTCATTTCATATAAACTATAAGCTGTTTTCATAAGATATCATGGATAGCTTATCAAAATAAGTTGAAAACAACTTATGTACATGTCATAAGCTATTTTCATAAGCTCTCCCAAACACCACAAGTGCTTATGCCAGTAGATAAGACAAAATAAGATGCTTATAAGCCAATCCAAACAGGCCAGTCCAAACATACAATCATTTTCCACTAGTGCAAAATATACAATAAATGGGAAATGTTTACGTCAGTTAACCAAAAGTTAGACGTTCAAAAGGAGGCGGTGACAGTTTTGTAAATATCAGGTTTCCCTTAATTCACTTTTAACGTCAGTTGTTATAAGGACTGACGTTAAAAGTTAAGTGACTCACTTTTAACGTAAGTTCTATAAACAACTGACATTAAAAGTGAACCTTTTAACGTTAATTGTTTATTGAACTGATGTTAAAAGTCACTTAACTTTTAACGTCAGTCCTTACAACAACTGACGTGAAAGGTAATTTTCAATTTTTTTTAGAAAAGTATATGTTGTAAACCCCCTCGCGCCTTTCTTCCTTCCTCAGTCACTTTGTACTTCTCTGTTCTCTCACACCGCTCTGCCCTAACCCTTCCACCGCATGCTCCTCTCCCCCGCACACTCCTCTCCACCACCACCACCGCGAGCTCATCTCCACCGCCACCGCCGCGAGGTACGTACTCTCTCTCTCTCTGTCTCATCTTTACACTCTTTCTTGCATGCCCTAACTCGTGCTCACTCTATTTCCCTCACTCTCAGCAGCAGCCACCACACGAGCTCCTCTCCCCACCACCACGAACTGCGAGCGTCTCCCATTCCTCTCCTTCTTCTACTTCTCGCCATTTGAGTTTCACCACTCATCAAGGTTCCATTCCTTTTTTGAACTTTCTCCTTTTTTTTAAACTCTGAAAAATCTTATACAGTGCTTAACCATTTCCCACTTTTTTGGCATTTTCTTGCTCTTTTAGTTTTTGATACTGATAATGATGCATTTACCCTTTGTTTGCTTTCATTTGCAGGGTTTTACAACAACAACCAAGCATTTTCCCACTAGCCTTTGGTGTGAGTAGCAGTATTTGCAGGACTTGAAACTACTTCTCAGATTACCAGCTTCTCATCTAAAGGTTTTTTTCTTTTTTGAAACTCTCTTGCTTTCTTACCTCCCCTTTATCTGAAGTTGATGAGTTATAGAAGAGAATATGCTCTTGAAATGTATGGCAATGATGTATCATATGCTTGTTATGCTGCTGATCATGAGTTATAGCTTATGAGTTAAGTATGGAAATCAACAAACAAACAAAAAATGTATCATATGCTTTTGAAATTTTTAATTTAATAACTGTTATCATATGGGAAGCATTCAAAACAAGTCTCCACTGTTGGTGAACTTGTCGGGAAGAAATCATGAATTGGGGTTATGCTTGTCTTGCTATGTGTTTTTGGGTTATGCTTGTTTGAATCTTTGTGTATATCTTGTTTGAATCTTTGGGTTATGCTTGTTGTGATTGTTTGAATCTTTTATTATTATTTTAAAAATAATTATAGATTTTGATAGATTTTGTTAAGGATGGCCATGCTTTGGGTTCGGTTAGGTGGGTTCAAAGAGAAAAAGATAGCAACTGGCCGGGTGAGCTAAGTTTTGTGATATTGGTTGTAAATGTGGCTTGGTGTGAATAAGGAATGACACAAACTAGGGCTAAGGGTGCATCTTATCCTCAACTTAATTTGATGAGAATGAATGCTAAATGAAATTATATTTTAACGTAACAATTAATATCTCCATTTTGACTGAGGTTATGTGACTGAGGTAGTGGTGTATATATACGGTTGTTAGGTTTTCAAATACTAGTGCGCTTTTCCAATCTCCCCTATTGTGCTTATATTGGATATATGTGTTTATATCTACAGAACCTATCTAGCTATGGATCGTAGTTAGATGGTTTGTAAACGCACTGGTGATGATTATTGAAGGGAGTGGATGAGTTTATAGAATTTGCTCAAAGGAAAGTTCCTAATAGTAAAGGAATGTTCTGTTGTCCTTGTGTCAAATGTTTGAATACGAGGAAATGTACAGTCAAGGATATACGTACTCGTCTTATTTGTTTTGGGATTTGCTTGAATTATACAAGATGGATATGGCATGGTTATGTGTTGTTAAGTACTAAGCCAAGTGTCTCTCAAAGTGAAGATGTTGATGTAGATATAGAGGATGATCGAGTAGAGGACATGATTCGTGATATTGGACAAGAATCTTTTCAGTGAGCACATGTGTATAAAAGGTTGTCCAGTGATGCGGATAAGCCTTTGTAACCCGGGTGTACTGCACATACACGGTTGTCGGCAGTGTTAAAATTGGTTTGTGTGAAGGCGAGAAATGGTTGGAGTGATAAAAGCTTCACTGAATTGCTTGAATTGTTGAAAGACTTGCTTCCAGAGGGCAACACATTACCTGACCGTAACTATGAGACCAAGAAGCTATTGTGTCCAATGGCTATGGAGTATAAGAAGATACACGCATGCCCCAATGATTGCATATTGTACACGGGTGATTATGAAGACAATCACGCTTGCCCCAAGTATGGGTTATCACGCTACAAAGTGAAGTATGGTGACGATGGTGATGATCTTGATGATTCGATTTGTAATGTGAGAAAAAAGGTCCTCCTACGAAGGTTGTAACAGCCTGATTTTTAATTATGCTGTTTAACCAGTTAAAATATAATTAATTATATTTTAATCTGAGAGTTAGAAAGTGATTTTAAATAAAATAAAATCATATTCATAGACTCCCTCTTATATAGGGACCAATTAGCGGTGAGGACCAAATTGAAAATCAGTGTCACATATAGGGACCAAATTGATAACTTTTTACGTATAGGGACCAAATTGAAAATCAGGGTCACGTATAGGGACCAAAAGATTACTTTAACCTTAATTCAACTCTCCCAGTTGGAGTTTGAACTATGTTATTGAAATCTGTCGTTCCTCTTGGTAAAGCTGGAACAGCCTTATCCAAAATCCATCTTTCTGGTATGACTACGTCTTTCCAAAGGATTGTTTTTGGGACAATCATGTTTGCTTTAGTAACATTGGTAAGAAACAGGTTTGTCTCTCCCGATGTTATATTTTTGAGAACTTTAGAATTACAGGAATTCATAGCCTTGTATTGAATCCTGTAAAGCAAAGCTGCTAGGATAGATTCAGGCTTCATGTCTAAGCCGCAGATCTTAAGATTCAAGAACAAGGAGTCTAGGATGTTTTGATCCTGTAAACTCAAAGTTCTATTTGGGTAACAATTGAAATAAATTGGACCATGGCTTAGGCTAGTTTCTACCGTACCTAAGAGGGAGTCTTGGAATTTATTGTGCCTAATATCCCTTAAGCACATCAAGATTGAAGCGTTTAATCCTTCGCGGATTAAAGGTTTTATAGCTACTTGAACACATCCGATGTGTAAGTACCTGTAATTTTGCTTGTGACTTTTTTATCGTATCCATTGAGAGAAGATGTAATTCCTCAATCTCTGGACTAATTGGAATATTTTTCTCTTCTGTTTTGATTACATAATCAGAAGTAGTGAAGAACTTTCCTTCTGACTTGTATGACTCTTTTGTGGGTATTCTGGGAATTACCCAATTATCAATATCTTGATTGATATTTTCAAAGCATATTTCCTCATGGAAAATACTGCTTGGATTGGTAGGAAAATCAGATTCCTGAAGAGATGAAGAAGAGGGTTGAGAAGAACGGAAAGAAAGCTTGGGAGGGAACGAGATAACATAATTTTTAAAATTCTGATATCATTGCCTTTCTTTGGTTCCATAGCAATTGTAAGTAGTGATCTAAGCCGTACCCTGCTGAATATTTTTCATAATTTTCAAAAATAAAGTCTTTACATGAATTTACAGAATCATTAGATCTTATTATTCTTAACCATAGTTGTACCAAACCTTTGGGTAAAAAGGATTTACTTTAATCAACCAAAAGCTACCTCAAAGTAGACTTACTGCTACTCGTAATTCATTCTTTGATTTATCTTGCTTCAAGCATCAGCAAATTAGACTTACTGCCTCATCATCCTTCGAGGTCTTACTGCTACAGCTTTAACAATATAAACCATAGCATAATATATATATATATATATATATATATATATATAGATATATATATATATATATATATATATATATATATATATATATATATAACATACATACCATAGGTTTATGCATCAGAGTATTTAAAACACAGTTTAGGGTGTCCCATCAGTAGGATCCCTAACAGGTATATAATTACACAACTAACTTAGGCGGACAATATAAAACGTCTCACAAGGCGCACTGGCCATAACTATCTAGACTCTACCACTCAGGTCCACAACTCTTCGTCCAGCTTATAGCTAATAAGGAGTTCCATACAACTTCTCAGCAATAGGCTCCTCCATAGGGTCTTCTCATACGATCACATAATAATAAAATACCACATACATAAAGATATAGGGGATAAGAAACATTTCTATCATCAAAAGTGGAAAAGAGTCATAGCATATCATACAATAAATGTCACATACAATCAACATACATAACTAATAAGTCATCCTCTACCCCAATCTCATACAACCAAACTTTTATACTGAAGTGGCCATCTCTATTCCTATCATGTTAGTCAGTAGTCCAGAACGGTCTAGTACCAATAACTTTTGAATGCATCAAAGACTAAACAAATATTAGTCTAAAATGGTCCAGTGCCAAGAATATATGAACACGTCAAGGAGTATTAATCCAGAACGGTCCAGTGCCAAGAACATGCGAACTCTTCAAGAACTAAAGAGTATTACAGTAGTTTACCTCAGCATCCACATCCGTAGGGTACTGACCCGTAATATCAGATATCCCAAAATAGAATATCCTGATCTTGTGTGTTCCACTCACACGGCTGTGAATAACAATACAAACACATGAATCTAAAAAACCCATATTAATAACATCCTAGCGCCTTAACCTTCCATCAAAGCCTTAACACATATTCTAGGTCACACTTCCTCTTTAAAATAACTCATTTAGGTTAGGCACCTCTAAGTCATCATTATCCTCACACCCAAACCAACAATTATCTCTCGAACAACATATGTCTTTGCTTAAATCCACTAAGCACAAATATTAAAACCAGGCAGATCATGCATAACACAGACAATCATAAATAATCAAATACCACAAAATATCACATAAGCAATTCAATAATAATAATAAATTCAATCAACCTCAGATAAGATAAAATCATCCTAACGCCGATAAACCTACGATCCCTGAATCACCATTGGTTTAACAGAAAAGGTTTCCAATGTGATTTTGGTCTTGTCGATTACTCAACTACTAGTAGGGTTTAGGTCTCCCTACACAATTATTATAGAATATACTACTTATCATTTCCGACGGTAGATTGGTTCTTTCCCCCACCTGAGTTAGCATCGAAATCCCGAACACGATGTTCCTCACTATCACACCACAGCTTAATAGTTTCACCTTGAACCAAACGACATAACTATAATTAATCAAACAAAATCCATCTATGACACTTTAGGGCTAGGTTCGGCCAAGACTAAGAAAATAGGTTTAGGTGTATTTTCTTAATGCCATCTTTTGGATCCTAGTTACTAGAGTCTTAAATAACATAGATTAATTATTACAAGACTAAAGTTTGGAACAAAATCCTCTAACCTCTTGGGTTAGGATTTCGGCCATGTATAGGAATTTAAGCTAGGGATTTTTGTTGAACCTAAGCTCTTGGATTTAAGCTATACAAGTATTATAGAACTTAAGTCAAGTGTTATCTTTCAAAACAAACAACAAAACACCAAACCCATTTTCCTACATAGGTTCGACCATTAATGGTTAATAGGGAAATAAAATGACTTTGATCACATGCTTTTGGATAATGAAAGTAGGGATCATATCTAGATCATAGAAATTAGTTTCACATTTTTATGATTTTTTTTACAACTTTCTAGAATTATTACAAGTTCTAGATCTAGAAATGGAAACTCATGAAATATGAAGAACAAAAGCTTAAGAGTGGAAGGAGATGATCATGTTACCTAAGTTAAGAAGATGGAGGAAGAATAGATGATGATCATGGAAAGTTTCACTTGAAAGCACTTGGAGCTTTTGAAGATTGAAAATGGAGTTTCAGTGTTTTTAGTGAAGAACATGAAGAACATGAAGAAAATGAAGAAAATGAAGAAGATGAGTGAAAAGTGGGGGAGGCCACGGTTTTGAGGGGTATTTATAGGCTAGATCTTAGGCTTTGTTTGGTTTTTAGGTTTTAGATTAATGGGTTTTAAGAATATTTAATTAATATAAGCTTAACCATAGTTAATAGTTAACTTAACTAAGGTTATGTTACTAATTAGGGTTAAAATTCATTTGGCTCATAATTAATGTAGCTGTGACTGATTTTGGGTCACATCTTATGAGTCATCCATAACACATCGATCCAATCCCTTAGCGGTTCCCGGAAATCCCGTACGCAGCTCCGTCAGTTACCCGATTTCGGTTTTTGAGAGGAAAATGATGGAATGAAAGCAAAATGAAATAGGTATGGTTTATTGGAGGTGGATGCACGAAATTTAAGTGAGGTGGGAGGTTTACAACCATGTAAAATGAGTGGTTAAGAGTGCGTAGATGTGTCTTGTTAATAACCGCGAAAGCTTGGGGTATTTTCGTCATTTAACCTAAAAGTCATGATTACTAGCATTTAATGCTCATAAATGCTTGGCGACTCGTCCTCCATGAGTCGTCATGCATGACTCGTTGTCCCGATCTCTTGACGGGTCTCTGCAGTTTCGTTTTCGACTCCGTCGGTTTCCCGATTTGGGTTTCTGTCTGTTTTTCGATCGAAAATTTTCAAAATAACTAAACTCTTTGGAAATATATTTTAAACATAAACCATTTCATTCACGAGTCAAAATTAGGTTTTCTGATCATTAAAATCTTACTGTCAGTGAAAACACCGACTGTTTTTCGTCCGAACTTTTACCAAAATTCGTCCGGATAAACATAATATTTTATTTCTGATCAGAAATTTTGAAAGTATGATTCCTCATGGACATAATATAAAAAATCTACAAATTTCTGTTTCCGAGTCAAATTAGGGTTTTCTGTTAGTATAAAATTATACTGTTAGTTAAAAAACACAAATCGGTTTCCATCTGAGTTTTGAACCCAAATTTTAACTAGAGCATCCTACCATATAGTAGGTGTTGGGAATTTGCGTATAATAACGCAGCGGAAAAATTCCCATCGAAGGATCCTTGCGAATGGTCACGATTCATGGTTAGAAGATTTACCTCTTGAAGCGATGACAGTTGATTAAAAATTGTCTATCACGAACACCGCACGAACGATGTCTCTAAGGTATCCACACGAGCAGATTCCGTGAACGTCCAACGTCACAAACTCGAAGCGTCTCTGTCTCACAGTGCTAGCTTCGAAAACCGAGACCTGCTGCTCACTATCACTCTCTATGTGCGGCTAGGGTAAAACAAAAACCGTGTAGGCACAATAGCTTAAGTGGTCTACTTATAGCAGCACCTCCTTAAGTGAGTTAGTGAGCAGCGTTTGACCTAAGCCCCATGTACTATGCGCTAGGCCCAATAGAAAAGTCCAACTCTCCTTTTAATGCTTCTTTTAATCCGCTCTTATGTGTGTGACCCTATAGGTTCCCAAAACGTTAGTAGTAATATTAAATCCCATTTAATATTACAAACAGTGAGCGGTATCTAGCAATACATCACTGCTACCTAAGTAGTGAGAAAGTCAGTGATTTGACGAAACCTTTCTGTGACAAATATTCATGTGCATTATTATCCCTTTGTCCATATATCTATATTGAACACAAGACATAGAATGTGTCACCCTTGTATGGTTCAATATCATGTTCCCTAATACCCGAGTAGACTTAACAACAAATGAGGTCAATATCTCATATTGACTCATTTCAGCATGGCCATGTATTTTACAGTCTCACTCTATCAGGGGGCCCACAGATATTACTCCTGTTATGTAGGAGGGACAAATTCCATCTAGGTCACTCACATCGCTCTGCATGGCTCATGGTATGCCCAATGTCCGTCTTTATAATCATCCTATTACAGATGACATTTGACGATATTAAAGCACACGACTCCTCTTGTAGGGATCGTAGCGATTTCAGGTCGAAGGATTGCATACACCATTGTCACTATGAGAACTGCTTATGACACTCACATAACGCTCCATGTAGTGTTCTCATGGTGGGTCAATCCAGTACATCATTACTCTAATGTGTACCTATGTGGCGACTTGATATCTCATATTCATGACCCGTGAGATATGGTCATCAGTCTGCACACATAATAGTCTCAATGTATTATTATTGTCCTTATTAATAAAATACTTGACTACGGATATTTAAGAATAGGATTTCATTGTTCAATAGTGTCTCACGATCAAGTCATATACTTGATATTCTATTAAACTGAAATTTCTATTCTAAGGACTTTATTATGTTTAAAAAAGTAACACAATAAACTGGAATGCCTCATATCATATATATATATATATATATATATATATATATATATATATATATATATATATATATATATATATAATAGCAACATACAAATGTAAGTCTAAGAAATACACTGGCCTCTAGGGCTTACACCAACAATCTCCCACTAGCACTAGAGCCAATCAGGCATAAATATAATGCCCATCGATCTAGTGTGACCTTCATGCTTTTGTTGAGCAAGAGGTTTCGTAAGTGGGTCAGCAACATTATCAAGTGATGGTACTCTGCATATTTTCACATCTCCTCTATCGATAATCTCTCGAATGAGATGGAAGCGCCTAAGTATATGTTTGGATCGCTGATGAGATCTAGGTTCCTTATCTTGTGCAATGGCCCTATTGTTATCACAATAGAGATCAATGGGGTCCACAATACTAGGAACTGTACCAAGCTCAGCAATGAACTTCCTGATCCAAACAGCCTCCTTTGCTGTATTGGAGGCAGTAATATACTCAGTCTCTGTAGTAGAATCGACGACTGTCTCCTGCTTTGAACTCTTCCAGCTCACCGCCCCGCCATTCAGGCAGAACACATAACCAGATTACGATCTGGAATCATCCTTATCGGTCTGGAAGCTAGCATCGGTGTAACCTATTACAGCAAGCTCTTCCTCGCCTCCATATACCAAGAACGAATCCTTAGTTCTTCTCAAGTACTTAAGGATGTTCTTGATAGCAGACCAGTGACTTTCACCGGGATCAGACTGGTACCTGCTCGTTATGCTTAAAGCATGCGATACATCTGGTCGAGTACATAACATGGCATACATGATAGATCCAATTGCGGATGCATATGGAATCTTACTCATGCGATCCCTTTCTTCTTGAGTGGAAGGGGATTGTGCCTTTGATAGGCATATACCATGTGACATAGGCAAGAGTCCTTTCTTGGATTGATGCATGTTAAAGCGTCTCAACACTTTGTCTATGTATGTACTCTGACTTAAGCCAAGCAATTTCTGTGATCTATCCCTATAGATCCTGATTCCCAATACATAGGTAGCTTCACCCAAATCTTTCATAGAAAAGCAATTCCCTAACCATGTCTTCACATTTTGTAGTGTAGGGATGTCATTTCCAATGAGTAATATGTCATCTACATATAACACCAGAAAAACAACAATGCTCCCACTAACCTTCTTGTAGACACAAGGTTCATCTTCATTTTTGATGAATCTGTACTGTCTTACAGCATCATCAAAACGAAGGTTCCAACTTCTGGAAGCTTGCTTAAATCCATAGATTGATCACTGCAATTTACATACCTTTCCGGCATCCTCTGAAATGTCAAAGCCTTCAGGTTGTGTCATGTACACATCCTCAAGAAGCTTTCCATTAAGGAAAGCAGTTTTGACATCCATCTGCCATATCTCATAATCATGGTATGCAGCGATAGCAAGTAAGATCCAGGTGGATTTAAGCATCGCAACAGGCGAAAAGGTCTCATCATAGTCGACACCATGAATTTGCTTGAAACCCTTAGCCACCAATCGCACCTTAAAGGTATGTACTTTACCATCCATGTCAGTTTTCTTTTTGAAAACCCACTAGCACCATATGGGTTTTACCCCTTCAGGTGGCTCTACCAAGGTCCATACCTGGTTGGTGTACATGGAATCCATCTCAGATTTCATGGCCTTAAGCCACTTCTCAGATTCTGGGCCAGTGATGGCCTCCTGGTAAGTCACAGGCTCATCTTGATCCATGAGCAATACATCACCTTGTGGAGTCATGAGAAATCCATATCTCTCAGGCTGGTGACATATCCTGTTAGACCTACGCTGGTCTTGTGCTACTGGAGCAGGTTGTTCCTCCACAGCATTTTGTGAAGGTCGCTCCTGTTCTACCAATGGTAGGTCACTACTCTGTGATTCTTGAATTTCTTCAAGTTCTATCTTCCTCCCACTGGTTCCTATGGAGATAAACTTCATTTCTAGGAATACACCAGTCCGTGCGACAAACACTTTGCCTTCGGAAGGATTATAGAAATAGTAGCCCTTGGTTTCTTTGGGATACCCCACAAAGAAGCATTTATCATATTTGGGATCAAGCTTATTAGAAACTTGACGTTTTACATATGCTTCACAACCCCAAATCTTCATAAAAGACATGTTGGGTCGTCTACCCGTCCATATCTCATATGGTGTCTTTTCTACCATTTTGGATGGAACACGGTTAAGTGTAAAAGCTGCTGTTAATAGAGCATGTCCCCAGAAAGAGTTTGGAAGGTTTGCATGACTCATCATAGACTGAACCATGTTCAACAAGGTTCGATTTCTCCTTTCAGAAACACCATTCCATTGTGGTGTTCCAAGTGGAGTGAGTTGAGATAAAATTCCACACTCTCTCAGATGATCATCAAACTCTAGGCTCAAATATTCACCACCTCGATCTGATCGAAGAGTTTTAATATTTTTACCAAGTTGGTTTTGTACCTCATTTTTGAATTCCTTGAACTTTTCAAAGGATTCCGACTTATGTTTCATAAGATACACAAATCCATATCTACTGAAATCATCAGTAAATGTGATGAAGTACTGAAAACCACCTCTAGCTAATGTGTTTAGGGGTCCGCATACATCGCTATGTATAAGACCCAAAAGATCGTTAGCTATTTCACCTTTTCCGGTGAATGGAGCTTTAGTCAACTTTCCCAATAAACAAGACTCACATATCTCATATGATTCATAATCAAATGAGTCCAAGAGTCCATCTTTATGGAGCTTCGAAATGTGCTTCTCATTTATATGGCCTAAACGACAATGCCAAAGATAAGACGGGTTCAACTCATTTGGTTTGAACCTCTTAGTATTTATGTTATAGATGGGCATTTCAAGATCAAGGACATAAAGCCCATTACTCATGTGTGCACTAGCATAGAAAATATCATCCAAATAAATAGAACAACTTTTGTTCTTTATTATAAAAGAAAAACCAATCTTGTCCAAACAAGAAACGGAAATGATATTCCTGCTGATTGCAGGCACAAAATAACAGTTCTCTAACTGAATAGTAAGCCCAGTGGGCAAAGTCAATACATAAGTCCCTACAGCTAAAGCAGCAACCTTTGCTCCATTTCCAACTCGTAGGTCGACTTCGCCCTTTGCCAATGGTCTACTCCTGTTTAGATCCTGCACATTTGTACAAATGTGAGAACCACATCCAGTATCTAATACCCATGATGCAGAAGTAGATAAATTGACTTCTATAACAAACACACCTGAAGTCGAAGTCTCACTTCCCTTCTTCTTCTTGCTTTCTTCCAGGTATTTTGGGCAGTTCCTCTTCCAATGTCTGGTCCAACCACAGTGGAAGCAATTTCCTTCCTTAGCCACACCACCCACAGGCTTCAAGCTAGTAGTACTGGGCTTGAACTTGTTGATGGCCTTGCCCTTGCCCTTTTGTTTGTACGTGGGCTTCTTGGGCTGCTTCTTGCTATTTCCAGCCTGGACCATCAAAATGGCCTTCCCCTTTCCTTTGTTAATATTTTGTTCAGCAGTTCTTAACATGCTCAACAATTCTGGCAAAGGTTTGTCAAGATCATTCATATTATAGTTGATGACAAACTGACTATAGCTCTCAGGCAACGATTGCAGAACTAAGTCGGTGGCCAACTCTTGGCCTAAAGGAAATCCCAGTCTCTCGAGATTCTCAATGTACCCGATCATCTGGAGTATATGAGGACTCACAGGGCTTCCTTCTGCTAATTTACACTGGAAAATGGCTCTGGAAACTTCGAACCGCTCATGCCTTGCTTGCTCTTGGTAGAGCAGCTTGAGGTGCACGATCATATCATACGCCTCCATGGTCTCATGTTACTTTTGCAGCTCAGAGGTCATGGTAGCAAGCATAAGACAGTCGACGTTTAAGGCGTCATCCTGATGCTTCTTATAAGCATCCTTGTCAGCCTTAGGAGCATTTGAAGCCGGTGGCTCCTCAGGAATAGGCTCCTCAAGAACATACAGCATTTTCTCATGTTTGAGGACAATCCTCAAGTTTCTGTACCAGTCCAGAAAATTTGTTCCGAATAGTTTATCCTTCTCAAGGACGGATCGCAATGACAGGTTACTTGATGTGTTTGATGCCATGGTAATCTACAGAAATAAATATGCAAAATACAAGTATCATGCCATGAAATTATTTAATAAGGTCTTTAATTAAATACGCCTCCCACTATTTTACTCAAAACAATGACCCTCATCATTGATTCGGAAAATCCCGTTAGAAGATTTTCTAGTGGGCCAAGATCCATATTTCACCTAGCTTTAAGTCAGCTTTGGCTGATCACTCAAAATTCGGTTATATAGGTAGGAAACACTTTCCGATTACATCTCATGGAACTCTTGGACAGTTGGGTGAATAACTCTTATTCTAATCCATCACATGGACTAAAGCCCAACTTATAAGCCTCTAAGCCTTTCAATCCTATTGAAGTTGGCTTAGTTAAGTCATACCCAATGGATAGCAGTTGAACATTACATTTGTCCCATCACGTCTTACTAGTGTAGATAAAGGTACCCCGCTTTGGCGGACCCACACTTAATCGATCATAGTCTTGACGAGTGCCATGCATTGGAAGGCCTTTAAATGTGACTTAATATTTCCTTTTGAGGGATTTGATTAAAATTTGATCTCATCATTTGTTAAACTCTTTAACTTACTATTTACATACATGCATCTCATACATATATTAGTTAAACTCCTTTTAACATACTATATACATACATGCATCTCATACATATATAAGGCAAATAAATGTGATATGGTTATGACCCCTAACGCATTGACTCTCCCAAGCCAATAAGAGAATCTAAACTGAAACCTAGGAGCGTCCAAGCTTCTCCAAGCATGATCTCCCACAGGATAACGTCTTCTTGTCTCCATCATTACATTACATAAACAGAAACCTCATTTTACATATGAGGGGAGTGAGATGAGAAAATAATATACATATGGAATATAAGAGAAAGGCACGACACGCAGGCCGTATTTCAAAATAAACCAAAAGACTAAGGCCATAACCATCCACCATGCATCACAACGCAAATAATAACAAACAATAATAATACCTCTTTTATTATTATTAATATTATTATTAAGTGATACAAAAGATTTCAAAAAAAATTTGAATTTCGAAATAACACACTACACAGAGGTAGCACGGGGGTCCCTCTGTGTGCCTCGCTTCCTTGGCGGCTAGGGCTTCAACCTCTCAACCTTAAAACCGCAAGGCCCGTGAACACTTCACGTTGCAAGGAACGGCGGCTAGGGTTTCAACCCTTGGAACCTCAGCCGCAAGAACATGAACTCTTCATGTCTGAAACCCCTTAACGCCGCCAACAGTGAATTGAAACCGATCATGTTTAACATCAACACTTGACGCCATCGCAGAACATAATAAGGATTCCAGAACCAATGTACATATCGCATATATACATAAACATGCAATAGACGCATATATCATATACATACGAAAATTACAGAAACAAGGTTTCGCAAAACGGATGCAAACGATTTTCAGAAAACAGTTTTTCAGAAAAATGATTCACATTATAAACATGTTATCATACATAACAGGTAAACCACGTAACAGAATCATGGTTTCGCAAGCGGCTCTGATACCACTGTTGGGAATTTGCGTATAATAACGCAGCGGAAAAATTCCCATCGAAGGATCCTTGCGAATGGTCACGATTCATGGTTAGAAGATTTACCTCTTGAAGCGATGACAGTTGATTAAAAATCGTCTATCACGAACACCGCACGAACGATGTCTCTAAGGTATCCACACGAGCAGATTCCGTGAACGTCCAACGTCACGAACCCGAAGCGTCTCTGTCTCACAGTGCTAGGGTAAAACAAAAACCGTGTAGGCACAATAGCTTAAGTGGTCTACTTATAGCAACACCTCCTTAAGTGAGTTAGTGAGTAGCGTTTGACCTAAGCCCCATGTACTATGCGCTAGGCCCAATAGAAAAGTCCAACTCTCCTTTTAATGCTTCTTTTAATCCGCTCTTATGTGTGTGACCCTATAGGTTCCCAAAACGTTAGTAGTAATATTAAATCCCATTTAATATTACAAACAGTGAGCGGTATCTAGCAATACATCACTGCTACCTAAGTAGTGAGAAAGTCAGTGATTTGACGAAACCTTTCTGTGACAAATATTCATGTGGATTATTATCCCTTTGTCCATATATCTATATTGAACACAAGACATAGAATGTGTCACCCTTGTATGGTTCAATATCATGTTCCCTGATACCCGAGTAGACTTAACAACAAATGAGGTCAATATCTCATATTGACTCATTTCAGCACGGCCATGCATTTTACAGTCTCACTCTATCAGGAGGCCCTGATCAGCCTCTGGCTAGTCTAGTTTTATAACTAGAAAAACCTTGGCTTTGTGCTAATTATATATCATTTTCGCCCAAATTAGACTTGATTGTCTTTAAGTAGCATTTTGAGTCGTTAAAGTATTTTTAGGTTAATTTAGCTGATTTAGAGTCAAATAAAGCACTTATGCTATTTCTTGTTTTCAGGATAATAAAGTGAAATAATTCTGGAGTTCTTCACCCCGCGAGAAGGCATTCGCCTCGCGAACCTGAAGCGTGACTGTTCCAGAATTTGCAATCCTTTCTGTCTCGCCCTGCGAATCCATTACTCGCCTCGCGAGACTGAAGACCAGAAGCCATGACTTTTCCATTCCTCGCCACGCGAGCCGTACTTTGCCTCGCGAGAAGACCAAACGTTGCAGACTGTTCATAATATTCGCGTCGCGAGACAGTGTTCGCCTCGCGAGTCCGCGGAATCCAGAAGTTGTATATAAGCCTGTTTGAAGGCAGAACTGAGGGGAGTAGTCAGTAGTAGTAGTTTATCTTCTTTACTCTTAGAATAGGACTGCTACGAATTTAGGTTTAATGCTTTGTTTTTCTTTTGTAATGGAGAACTAGTCTCCTTGATTAATCTATTGTAATCGATTTCCACTACACTTGAGGTTCTTGTAATTCCTGTTTTGTATGCTTTTCCCTTTTCAATGCCATGCTATATATTTCTGTTTGCTTAATTCAGGAGTATATTGTGTTGTGTTGATTTATTTTCGGTGATGTTATGTTCCTATATTTAATCGCGTTTGCTTAATTCGCGTGTGTTCAATTCGTGTTCGCTTAGTTCACGAAGGGCTTAACCCCGTTTGCTTAATTCGGGAATAGGAACATATATCTGTAGTAGTGATTTCGCTTGTAAATTGTTGCTACAACCGGGAGGGGATTAGAATCTGCTTAGGGCTTGGAATTTACATGAACCGATGATAGTTGGGAAATCGAGAACAGTAGATTAATCGTTTTTTGCTATTTGATAATCTCTTTGAACTGCCTTGTTTTCATTGCTTTGTTTTGCTTTGTTTCTTATTTGCATTCAAATTCAAACTCCCCCAAAAACTGATTTTTGTGATAAATAGCAAGTCAAGAGTCCTTGTGAGACGACATCCGAGTTGTCGCCCTAACCACATTTTTATAAACCGCTCGTTCTTTTTGGCGCGTGCGCGACAGCGCGACCAGGCCCACAGATATTACTCCTGTTGTGTAGGAGGGACAAATTCCATCTAGGTCACTCACATCCCTCTGCATGGATCGTGGTATGCCAAATGACCGTCTTTATAATCATCCTATTACAGATGACGTTTGACGATATTAAAGCACACGACTCCTCATGTAGGGACCGTAGCGATTTCAGGTCGAAGGATTGCATACACCGTTGTCACTATGAGAACTACTTATGACACTCACATAACGCTCCATGTAGTGTTCTCATGGTGGGTCAATCCAGTACATCATTACTCTAATGTGTACCTATGTGGCGACTCGATATCTCATATCCATGACCCGTGAGATATGGTCATCAGTCTGCACACATAATAGTCTCAATGTATTATCATTGTCCTTATTAATAAAATACTTGACTACGGATATTTAAGAATAGGATTTCATTGTTCAATAGTGTCTCACGATCAAGTCATATACTTGATATTCTATTATACTGAAATTTCTATTCTAAGGACTTTATTATGTTTAAACAAGTAACACAATAAACTGGAATGCCTCATATCATATATATATATATATATAATAGCAAGATACAAATGTAAGTCTAAGAAATACACTGGCCTCTAGGGCTTACACCAACAGTAGGTTCTAGATATGATTTCTTTTTCTCCAAAATCATTTCCTAAGTCTTAGATAAGAATATAAATAAATAAATAAATAAATAAATATTTACCGTTAATACGGCTTATCCGAAAATCGGGCTGTTACATTACTTCCCTACTTAGAAAAAATTCCGTCCTCGGAATTTCGTAACTCGAAACTAGACATCATCTTGCAATCGTATCTTAATCTAAAGATCCCACATTATATTTCTTATCGATGTCTTTCCCCTAGGTGACAACGGTAACTTCATAACAGAATTCATGCTTATATCGTTCTATTTATCCTCAAAATAATCCATCACTACATTATATTCATTGTCCTTAACATTTCACCTTGATCTATCATCCTTGAAGGAGATAATTAAAACTTAATCATTTCCTCTTCTTACTACTGATCCACTAGAGAACCTTATTTCAACATCTTACTTCCGCAATTAACACCACAATCAATTCCAACATCTAACTTCTGTCATTGCCTGCAATTAATACCACAATTAATTTCAACATCTAACTTCTACAATTAACACCACAATCAATACTACCCTAACTTCCTACTTCATGTATCCAATCACAGTCTTAGTTCCTTAGAATGTATTTTACTATTCTAGATTATATCAAAATCTCACATTTCAAGTCTCCAAATAAACATCTCAACACTCCTAAAGATAAACTGCAATCAAAAGAATAACACCTGTTAGGATTCTCTAACTTAACAAATTTGAATTTCTCTAGTAACCTAAATTTACAACATAAATCATCTTTTCTGCTCATATTCAACTTATACAATCCATCTTAACTACGAACATTAATCAATGTCCTAAGTTCCATAATGATACTATGCCTCAATCAACATTTGACTAATAGTAATTATCTTACTCACTAATATTGATCTTAAGGGTTCACATCTTACCAGTCACAGGTATACGTCAACAAAACTCTCATCACTTTCTTGTCTATCATGCTACTTAGACAAGCAAACAAAGTCTACCACATATCAAATACATACCTTGTATAAGATCCCAGATTGAGAATTCAACTCCCCTCATGGTAAATACTCTTTTAGTGGCCTGAGGTCTGGCCATCTGCTGTCCTGCTGCTAGAACTCCTTTTCCAGCACCATCTCTCTGAACACTAGTATACGACATATAATTCTATGTAAAACTGGTATATATATGCCATATAACTGTTAACTATCGCATCGGGACTCACTACCCAACTTCTAAGCATAGTTAAAATCCGATGTGGATTCAACTAGACACGGCCAGTAACAACTTCCTAGACCTCACAGTCCGATTAGAATCGAACTGCTCTGATACCAAATGAGACACCCTGTTGTGCCCCTTTGTACCATTAAATTATAATCTTATTATTTATTTAATCATGCGCTTATCGTGAAAACACGTACAAATTTAAACTCAAATTAGAAGTATACGATGGATGAAAAATTTAAAGCAACATACCATATATATATAACATACATACCATAGGTTTATGCAACAGAGTATTTAAAACATTGTTTAGGGTATCCCATCAGTAGGATTCCTAACAGGAATATAATTACACAACTAACTTAGGCGGAAAATATAAAACGTCTCACAAGACGGACTGGCCTTAACTATATAGACTTTACCACTCAGGTCCACAGTCTTCCTCCAGCTTTTGGCTAATAAGGAGTTCCATACAACTTCTCAGCAATATGCTCCTCCATAGGGTCTTCTCGAACGATCACATAATAAATAAAATACAACATACAGAAAGATATAGGGGATAAGAAACATTTCTATCATCAAAAGTGGAAAAGAGTCATAGCATATCATACAATAAATGTCACATACAATCAACATACATAACTAACATGTCATCCACAAATTAATGTATCATCCTTTACCCCAATCTCATACAACTAAACTTTTATACTGAGATGGCCATCTCTATTCCTATCACGTTAGTCAGTAGTCCAAAACGGTCCAGTACCAATAACTTTCGAACGCATCAAAGACTAAACAAGTATTAGTCTAAAATGGTCCAGTGCCAAGAATATACGAACGCGTCAAAGAGTATCAATCCAGAACGGTCCAGTGCCAAGAACATGGTAACTCGTAAAGGAATATCAGTCCATAACGGTCCAGTGCCAAGAACGTTTGAACGCGTCAAAAACTAATGAGTATTACGATAGTCTACCTCGACATCCACATCCGTCATCCACATCCGTAGGGTACTCACCTGTAACATCAGATATCCCAAAATAGGATATCCTGACCTCATGTGTTCCACTCACACGACTGTGAATAACAATACAAACACATGAATCTCACTAACCCATATTAATAACATGCTAGTGCCTTAATCTTCCATCAAAGCCTTAACACGTATTCTATGTCACACTTCCTCTTTAAAATAACTCATTTAGGTTAGGCACCTCTAAGTCACCATTATCATCACACCCAAACCAACAATTATCTCTCAAACAACATATGTCTTTGCTTAAATCCACTAAACACAAATATTAAAACCAGGAAGATCATGCATAACACAGACAATCATAAATATTCAAATACCACAAAATATCACATAAGCAATTCAATAATAATAATAAATTCAATCAACCTCAGATAAGATAAAATCATCCTAACACCGATAAACCTACGATCCCTGAATCACCATTGGTTTAACAAAAAAGGTTTCCAATGTGATTTTGGTCTTGTCGATTACTCAACTACTAGTAGGGTTTAGGTCTCCCTACACAATTATTATAGAATATACTACTTATCGTTTCTGACGGTAGATTGGTTCTTTCCCCCACCTGAGTTAGCACCGAAATCACGAACACGATGTTCCTTGCTATCAAACCACAGCTTAATAGTTTCACCTTGAACCAAACGATATAACTATAATTAATCAAACAAAATCCATCTATGACACTGTAGGGCTAGGTTCAGCCATGACTAAGAAAATAGGTTTAGGTGTATTTTATTAATGCCATCTTTTGGATCCTAGTTACTAGAGTCTTAAATAACATAGATTAATTATTACATGACTAAAGTTTGGAACAAAATCCTCTAACCTCTTGGGTTAGGGTTTCGGCCATGTATAGGAATTTAAGCTAGGGATTTTTGTTGAACCTAAGCTCTTGGATTTAAGCTATACAAGTATTATAGAACTTAAGTCAAGTGCTATCTTTCAAAACAAACAACAAAACACCAAACCCATTTTCCTACATAGGTTCGGTCATTAATGGTTAATAGGGAAATAAAATGACTTTGATCACATGCTTTTGGATAATGAAAGTAGGGATCATATCTAGATCATAGAAATTGGTTTCACATTTTTATGATTTTTTTTACAACTTTATAGAATTATTACAAGTTCTAGATCTAGAAATGGAAACTCATGAAATATGAAGAACAAAATCTTAAGAGTGGAAGGAGATGATCATGTTACCTAAGTTAAGAAGATGGAGGAAGAATAGATGATAACCATGGAAAGTTTCAATTGAAAGCACTTGGAGCTTTTGAAGATTGAAAATGGAGTTTCAGTGTTTTTAGTGAAGAACATGAAGAAAATGAAGAAGATGAGTGAAAAGAGGGGGAGACCACGGTTTTGAGGGGTATTTATAGGCTAGATCTTAGGCTTTGTTTTGTTTTTAGGTTTTAGATTAATGGGTTTTAAGAATATTTAATTAATATAAGCTTAACCATGGTTAATAGTTAACTTAACTAGGGTTATGTTACAAACTAGGGTTAAAATTCATTTGGCTCATAATTAATGTAGTTGTGGCTGATCTTGGGTCACATCTTATGAGTCATCCATGACACATCGATCCAATCCCTTAGCGGTTCCCGGAAATCCCGTACGCAGCTTCGTCCGTTACCCGATTTCAGTTTTTGAGAGGAAAATGATGGAATGAAAGAAAAATGAATAGGTATGGTTTATTGGAGGTGGATGCACGAAATTTAAGATAGGTGGGAGGTTTAAAACCATGTAAAATGAGTGGTTAAGAGTACGTAGATGTGTCTTGTTAATAACCGCGAATGCTTGGGGGTATTTTGGTCATTTTACCTAAAAGTCATGATTACTAGCATTTAATGCTCATAAATGCTTGGTAACTCATCCTCCATGAGTCGTCATGTATGACTCATTGTCCCGATCTCTTGACGGCTCTCTGCAGTTCCGTTTTCGACTCCGTCGGTTTCCCGATTATGGTTTTTGTCTGTTTTTCGATCGAAAATTTTCAAAATAACCAAACTCGTTGGAAATATGTTTTAAACATAAACCATTTCATTCATGAGTCAAAATTAAGTTTTCTGATCATTACACTAGTGCAAAATATACATTTAACATCAGTTTTTTAACATCGGTTTTAACAAAACCGATGTGAAATAGGAGGCGGTGGCATTTTTGTAATTAAACTGAAATATTTTAACATCGGTTATTATATAAACCGATGTGATAAAATATTTAACATCGGTTTTAAATAAAACCGATGTGGAAAAGTGAAACCAAAAAAAAATATTAGACATAAGATTAGACATCGGTTTTGAATAACCGATGTGAAAAAGGGAAACAAAAATAAATTTTTTTAATCAGCCGTAAGATTACACATCGGTTTTCAGATAACCGATGTAGTAAATTAAAAAAAATATTAAAATAAATTGTAAGTTTCTACATCGGTTATATGGAAACCGATGTGAAATATCACTCACCACATCGGGTTTTTTAAACCGATGTGTAATATTTTACAGAAACCTAAGTTTCTATTTTCATTCCCTCCTACTCTTTGCGCTGTCTTCCATTCCATTTGTTTTTCATTCCTTTGTCACTGCTTCTCCATCTCTCTCACTACTCTATGCTTCGTCCCTACTGCTCGCCGGTCTCCGTTTCTGCCTCTGCTTCTGCTTCTGCTTCTCCCTCCCATCTTTGTCTCTCAAGTGAATAAAACAGTGTGAGTGAGGAGTGTAGTCAACCATCTCTGTCCAAACCTAAGCATTGTCTAGCTGCACAAACTGGATACAGAGGTTCGTCCCTGCATATTGAAGGTATGGCTTATGAGCAGTGAGACTTTTGAACCAAAGTTAAATCCGATTCCCTTTTTCATCTCCATTTTGAAGGCCAACTCTATTACTTTTTTTTTCAGTGAATGAGGTGACGAGCCAAGTGATCATAGTTGCAGATTTTTTTTATTTTTGTAGCCTGAATATGCATTGGAGACTACTTCATCACTTCCCTAAGCATCTCCATTTTGCAGGCATTTTATATTACTTTAGTTCTGATGTGCAGAGAGGTTGGAGTGCAACGTAGCACTTTCGAAGGTACCTTCTTAATGATATCTATGGTGCTGATTGAATTTCATGTTAATGGTTTGCTTATCATTTACCTCAGAGTTTCTCTAAGTAATGTGGTAAACAATTGCAAAATATAAGGGTTTGTAAAACATGTATATAAAAAGCTTAAAGATCAATTATAATATGGCAAAGATGTATGCAAAGAGGTATACACTAAATTTTTAGTAGCATTTTACCCGTTTTGGTTTAGTTGCAACTTGCAAAGATGTATGCAAACAATTATAAACTAAATTTTCAGTAAGATATTAGCATTTTTAGCACCATTTTATATTTATAGTATAGCAAAGATGCCCTGCTGTTGATTGATTTCTGAAAGCCTTTGGTTCTGATATGCAGGGAGATTGGAAAGGTCACTATGTAGCACTTTCTAGCCTGTTATGCTGTTTTATTTTTTATACATACATGAGTGGTGGTGACAGTGTTATTGAACTACCTACTAATAATTGATACAAACTAATTGAAATGGTAGCCTCATTCTTTAAAACTGATACATCTCAATTCAATATTTTTAATAGACCTAATTGAACACGGAAGATAATTCAAGCAATATCCATGTGCTGAATCTTTCATTCTCCTTATTGTTGGTGTCGTTTGTTTTCTACATTAATTCCCTTCTACCAGTACTCCAGTCCATGATCATATGATATCAGTGTGCTGTACAGATAAATTTAAGAATTCTATGCCATCTTAGATAATCGAAAGGAAATTGTACTTTGTGATAATCTTCTGTTATTGCTTACTTTGTGCAGTTTATTTAGCACGGTTAGTATGCCACCTAGCTACCGAACTCTATTATATCAGTCATTATATTTCTTGTTGGAGAAATCATGGCCACCAATTTGGCGTAGCAGTAGTGTTGGTCTATAGCCTTTAAATCTATTGGGAATGTGCTGTCTTGTTTCAGCTTTTGTTTTCATTAGTTTAATCCACGTGAATCTAGATCTGTCATCAATAATGGTTAGGAAATACCTATGACATCAAAAACAGATTGTGAAACAGAAGTGCTAATTGGAAAAGAATTCTTTCTTTGTTTTTCATAGTGACAAGCAGCACAGTTTGTGTTTACAAGAGATGGCATATTACAATGTTGCTTTTGTGTAAGAGAGTAACATTTGTCTGAAATATGACCTAGCCTATGGTGCCAAACATCAATGGATGTGGCAGTACATTTATTATTTGTACAATGAAGAATAGAAACAGATTTTGGGTATTGGTTGTTTGACCATTAGCCTAAGAGACAGGTATTGGTTCTAGTGTTAAGTGACAAGAAGCACGGATTTCACTTTATAACATGAAAATCAGATAATCAACATGCATCTTCTTGTCAAGTGTAAAAAATGTCTAATGCTCGTCTAAATAAAATTTCTAGTAGTTAGATCTTTTTGGCCATTGACCTATATACTGAATTACTGACGGAGTTCTTCATACATATCCTATATGACTCATTTTTAAGCATTTCTAATATTTAGCATTTCTACCAATCATTGACGACCAACTTTCTTTCAGATTTATTTGCGTAACAAGAAAATGACAGGTTTTATTTTCCTGGACTGCAGATCTGATTTGAGGAGTAGTCATAGGGTTCCTGGTGAGTTTCATTCAGTTACTCAGAAATTTAGTTACAACTTACAAGTGTGTCACAATTAATCAAGCATACCATTAAGTTGTAGATCTCTTCAGCTTTGCTGTCTTGTATTTTGCCTATTGAAGTTTCAATGACTATTTACAGAATTCTCTCAATTCTAGAATGATTAACTCAAGGAAGAGTTTTTAGTTGGCAGGTGTACAAGTGCCTTTGACTCCGTTGCATAGTGCTACTGCCTCTGCTTTGTTCACTTCTCTGCTGTCTTTTCACAATAACAACTCGGGTTGTCTCTCAGAAGGTACGTTTTGGCTGACAAGCTTTCATTGGAGTTTTAATGTATTTTCTTGAAAATTTATTTGATTCGAGAATATGCCCACAATAATTAGTAAAGCCTTAGTTTCCCGTTTGAGATGCAATACTAATGAGCACACGTGTATGTGCTTAATGTACCGCTCATTGTGTTGGATCTTGAATTGTCCAAAGTTGGACAGTTTGGGAAAAAACTTTTTCTTAATTCAGTTAAAATAGTTATTCATTGATTCTAATGTTATATACTTGATGAAAGTTCGGATTGATACATTTCCTTTCGTTCTCCGGGTGCATACTTTATCGTGGTGGATGTTGACGCGCTGTCGCGCGCGGGTCAAAAAGCGAGCGGTTTTATAAAACTGTAGTAGTGTGCGACAACTCGGATATCGTCTCGCAAGGACTCTTGACTTGTTATTTATCACAAAAATTCATTTTTTTTGGGGGGGGGTTTGGATTGAAATGCAATTAGAAAACAAAGCAAAACAGAGCAATGAAAACAGAGCAGTTTAAGAGGTTAACAAATAAGCTAAAGACGATTAATCTACTGTTCTCGATTCCCAACTATCATCGGTTCATGTAAATTCCAAGCCCTAAGAGATTCTAATCCCCTTTCGGTTGTAGCAACAATTAACAAACGAAATCGCTACTACGAGATATATGTTCCTATTCCCGAATTAAACAAACGGGGTTAAGCCCTCATGAACTAAGCGAACATGAACGAACACAGGCGAATTAAAAAAACGCGATTCAATATAGGAACATAACATCACCGAAATAAATCAACACAACACTATACACTCCTGAATTAAACAAACAGAAATATATAGCATAGTATTGAAAAGGGAAAAGCAAATAAAACAGGAATTACAGAACCTCAAGTGTTGTGGAAATCGATTACAGTAGACTAATCCAAGAAAATTAGTTCTCCATAAAAACGAAACACATTTAGAAAATATATAAAAACAATGGAGAATGAAAAAGTTCTTCTAATCTTCCCAGAACAGCCATTTATATCATTCAGGAACTGCGCCTTCTTGCGAGGCGAATACACACTCGCGAGGCGAATCTTATGAAGATCTGCATCATTTGGTATTCTCGCGCGGCGAAGTACGGATCGCGTGGCGAGGAACGGAAGAGTCATGGCTTCTGGTCTTCAGTCTCGCGAGGCGAGACATGGATTCGTGAGGCGACACAGAATGGTTTGCATTTTCAGGAACAGTCAGTGTTCAGGGTCGCGAGGCGAGAAGAGAAGTCGCAGGGCGAACCAGAGAGGATGACATTCTGCTGCTCAGGCTGGTTTCAGGGTCGCGCGGCGAGAAGACTCTCGTGAGGCGAACACCTCCAGGATTGAAATTTCCCCTGCTTCTTTATTCCCTTAACTTCTAAGTTAACCTGAAAACAATAAAATAGCCATAAGTGCTTTATTTGACTACAAACTGGCTAAATTAACCTAAAACTACTTAAACGACTCAAAACATTGCTTGAGGACAATCGAGTATAATTTGGGTGAAAACGGGATAAAAATAGCACAAAACCATGGTCATACTAGCCATAAAACTAGATGAGCCAGAGGCTTATCAAAATACCCCAAACTTAAACTTTGCTTGTCCCCAAGCAAACTAAAAACTTAAAAACTCAAAAAGACTCAAGACATGGCAAGCTTAAAAGATTCAATCAACTTTGCACTGATTTCAAGCAATTCATCAAAACAATTTTTTTTTGTCAATGTTCCCCCCTTCAAACAAAGAAATCCCCACATGCATTCACTCTAAACAATTGAGAATTCCATCATTCAGACAATCATTAATCTAAGCAAGGGATCCAAGTTACACACAAGAGGGAGATCACCAAATTCAAACAACTGCCTTCCTCACAAGGGAATTTAGTGTTTCGCTCATTCGCTCAGTTTTTGTCAGGCTAACAACATTTCACTCAATTCACCTTTCAGAAGCACTTCCCATAAATTTGATTTTCATCTCCAAATGATTCCCACATAAAACATGCATGCAACATCAAAAGGTCTTTTAAGGTTGTAATGGGGCCTGGCTAAGGGTAGGATATTCAAAGGTACTAGGCTTAAGTCCCTAGGAACTAAGAGAGCATGAAACAGTTTTATACATTGAATTTTCACTCAAGTTCCTTTTTTCATTTTTATTTATGCTTTTAGGTGACTACAGCCTTTTCCTTCAAATAGCCTTTTTTGACATTTTTGCACTTTTTATTTCTTTTTTTTTTCTCTTTCTTTCTTTTTTTTTTTTAAACCTTTGGCTCCAACCTTTTTATTATATATTTTTTTCTCAATCCAGAATGACATGTCACATCCTTGTAGCCACCCCAAACTTAGTTTCTTGCAACCATTCTCTTGCTAAGCTTCCATGCTCTCCTAATCCTAAGATCGGGTTAACATGGTTTTTCAGATTTTTGGCTTGTAACATAAGGTTATCAAGAACAACAGGCTAATTAGGCTCAAAGGGACTAACTAGGGAACATGCATTATGGACTGGTTCAATTTTAGGCTAAGTAGTTATTTACAAAGAAAATGCCTAAATCATTTGATGCAAACACATAAACATGCAAACCATAAAGAGATTCAAGCAAATTCGGGAAAGTGCAACTCAAAAGTGATTCTCACAGTTAAAAACACGTTGGAGGCTCAAATCCTCACCTGGACATTTTTGCAAATTGTTTGACAGAGATTCTATCCCTAGTGTGTGCTTCTCATCACCCCAAACTTATCATAAATCATGCCATCACAACAAAATATCTCAAAGTTCACTTTTCAATCACATGGGGATCACTTTTCAAAAAAAAAAAATTCTTTTTTTTTTCAACCTAGGGGGAATCATCAACATAAATCACATATTGTTGACGAATCTGGGCAAGTATACCCAGTCGTGCAAGTAATACAGTGGTGAGACCGGTTATCGTATCCACGGGGATTGGATGTCAAGTACCAATTCACAAACTCAGCAACTATCTAGACTATGAAAAGAATTCAAAACAAACAAAAGAAAAGAAATAAAATCTTTTTGTCTTTTTGGGGACTTTTGACAAACACTTGGAGTGCAGAAAGGATATGTTGGGACTAGACTTCACCAAACCTCTGCCTCATGTACTACCAGGACTAGATACCTCCCATTCATGCTTCAGATATTAAAATCAATCCACTAAACTACTCAAACCCCGATTCCTCGGATGGCAAGAGCCTAAATCCACTAATAGACCCTAATTCCTTAGGTGGCCTAGATTAATGAATTTGCATTAAGATTAGGGATCATGCGATTACTAGTAAACCTAACTCCATTCCTAGATGAAAGGGTTACTAGGTGATTAAATTCAGTTCCGGTTCTAATACGAATTTCCCAATTGCATACTAAAACACAAATCAAGTCATGGGGGTGCTAGCCACAACAAGCATTAAGCATGGAAAATTAATCACTAATATGAAGACATGAACACAGAATAATCAGTCAAGATAAATACATGAAGTTTAGGTTGATTACATCTAATCCCAACAAACGGGATTTAACTATTCATAACTACAGAGAAAGCCAAACCAGAAAAGCAGTAGAGAAAGGAAGAAAGGGAGAACTCCGTTGAAGCTTCCCACTGTCGTCACAGCAACCCCCTAACTCAGCTCCCTTTTAGGGTTGGAACCCTAGCCCAGCCGCAGCCTCCAAGTGCTTCCCCCTCCAAGAACTCTCTAAAACTCAAAAAAAAAAAACTCTTCAGTTCTGCCCTAAAATAGCAACTTATACCAATCAGTTTTGCGCGCGCTCGAGAGGCGAATGTCTTCTCGCGAGGCGAATATTAAAAATCTGAACTTCAGGATTGGAACTCTCGCGAGGAGAAAGTTGATTCGCGAGGCGAGACGAAAGGTTGCATTTTTCTGGCACAGTCAGCTCTCAGGGTCGCGAGGCGAATTGTGATTCGCGGGGCGAAGCTTCAGAATTCTGCTTGGCTCAATTTCTTCTCTTTTCAAGCTCTAAAATCATCCAAGCTTCATTCTGGCCAAATCTGCACAGTTTTCCTTCAGTTCCTGCAAAATAACACCAAGAAACCGCTTCACCCATTCCAAGGGAAAAACTAACTAAATTTAAATAAAGAATGCCTAATCTACATGAAAAATGCATGCAAAAGTGTACAGAAAATATGATGTAAAATCACACTATCAAATCACCCCAAGCTTATTCAATTGCTTGTCCTCAAGCAATCACTAAGGCCAGAAGATCAAAATAATCAAAGCATGGATAGTGAACCAAGAACCCGAGTAAATGATCCAAGTAATAGGAAATTCAAACAATTCAGCAAGAGACAATCAATTCAAGTCCAATTAGAGGCTTAGGTTCCTTAGACTCATGTTCTCACTGATTTGGGCACTCTTTCTCACCTGAAGGTCACCCCAAGTTTAATACTTTGCTTGGCTCTCTTTCTCACCTCACTCAAGTGTTTAGGGGTATATAACATTTCACTCAATTTTCCTCAAGGAATGAATCCTACCATAGGCTTGACTATCAACCAAATCTCTACTTTATTAGTGAAAACACCTAAGAATCAAGAGGTCTTTACTTTGGTTCTAACGGGGCCATGGGATTAATCGTTAGGTGGGGAAATCAATAAAAGGATTTTTCAAAAGGGCTAAACCAAGTCAAGCATTGCAAACATGACCTTCTAAAATACCCTTTTGGGTTTTGATTCCTTTTTCCACCTTTGTTTTCTTTCTTTTCATTTTATTTCTCACTTTTCTTTTTGTCATCCCCTTCTCTATATATTTTTTTTTATTTTTCTTTTGTTTTTCTTTTGTTTGGAGAAGGGGAGATTTTTCAACTCAAGAGAAATATTTTTCAGATTCTTTCATCCCATACTTTTTCAACTACCATTTTACCCTTTTTGTAATACTTTAGAAGGTATCCTATCAAGCATTATTCATCAATATTTTCCAAGGTACCAAGAAAAGTATTTCATTCTTTCAAGCTCAAAATTGGGCAACTAAGGGGTAGCATTTGATCATTCAAAGCTTAGAAGGCCAGAAAAATACCTATTGCCTCAATCATTTTCAAAAATGTTTTCAAAAATTTTTAAGCTTTGAAACGGTTTCAAGTCAAGTTCTAGAGAATAACATCCAAGAGGAATAACACTCTAACACAAAGAATGGGGTATATTTAGTGAGTACCCCTTTGGCTCAAAATCTCACATTTTAGTAGTTCAAAAAAATCAATGAGCAACACAAATCTACAGAACCATATGCTAATTATCAACTATCCAAGATTATCTCAAACATTTTCATTTGCAGCCTTATCACAAGAATGAAAAAAATTGGGTTCAAAAGTTCACTATCACAATTTAATTGGCACTTAGTTATCACAATTGGATGCAAAATCTAAACAAGGGCAATCTAATTGTGTGATCATACAAAGCTATCATGCAAAACTATATGAATGCAACATGAACAATGCAAATGCAAAATACCCCTACCCCAAGCTTAAGAATTTACATTGTCCCCAATGTAAACAATCAAGTTAGAGAGAGAAGAAAATTGGAACGGCTTACCGAGGTGTGACACCCTAAACTCGGGTCATCACATGGTTACCCGTTTGCGGAAATAGAACTTAATTTCCTGGTTACTTTCGGAAAATAATGTTTTCTCAACGTTCATCTTTTCAAAATATGGTGATAAATTTTTTCTTTCTTTCTTTCTTTTAACCTCACAACCACAACAACATAATCAAATCACACTTAAATACATAATGTATATAAGTCATACAACTATACTGCCTCATATGTCTTCACACCTAGATCATTATCAGATTTATTCTCCTAAACACCATATATCAAAATAGGACCTAAGCTGGTCGTAACTAATGTGACACTACCACCAACCTGGAGCAAGACAAAGATGCCTTGAACTAGACAGCCTTCTCCTTCTTGCAGAAATCCTACCCCATGTACGTCTCTGATATGTGTTGTAAGGGTGAGACACCAATATATGGATTTAACAAAATAACTAAACGCTCGCACAAAAGAAGGCACATGTACAATTTCATGTTATAACAACATAAGCATCCATACTATAGCATACAATTTATAAATGGGTTTCACACCCCAAACATCAACGTTGGAAAACTATGCATGAGCACTTCAATACATCATCTAACTTTTTCCTAATCTCCAGAGATCCCACAACACTGCGTAAATGAGTTGATCAAGCTCAATAGCCAAATATATTAGGCACTTCGTGGCATGGAATACTTTATTCATCAAAGCACCATACATACTTCGTAGCCAAAATACCCTATCATCAAGGTACCGACATAACTTCGTAGCCAAAATACCCTATCATCAAGGTATCCGACATAACTTCGTAGACAAAATACCCTATCATCAAGGTATCTGACATAGGACATCGTGGGCACGTCTGCCAATGCATGCATATAAAATATTTTGTTCTCGTCGTTTTCTTCGTGTGTAATCTTTCCTTTGCCAAAGCTCAAAAGCTTACGACCAACATAGTTTTCAATGTCTTAAAGTCTTTTATTAACAACACAGGACACGCAGTCCGAGTGCTTAGTCACGAAACCCTAAACCTTGCAATTAGTCTTAGGTTCATGGTAATAGAAAACATCATAAATCTTTTACCGTTGTTTATTACGTCGTGAAGTAGACACACCGTCTACCTACTAGACACCAAGTCTATAACATCATAAGAACACTAGTACCCCGATGTCTCGGTTACTAAGTTCCATATCGTCGTTTTACATCGTTTTTGTCTGTGAAACACAAATCCAAAATAGGATAACGTCATAAGAACACTAGTACCCCGACATCTCGGTTACTAAGTTCTATATCATCGTTTACGTCGTTTTTCGTCTATGAAAACATATCCAAAATAATATCTCCGCAACTTATCCAAGTTACCGAAAATACGTCATTGAGTAAACTCGATTCTGAGAAAATCTTTTCTACTTGAAATTCGTTTATAAAACGTCCAATCATCAAAAACTTTTTACTGAAACTTCAACTATAAAAATTAAATCAATTCAGATTAAACTTCTTCTCAAAACAAGTACTGCTATTTTTAAACTTTCACCGTAAATAATTTCAAAACTTGCCATCATTTATCATTTTCCAAGAAAATATTTTTAAAGTCAAACTTTGACTTTTCATTTTATATTATTATTTTATTATTTTTATGTTTATAAAGTATTTTTGAATATTAATTTCACAAAATAACTTTTTATAACATTTCGGAATTTCTTGCGTAAAAATTAGCAGTACTAAAAAAATTTCACGGTTACGCTCTCACCGTGGCTCATAAAATTCTTTTACACTAATAAATCATTAAAATAATAATATTTCTCAAAACTCATTATTTTTCCAAAATAATATTTTCCCCCACTATTATATTCCAACATTTCCCATAAAACGTTGAATATAATTGTCACAACTTATTAAATCTTTTATCTGATTAATCGGTTGTGCACTGACCACTGTCAGGCCTCTCAAACAACATTCAACAACATAATCATAATTATATCACCAGGCAGATCATGCATCATAGCAACATAATATACTACTGCAAATAATTAATAAATTAAAAGCAGCTCAACATCGATACACAGATAAACCACACCACGTAAACAACAAAACAAATAACCACAACCACATATAAATCATATAAACCACACCACAAGAAAATAGTTATTGAGAAAATCCCTCAGGTAAGCTCCCCTTACCTCTTGAAGATTGAACTAACCGTTCCTGTTAATCTCCTGATCCCGATCCGATTTTTCTCTCTGTCAGCGTAAATCGGTTAACTCAGTTGTTTCCTTCAAACGAATTGCAACCAAAATAAATCAAATCAAACAATAATACACTTGGCTCATGGAGGTTAGGGTTCGGCTTCATCCAATTTTCTAGGTTAGGAAACTTAAAATTTGATTAACTTAGGGATTAATGATCCATAAGTTACTTAAGCATGATTAATCACTTTAACCATGATTATGAACTAAGAATCATGAACTAAACCCATCTAGTTCTAAGAACTAGGGTTCGGTTTTCTCAAGATCAATAGGCTAGAAGTTTTAAAATTTCATTAACTTTTGGATTTAATCAACATATAAAGCTTAGAGTTGGATTCAAAGATTACAACAACTTTTGAATCACAAAATCCTTAAGTGATCATACCTAGGGTTTCGGTTTTTGAAGAAACAAATAGGCTCAAGTTTTATTTTTGATCTTCTATATACTTGAATACAAGAACTATCAAGATATAATCATGAATCAAGACATGAAATTGAAACAAAACCTAAGAACACAAAGTTAACCTAGGTTCGGCCCAGTCCAGATTTTAGGGAAAGAAATTTCTCATGATCTTGTGCTTCTAGATGATGAAAATAGAGATGATTATAAGATCATAGCAATTGGTTTCATGTCAAAAGGATTTTTCTAGAATTAGTTATGAATTTTTGAATCTAGTTCCATGAACTTTGAACAAATGAAGAACATATGGATTTAAGTCATGAATCTACAAAAGTGATGAAGAGAAATGATTTAAATGACAAGAGAATAAGTTATTACCTCTTGATGATCCAAGAAAACAAAGTTTGGATGATGTTCTTCAAGGTTTTCTTATGGTGTTCTTAAGAAACTTGAAGAGAAAGATGAACATAGTTAGGGTTTAGAACAGTTTTAGTATTTTGGGTAGATCTCTCAACATAGTTATCCGTTTTGGATGATCTTTATGTCGTTGGAAATAAGAGAGAAAGATGAACAACTTTCATGTTGAAAGTTTTTCGAGATTCAAAATAGAAACTGGTCATAATTGCTAGGAAAAATCTGACGAATTATGAACACTTTGAAGAAAAGAACATGGAAATGGAAGAAAATTGCTTAATGAAGAAGACAACCTATTTAAATGAAATAGACAAGAGTGAGCCGTGAGGGTTGGGCAAGGTTTGGTCAACTTTTCCAATGGAATTTGCTTGCAATTGTCATAAAAAGACAAGGGCAATTTGGTCATTTCATAGGAAAAATTAACTTTGTCATAAATGTGCCATTATGGCCATTATGACACGGATAAGCTCGTCATAAATGCTCGTCAAGTCGGTCAAATCCATCATCTCTGCTACGTTGCCGACTCCTCGATTCATCTGGCGCATGCTTTTCCTAGAGACATCTCGACGTATATGCCCGTAACAAATATAATATTTTAATTTTTTTTACCAAAATTTTCAAAACTTCCAGTATCGTAGTAAATACGATAAAAACATTTTTCTTCTCGTTTACGACTTAAAATTAGGTCTTCTGAGCAGTAAACTTTTACTGTCAGTGAAAATCCAGAAAACGGCAGACCGGCTTCCGTCTGAATTTTCAACCAAAAACTTCCCCGTAACCTTATGAAAATAAGTATAACAAGGAAATGACCTTGGTTTATCCAAAATCATATTCTAAATCTCGGATAAAAATATATGTTTATATATTTATTACCGATATTACGAAGCATCGAAAATCGGGGTGTTACACGAGGTGGTAGCAGATGCTGGCTAACATTCCAGTCAGAAACTTGCTAGGAAATACATCACGGCCTGGTTGCTGCCTTTGCTCTTTTCCTTGTCTTCTTGCTCTCCCTTCCTTCTTTCCCTGAAATCACTTGGCAATTTTATTAGTAAAAGAAAAACTCTTGATCTTCTCAAATTATTCAAGAGTTAAAAATCAAAAACAAAATCTAACTAAAGAAAATGAAAATCCTAAAGAGAAGGGTTAAGAAACTTGGGTTGCCTCCCAATAAGCGCTTCTTTAACGTCACTAGCTTGACTTATTAAGAAGCATCCACCTGGATCCCATAACCTGTGGTATAAAGACCAGTTGGTGCTCACAGTGTAAGGGTATCCTCCACCCGGATCCCATGGTCTATGGAGTGGAGATTGCAGAAGTAATATCACTTTATCCTCAACTCCACCCAGCCAATGTGTGAGAACTCCCTTGACCTCTACAATTACGAACTCACTTCCTCTCGGGTCAAGTGGAATTTTCAAGAGGAAGTTTGCCAGACAAGTGGAACGGGCTAACTTACCAATGTCCACACATGCATGCAAGCCGACATATTTTTCTAATGCAGTAAATTCAGCAAGCATGGTGGAGGGATGCTTTCCAAATGCCATGCCTTCTCACTTGTTTCTCTCCAAGGGTGTGTGAAAGGTAATCCCTCTTCATGTGGCTCGTCCACCATCACTTCATCTTCAATTTGATCCATTCCCACAACCAGATTCTGCTCAACTTCTGCTTCATGTGGCTCTATGGGAATCACAATACACGGTGGTGGAGGTGGTAAATATGACAAAAAGGTTTCCCAATCCTCCTTGGAGTATACATATATAAGCTCACCAGTCATAGGATCGACTCGTGATGGAATATTATGAGATAGAGAAAACTCCTCGAAGAATTCTCCCAAATTAATATCATCTTCCCAACACAAGTTATCCTCCAAAATATGACTAGAAGCTTCCTCATCAGGTGGATAATAAAAATTTTCCATGACTTTCGTCCACCTTGCAAAAACAGAACTCAAAACAAAAAGATGAAATATATACAGAAAAATAAAAAAGAATAAAAATGTCTAAATTAGTTGCCTCCTTTGTTACTAATGATATTGGCAAAACCAATCCCCGGCAACGGCGCCAAAAACTTGTTGACGAATCTGGGCAAGTATACCCAGTCGTGCAAGTAATACGGTGGTGAGACCGGTTATCGTATCCACAGGGATTGGATGTCAAATACCAATTCACAAACTCAGCAACTATCTAGACTATGAAAAGAATTCAAAACAAACAAAAGAAAAGAAATAAAATCTTTTTGTCTTTTTGGGGACTTTTGACAAACACTTGGAGTGCAGAAAGGATATGTTGGGACTAGACTTCACCAAACCTCTGCCTCATGTACTACCAGGACTAGATACCTCCCATTCATGCTTCAGATATTAAAATCAATCCACTAAACTACTCAAACCCCGATTCCTCGGATGGCAAGAGCCTAAATCCACTAATAGACCCTAATTCCTTAGGTGGCCTAGATTAATGAATTTGCATTAAGATTAGGGATCATGCGATTACTAGTAAACCTAACTCCATTCCTAGATGAAAGGGTTACTAGGTGATTAAATTCAGTTCCGGTTCTAATACGAATTTCCCAATTGCATACTAAAACACAAATCAAGTCATGGGGGTGCTAGCCACAACAAGCATTAAGCATGGAAAATCAATCACTAATATGAAGACATGAACACAAAATAATCAGTCAAGATAACTACATGAAGTTTAGGTTGATTACATCTAATCCCAACAAACGGGATTTCACTATTCATAACTACAGAGAAAGCCAAACCAGAAAAGCAGTAGAGAAAGGAAGAAAGGGAGAACTCCATTGAAGCTTCCCACTGTCGTCACAGCAACACCCTAACTCAGCTCCCTTTTAGGGTTGGAACCCTAGCCCAGCCGCAGCCTCCAAGTGCTTCCCCTTCCAAGAACTCTCTAAAACTCAAAAAAAAAACTCTTCAGTTCTGCCCTAAAACAGTAACTTATACCAATCAGTTTTGCGCGCGCTCGCGAGGCGAATGTCTTCTCGCGAGGCGAATATTAAAAATCTGAACTTCAGGATTGGAACTCTCGCGAGGCGAAAGTTGATTCGCGAGGCGAGACCGAAAGGTTGCATTTTTCTGGCACAGTCAGCTCTCAGGGTCGCGAGGCGAATTGTGATTCGCGGGGCAAAGCTTCAGAATTCTGCTTGGCTCAATTTCTTCTCTTTTCAAGCTCTAAAATCATCCAAGCTTCATTATGGCCAAATCTGCACAGTTTTCCTTCAGTTCCTGCAAAATAACACCAAGAAACCACTTCACCCATTCCAAGGGAAAAACTAACTAAAATCAAATAAAGAATGCCTAATCTACATGAAAAATGCATGCAAAAGTGTACAGAAAATATGATGTAAAATCACACTATCACATATCATGCAATCAATCTGTGCCAAATCAATTAAAACCAATCAAGCTCACCGACCAAAGACTCACACAATTTATTCAAGAGCTAAAAGAAAAACAAGACCAACCAAACATAAAACAAAACTACAATTAGTTCCCTCCCCCACACTTAAACATACATTGTCCCCAATGAAACAACATAACTTGAAAATCAGAGTGAGGGAAAGGAAGGGGTGCTCCCTGATCAAGTGGCAGTGTAGGTGGGAGCTTCCAAGGAGAGCTCCTCAACAGTAGCATCGTCAGGAACACCAGCAGCCACACCATGGAATGGCTTCAGCCTCTGCCCGTTAACCTTGAAGGACTTGTTGCTACCTGCATCTTTAATCTCTACTGCACCATAAGGAAAAACATTAGTAATAACAAATGGGCCAATCCACTTGGACCTAAGTTTCCCAGCCATCATTTTCAGGCGGGAGTTAAACAGTAAGACCTGTTGACCCACAGAAAATTCTTTTCTAGCAATCATCCTATCATGAAAATGTTTTGTTTTCTCTTTATAAATCCGGGAGCTTTCATAGGCTTCTAGCCTAAGCTCCTCAAGCTGCTGTAACTGGAGTTTCCTTTCAATACCAGCTTTCCTCATTTCCAAATTACAGCACTTGACTGCCCAATATGCACGGTGCTCAACTTCCACAGGGAGATGACATGCCTTACCAAATACAAGCCTAAAGGGGGACATCCCTATTGGCGTCTTGAAAGCGGTCCTCTGAGCCCACAGTGCGTCTTCTAGACGGCGGCTCCAGTCCTTCCTATTCGGCTGCACCATTTTCTCTAAGATCTGCTTGATCTCCCTATTTGATATCTCAGCCTGGCCATTGGTCTGGGGATGGTAAGCAGTGGAGACTCTATGCACAACTCCATACTTCCGGAGTAGAGCTTCCATGGTGCGGTTGCAGAAGTGAGTGCCCTGGTCACTGATGATAGCCCAAGGTATGCCAAACCTGCAAAAAATATTGGACCTAACAAATTTTGAAACAACTTTACCATCGTTAGTCCTAGTGGGGATAGATTCCACCCACTTTGAAACATAGTCAACAGCCAAAAGAATGTATAGAAAACCAAAAGATGCGGGAAAGGACCCATAAAATCAATTCCCCACATATCAAAAACCTCACAAAAAAGCATGGGCTGATGAGGCATTTCACTCCTACGAGTGATGGCAGGGCCTGCTGTTTGACACTCCTTACAATTCCTGTAGACCTCATAGGCATCTCTAAAAATTGTGGGCCAGTAGAACCCAGAATCTAGGACTTTTCTTGCCGTCCTCTGTGGTCCAAAGTGCCCCCCAACTTGAGAGGCATGAGAAAAGTGCAAGATGGACCCTGTCTCATAATCGGGAACACACCTCCGAATTACCTGATCACTGCAAAACTTCCAAAGGTACGGATCATCCCACACATAGTACTTGGAATCACTCTTGAGTTTGTGGATCTTGGATCTACTTGTACCTGCAGGAAAAACACCAGCAATGAGATAGTTAACTATGTCAGCAAACCAAGGGGTTATCCCATGCAGATGTAGAAGCTGCTCATCAGGAAATTCATCCTGGATGGGAGAAGGATCCTTATCCCTTGCTATTCTGCTCAAATGATCAGCTACTAAATTTACAGCTCCACTCTTGTCTTTTATCTCCACATTAAACTCTTGGAGCAACAGCATCCACCGAATCAATCTCGCTAGCCACGGTTTCTTCAACAGGTACTTCAGAGCTGCATGGTCAGTAAAAACAATAACCTTGGAACCTAGCAAATATGACCTAAATTTATCAAGTGCAAAAACAATAGCTAGAAGTTCCTTTTCAGTGGTGGTGTAATTAGATTGTGCAGCATCTAAAGTCCTAGAAGCATAATGAATGACATGGGCAGCCTTACCCACCCTTTGTGCCAGGACCGCTCCCACAGCATAGTTAGAAGCATCACACATGAGCTCAAAAGGGAGGGTCCAGTCAGGGGGCTGGATGATGGGGGTAGAGGTCAATGCCCTTTTCAGATAGTCAAATGCCTTCTTGCAGTTGTCATCAAAGTGGAACATGGCATCATTCTTCAGCAGGTTTGACAAAGGAAGGGCTATCTTGCTGAAGTCCTTAATGAAACGCCTGTAAAAACCTGCATGACCAAGAAAAGAACGAATCTCGCGAATGCAAGATGGATAAGGCAATGTAGAAATCACATCAATTTTTGCAGGATCTACTGAAATACCCTCTTTAGAAATAACATGCCCCAAAACAATCCCTTGTTCAACCATAAAGTGACACTTTTCATAGTTCAAAACCAAATCAGTCTCAATGCATCTTTCTAGAACCAAACTCAGACTATGCAAGCATGCATCAAATGAGGAACCATATACAGTGAAGTCATCCATGAACACTTCCATGCAATTTTCAATAAATTCAGTAAAAATGCTAAGCATGCATCTTTGGAAAGTGCCAGGAGCATTACAAAGGCCAAATGGCATCCTCCTATAGGCAAATGTGCCGAAGGGGCACGTGAAAGTGGTATTTTCCTGATCCTCTGGTGCAATATGGATCTGGAAGTAACCGGAAAAGCCATCAAGAAAACAGTAATGAGATTTACCAGCCAGTCGTTCGAGCATCTGATCGATGAACGGCAAAGGAAAGTGATCCTTTCTGGTGGCCTGGTTCAACTTCCAATAATCAATACAGACTCGCCAGCTATTCTGGACTCTAGTGGGTACAAGCTCATTATTATCATTTCTTACCACTGTGAGGCCGGACTTCTTGGGTACAACTTGCACTGGACTTACCCAAGTACTATCAGAGATGGGGTATATGATACCCGCATGCAGAAGTTTAGTCACCTCTTTCTTCACCACATCCAGAATCAATGGATTGAGCCGCCTTTGGGGCTGCCTAACTGGTTTAGCCCCATCCTCCAACAGAATTCTATGCATACATCTGGAGGGGCTAATTCCTGGGATGTCAGCCGAGGTCCACCCAATCGCTTTCTTGTGCTTCTTCAGAACCTCCAATAGTTTAGCTTCCTGGTCAAAGTTAAGGCTGGAGGAAATAATGACTGGAAGTTTTTCATTCCTCTCCAAGTAAGCATACTTCAGATTCCCAGGAAGTGGCTTGAGCTCTAAGGAGGGTGGCTGCTCAATGGATGGTATATTTAGAGAAGCCATGAGGTCAAGGACTTCAGCTGAACAGACAGCTTCACTCACACTATCACCCTGCAAAGTTGAATCAAGAAACTCAGCAAAAACAGCACAAGGGTTAGTGTCAGTACAATCAGGACAAGAATAAATATCATCAAAGCCAGAAACAATTGGAAAATCAGAAATCAAGTCCTCATGGGTGTCCTCAATAATTTCAGAGAGCAACTCTATTTGGAAAACAGAGTGCTCTTCCAGGGGGTGCTTCATAGCATCAAAGATGTTAAACCTTGCCACAATATCACCAAACTCCATGGACATGGTTCCATCATCAACATCAATTTTTGTCTTCGCCGTCTTCATGAACGGTCTACCCAGGATGATTGGTGATCTACTGGAATTTGTTTCCCCTGCCATGTCCAGGATGTAGAAGTCAGCAGGGAAAATCAACTCATCAACTTGTACCAGCACATCTTCTACCATTCCCATGGGGCGGGCACTGGTTCTGTTGACCAACTGGATAGTGAGACCTGTATGCTGCAAGGGACCAAGATCAAGGTTATTGAAAACAGAGGTGGGCATGACATTTATGGAGACTCCCAAATCCAACATGCAATTTTCAAATTTGCTGTCCCCAATAGTGCATGGAATAGTAAAAGTGCCCAGATCCTTGCACTTCTGTGGTAGTGCCTGAGTGGGGGCTGAAACAGTAACTTTTTCAAGTGCAGGCTTAGGCTGGATGAGGGCTGAAACATTTCTTCCCAAATTAACTCTCTCATTGCCCTTCAACCTCCTCTTGTGGGTGCATAGATCCTTCAGAAACTTTGCATACTTGGGCAAATGCTTAATCACATCCAGAAGGGAAATATTTACCGCCACCTTTCTGAACACATCTAAAATTTCCCTCTCCTTGTCATCCCCACCAATCTTCTTATTTTTCTGCACTCTTTGTGGGAAGGGGATCGGTGGCACATATACTCTCTCAACTTCAACATCAACTGAAGGTTCAGGAGTTTCCTCAACAGTTTCTTCATTTTTTTCAGAGGCTGCCTCTACAACTTTCCCGGATCTCAGAGAAATGGCACTCACATTAGGATTGGAGACATTGGGATTTATCACTGTCTGTGCAGGTAGTTGGTTTGATCCTTGAGCTTGTTGTATGTTATTTATGGATGTGGCAAGCTGTCCAACCTGTGTCTGTAAGGCTTGAATGCTAGCATCCGTTCGCTGCTGAGACTGTCCAACTTGCTGCTGAAACTGTGTCTGTGAGGCCTGAAACTGTCCAATTTGCTGCTGGAACTGGAGATTTTGTGCAGCCATTTGTGCAGTCATTTGTGCAGTCATTTTCTTGAATAGGTCCTCTAGTGAAGGTTCGGAAGGTGCAGAAGTGGTCACTTGAGGAGGATTCTGTGGTGGTGCCACCGGTTGTTGTTGGGATGAGTTCCCATACCGAACGTTAGGATGATTCCTCCAGTTGGGATGGTACCTATTTGTGGAGAGGTCAGGAGTGCTTTGTCTGGGTTATCATGTTGCCTTGATTGTAAGGATGGACTGCATAAGCTTGAGACAAATCAGTAACTGACCCTTCTTTCAGAATGGGGCATGCTTCATACGGTTGCTCAGGAGAACTGCACATGCCACACAACCTTGCCGGCTGAACCTTATCCATTGCCAATTGCTTCACCAAAGAAGTGAGCTCATCAATTCTATTCTCAAGGGCCTGGTTGGAAGAAGAGCTATGGACCTCATTCACACCCTTTGTCTCAACAGAATTTCTCTTGGTTGTAAACTGCTGGGAGTTCAGTGACATATTTTCAATTAATTGCTTGGCAGCAGCCAGAGTCTTATCAATAAGTGCTCCCCCACTAGCAGCATCCAAAATATTTCTATCCATCGGTAGTAACCCCTCATAAAAATACTGGATAAGAAGCTGCTCGGAAATCTGATGCTGAGGGCAACTGGATACCAACTGCTTGAATCTCTCCCAATATTCAGCCAATGACTCATTTCCTTGTCTGATGCCACATATTTCCTTCCTGATTGAAGCAGCTCTGGAGGCAGGAAAATATCTCTCTAAGAAAACCTTCTTCAAATCATTCCAGGTGGTAACAGAGTTTGGCTCAAGATAGAGCAGCCAATCCTTTGCAGCGCCCTGTAGTGAAAACGGGAAGGCTCTCAGCTTGATGTGATCCTCAGTTATTCCCTCTGGACTCAAGGGTGTGGAGCAGACAACCTGAAATTCCTTCAGATGCTTGTGTGGATCCTCACCTGCAAGACCACTAAACCTTGGCAACAAATGGATTAGACCAGATTTCAATTCAAAGGGAGTAACAGCACCAGCATATTCAATACACAATCCATTATAATTAACATCAGGGGCAGCAAGTTGTCTTAATGTCCTTTGGTCACCCATATTATCAAAAACAGTTTCAGAATTAGAATCACCACTAGTGCTATCCCGAATTGCTCTACGACGTGTGTGCAGTGTTCTTTCAATTTCAGGATCAAAATCACACAAGTCAGGGCAAGTAGACCTAGTAGCCAGACCAATTCAAAACAAAAACGAAAAAAAAGCGAAAATAACAAACAAGAGTCCCCGGCAACGGCGCCAATTTTTGACGCGCTGTCGCGCGCGGGTCAAAAAGCGAGCGGTTTTATAAAACTGTAGTAGTGTGCGATAACTCGGATATCGTCTCGCAAGGACTCTTGAGCAATGAAAACAGAGCAGTTTAAGAGATTAACAAATAAGCTAAAGACAATTAATCTATTGTTCTCGATTCCCAACTATCATCGGTTCATGTAAATTCCAAGCCCTAAGCAGATTCTAATCCCCTTTCGGTTGTAGCAATAATTAACAAACGAAATCGCTACTATGAGATATATGTTCCTATTCCCGAATTAAACAAACGGGGTTAAGCCCTCATGAACTAAGCGAACATGAACGAACACACGCGAATTAAACAAACGCGATTCAATATAGAAACATAACATCACCGAAATAAATCAACACAACACTATACACTCCTGAATTAAACAAACAGAAATATATAGCATAGTATTGAAAAGGGAAAAGCAAATAAAACAGGAATTACAGAACCTCAAGTGTTGTGGAAATCGATTACAGTAGACTAATCCAAGAAAATTAGTTCTCCATAAAAACGAAACACAACTAGAAAATATATAAAAACAATGGAGAATGAAAAAGTTCTTCTAATCTTCCCAGAACAGCCATTTATATCATTCAGGAACTGCGCCTTCTCGCGAGGCGAATACACACTCGCGAGGCGAATCTTATGAAGATCTGCATCGTTTGGTATTCTCGCGGGGCGAAGTACGGATCGCGTGGCGAGGAACGGAAGAGTCATGGCTTCTGGTCTTCAGTCTCGCGAGGCGAGACATGGATTCGTGAGGCGACACAGAATGGTTTGCATTTTCAGGAACAGTCAGTGTTCAGGGTCGCGAGGCGAGAAGAGGAGTCGCGGGGCGAACCAGAGAGGATGACATTCTGCTGCTCAGGCTGGTTTCAGGGTCGCGTGGCGAGAAGACTCTCGTGAGGCGAACACCTCCAGGATTGAAATTTCCCCTGCTTCTTTATTCCCTTAACTTCTAAGTTAACCTGAAAACAATAAAATAGCCATAAGTGCTTTATTTGACTACAAACTGGCTAAATTAACCTAAAACTACTTAAACGACTCAAAACATTGCTTGAGGACAATCGAGTCTAATTTGGGTGAGAATGGGATAAAAATAGCACAAAACGATGGTCATACTAGCCATAAAACTAGATGAGCCAGAGGCTTATCAATGTCATCGCGTTCAAGTAGTGTACGTCGGAGACCGAAGGGAAATGCTGCCAAAATTTTGTCGAGTATGAGCATGAGAGTTAAGGACTAACTGTTAACTGAATGTTGAAAAAGTTTCTTCTCGAATGGGATAGGGCCATACCCTGTCATAAGAAGTGGTTGATGAATATGTTGGACTAAGTACGAAGTTATTGGTTTAGTCATGGATCGCGGTTGGATGAATGCTAGACGGACAAGTGATGAGTATGAGAATGGAGTGGAAGATTTTCTACACTTTGCAAAAACAAATGCTCCTGATAGTGGTAACAGAAGGTTTTATTGTCCTTGTGTTAACTGTTTGAATGAGAGACGACTAGAAGCTGAGGAGATACGTGATCATCTTATTTGTGAGGGGATTTACAAGAGTTATACAACATGGATATGTCATGGTGAATCGTTAGACAGGACCAGGGTGTCGGATAGAGAGGAAGTTGATGACGTGGAAATGGACGATGGACTAGAGGACATGATCCGTGATGTTGGGCAAGAGTCTTTTCGGCGCGCACATGTGTATGATACTTTGTGCAATGATGCGGAAGTGGCTTTGTATCCGGGGTGCACTAATTTCACACGGTTGTCAGCGGTGTTAAGATTGTTCAATGTGAAGGCGAGAAATGAGTGGAGCGATAAAAGCTTTACCGAATTGCTTGAGTTGTTGAAATACATGCTTCCAGAAGGCAACACATTGCCATCTCGAAACTATGAGGCGAAGAAGATATTGTGTCTGATGGGTATGGAGTATAAGAAAATACACGATTGCCCCAATGATTGCATATTGTACAGGAAAGAGTTTGAAGAGATGCACGAGTGCCCCAGGTGTGGGGTATCACGCTACAAAGTGAAGGATGGTGATTCTAGTTGTGATGTGGTCACCAAAGGTCCTCCTGCGAAGGTGTTATGGTATCTTCCCGTGATTCCGTGATTCAAGCGATTGTTTGCTAATGTAAATGACGCAAAGAACATTAGATGGCATGCAGATGAGAGGAAGTGTGATGGACAGCTTCAGCATCCGGCCGATTCTTTGCAATGGAAGAGAATTGATAGTTTGTTTCTCGATTTCGGCAATGAGCCCAGAAACCTCAGGCTTGGACTTTCTACCGATGGAATGAATCCATATGGAAACTTAAGTAGTATTCATAGTTCATGGCCTGTTCTCCTGGTAATTTACAACCTGTCTCTTTGGTTGTGCATGAAGCGCAAATACATTATGTTAAGTATGATGATTTCGGGTCCTAAACAGCCAGGAAATGATATTGATGTTTATCTGAGTCTCTTGATTGAAGACTTGAGAATGTTGTGGGATGAAGGCATTGATGTGATCGACGGGTATTGCCATGAGACATTCAGATTGCGTGCCATGTTATTTTGCACCATCAATGACTTTCCAGCATACGGGAACCTGTGTGGGTATAGTGTTAAGGGGCATAAAGCATGTCCAATATGTGAAGAAGGCACATGTTACCATCAACTGCAACATGGAAGGAAGACGGTTTACCTAGGGCATCGGAGATTTCTCCGACGTAATCATCCTTATCGTAGATTGAGAAAAGCTTTCAATGGACTTCCGGAGAATGAAATTGCTCCGGTGGCCTTGACTGGAGAGCAAGTTTATGAAAAGGTGAACAACACTAATGTTATCTATGGGAAGACCCAGAAGAAGGCTACCGAGAAGAAAATATGGAAGAAGAGGTCAATCTTCTTTGATCTTCCATACTGGTGCAAGCTTGATGTAAGACATTGTATTGATGTGATGCATGTGGAGAAAAATGTGTGTGACAGTTTAATCAGAACACTTCTCAACATTCAAGGCAAGACAAAGGATGGTGTGAATGCTCGTCTGGATCTAGTTGGAATGGGTATACGAGAGCAGTTAGCTCCACTTAAAGTGGGGATAAGAAGACTTATTTGCCCCCAGCATGTCATACTTTATCAAAAAAAAAAGAGAAAAGAAGTTTCTATGAATGCCTACGGGGAGTCAAAGTGCCACAGGGTTACTCTTCAAATATCAAAAGACTTGTCTCAATGAAAGATCTCAAATTAGTTGGCTTAAAGTCTCCTGATTGTCATGTCTTGATGCAACAACTACTACCGGTGGCCATTCGTGACATATTGCCTAAAAAAGTCAGACATGCCATTACTAGGTTATGCTTATTCTTCAATGCTATATGTAGCAAGGTCATTGACACTAAAAAGTTGGATGACTTGGAAAATGAGGCAGCCATTATATTGTGCCAATTGGAGATGTATTTTCCACCTTCATTTTTTGACATTATGGTTCATTTGATTGTTCATCTAGTGAGGGAGATTAGATTGTGCGACCCCATTTATTTAAGGTGGATGTACCCGGTTGAGCGATACATGAAGATCTTGAAAGGATATATGAAAAATCCACACCGTCCCGAAGCATCTATTGTTGAAAGGTATGTTGTAGAAGAAGCTATTGAGTTTTGTACAGACTACATGTCAGAAGCGGAACCTGTAGGGCTTCCGAAGTCTCGTCACGAAGGAAGATATGATGGTAAGGGTACACGAGGTATCACTGTTAAGAGCATGGATCGGGAGGAAGTGCTTCAAGCACATTTGTATATATTGAATAACAGTGATGAGGTTGAGCCATACTTATGTGAGCATAAAAGCGTCATCAATGAAACTTACCCTAGAATGAATGAAAAATGGTGTTTGAACAAGCATAACAAGACTTTCTTGAACTGGTTTAAAGAAAAAATTGCAAAGGATGGTATTGCTTCTGATATATTAAAATGGCTAGCACAAGGGCCTAACTTTGATGTCATATGCTGGAGTGGGTACAATATCAATAAGTTTTCCTTCTATACAAAGTCCCAGGATGACAAAAGTATTATGCAAAACAGTGGGGTTATGGTCATCGCTGAGTCCATGCATTTCTCTAGTTCGAAAGATAAAAACCCTGTTATGGCATCCATTTCATACTTTGGAATCATTGAAGAGATATGGGAGGTTGATTACACGAAGTTTAGAGTACCTGTTTTTAAATGTCAGTGGGTCGACAGTAACAATGGTGTGCAAACCGATGAGTTAGGATTCAAATTGGTGGACCTTAATAAGGTAGGTAATAAAGAGGAGCCTTTCATCATGGCATCCCAAGCAAAACAAGTGTTTTATATCCGTGATCCTTCTAACAAAAGGTGGTCAGTGGTTCTCCAGGGAAAAACATGTATAATGGTAGTGAGGAAAATCACGATTCAACTCTTGATATTTTGGATACTCCTTTCTCAACACGAGTGCCTAATTTCAATGAGGAAAATGAAGTGGATGATGTACATGCTACTCGTAATGATCACCAAGAAGGGTTATGGGAGAACTTTACTAATTGACCACAAAGTAAGTTTAGTTTGAGTTATGTTTAAAGGCATATTATATGTTTACGTTGATATTTATAATTTATGTTTACATACGTTGATCGATATTTATAAGTTATGTTTGATATTTATCCTGACATACTAACAAGTTTTTTTTGTTTAAACAGGTATACATGGCTGATCGTGAGGATATCCCTCCTTCATGCAGCGGGTCGGAGACCCTGTCTACTGGTAGAAAGGGTAGACGTGCCACACGAATGAGGAATTTGACTGCCAACCGTGGTTCAAATCAAAGGATAAGAATAGACTTTGATAATAACCACAATCCTATTAGACCAATGGCAGAGCAGTTTAACAGTTTTGTGGCGAGCCTTGCTAGGAGCAGGCCTAGTATACTCATTGATATTTGGAAAGATGTACCGACGGACATGAAGGATCAGATATGGGAGAGTATTCTGGTATCTATACTTTTACGTCCTGTGTTTGTCTGTATCTACTTTATTTTTATCTTAATAATATCATACAGTAATTCGTTGATTCTTTTGATCTTAATGTAGCTGACCTTTGACATACCGGATACGTACGTTATGAAGAAGCGTTTGCTAAAGTATGCTGGTGAGTGTTGGAGGGGTTTTAAGGCCGACCTAGGCAGATACTATGTATTCAATCAAAATCTAAAAAGAACCCACTTGAGGTGTACCCGTTTCTTGACCAGGCGACGTGGGATCACTTTGTTCAGAGCCTACATGATCCCAGCTTTCAGGTTAACTTATTTGATTTGTCTCTAAATTTATGTAATTTCATTAATTTTATTTACTTATGTAATTTAATTGTCTTCTATTTATAACAGGAGAAGAGGAAAAAGGGGCAGAAAAACCAAAGCAAGAATGTCTACCCCCATGTCATGTCTCGTGGGGGATATAAAAAGCTTGGTCAGATAATGGTTGAAGAGGAAAAGAAAGCACATCAGGAAGCAGCATCTCAGGCGGATCCTAATGCTGAAAATCGTCAAGAGGTTGTTGATCCACCTCCACCCCCACGCCATCGTAAATGGAAGAGGGCCCGACAAAGAAAAATGAGACAATATACATCTGAGGAGGCCTGCCAAGTAGCTGAGAAGATTGTAAGTATAGTTTGAATTGCAATTGTCATTTTAAGATTGTTACCGAATTGTAATGTGACCTGATATTTTATGTGATAGGATGCCTTGGACGAGCAGGTAACCCAAGGAACCTTTGTTCCTAGAGGACGCGAGGATATCTTAGCTGCTGCCATCGATAAACCACCCCACCCGGGCCGTGTCATTGGTGTTGGATGGGGCGTCGGCATTCGCCAATACCATGGTTCATCTTCACACCAATGCCACAGGGATGTTGATGCAGATAGAGCACGGCTAAAACAGGAGATTGCAGCTGAGGTTCGACATGAGATGGCTGAGCAGTTTGCCCAGCAGATGGCAATATTGACTTCTATGTCCCAGCAGATGACAGTCGGTGTCCAACCCTCTGTCCAACCCTCTGTCCATGTGAGCACTAAGGGCTCATGTGATCCGCCTCATCAGCCTGAAAATGATGATGATGGTGATGATGATGATATGATGATGATGATGACGACCCTGATAGGTGTGAGCTGTATGTTGATGATCATCATCATCGCCGCTTAGTGGCATTGGGGCGGGCACATAATAACTTAGGTAATACCATACACCATCGTTTATTACCGGATGATCAGCTGAGGGTCGTTGTTGAGATTATTCGAGATGCTGATGCTCGAGTCCCTGTGCCCACTGAGGAGGTTCAAACAGTGGGTCATGCCCTTGGTAACTTCATCCTCTGGCCAAGAAGACTGGTCAGCTTTCTTGTTGCATCTGAGGTATTCAGTTAGTTGTGTTTTTCTATATTCATAGTTGAAATAATTTATTATTGTTTAAAGATAATGCTTTATTTTTATTCGTTATAGGATGTTGGAAATGATATTGTGCCTAAAAGGTCGGATCCAGGAAGAACAGAGATGTAACACCCCGATTTTAGCTGCTTCGTGATATCGGTAATACATATATAAATATATATTTTTATCCGAGACTTAGAAAATGATTTTGGATAAACCAAGGTCATTTCCTTGTTATACTTATTTTCATAAGGTTACGGGGAAGTTTTTGGTTGAAAATACAGACGGAAGCCGGTCTGCCGTTTTGTGTTTTCACTGACAGCAAAAGTTTACTGCTCAGAAGACCTAATTTTAATTCGTGAACGAGATGAAAAATGTTTTTATCGTATTTGCTACGATACTGGAAGTTTTGAAAATTTTGGTAAAATAAAATAAAATAATTTACGTTTTACGGGCGGAATACGTAATCGGGTAGACGACGGAAGAGATTTTGGAGTTCCTAAGAGCAGATAAAGAGTTTATCTTAGGATTTTGAGATGATTCATGGGGATGAATCATATTTCTAAGTCTAGAAGGTTTTTCAAGGTTAAAGTGAAAATTTATGAATTTTACGCTTAAGTCCCTGAACTTTCTGTTAATTACCCTTTTGTCCCTAAGTTAGTTTCTATGTTTTTCCAAGTGAATTAGGCTAGAATCCTTGTTCTAAATCCATAGAGGACCGTGGCTTTGAGGCCCAAATTCCTTACCCATGACTTAAGTTTCATAAAGCCCATTTGAAGCCATATAAGTTTCCTATCTTAAGCTTAATGCTTAAATCTTCAAGTGGGCCCCACAAAAATGAAACCAAGCCCAAATTTGCTAAGCCCATGCGCAAGCCCATGAGGGATTGATGGCTGCCCTCATTTGTTGTTGGATGAGTCAACAAAATTCTAGAATGTTCAACTATCTTCCACATTATTCTACATTCTTCCACTTTGTTCTACATCATTCTTTAATCTTCTCAAGCCTTCTTGATTTGTCTTAAAAGATCTATGACAAAAATCAGCCCAAAAGTCATCAAGAAAAGACCACATTTATTGTGGCAAAAAGTCATCATGACAATTTAATGACAATTTGCAAACTAGTCCTTAAACTTATGGAATCTTTGCCAAAAGGTCCCTATGAGTTATTTGCACTTAAATCCTTTGAAAAACCACCTCCTTTCTACTTGGTCCTCAAAAGTGACGCAGCCCACATGCCTATAAATACCCTTCCTCACCTTTCACTTAGTTTCTAATGCCTTTTTGTTCAAAACCCTAAGTTCATAAGTTCTTTAGTGATAAGTTTGTGAAGCAAGTTTCTTGGATTTCCTTTGTCATTGATCTTCAAGAGGTAAATCGTAATCTTCATTCTTAATCATGCCTATGTTCTTCAAAAAGTTTCTTGATTCAAAGTTTATTTCATAGTTGTTCATCACTTTTATGTTTCTAGATCTAGAACTTTGAAAATTCATAACTAATTCTAGAAAAATCCTTTTGACATATGAAACAAATTGCTATGATCTTATAATCATCTCTATTTTCATCATCTAGAAGCATAAGATCATGAGAAATTTCTTTCCCTAATTTCTGGACTTGGCCGAACCTAGGTCAATATCATGTTCATAGATTTTGTTTCATTTTCATGTCTTGATTCATGATTCAATCTTCTAGTATCTTGATAGTTCTTGTCTTTAAGTATATAGAAGATCAAAAATCAAACTCTAACCTATTTGTTTCATAAAGGCCGAAACCCTAGTTCTTGGAACTAGATGAGTTTTGTTCAAAGTTTTCATTGATGATCTTAGTAATCAAGCTATTAGTATGTATGCCTAATAAATCCAAGTTGGTTTATTAAATTAAAAACCCTAGCCCCATGAACATGTTAAGACCGAATCTAAGTATATGAGAGTTAGGAAGTTTTGAATTTGAAACTTAATTGTTTAGTCACTAATCTATGATTTAGGTTAATTAAGGACCATTAATCTATGACTTAATCATGATTAGAAATTTTACGGATTTTGAACCCTAAAAGTCAGCCCTTGGCCGAAACCTAACCCTCATGAGTTAAGTATGTTGTGGTTTGATTTGATTGCAATTTGTTTGAAGGAATCAATCGGGTTGGTTTGACCTAAAGCCGACGGAGGAAATCAGATTAAATCAGGAGGTTGTTTGAAAACGTTAGTTTGAGTCTTCAAGAGGTAAGGGGAGCTTACCTGAGGGATTTTCTCTATAACTATTTGTTTTTAGTGTGGCTTATGTGATTTATATGTGGTTTGTGATTAATTGTTTATGTTGTTTACGATGTGTTGTTTATCTGTGTATCGATGATTGATCTGCTTTTAATTATCTGCAGTAGTATATTATGTTGTTATGATGCATGATCTGCCTGGGGATATAATTATGATGATGTTGTTAAATGTTGAATGTTGTTTGAGAGGCCTGACAGTGGTCAGTGCACAACCGATTAATCAGATAAAAGATTTAATAAGCTGTGAAAGTTATATTCAACGTTTTATGGGGAATGTTGGAATATAATAGTGGAGGAAAATATGATTTTTGGAAAAATAATGAGTTTTGAGAAATATTATTATTTTAATGATTTATTAGTGTAAAAGAAATTTATGAGTCACGGTGAGAGCGTAACCATGAAATTTTTTTAGTACTGCTAATTTTTACACAAGAATTCCAAAATATTATAAAAAGTGATTTTGTTAAATTAATATTCGAAAATACCTTATTTATTATATAATAAAATTATTTTATAAGAAATGTCAAAGTTTGACTTTCTTTGAAAATGCTAAACGACGGCAAGTTTTGAAATTATTTAAGAGAAAAGTTTGAAAACATCAGTACTTAATTTAAAAAGAGATTTAATCGAATTGATTTATTATAGTTGAAGTTTCAATAAAAATAAGTTATTGATGATTTGACGTTATTTTGTAGAAGATGTAAAAGATGTAAAAAGATTTAAAAGAGGTAAAAAGATGTAGAACGATGTAAGATGTAAAAAGATGTAAGAAGATGTAAAAAGATGTAAAAATGATGTAAAATGATGTTATGGAACTTAATAACCGAGACGTCGGGGTATTAAGGTTCGTTGTGTTGTAGACAAGGTATCTACTAAAAGAAGTTAACCTATTGTAAGATGTTTTCTATTACCACGACCCTAAGACTGATTGCAAGGTCTAGGGGCTTCGTGATTGAGCACTCGGACTTTGAGGTCCTGTGTTGATATAAAAGATGTAAAAATGTTTCAAAAGATGTTAAGTCGTAAGCTTTTAAGAACTTTGACAAATAAAGATATAGCACAAAGAAAAGTGTTGAACAAAATGTTTTCTTGCATGCATTTGGCAGACGTGCCATGATCAGAAGAGGGATTACCTTGCGGCGTCAGGGTAGATCATACAAAGATGTTCTCATTGTGCCCGGGGTTTGGACAATGAGGCCCCATCTCAGAGTGTTATCACTGTGCCACGATGTTGGACAGTGTGCGATGGGAGTGCCTGTGGCGGTGTGCCTGTGGAAATCGAGTCTGATCAACTCATCAAGAGGTTGGAGATATCTCATGAGATTAAGTATGAATGTTTAGATGATGTATTGAAGTGTTCATGCATAGTTTTTCGAATGTTGATGTTTGGGGTGTGAAACCCATTGATAAACGAGATATTATGATATGACTGAGTATGTTGTTATAGACATGTATATGTGTATGTGCCTTCTTTTGTGTTGCGCATTTAGTTATCGTGGTAAATCCATATATTGGCGGCTCACCCTTACAAACATATCGAGAATCGATTGGGGGTATGATATCTACAAGGAGATGAAGGCTGTCTAGTTCGAGGCATCTTGTTGCTTTTTTAAAGGGTGTAGTGTCCATTAGTTACAACCATGTAGGTACGATTATGTTATATTATGTTGTTAGAATTAAGTCGATGATGTTTTATGTGAGAAAACATATGAGGCGAAGAAAGTTAGAGGACTTATATACATTATGTATTTAAGTGGGACTTGATTGCGTTGTTGTGGTTATGAGGATAAAAGGAAAAAAAATTATCACCATATTTTGAAAAGATAAACATTGAGAAAACATGATTTTCCAAAAGCAACCAGCAAATTAAGTTTTATTTCCGCAAACGGGTAACCATGTGATGACCCGAGATTAGGGTGTCACATTAGTGGTATCAAAGCTGGTCGAGTCTTTCGGGAATGTTGGGAAATAGGTCTGTTGTGTTGACGTTGTGTTTTCTCTGAGTTAAGTTTTGTTTGAATTACTTCTTAGAAGTAATATGTGTTAATAAATAAGTAAGGAATTACATAAAAGTGTCTATGGTAGTTTTACCTAAGTTGAATGTGAGCGGAAAAGAAAAGTTCTTGGGAAAAATTAAGTTTATAGAAAAGTTCGAGGATGAGATGTGCAATGAAGTTATTTTGAGGATGTGCAATGAAGAAATTTTGAGGATGAGATGTGTGAGGTGATACCAAATTGGAATGTTGAATTATAATTAGGAGGAACTAAGACTATGATTAAATATTTTGAGTAGGGAGTTGATGCGTGGTGCTGTGAAGACATTGTTAGTATTAATGATAAAATTTAGAGTTAGATGATTGGAATAAGGTTTCTGGTGGAACCATGTTGATAAGAGAAGTGATTAAGTTTTGATTTTGTTTTTTGAGGGTGATAGGCTTTGATGCAATTTTGAGGATAGTACGTATATGTATAAATGACGTAAGAATGAATTGTGTTATAGAATATGGAATAAGAGGAATGAAGTGATGTGAAGGGCAATGTAAAATCTTAAGTTTAAGATAAGATTGCAAAATTCTGTTTAGTTTTGAGTCTCGAAATTTCGAGGACGAATTTTTTTTTAGTGGGGTAGTAATGTAACACCCCGATTTTCGCTGCTTCGTGATATCGGTAATAAATATATAAATATATATTTTTATCGGAGACTTAGAAAATGATTTTGGATAAACCAAGGTCATTTCCTTGTTATACTTATTTTCATAAGGTTACGGGGAAGTTTTTGGTTGAAAATTGAGACGGGCTTGATCTGCTTCATTTTTCGTGTTTTCACCGACAGAAAAGTTTACTTGCTCGGAAGACCTAATTTTAATTCGTGAACGAGATGAAAAATGTTTTTATCGTATTTTCTACGATACTGGAAGTTTTGAAAATTTTGGTAAAAAAATAAAATAATTTACGTTTTACTGGGCGGAATACGTAATCGGGTAGACGACGGAAGAGATTTTGGAGTTCCTAAGAGCAGATAAAGAGTTTATCTTAGGATTTTGAGATGATTCATGGGGATGAATCATATTTCTAAGTCTAGAAGGTTTTTCAAGGTTAAAGTGAAAATTTATGAATTTTACGCTTAAGTCCCTGAACTTTCTGTTAATTACCCTTTTGTCCCTAAGTTAGTTTCTATGTTTTTCCAAGTGAATTGGACTAGAATCCTTGTTCTAAATCCATAGAGGACCGTGGCTTTGAGGCCCAAATTCCTTACCCACGACTCAAGTTTCATAAAGCCCATTTGAAGCCATATAAGTTTCCTATCTTAAGCTTAATGCTTAAATCTTCAAGTGGGCCCCACAAAAATGAAACCAAGCCCAAATTTGCTAAGCCTATGCGCAAGCCCATGAGGGATTGATGGCTGCCCTCATTTGTTGTTAGATGAGTCAAGAAAATTCTAGAATGTTCAACCATCTTCCACATTATTCTACATTCTTCCACTTAATTTGTTCTACATCATTCTTTAATCTTCTCAAACCTTCTTGATTTGTCTCAAAAGATCTATGACAAAAATCAGGCCAAAAGTCATCAAGATAAGACCACATTTATTGTGGCAAAAAGTCATCATGACAATTTAATGACAATTTGCAAACTAGTCCTTAAACTTATGGAATCTTTGCCAAATGGTCCCTATGAGTTATTTGCACTTAAATCCTTTGAAAAACCACCTCCTTTCTACTTGGTCCTCAAAAGTGGCGCAGCCCACATGCCTATAAATACCCTTCCTCACCTTTCACTTAGTTTCTAATGCCTTTTTGTTCAAAACCCTAAGTTCATAAGTTCTTTAGTGATAAGTTTGTGAAGCAAGTTTCTTGGATTTCCTTTGTCATTGATCTTCAAGAGGTAAATCGTAATCTTCATTCTTAATCATGCCTATGTTCTTCAAAAAGTTTCTTGATTCAAAGTTTATTTCATAGTTGTTCATCACTTTTATGTTTCTAGATCTAGAACTTTGAAAATTCATAACTAATTCTAGAAAAATCCTTTTGACATATGAAACCAATTGCTATGATCTTATAATCATCTCTATTTTCATCATCTAGAAGCATAAGATCATGAGAAATTTCTTTCCCTAATTTCTGGACTTGGCCGAACCTAGGTCAATATCATGTTCATAGATTTTGTTTCATTTTCATGTCTTAATTCATGATTCAATCTTCTAGTATCTTGATAGTTCTTGTCTTTAAGTATATAGAAGATCAAAAATCAAACTCTAACCTATTTGTTTCATAAAGGCCGAAACCCTAGTTCTTGGAACTAGATGAGTTTTGTTCAAAGTTTTCATTGATGATCTTAGTAATCAAGCTATTAGTATGTATGCCTAATAAATCCAAGTTGGTTTATTAAATTAAAAACCCTAGCCCCATGAACATGTTAAGACCGAATCTAAGTATATGAGAGTTAGGAAGTTTTGAATTTGAAACTTAATTGTTTAGTCACTAATCTATGATTTAGGTTAATTAAGGACCATTAATCTATGACTTAATCATGATTAGAAATTTTAAGGATTTTGAACCCTAAAAGTCAGACCTTGGCCGAAACCTAACCCTCATGAGTTAAGTATGTTGTGGTTTGATTTGATTGCAATTTGTTTGAAGGAATCAATCGGGTTGGTTTGACCTAAAGCCGACGGAGGAAATCAGATTAAATTAGGAGGTTGTTTGAAAACGTTAGTTTGAGTCTTCAAGAGGTAAGGGGAGCTTACCTGAGGGATTTTCTCTATAACTATTTGTTTTTAGTGTGGCTTATGTGATTTATATGTGGTTTGTGATTAATTGTTTATGTTGTTTACGATGTGTTGTTTATCTGTGTATCGATGATTGATCTGCTTTTAATTATCTGCAGTAGTATATTATGTTGTTATGATGCATGATCTGCCTGGGGATATAATTATGATGATGTTGTTAAATGTTGAATGTTGTTTGAGAGGCCTGACAGTGGTCAGTGCACAACCGATTAATCAGATAAAAGATTTAATAAGCTGTGAAAGTTATATTCAACGTTTTATGGGGAATGTTGGAATATAATAGTGGAGGAAAATATGATTTTTGGAAAAATAATGAGTTTTGAGAAATATTATTATTTTAATGATTTATTAGTGTAAAAGAAATTTATGAGTCACGGTGAGAGCGTAACCATGAAATTTTTTTAGTACTGCTAATTTTTACACAAGAAATTCCGAAATATTATAAAAAGTGATTTTGTGAAATTAATATTCGAAAAGACCTTATTTATTATATAAGAAAATTATTTTAGAAGAAATGTCAAAGTTTGACTTTCTTTGAAAATGCTAAACGACGGCAAGTTTTGAAATTATTTAAGAGAAAAGTTTGAAAACATCAGTACTTAATTTAAAAAGAGATTTAATCTGAATTGATTTATTATAGTTGAAGTTTCAATAAAAATAAGTTATTGATGATTTGACGTTATTTTGTAGAAGATGTAAAAGATGTAAAAAGATTTAAAAGAGGTAAAAAGATGTAGAACGATGTAAGATGTAAAAAGATGTAAGAAGATGTAAAAAGATGTAAAAATGATGTAAAATGATGTTATGGAACTTAATAACCGAGACGTCGGGGTATTAAGGTTCGTTGTGTTGTAGACAAGGTATCTACTAAAAGAAGTTAACCTATTGTAAGATGTTTTCTATTACCACGACCCTAAGACTGATTGCAAGGTCTAGGGGCTTCGTGATTGAGCACTCGGACTTTGAGGTCCTGTGTTGATATAAAAGATGTAAAAATGTTTCAAAAGATGTTAAGTCGTAAGCTTTTAAGAGCTTTGACAAATAAAGATATAGCACAAAGAAAAGTGTTGAACAAAATGTTTTCTTGCATGCATTTGGCAGACGTGCCATGATCAAAAGAGGGATTACCTTGCGGCGTCAGGGTAGATCATACAAAGATGTTCTCATTGTGCCCGGGGTTTGGACAATGAGGCCCCATCTCAGAGTGTTATCACTGTGCCACGATGTTGGACAGTGTGCGATGGGAGTGCCTGTGGTGGTGTGCCTGTGGAAATCGAGTCTGATCAACTCATCAAGAGGTTGGAGATATCTCATGAGATTAAGTATGAATGTTTAGATGATGTATTGAAGTGTTCATGCATAGTTTTTCGAATGTTGATGTTTGGGGTGTGAAACCCATTGATAAACGAGATATTATGATATGACTGAGTATGTTGTTATAGACATGTATATGTGTATGTGCCTTCTTTTGTGTTGCGCATTTAGTTATCGTGGTAAATCCATATATTGGCGGCTCACCCTTACAAACATATCAGAATCGTACGAGGGGTATGATATCTACAAGGAGATGAAGGCTGTCTAGTTCGAGGCATGCTGTTGCTGTTTTTAAAGGGTGTAGTGTCTGTTAGTTACAACCAGTGTAGGTACGATTATGTTATATTATGTTGTTAGAATTAAGCTGATGATGTTTTATGTGAGAAAACATATGAGGCAGTAAAGTTAGAGGACTTATATACATTATGTATTTAAGTGGGACTTGATTGCGTTGTTGTGGTTATGAGGATAAAAGGAAAAAAAATTATCACCATATTTTGAAAAGATAAACATTGAGAAAACATGATTTTCCAAAAGCAACCAGCAAATTAAGTTTTATTTCCGCAAACGGGTAACCATGTGATGACCCGAGATTAGGGTGTCACATTAGTGGTATCAAAGCTGGTCGAGTCTTTCGGGAATGTTGGGAAATAGGTCTGTTGTGTTGACGTTGTGTTTTCTCTGAGTTAAGTTTTGTTTGAATTACTTCTTAGAAGTAATATGTGTTAATAAATAAGTAAGGAATTACATAAAAGTGTCTATGGTAGTTTTACCTAAGTTGAATGTGAGCGGAAAAGAAAAGTTCTTGGGAAAAATTAAGTTTATAGAAAAGTTCGAGGATGAGATGTGCAATGAAGTTATTTTGAGGATATGCAATGAAGAAATTTTGAGGATGAGATGTGTGAGGTGATACCAAATTGGAATGTTGAATTATAATTAGGAGGAACTAAGACTATGATTAAATATTTTGAGTAGGGAGTTGATGCGTGGTGCTGTGAAGACATTGTTAGTATTAATGATAAAATTTAGAGTTAGATGATTGGAATAAGGTTTCTGGTGGAACCATGTTGATAAGAGAAGTGATTAAGTTTTGATTTTGTTTTTTGAGGGTGATAGGCTTTGATGCAATTTTGAGGATAGTACGTATATGTATAAATGACGTAAGAATGAATTGTGTTATGGAATATGGAATAAGAGGAATGAAGTGATGTGAAGGGCAATGTAAAATCTTAAGTTTAAGATAAGATTGCAAAATTCTGTTTAGTTTTGAGTCTCGAAATTTCGAGGACGAATTTTTTTTTAGTGGGGTAGTAATGTAACACCCCGATTTTCGCTGCTTCGTGATATCGGTAATAAATATATAAATATATATTTTTATCGGAGACTTAGAAAATGATTTTGGATAAACCAAGGTCATTTCCTTGTTATACTTATTTTCATAAGGTTACGGGGAAGTTTTTGGTTGAAAATTCAGACGGAAGCCGGTCTGCTGTTTTCTGTGTTTTCACTGACAGTAAAAGTTTACTGCTCAGAAGACCTAATTTTAATTCGTGAACGAGATGAAAAATGTTTTTATCGTATTTTCTACGATACTGGAAGTTTTGAAAATTTTGGTAAAAAAAATAAAATAATTTACGTTTTACGGGCGGAATACGTAATCGGGTAGACGACGGAAGAGATTTTGGAGTTCCTAAGAGCAGATAAAGAGTTTATCTTAGGATTTTGAGATGATTCATGGGGATGAATCATATTTCTAAGTCTAGAAGGTTTTTCAAGGTTAAAGTGAAAATTTATGAATTTTACGCTTAAGTCCCTGAACTTTCTGTTAATTACCCTTTTGTCCCTAAGTTAGTTTCTATGTTTTTCCAAGTGAATTGGACTAGAATCCTTGTTCTAAATCCATAGAGGACCGTGGCTTTGAGGCCCAAATTCCTTACCCATGACTCAAGTTTCATAAAGCCCATTTGAAGCCATATAAGTTTCCTATCTTAAGCTTAATGCTTAAATCTTCAAGTGGGCCCCACAAAAATGAAACCAAGCCCAAATTTGCTAAGCCTATGCGCAAGCCCATGAGGGATTGATGGCTGCCCTCATTTGTTGTTAGATGAGTCAAGAAAATTCTAGAATGTTCAACCATCTTCCACATTATTCTACATTCTTCCACTTAATTTGTTCTACATCATTCTTTAATCTTCTCAAACCTTCTTGATTTGTCTCAAAAGATCTATGACAAAAATCAGCCCAAAAGTCATCAAGATAAGACCACATTTATTGTGGCAAAAAGTCATCATGACAATTTAATGACAATTTGCAAACTAGTCCTTAAACTTATGGAATCTTTGCGAAATGGTCCCTATGAGTTATTTGCACTTAAATCCTTTGAAAAACCACCTCCTTTCTACTTGGTCCTCAAAAGTGGCGCAGCCCACATGCCTATAAATACCCTTCCTCACCTTTCACTTAGTTTCTAATGCCTTTTTGTTCAAAACCCTAAGTTCATAAGTTCTTTAGTGATAAGTTTGTGAAGCAAGTTTCTTGGATTTCCTTTGTCATTGATCTTCAAGAGGTAAATCCTAATCTTCATTCTTAATCATGCCTATGTTCTTCAAAAAGTTTCTTGATTCAAAGTTTATTTCATAGTTGTTCATCACTTTTAAGTTTCTAGATCTAGAATTTTGAAAATTCATAACTAATTCTAGAAAAATCCTTTTGACATATGAAACCAATTGCTATGATCTTATAATCATCTCTATTTTCATCATCTAGAAGCATAAGATCATGAGAAATTTCTTTCCCTAATTTCTGGACTTGGCCGAACCTAGGTCAATATCATGTTCATAGATTTTGTTTCATTTTCATGTCTTGATTCATGATTCAATCTTCTAGTATCTTGATAGTTCTTGTCTTTAAGTATATAGAAGATCAAAAATCAAACTCTAACCTATTTGTTTCATAAAGCCGAAACCCTAGTTCTTGGAACTAGATGAGTTTTGTTCAAAGTTTTCATTAATGATCTTAGTAATCAAGCTATTAGTATGTATGCCTAATAAATCCAAGTTGGTTTATTAAATTAAAAACCCTAGCCCCATGAACATGTTAAGACCGAATCTAAGTATATGAGAGTTAGGAAGTTTTGAGTTTGAAACTTAATTGTTTAGTCACTAATCTATGATTTAGGTTAATTAAGGACCATTAATCTATGACTTAATCATAATTAGAAATTTTAAGGATTTTGAACCCTAAAAGTCAGCCCTTGGCCGAAACCTAACCCTCATGAGTTAAGTATCCTGTGGATATTATGTGATGCAACATATGTTGAACATGGTCTCCGCATTTATTACGAAAGGATGGAAGATGGTAATAATACTTAATTAAACAACTTATTTAATTATATATATTTTTTCATTTTCATTGCGTTAATTAATGTTACCGTGATTTATTTGAACGTGTGCAGGCTTTTAACATCGAGCAATCTCCTCTTGACAAAAAAGAGTTCAAAGACTTGAGGACGCGGTTTGCAGAATTTTTCTTCAAGTATGCTAGAGAGAAATGATTGCCCGCAAGTATACCCCATGAGTATATAGAAGATGTGAAGTTAGTAATTAGTATATAAACTTATATGTAGGTGTGTGGTAATTAGTATAGAAACTTTTAGTTATGTTTTTTCTTACAATGGAGTTTTGGTTTTTTATCCCCCATTTGTTACTTTGTATATTTTCTTTTATTAATGAAATTTAAGTGAAATATTAGACTGTTACTAGATTGTTTACTGGACTGGACTGTTTACTGAATGCAGGGATAGCCAGAGGAAGGAATATATTGTAACAGAATTTTTATAAAAAAAAGCCTTTAAAGTTGTTTAGTATAACTAACGTTAAAAACTAATTTTTGTACTAAACAACTAAGGTAAGTACTATCTTTTAAAATCCAAATATATACAAAATCTTGATATTATAAAAATAATTCTTATAAGACAATATATTTTTAAATAAATTTTTAAATTTTTTTTATCCATAAATAATCTTTTAAAATCTAAATTAAATACATCTCTTAATTAAATTTGACTGATCCTCTGGTGCGTTGAAATTTGTGAAATTTCGCAGATCAAGTTCAGCTATCTATGTTAATAAAAAAATATGCGCAAGTATTTTTCTGTTCACTTCAACCTTTTTTTTCTTAAATAAATTCCCTCACATATTGACGTTGTTGAGGTTGCCTCAGTTGGATGGCATGTCAGGCGTCAAACACTTTGTGATTGATGTCACCTCCAAGTCAATTTAAGTCCCCCATAGTGTCTACACATTGGGATGTTTGGTGCTTTTCATCAAATATTGTACTGAAATCGTTGTTGAAACTTGAACATAAGATGCGAATCTGATATTTTCTCAATTGGATTGCACTAGGCCTCTTCCCTGTCGTCCGCACAATGAAAAGATGGTATTATTCTTGCCCCTTGCTTGTTCAGTTATGATCTCATCAAGAGACAAGACACTTGCAGCGCCATTACAACATATAAATTGCAGCATTGACCCACCAAATTAAATGTATTAGTATAGAAAAAGAAGACACTGCAAACGAAGGTTGATGGATACGATTCATAAGTCGTAAGGGTGTGAGTTTGAATCCCACAATCGATGTGAGGATCTCGTTGATAAGTAATGTAACTAAGTGCTCATTAAGCTCTGAGAGTCTCGAAAACCCAACTTACATAAACTTTTTTGTAAAAAAGAAAAAGAAAAAGAAGTACTAAGAAAGTAGTACACTATCAATTAATAATGTAAACCAGCACTTTCTGTCATGGACCAACCTATATGCAATGCACCCCACGACCACTTCTAATCCTCATCTCTGTCATGTTACTCATGTAGCTCCTCTGACTCCGCGACTGTGTCTCTCTGCTTGTAGTAACTGGTGACAATTTACTAGCACCCCATTATTTTGGTGCAAATTTGAAATTTCTACGGTTGGCCTAAATTCAAAATATTAAAGATGGCCCAGTCTTCAATCATGATACTTTTGTGTTAATGTATGGATTTTTCTGGGTACATTTAATCGTGAATTTGGTTCCTGTTATTATATTTATTTTTTGGTGAATAAAAGTGACTAAGCCCCAACAAGAAACAAACTAAAAGTCATGGGAAAAAAGTTAGAAGAGGCATCCCCTAAAATAACAAAATACAGAAAATCCAGGCTAACATCAAAGATCCTATTACTATATGGCCATTTAAGGAAAGATCGTCCTTAACCAAAGCATCCGCCACTTGATTTACTTCACGAAACATGAGACCAAGAGTTGATGCCCCCGTTTGGCAAAAGTGCAAGATTACTAATATTAGTAGGATGATATTTTATAGAGAATAAAATCTCACATTTTTATATTAAACTTATACAATATCTATATAAATACATTTTTAACATAAATTTATATAAAATCTATTAATTTTGTACAATTGTTATCTCTTCATCACTCTATATAATATTTATATATACACACCATTTATCAAAAGCAGTTAGTACAAAAGTTCTTGACCTATGAAGGGGCTGTTTATATATATATATATATATATATATATATATATATATATATATATATATATATATATATATATATTTCTAAATTGGTTGGAGTTTCCTCTGTCCTCAGAATTCATTATTTGCTTATCAAAAGAATTTTGATAAAAAAAAGTGCATACAATAAAAAACTAAATAGAAATGAAAGAAACCCAAAGGCTTCTTATCGAAAGATTGAAGTTCATGATAATATAAATTAAATGTGAAAAAAGTGAAAAAAAAAAAAAATTTAAAAAATTTATGATTTTTTTTCGTTAAAAAAACCCTATCAAATATGATAGTATTTAATATGATTTCAAATGAATAAAATATTTTAACTTTACTAACATCTCGAAACACTAAAAATAGGATTAGATGGGTATATAGTATCAGTATAAAGTTTTTTTTCCCACTATCAATCAATCAGAAATTGTCACATTATTACAAAATATTTGACTCTTATTCTAATTACAGTAACGTTGCTTTGTACGAAAAGCAATATGTGGATGAGTACGAATCATTCTTATCGGATAGCTATTTTCTATTTTTTATCTTTGATTTTTCAAACATCCATGATTTATACTATTCCCTTTGTTCCGATGGTGGCAACCTGAATTCGTCTACTTTGTGTAATGAAACTATCGTTCCAAACAACGTTATTCTCTTAAAAGTCGTATATATCATGATTTGTGACTGGTTGAAAGTGTAAAAAACTATATACCGACAATGCATACTAAATAAACTCCTAAAAATATACCACAAAAATTGAAATCAAATTAATTCCCATTTTAATGAGTTTCAAATATAAGAATCCATTTTCAAATCAATGCAAACCTTTCTATTTTATAATAAGTTTCAATATTAATTTGATTTTCAAACCAATTTGAATTATTTATAACTTTAGTTGATTCCAAACAGGACCTAATGATAAATCCTTCTTGGATCTCCTAGCGCTATTATCATTTAGTTTAAAAAAAAAACTAATGTTGATGTAGCCAGTCACTTTCGACACTTTTTGTTTGTCTTTCAGAGTAATTTTTAACTCGATAAGTGAGAGACTAATATCCTAGAGCTATGGTCAAACGCCTAAAAAGGAAGGGACCCCATTCCAAAAGTTTCTTTTTCCACTTATGAATCTAGGGATTAAAGTCAATGCCACATTGCATAAGAGATCAAAACCCCTTCCTAGTGGACTAATTAACACACATTTGTCGCTGGCTCAAAAACAAAAGGAAAACTAAGAAAAAGAGAGACCTCTCTTATTCGCTTAAAGGTTCAGTATAATTGCTTGATACCAAAGCACATTGATATGAGCCTTCTTTATACTACTCTTGCATGGCTTGGTATTGGTAACATACAAATCTAGAGATAATTTAAAGCAAGTGGTGATTGCAATATAGAAAAATCTAGAGATAATTTAGAGTAAATGGTTACTACTAACAAAAAATATTAAGTGGTTGCTTTAATTCTCATTGCCTCATTTACTACAAGGTGGTCGATCCATATCATTCTCCCTTGGTTTGAAAAGACTCATCCTCGAGTCAAGCTTGCTTCATAGTCAAAGTTTGGTGAAAGATCGACAACATTGAAGGTTGTAGAGACTCCATAGGTGCTTAGCAGTTCTACTTTGTAAGCATGAAATTGATCTTGTACACAATTCTGAAAGGACGATAAATTGTTGACAAGTGACTCCAAACACAAGAGGAGGTGAATTATGTGTGATTATGAGTTTTTAAAATTCTTTCAAAATAAACAACCTTTGGAATAAACGTTTTGAATTAGAATCGCTAGGAAAAAACATCCGTGTAAGAAACGTGAGAAATAAAGGACAATTGCTAAAAATAAAAGGAGATAAGGGAGAAAGATGAACACGACGATATATCTTAGTTCGGCCAAAATCTACCTGCATGGCCTATGTCCATTTCCCAAGGCAAAACACCAAGGGTTTTCACTCAACATAGCTTTTAAATAGGATAAACTAGAAACCTTTACAATATAGAGCACCATCCACACAAACAATGTAACATCCCTAACTGCTCTACAGATTCATGACTGTCCCCACAAATCAACATGTGTCTTTTCAGTGTGCTTTGTACCCACTCACACACTTCCTGGGAAAACTTCACAGGAAATCACCCATCACATAAATACTCCAAGTTAAAAACGCTTAACTCTAGAGTTCTTAAGTGATTGGCTTCCAAAAAGAAGATGCATCTTGTTGGTATAGGTAATTCCAATCAATTCATATAAGCCATCTTCAACTGTATACTCTCATACATATAGTCTTAGGATCCCTCTCATTCGGTGTGTCATTGTCCCTCCACCTAGAAGCCTGTCAGGAGCCACTCCTTGTCTGTGCCTTCTTGCACCGACGATCACTCCCCGCCCTCGTCAGCCCCGGGTGTCACATGCCCACTAGATTTGTAACACCCCAACACCCATCCTTATGTTTATGTGTTTGTTTTGACATATATATGTTGTTATATGTTTGATATTTATGCATATGTGTATGTTCGAGGTACTTTAACCTTTGGGAGGGTCTTGATAGTGAATTCTGGTCTGTTAGGATTCACCCGGTGCAAGTAGGTTCACCCGGCTCAAAGAGCAAAAAAATTCACATTCTGAATTTCTGCAGAATCCACCCGGCCTAAGTTTTCTGAGCGCGGCATAAGAATCTGCGCCCAGCCTAAGATTTTCGAGCCCGGCCAAACGATGCTATCGAATTTTCATTTTGGGGCTTCTGTTTCAACCCAGTTGCACCCTAATTCGTTTTAAACCTCTAAATGACACCATAAACCCTAGTTTACACGACTTGAACACTCAAAAAATGCCTCCTTCCCTATTTCTTTGAGTTCTCTTCACTATTCTCTAAAAACTCTCTCTAGGACCATTCCGTTCATCGTCCTCTGTCGTTCTTCAATTGGGGAAAACCACTGCAAACACGTGTTCATTATGTTTTCTATTTGGATCACTAAACCAGGTAGAATACGTGCACCTTGTCATCCCTTTTGTTAATCTCCTTTCTTCTTCTTGAATTGGGGAATAATGGTTTCCCTTTTAACATTTTGACCAGGGCTTGGGGAATGTAACACCCCAATTTTCGTATAAAGTCTATAAGTGTTTATATGTTTTATATATGTTTGTATAGTTGGGTTAGTTGTTAGAAATGTTCCTAAGAAACGTTAAAAGGGGTCAAGTGAGATTTTCTAGTAAAACGTCTCTTCCTGACATATGTGCATGATCGTGCTCATGTTCAGTACAACCTCGTGCTCGTTGGTGTGTTCAGTGGCCGCTTGGGCCACGAGCAGGGCCGTGCTCAAGGGGAGCACGAACGTGTCATAAAATAGAGCGTTTTGACGTGCATATTGCGGACCCCATGCTTCTTTAAGCAAGACCCCGTGCTTGGTGTTGAGCACGACCGTGCTAAAGGTTAGCACGCCCGTGCTCATGGTTTGATAGCTTAATTACAAGGGTTTTAGGAGGGTTACGGGTATAACCCTCATTTTGACACTTTAAGCAATCCTAGTGCGACAGAAACCTTTCATCTTATCTTTTCTTTGAACCCAACCAAGTTCTTGGTGTTCTTGAGCTAGTTTGGGAGAGAAGTCACGTGCGCTAGTGTCAATTAAGGTAACAAGGTCATCCCTCTGTTAATCTCATATTCTTGTTCCTTAAATTTAAGATTAATGTTTACCTTTTTATGTTTGGACAAGGCTTGAGGAATTCGTCGAGCCGCTCGAGGGAACAAGAGTAGATTGCTTACGTTTGGCAATAGGTTGAATCTTCATACCAGGTATGGGGAGAAGGGATTAGTATAACATGTACGCAATGGAGAAGCGTAAGATGAATGGTTACCCGATGACCCTGTAACATCCCGTTTTCTAGCGTCTTGGCCGGTAATTATATTTTATATTATTACCGGGGAACTAGAAAATGATTTTGAGGAAAACAAAGTCCTATTTGAGACCTTCTATATTGAAGGAAGCTACGGTAAAATTTTGGGTTTAAAACTTAGATGGAAATGGGTCTACGTTTTTACTGACAGTATAATTTTATACTGGCAGAAAACCCTAATTTTGGCCCGAAAATGAAAATTTTCAAAATATTGCCACTTGGTGGGGAGAAAATATGTTTCAAGAATTTCTACTAATAAATAAAATATTTTTTTTATCTGGTTAAATTTTAGTGAAAAACAGACAAGAACCCTAATCGGGTAAACAACGGAACTGGATACGGATGTGCAGAGATACACTGGGGGACAGAACGATGAGTCATCCATGATGACTCAGAGGGGATGAGTCATGGTAGTGAGTCACCTCCATCATAAATGCTCATAAATGCCCATAAATTCTCATAAATGCTAGAATCAAAATATGTAGATATTTTGGACCTTAACATAACCGAGGTTTAGTTGACTTCAACCAAGGTTAGCCAACCATGATAAGCAACAAAAATATCTTCTCCTCACTTGGTTAACCACATGGCAGCCTCCAACTCCTTTAATTTCATTTTATTTTCATTTCTTCACATTTTCTACACAAAACACCCTTTTATCTTTTAATGAATTCTTTTGATGTCCAACAAGTGTTTTGATAAATTTTCTCCTTTTATCTTATATAAATTTGACCAGCCACCTTCACCATTGGTCATCCATCCATTTTGTTTCACCTTATCATGTTGATTCATTAAAAATATCTAAGTTATGATATATTATTTCTTAACTTAACCTTGACCATGATTAAACCAACCATGATTCAAGCTAAAATATCTCCTTTCTTCTTTGTAGTGTGTAACACGGCCACATCTTCCCAATCACACCTTCACCACACAAATTTTCTTAACCTCATGATTCATCAACTAGCTAGGTTAAAATATATTATTTCCTAATCTAACCTAACCAAACTTTGGTCACCTTCCACCATGGTTGTCATTAATGATAACAGAGTCAATTCTTCTCCTCTCTTGCTCCAAAATTTGGCAGCACCATTAGTAAACCCTAAATCTCTTCATTTTTTCCGTTTGCTCACCAAAACCTCATAAGCTCTCTTAGAAACTTCAAGGTGTTCTTGAGAGCTCTTGGTCATTCCATCTTTTTCTTCATCTTTTCTCCTATTTGGCAAGACTACACGGCCAAGACTTTATCAACAACCATCTTCATTTCATTTTATTTCATCATCTTAAGTGATTTATCTAAAACAAAAAAGTTCTTCCTTTCCTTTTCCTTCCTCCATAGATTCGGCCTCCACCTCCAAACCACCATCCAAGAGTTTGTCTCATAAATCCATCATAGATCCTTTCTCCTCTAATAATTCTAAGACTATCTCTTCTCACACAAAGTCTCATTTAGAGCTTTCCATAGAAATGGGTCTTTCTAACCTATGATCATCCACTTTTGATTCATCAATTTCTTCACTTTAAATTAAGATATTTTCCCCATGAACTATCTTCTATGAACATGGCTAAGCCTAGATGTCTAATCCTTTTGTTTTGTTGATGATTTTTGGGCTAGGTTTTGGTGGACAAAATCGTAGCCTACCTTGATTGGTTTAGCTTATTTTAGTTTGATCTCCAAGTGATCTACAAGAGGTAGGGGGGGGGGGGGGGGGGGGTAGATTACCACTATCCTAATTTAAAGTAGATATGTATGTGGTTTATATTGTTTTTATGTTGTCTTGAAACCCTAAAATTTAAGGTTATGCCTTTGTGTGTTTGTGAACCTCTAAGAGGACTTTGAGTAATAATTATGTGGTGTATGTTGTGTGATGAAAATTTATGGATTATATGCTTATTTGATGCATGATAGTTAAAAGAAAATTGGTTGTATGCTTACTTGACCATTGAAAGATAATATGTGGAATGTGCTAAATAATCATGGCATGATTTAGTGTTTGAATACATGTGTTGAGATTGATTGATGAAGAGAAAATATTCATTTGTGTTGTTCATGGTTCGGCCATGATGTGAAACAAAAAGGTTATTAAAATCTTAAGGATTAAAATCATGGAAACCTTATGAGTATTTCAAGTTTTTAAAGAGTAACAAAACCAAGAAAAATCATTAAGTTTGCAAAACTGTCTTTAGGGCAGTATACACTGCCTGTTATTAATTTTAAGGACGGTCTTATACTATTTTAAATGATCCAAAATTGGTTTGAATTGAATTTGTTAATTATATTGAAAGTTATGAATTTTTGAAGATATAATGACTAAAATGCAAATTCTGAGAATTCCAGGGACTTTTTTGAAAATTAAATTTTTGTGTGTTCTTAATGTAGTTCTTGATAATATAAGACCATAGAAAGTAGTTTGATGTTAATTGGACTTATACATAAAAAGTTATAAGGTTTTAAGTACATAAGGATATTTTTGAATTAATGAAAGTTTAGGGACTAAACTGTAATTTTAGAAAATACACACACCTGGACAGTAAGAGACTGTTTTTCATACCTAGCTAAGTGTCCTAAGACTCCAAAATGAGTTTTGGACCATTAGAATTTAAAATCTTCGAAAAGAAATTACACGATTTTCAAATGTAACGACGTTCGGTCAAGTTTTTAGGAATTTGGTATAACTGGAAAGAAAAAGTAAAATCAATGTTTCAACATTTTAACATGAGTATTATAACCTATGAGAGTAATAGATTTGAGGTGAAGAACCATATTTTCAAAAGTATGGCTTTTAATCCTAAATTCAGTAAAAAGTGACGAAACCGTCGTTAAGCGTTTTTAAAGATTTTCGATAAAATGTTTTGAGAAATTGACACTTATGCACTTTGATGGAATCTTATTTAAAAATAGTTTGGTTTTAACCAAATGTTTTGGTTTTAAGACAAAAAGGATTTCAATCCGTGTGGATGTGCATTTACTGTAAAATGCAAAAACCTAAGTCATGAATGACTTAGTGAAAATACAAACATAATAACTTATGATGTAGGGTGCAACAAGACCTTATATCATAAGTATGGATAATTCATTATCCATATCTCCATAAAAGTTAATGGACTAAGAATAATTTGTTTTCTTGGAAGCCAAAAGAAAGGCTCAACTAGAAAAGTGCAGAGAAATAAATAATTGGACCGATGATCCAATCTCATAATACGTTAGGACTTTTAATCAAGTGCTTTAAGATATCTTTACACAAATATGAAAGGTTACATGAGAACTTTACCTTGATGTTAAGTATCGTAATTCAGACTTAAGAACATCTAGCATCTGAGAAAGTACGTTGAATGAATTCTGATGGAATCAATATGTCATCTGATGGATAGACAAGAAGAACGCATTCCGGCAATTTTTCCTAAACACATAGTAAAACTATGTTCTGTAAGGCCATTGTGCCTAGGAGAAGGATCTAACACTTTAATGCGGGTGCAAATTCCATAGTGACGAACTGGTTGATGCTCAGTGTATGAAATACTCATATAGGCCCAGTTGGTAGCTCCTATGTGGCGTGGTGATCTTGCAATGCACCGACATAGTCGACTAGATGCTACGTGTTTTCTGGTAATGTAGGATGTTCCTGAAAAATCCGATGACGTGCACGTAGCTACTATTGACGCATTTTATTACGCTAGGCTGGTACCTCCGGAACAATCCTCCTAACCACTCTCTACGGGTGTTCGTAAAACCATGGTATAGGAATTCAGAGGCCATTCCTCAAGTCTTAGATGTCTCCTATCTAGGAAAATTTTGTGTTGTGGTCATGTTTCTATGAAACATTTTTGTTCTTATATGAGTGTTGATATGATTGTATGTTGTTAATTGTACGTACCTGAGAGTCGTATCACTGCATGACTGCCTTATGTGTAAGTTAAATGGAAATCTCACCTCCTTATTTTTATATTGCCTATGTCGGCTGGCAATGTGCCTTCTGTATTCTTTTGAGAAGATTGAGACGTCAAGATGTCCCTTGACTGATGCATCGTAGAGGTTGAGGTTCGAGCATACGGACGATATGTTAGAGTTTCTAGCATACGTCTTCCAGACTGTCGATGGTTCGAAGACCATATTTTTCCTCTTGGAAGAGGAAAGGGCCTAGTCTGAGAGTTACTATTGTAGTAGCTCCAGTAGTGTCTTTTTTGACGACGTCAGTAATGGACTTAAATAGAGTTTCCACTAGATCTCGTCAGTTTGGTTTGTCCTTCTCGCAATGCACGAGAGGAGATGGTCTTTTATATTTTAGTTTGGTCAGCTTGGTATGTTTGGGAGTTAATATTACTGTTTATGGAGTTGCGACTCCAAGTATATTATATTATAGGAGCTGCGTCTCCATATCTTTATGTTGAGTCTGTATATTTCTATGATTTCTGTTTGAGTCGGGTTGGGTACATGTAAATGATTTACGAACTTATGACCCTAATGGAATATTTTATAGTAGATTCACTGGAATCAAAATAGTTATATTTATGACTTGCGAAAAAGAAAGAGAAAATTACCCCATTCATTTATAGCCAATTTTAATTAACCTACTTTTTGGCCTTAAAATTAAACTTACAATGTAGCACCCAAGAAGGGTGTTACAGACCCTGTTGTGTGCTATTTGCTTAAGTGATGCGTGTTTGCTATATGAATATTATCGATGTTCTCTATATGAATGCCACGTTTTAAATTGTGAATTGTTATTGATGACGAGGATGCCATGATTGTATGAATTAATGTTAGAATTGATGTTGCAATACTATGAATATATGCTATGGTTGTTGACGAGGTTATTGTCGATGTTAAAGTTAATAAGATAATAATTAAACGAAGATTGGTAATGATATTTAAGAATTAAGGGATAATTTCCCAAATGTTCATAAGACTTGAATCATAGTAATGAGAGGCAAGGTTAATACCCAACAGTATAGTCAAAGACCCTAGGAGTGATCCATGAGTACTTTAGGGATGTTAATAATGAAACCAGAACTAAATGATTAATCCCCAATAATTATAAGACATGGAGATTAAACAAGAGTAATGAGATTAATACTCGACTCGATGGTGTAGTTAAAAGGCAATAGGATTGACCGACGAATACCCTAAGAAGCTTGGCAAGGGTTCCAACCTTTCTATCTAGAACAGTACGATCATGTTCTAGTAAGCACGGCCGTGCTTAATAGGCAGCACGCATGTGCTTAACTTAAATGCCAGCACGCCTGTGCTCCTCTAAATAGAACTGACGTTAGTTGGGGATAAGGGTAGGTTTACCCGAATTGTCCCCTATGATGAAATAAGACACTAATTGAATAAAGATAAGATCAATGAAAACGTAAGATGGTTAAGACGGTAATGATGTATTACCACATGATGTTAACCTTGGTGCTTATTGGCCAAGCTAGCCTTAATGCTTATTGGTAAAGGTATTGACGATGTTAAACGCTGATGCTTAATGGTCAGAGTAGCCTTGATGCTTATTGGTCAAGGTGTTGATGATGTTAAACTTTGGTGCGCCAAAGTGGAGGTGGTGGTTTGATTGTTTGATATTGTTGCGCATGCATTCACGCATTGGAGATGTTAGTGGGGGAACTATAACATAGGGGAGGTCGTCCAAGAGTACGGTGATCTGGCCGTCCGCGTTGATTCACACGAGAGTTAGGTGAATCGTGCCCCCCCGTTGTAGTGCATCCTAGAGTACGGTGCATCGACTATCCAAGGGGTTCACCCATGGTTTGGCGAACTGCCGGCGTTGGTGCTTGTTGGACAATGTGGATATGTAACTTTGACGTTGTCTTCCTGAGATAGTTTTGGATCCACTTGCATAACATAGTAGTGGAGTAGCACTGCATCGCATATCATACTTGATTGGTATGATATGAATGATATTGATACGTTAAATGCTATTATGTTATGATATGCTATATTTGTTATGTATGCTCATCTTGCTAACTACTCCCTTTGCCATTATGTTTATACAATAATTTCTTACTCCCCATCTTTTATTGTTTCTTTGCATGTACCTTTTACAGGGGATGGTGAGTGAAGCCCACTCACTCGTAGTTAGGATGTCCTTTGTTAGTTTGTCATCCGATGTATTTTCCGGATTTTGGTTATACCAGCTCTGTTATGTGACATAGGGGTTGTGTTTATGCTTTCATGATTATATTTTCTTTGTTTATGTTTATGTTTTTATTTCCGCAAGTGTTGAGACGTTTTGTTCATGTGGTACTTTCTACCCCATGGATTTTATTATTATTATTATTATTAAATGATATGCATGTGTTTTCATTTTATTTTATCTCTTTACATCGTTATAAATACATGCAAGGTAGAGGGTGTCATAGGGAATTCGTCGAGTCGTTCGAGGGAGCCACGCATAAGATTCGCTCAAGCATAACCGTAGTTAAATCTTCATACCAGGTATTGGGAGAAGGGATTCGTATAAACATGTAGACTTTGGGGTAGCGTAAAATGAGGGTCAACCCATGACCCTGTTGTTTGCTATATACCTAGTTGATGTTTGTTTTTATCACATGAATATCTATGTTTTCTTTATGTTGGTATGTTTTATTTGTGAAATTTTATTGATGACGATGATGTTATGCCATGATTGAATGCCTTGATATTTAATGTTGATGTTATGAGACGATTGCTCCTGTTATTGCTACGAACATGCTAATTAAAGACATAAAGATTAATTCCCAAATGCTCATAAGACATCAAGATTTGTAAAGAGGGGAGAGATTAATACAAAATGGTGTATTTTAAAGACGATAGGATTGATCTATGAGTGCTCTAGGGAGTTTGACGAGGATTCCTAATACGTTCTGCCAAGTTCATACGGTCACGTTCCAGTAAGCACGACCGTGCTCAAGAACAGCATGCCCGTGCTTAATGCCATCACAACCGTGCTCCCCAATCAGAATGTGACTTTAAGTGAAATTTTGGTGGCTTCACCCAGATTTTCCCCTATGGTGAAATAAGACAATATTTACAGCAACAACAAGAGAGATGGTCCAATCTTATAATTAACGTTATAAGCCTTAACAAAGATAATTAATGATGAAGATGTTATGATGGTTTAGACGATGACGAGGAGTCATTGTACGTTGATAGACTTTGATGCCTATTGGTCAAAGTTGCCTTGGTGCTTATTGGTCAAGGTGGTGTTGTTGATAAACCTTGATGCTTATTCGTCAAGGTGTTGATGGTGTTAAACTTTGATGCTTAATGGTCAAAGTGGAGGTGGTGATTATGATTGGTTGTTTGTTTGATGATCGTACATGCATTCAAGCATTGCAGTTATTAGGGGAAGTTACAACATAGGGGAGTTCGCCCGAGAGTAAGGCGAACTAGCCTTCCGCGGTGATTCATCTGAGAGCTAGGTGAATAGTGGTCCCCCCATGGTGGTGCATCCAAGAGTATGTGATGTGACCAAGGATTGATCACTAATTGTTTTAGGATCTTCTTTGATCTAATTGTTCCAAAGTGTGAGATCAAACACAATTCAAGCACAATTGATTTGAAACTTGATCTTCAAGTGAAGAATCAAGAGAAAACAAAAGGAGTAGAAGAGAAGAACAATTGATATATGACTAGAAAGTAAATTGCAAGAATTAAAGTGCAAGCATTAAAGAACAAAGTAGAAAATGGAATAGGAAAAATATGAAGGGGAAGGCACCACAAATGCATTCTTCTTGGAGAAGAAGATTGAATTCGATAAGCCAAATGAGGATTCGCCACTTGAATAAGGATATTCAAGATAAGAATCAATCGGTTCAACTCATGAACCAAGAAGAGAACTCTCAACTCTCTCTAGAAATCTCAAGTGTGAGAAAACTCAATTGTATTCAAACTTGTAAAATGAGTTAGATCATGCTTATTTATAGACGAGGCAAAGTGCTCATCCTCTTTTATTAGGCAAGTTGCGCCTCATACCTTCAAATCCCAAATGTGGGCCTCTCTTGGCCTAATGTAGGATTGCTATGTTGGGCCTATTTGGTACAAGAGGCCTAATTAGCCTAAGCCCAAAGTAAAAGCCCAAAAGCCTAAACTACCCAAGTACTGTTTTTTTTATAAGCACTTTTATTACAAAAGTTCTACTCTATACATAGGTCCTAATCCCTACCTTTATTACATGAACTCTACTCTATACAAAGGTCCTAGTCCCTATCCATAACTAGAGTATCTTGGACTCTTCTTTAGAGTATCTTGGACGATTCTTAGCCTTGACCTTGTCATGGGTCCATGTAAGTCTTCAATGCTTGGTCCTTGGCTATGTGAATCCATGCTCATATCATCCCCTCCTTCTTGAAGGAAATTCGTCCTCGAATTTTATTCCTACATTAAAGAGAAGATGTTTAGGTTTATTTTGTCATAAAGTTCATAAAAAGAAAAGGGTTTTGGGAAGGAAACTCCCTTATTTGGGAAGGAAACTCCCTTATTATTGTTGTAATTCTCAACCCCTCCACCCCGGTCAAAAACCACCCTTTTGAAAACAGGTTTTGCCAACAACCCTTTCAAATATTTTTCATAACTTGTAATCTCGTGAAGGTTTTTTTGTAATTTTTGTCTATTATTGAGAGAAACATTTGGAAAGAGATTTAATATGTGTTTTAGTTCACTCAATGAATGGGAACCTTGATGGATGTGCATTAGTTTCTTTTTAATTTGCAAAGTAGGTTCAATGCACATATTTAAGGTAGAAGTATTAGTAGGCAAGCAAATACCATTATGTTTAAAATTATATATTGGTTGCCCTACTAAGATAACTTCCTTTACCTCACTTTTAACCTTATCAATATGCACACCTTTAGCACTTACATCATTGCCCAAAAATTCCACTTTGGTTGTGCTAAAAGTGTATTTTTCAAGATTATCAAAAGGTTTGTCTTTCTTAAGTAATAACAAAACACATTTTAAATGTTCAAGAAGATTTTCTTGTGTTTTGCTATGTACCAAGATAGCATCATTGTAGATTACAACAAGACTTTGAATTTCTTTAGGTTCTTGAGGAGTAACTTGAAGTTTATCCAAAAGAAACTCAAAGGTAGTAGGTAAAGAAAGAGATAGAAGAGACTTGTTACCAAAAATTTTGGAGTAAAGGAAATACAATGGATGGTTTTCCAAAGGTATTTTGTTTACATTTTTTTCTTTTAAAACTATGCATTCTTTGCCATCTTGTTCTTTAACCTTTTGGTTTTCGCAAAAGTTTTGCTCACTTGTGCCAATTGCCTTTTCCATATTCTTTTGTGGCACATTCATTTCTTTTGCATTTATATTTTTTTCTTATTTTCCACTCTTGTATTTTCTCTCAAGCTCTCTTTTCTCTCTCATTTTAGTTTAACCCTCACCAATTTCTTTAGGAGAGAGGGATACAAGAGTAATCATTTTGTTGTGGTGCATAGAAAGAATAGAAGAAAGGGTAGAAGTGGAAGGTTTAGAGTTAGGAAATGTGGCCTTTGATCCACTTTTACCAACAACTTCAAGTTTTTTTGATGAGTCACCCTCCTTCTTGGAATTATCCTTCCAAGAGGAGTTGTTGTTGAAGAAGGGTCTCTTGAAGGATTTCTTTCTCTTCACTTGTGCTTCAACCTTGATTACATGGTGTAAGTCATTAGTGTAGCTTGAAGGCACACATCTTTTTTCTCAAAATCCTCTCCATTTCTGTCCAAGTACTAATTGGTTCCTCATCATACCTTCTTCTTTCTTTACACAATTGACCCCACCAAATTAAGGCATAATCATGAAATTCTAGACTTGCTACTTTTACTTTCTTTTCTTAACTATACTTGTAGCAAGAAAATATGTGTTCCAATTTGGTCTCCCATTCCAAGTAAGCATCGGGATCACTCTTCCCATGGAAGCTAGGGATCTTTACCTTCACATTATGTAACTTGTCATCCTTCTCATTCCTTCTTCCTCTATGCTCATGTTTATGTCTCCATCTATCAAATCTAGGTCTATGTTCATTGTCTTCCAAATTTGAGGAGCCTCTATGTGAGTTGTCATGCCTTGATCCTTTTTTGTGCTCAAGTACTTCTGATCTTTCAAACACTCTTTCTATGTTCCTTGTCATTCTATCCAACTTCCTATTCAAGTTCCTTGTTCTTGGTGATGATGGAGGAGAATGAACAATGAACAAATACACTTAAAGAACAAGTGAAAGAAAAGAATTACAAGTGAAAATTGAATAGTTCAAGGATGTCACCACTCACTCAAAGATTGCCACTTGAGTATATCACTCAATGTAGACTTTTACAAGATGATTTTATTTCTTGTCTCTTTCCACTCAAGAGTTTCGTCTTCAAGGGATCTACAAATTGAAACAAGATTCTCAACAATTAGTCTCCATCACTCAATGTAGACTTTGACAAGATGATTTTCTTTCTTGTCTCTTTCCACTCAAGAGTTTCCTCTTCAAGGGATCTACAAATTGAAACAAGATTCTCAACAATTAGTCTCCATTACACAAGTGACAAATCAACCAATAGGCAATCAATTCAAAGAGGTCAAGAATGGGGAAAACAACTAATACAAAACTAATGGAGTTTATAAGACAAGCAAGAAAAGGTTCAAGAAGAATTGGACACTCAAATTGATGTGAAGAAGACAAGTTGGAAGAGTTCAACAAAGTTCAATTCAAATTTAATCAAAGTGTATGTGAACAAGTAATGATCAATGTGAATTGTGATACACCAAATTGTGAAGGATCAATACAAATACAAGCATGTGAAATGGTGGCAAGTCTTTTACCTTTCCAAGAATTTTCCTAAATTTGTACTTTTACCCCAAAACTTTAGATATTTATAGTTTTGGCCCACTTTTTATTTTTACACCAATTTTTCTTTTAAATTGTAGCCACTTGACTTTTAATAATTACAATTTCACAGCAATTACACTTAATTTTCGAAATTACAAAAAGATCCTTCAATCATGAACAAATTTGAACAATATTGGTGTAATACTTGGAAATATAAACAATTCAAGTAGTGTAAAATAATTTCAAAGTAATGAAGCATAAATCAAGTAATTAGAGACCTAGATCTTTCATTCAAGTGGATGATAAACACATCATTTCCACAAATTGAATTTCATGAAGATCTATTAGGTTTTAAAATTTTGAAATCATTGAAGCACTTTTGATTAAAATTTGAATCAATCTTACTATTGTGAATTGAAATTTGAATTTGAAATTTGAATTTGTTCAAATTCACAAAGTAAGGAAAATAGATCTATGCTTGAATTTTCAAGAAGCAACCAAAATCACATGTGATGGAAGAGCACGTGCAAGAAATGGAGCCTAAAATTGAAAGTGAAAATGTGGAGGGAAAAAAAATTTCACCAAAATTCAAGCAAGATCAATTCAAAATCATTTAAAATTCTAGATCCATGGTAACATTTGGATTCAAATTGAATTTCATCATCCAAATTTAAGTGATTAATGGCACCAACTAACACATGAATTTCGTCATGAAAATGGCTCCAACTTAAAGATCATCATAGAATTTGAAAATTTTGATCAAAAATTCAAAACAATTAAAGATCAAAGATCTAGCTCTAGATACCACATGATGTGACCAAGGATTGATCACTTAGCATTTTAGGATCTTCTTTGATCTAATTGTTTCAAAGTTTGAGATCAAACACAATTCAAGCACAATTGATTTGAAACTTGATCTTCGAGTGAAGAATCAAGAGAAAACAAAAGGAGTGGAAGAGAAGAACGATTGATATATGACTAGAAAGTAAATTTCATGAAGTAAATTGAAAGAATTAAAGTGCAAGAATTAAAGAACAAAGTAGAAAATGGAATAGGAAGAAGATGAAGGGGACACAAATGCATTCTTCTTGGAGAAGAAGATTGAATTTGATAAGCCAAAGGAGGATTCACCACTTGAATAAGGATATTCAATATAAGAATCAATTGGTTCAACTCATGAACTAAGAAGAGGAGAACTCTCAACTCTCTCTAGAAATCTCAAGTGTGAGAAAACTCAATTGTATTCAAACTTGCAAAATGAGTTACATGATGCCTATTTATTGATGAGGCAAAGTGCTCATCCTCTTTTTTGAGGTAAGTTGCACCTCCTACCATCAAATCCCAAGTGTGGGCCTCTCTTGGCCCAATGTAGGATTCCTATGTTGGGCCTAGTTTGTACAAGAGGCCCAATTAGCCTAAGCCCAAAGTAAAAGCCCAAAAGCCTAAACTACCCAAGTGCTTTTTTTATAAGCATTTTTATTACAAAAATTCTACTCTATACATAGGTCTTAATACCTACCTTTATTACATGAATTCTAATCTATACAAAGGTCCCAGTCCCTATCATTAGTGGAAAATATACATTAGACGGGAAAGGTTTACGTCAGTTAACCAAATGCTAGACGTTAAAAAGGAGGCGGTGATAGTTTTGTAAATATCAGGTTTCATTAATTCAATTTTAACGTCAGTTGTTGTAAGGACCGACGTTAAAAGTTAAGTGACTAACTTTTAATGTCAGTTCTATAAACAACTGACGTTAAAAGAGAACCTTTTAACATCAGTTGTTTATTGAACTGATGTTAAAAGTGAGTCACTTAACTTTTAACGCCCGCTCTTTCATCAACAGACGTTAAAGGTTATTTTAATAGTTTTTTTAGCCAGTATACACACCCTCCCGCATTGCCTTCCTCAAATTTTCAGTTTCACTTGTTTTTATGTTTTGTGTTTCTGTTTTGAAAACCAAAATATATGTGCGAAGTAAAACTGCTATAAGTTGAATCAATAACCCAAATCGGATCTCATTCATGAAGTGTATCAATAATACAATTACAAGATACATTCAAAAATTTAAAATCCTATAAGAAGTTACATTGAAAGGGTTTCAAATCCTATAAAATCCTAAACATTTGTTAAGGCTTCGTTCCCTTCACAGGTGAGCAAGAGAGGAGAGTCGAGCGACTGAGTTTTCCAGAGCGGCTGAGCAAGGGTCCACTCGATCTGTTTCAGTAATGGTCCTGGAATAGTCACTTGCTGCCAAAGCTTTGGTTTTGGAACTCTAGACACCGATTCTCCTGAAGGATGATAAGGTGAGCAACTCACATTATGTGATTTACACAACCTTATCACCCATGTTATGTGATTTACACAACCTCAAAAGTTATTTGACCATTAAGGCAAAGACCTTTGAGTCTAGGAATAGGAAGAAAGAGTGATGAAGTTAATCTCCATGGCAGAGCCATATTGTGAAGCAAAAAAATAAAAGGAAGGAAAAGAAGCTATTTATAGGAACAGGGGATGAAGTTACTGATGGGGCTCGAATCTGCAAGTGCACGGCTTCGTCGTCAAGTAATAAAAAGATCGATCCCACAGAGACCGTGATCCCAAGTAACAATTAATTACTAAATCAATTAAACTGGACTATAAAAGATAAAGATTTTGAAAAGATTTTATTTTTGAATCAAGTAGCAAATCAAATTTAAAGTTGCAATTAAAACGAAATCAAGAACAAAATAGGAAAGTAGATCAAATATGAGATTTCAAAATATCAAAAGAGATTCCCAGGAATTGGGTTACCAACAAGAATGTTCATGTTACTAAATTGACTACCCCTCTTGTTAATTATCGAAATTTGCTTTGAAGGCGAATTTATCCTAAATAAGTTATTGCTCCCTCTCGGGTTACAAGAACCTTTCCGAATTAAACCAACCCCTACTCTCGTGGTAATTGAACTTAAATCGAACCCTTTAAGCTTTTTGACAATTCATGAACCCTTGAAGGACCGCTTATAACTCTCGTGATTTAAGTCCTAAGTTCAATCCCTATAGATCCAATACCTAGTTCACCGCTAGGTTCCTCCTTAGAGTATCTACGACAAGTAAATAAGTGGCCACCGAATTTGCGAGTAATTAAAGCAATAGGAATCAAATCGAAAGCAAAATTGAAATTAACAAGAACTCAAACGTCAATTCATCACCATAAACAAATCTTGGGCATAGCCCCAATTCCTAGAAATAAGACTACTACTCAAGCATTGCCATATTCATAACAAGCTTGATTAACAAAAGCATAGAAAAACCTAAGAGAAGAGAAGAGAGATTGGAGAAGAGGAGAAATCCTAGTTTTTTCCTAAGGTAGCAGCCCAAAAGTGATCCTATTTTCGAGCCTCTAGGTCCTATTTATAAGGTAGGGTAACTTGCATCCCAAGCAATTACAAAATCAGATCAAATCAGCTTTTAAAATTCCAAATATTGCACGTCACGGCCGTGATGGCCATCACAGCCTGGTCGTGACAGGTTCTGACATTTTCGTTCTTTTCTTTTCAACCTTACTCGATCATGGAGGCCATCACGGACTGGCCGTGACAGGTTCTGACTTTTTTGTTCTTTTTTTTTCAGCCTTGCTTGATCATGGCCGTGATGGCTGTCACGGCTAGGCCGTGATAGCCTCTGTTTGGCTCAGTTTTCTGGCTTTTCAAGCTCCATCTTCATGAAAGCTCCATCATGGTTGATCTTAAACATTTTAATCTTCAATTCCTGCACATAAACACCACAAAACCACCTTACCCGTTCCAAGGTAAAAACTAACAAAAATCAAATTAAAAATGCCTAAACTACATGAAAATGCATGCAATACGATAAAGAAATGAGGTGTAATCACACTCATCAGTTACTAGGTGTGGTAAGTTGCTAAAAAAATAAATTGATCATTAAGAGGATTAGGTTCCAAGGCGCATGGGGAGTTAGCAGTCAAATAAAGTAATAAATGCAGTTATATATTATAAACGTGCAGAATGAATAACTAATTGGGATGCATAAACAATGGACTTTAACGTCTGTTAATCAAAAAGTAGACGTTAAAAAGGATGATATTGATTTTTAACATCAGTTGTTTATAGAACTGACGTAAGAAGTGATGATTTTGACTTTTAATGTTAGTTCTTTTAACAACTGACGTTAAAAGGTGATTAAATTAAAAAAAATTGAGTGAGGACAACTTAATTGCTTCACCCGCGTTTCTTCATCACTTTCATACTCTGCTCTATTAACAACGTATACCCGTGCCCTTCTCTGCCCTAACTCTTTCACTGCTCTCCTCACCACAACGAACTCTTTTCCTCACCACCGGGAGCTCCTCTCCTCACCATCGCGAGGTACCTTTCACTCTTTATCTCTCTCAACTTCACACTCTTTCTTGCGAGCCCTAACTCTCTCTGTCTCCCTCACGCGAGCTCCTCCCTCACGCGGTCAGGTACACTCTTTCTCTCTCTCTCTCTCTGAATCACACACCGTCTTTCTCTTACTTCATGCCCCCTAACTCTTTCTTTCCCACTCACTCTCAGTCACATCGACTGGTGGCCGCCTGTGATAGCATCACTACTGAGCCACTCTCCTTCTCCTATCTTTGAACTCAGGTAACTCCCTAAACCTATAGTTTCATTTTCATTTTTGTTTTTGGTATGGGTTGAGGGGTTAATTTATGATAGTTGAAGATGAAATGAGTTGGGGTTGCTGTGCATTTGTTGTAAATGATGGTCTATGGTGTTTCCTAGTTTTGGTTGCAATGGGTTGATGATACTGTTTTTATGGAATGATATTGAGATTGATGATGTTTGCAATGGTGGAGCTTTTTGGTGTGTGTAGTGTGTATTTTTGGAACTATTTTGTTAGAGGGTAGTTTTCATTTTATTTTTTAGTTGAAATGTATACTGTGAAGCTAACTAGTAAAAAATAAACAAATAGTGGTGTATATATATGGTTGTTAGTTTTCAAATACTAGTGCGCTTTTCCAATCTTCCCTATATTGTGCTTATATTGGATATATGCGTGTATATCTACAGAACCTATCTAACTATGGATCGTAGTTAGATGGTTTGTAAGCGCACAAGTGATGAGTATTTGAAGGGAGTGGGAGAGTTTATAGAATTTACTCAAAGGAATGTTCCTAATAGTAACGACATGTTCTGTTGTCCTTGTGTCAAGTGTTTGAATACGAGGAAATGTACGGTGAAGGATATACGTACTCATCTAATTTATTTTGGGATTTGCTTGAGTTATACAAGATGGATATGGCATGGTGATGTGTTGTTAAGTACTAAGGCAAGTGTCTCCCAAAGTGAGGATGTTGACGTAGATATGGAGGATGATCGAGTAGAGGACATGATCCGTGATATTGGACAAGAATCTTTTCAGCGAGCACATTTGTATGATAGGTTGTGAGGTGATGCGGATAAGCCTTTTGATGAGTGTTATTACAGCTCATATTTGTTTATCATTTTGCATGCATTTTCATATAGTTTAGGCATTTTTAATTTGATTTTCGTTAGTTTTTACCTTGGAAAGGGTAAGGCGGTTTTGTGGTGTTGTTTTGAAGGAATTAAGGATAAAACGCTCAAGATCAGCCATGATGGAGCTTGGATGAAGATGGAGCTTGAAAAGTGAAGAAAATGAGCCAAACAGATTCCATCACGGCCATGATCGACCAAAACTGAAAAGAAAGAAGGCAAAAGTCAGAACTGGTCACGGCCTAGCCGTGAAGCCCATCACAGCCGTGACCTTGTCAGCTGAACCAGACCCTCATAGGCAGAACTTATCACGGCCTAGCCGTGATGGTGGTCACGACCGTGATAGACCAATCAGTGAAGAAACGCCCCAGGCAGAATCCGTCACGGCTTGGCCGTGATGACCATCACGGTCGTGACGTGCATTACTTGGATCTGAAGCAACCGATTTTGATAATAATTTGTGTTAGATTGGGATTCAAACTTGTCATCAACATGGAAATGCTTGAGTAGTAGCCTTATTTCTAGGGATTGGGGCTATGCCCAAGCTCTGTTTTCATGTTATGAATTGATGGTTTATCTTTGTTAATTTCAATTTTGATTTAGATCTTATTTCTAGTGTTTTAATTACTCGTAAATTCGGCGGCCGCTTGTTTGCTTGATGTAGATACTCTAAGGAGGAACCTAGCAGTGAACTTAGGTGTTGAATCTATAGAATCAGACTTAGGACTTAAATCACGAGAGTTAGAAGCGATCCTTCAAGGATTCATGAATTATCACAAAACTTAAAGGGTCCGATCTAAATTCAGCTACCACGAGAGTAGGGGTTGGTTTAATCGGGCACGGTTTTTGTAACCCGAGAGGGAGAATCAACTATTTGAGGATAAATTCGCCTTCGAGGCAACTTTGATAATTAAAAAGGGATAATCAATTTAGTAACATAAACAATCTTGTTGGTAACCCAAATTCCTAGGAATCCATTTAGATCTGAAAAACCATAAATTGATTTAATTTCTGTTTTAATTGATTGAATTCCTTATCTGATTTTCTAAGTTATCTCTAATTTCAAAAGTCAAAACCTTTTCAAAATCCTTCTTTACATAGTCCAACTTTATCGATTTGATAATTAGTTGTGATTTGAGATCACGGTCTCTGTGGGATCGATATCTTTTATTACTTGGCGACGATCCAATACACTTGCCGGAACGCACGACATCAAGTTTTTGGCGCCGTTGCTGGGGACTGTGCTTCCTTGAATCTCAATTTAATTTTTAAATTGATTTTTCTGGACCTTTTCTTTTTTCTTATTAATTGTTTTTTGTTAAAAAAAATATTTTCATCAATTTCTTTTTCTTTTTTTTAGTATCTATCTCTCTGTTTTTCTCTTTTATGCAAAGATCCCTAAGTCTTGGAAGCCTTATTGAGGTTGACCCAGAAATCGAGAGGACCTTTGATAGGCGTAGGAGACTACAAAAAAAGAGAGAGAGAGAGGTTGATTCCCATTTCACTCATGGCGAATCTACCGGATACGAAACCACTGAAGGACTACGCAGCCCCAAATGCTAGGGGTTTGCGAACTGGGATTGCTAGGCTAGAGATTGAGGCGGAGAACTACACTATACTGCCTATGCTAATTAACATGAACAGGCAACATCAATTTGGAGGATTGCCCTCGCAGGACCCGACTGATCACGTAGAGACATTCATGGAGTTAACCGACGCAGTTAGAATTAATGGCACCCCGGTTGATGCTATACGCTTAAGGTTATTCCCCTTATCTCTGACTTGAAAAGCAAAATCTTGGCTGAAACAAGTGCCAGCTAATACCTTGTCGACTTGGGACCAACTGGAGCAACCATTCTTGGAAAAATTCTTCCCTCCATCCAAGATGGCTTACATACGAACCCAGATCACCGGCTTCTTCAAAAAAGATGGAGAATGCTTATCAGAAGCTTGGGATCGCTAAAAGGGATTTCTGGAGTCATGCCAACATCATGGACTCGAGAGGTGGTTATTAGTGCACACCTTCTACAACGGATTGGACTACTCTTCGAAGGTGTCACTTGACTCCGCAGCTGGTGGAGCATTTATGAATAAGCCTCTGACTGAGGCATTCGACATCATTGAAAATGTGGCCACCAACTACCACCAATGGGGTTCAGAAAGAGGTAATAACCCGAAAAAGATTTCGGGGGGTAAGTTTGAAATGAATAGCACTGATCTTATTATGTCTAAAATAGACTCACTGAATAAACACTTTGATCAGCTCGAAAGGGCTAATGTGAGTGCAATAGGTGCTACTAACATTGTTTGTGAGATTTGTGGAATGCAGGGACATGACATAATGGAGTGCCCACGTGGTATTGCTCATGGATCCGGCGCTTCGGGGGAACAAGTGAACTCTTGTCACAACGTCTACGACACGAACCCGAAGTTGCCAAATTATGCTCCTCCAAATGCTTACAACCAAGGAAGGAAGAACAACCCTTACCTCTCCTACGGGAACTACAGCAACACGCTAAACCACGAGTTCCAAGAAGGCCAAGGTAATAGGAAACCCGCATCGGGGTATCCTCAGGTACAAAAGTCTAAACTTGAGTCTCTTTTGGAAAGTTTTGTTGAAACTCAAACAAAACAAAATGAAGAGTTTAGACAACAAGGTAGGGCAGTCAACGAGGTGATAAAAGAGCTAGCATCTAAGGTAGATAACTTAGCCATCCATAACAAGATGCTAGAAACTCAGATCGCCCAACAAGCCAGCACATATTCTAGACCTAAGGGTACGTTTCCGGGACAACCCGAAGTTAATCCCAATGAACATTGTAATGTTATATACTTGAGGGATGATAAGCTTGGGGTAGATGAAAAAGATGTGGAGTGTGAGGAGGACATGAGCGAAGATGAAGAGACGGAACCAAAGTATGTCCCTCCATCACCTTACCAACCCCCAATACCTTTCCCACAAAGGTTGGTCAAGAGAAAGCAAGTAGAAATAGGAAGTAAGAGCTTAATTGAGGAGCGCAATGTCACGATAAAAACTAATATGCCTCCTAAACTAAAAGATCCAGGTAGTTTCTCTATTGCTTTCTCGGTTGGAGAAGTGAAAATAGACCAAGCCTTATGTGACTTAGGGGCTAGTGCGAGCTTGATGCCGCTTACTATCTTGGAGAGTTTGGGAACCAAGGAGTTGAGTTCATTCAAATTCTCCTTAAAATTGTGGATGGCTCAACTAAAACTCCTCTAGGCATGCTAGAGAATGTTCCCGTAAAGGTAGGGAAATTTTTCATCCCATCTGATTTCCTGATATTGGATATGAACGGGAATTCTAAATTCCCCATCATTCTTGGAAGGCCTTTCTTGGCCACCGCTGGAGCAATAATAGACTTAAAGAATGGCAAACTCTCTCTGAATGTAGAGGAAGGTAGGGTAGATTTTGATTTGACTAACTCATATAACAACCCTCCTTTTGAGAGTCATGTGTGCAGGATTGATATAGAGTCTCTAGAGGTAAAAGAAGAGCTCAACATGGAAGCAACTCCGAAGCTTAACAAGACAAATGATGCACCAAATGGTGATGAAGATGGAGTTGCTCATCATATGGAAACAAAACTTCCGCCGGGAGGGAGTAAGGCCATGAAACTCAGAATAAAAAGGGAAAAGTGAAAGAGCAATTGGCCATACGAGCAAAATCGGCTCTTTGAAGGACTCCCATGGAAGAGAAGTGTTCCTGCACTTCTACGACCAGCTGACCCCGGTTGATTGAAAGATGTATGGTCAAGCTTAGGACCGTAAATAAGCGCTTCTTGGGAGGCAACCCAAGTTTTCTTTCCCTTTTCCATTTGTTTTTTGTTTTTGAATAATTCGAGAAGATAAGAAAAGAAAGATCACTAATTGATGGTTATGCCAAGTGTTTTCAGGTTATGAAAGCAGGAAGAGCAAAACGGGCAAAGACAAATAAGTCAGAAGTCATCACGCCCAGGCCGTGACGGTGATCACAACCGTCATGAGCTAACCAAAGAAGACCAGAAAGGATCACGGCCTGCCGTGATATATATCACGGGCGTGATGAGAAGGACCCTGAAGACCATAATTGAACACGGCCTGCCCGTGATATCCATCACGGCCGTGATACATTTCCCAACAAGTTTTTGACTGGCATGTGAGCCGGCACCCGGTACCACCTCGGTGAGTTGTTCCATTTTCTCCTCTCTCTAACTTGATTATTTACATTGGGGACAGTGTAAGTTTTTAAGCTTGCGGTAAGGGTATTTTTGCAATTTTTTGTATTTTTGCATTTTTCATGTTGCATTCATATAGGCATAGTTTTGCATGATCACATGATTAGATCGCCCCCTTGCTTAGATTATGTATCCGATTGTGAGAACTTGGTGCCAAATAAATTGAGATAGTGGATTTTGAACCCAATTTTTTTATTCTTGTGATAAGGCTAAATATACAAATTCTTGAGTTGATCTTTTAATAGTTGATAATTAGCACGTGTTCCTTAGATTTGTGTTTCTCACTGATTTTAAACTACTAAATGTGAGATCTTGAGCCAAAAATGGGTACTCACTAAATCTACCCCATTCTTTGTGATAGAGTGTTTTATTCCTCTTGGATTGTGTTCTCTAGAACTTGACTTGAAACCGTTTTGAAACTTAAAAAATTTTGAAAACATTTTTGAAAATGATTGAGGCACTAGGTATTTTTCCGGCCACTTGAGCTTTGATTGATAAAATGCTACCCCCTTAGTTGCCCAATTTTGAGCTTAAAAGAATAAAGTTTTTTTCTTGGTACCTTGAAATATTTTGATGAATAATGCTTGGTATGGCACCTTTTAAAGTATTGCAAAAAGGGTAAAAAGGTAGTTTGAAAAATAAATTGTGGGATGAGAAAGATAGAAAAATATTTCTCTTGAATTGAAATTCTCATCTTTTCCGAATAAATAAAAAAAAATAAAAAAAAATGGAGAAGGGGATGACAAAAATAAAGTGAGAAATAAAAAATGGAAAGAAAGGTGGAAAAATGAATTAAAGCCCAAAAAGGTATTTTAGAAGGTTGTCACGAATTGCATTGTGTGATATATTGTTTAACCCTCTTGAATTTCCTTTTCTTGATTTCCACACCTAACGATTAATCCCATGGCCCCATTACAACCAGAATAAAAGACCTCTTGATTCTTAAGTGTTTTCATTAATAAAGTGGAGATTTGGTTAATATTCAAGCTTATGGTGGAATACCTTCCTTGAGGAGATTGAGCGAATTGTCATATACCCTTAAACACTTGAGTGAGGTGAGAAAGAGTGCCCGAATCAGTGAGAATATGAATTTAGGAAACCTAAGTTTCTAATTGGACTCGAAATTGATTGCCTCTTGGGTATTTATTGAATACGCCTGTCACTTGGATTAGTTACTCGGGTTCTTGGTTCACTATCCATGCTTTGATTGATTATGTCTTCTGGACTTGGTGATTGCTTGAGGACAAGCAAAATCTTAAGCTTGGGGTGATTTGATGAGTGTGATGACACATATTTGTTTATCATTTTGCATGCATTTTCATATAGTTTAGGTATTTTTAATTTGATTTTGGTTAGTTTTTACCTTGGAACGGGTAAGGCGGTTTTGTGGTGTTGTTTTGCAGGAATTAAGGATAAAATGCTCAAGATCAGCCATGATGGAGCTTGGATGAAGATGAAGCTTGAAAAGTGAAGAAAATGAGCCAAACAGAGCCCATCATGGCCTAACCGTGATGCCCATCACGACCATGATCGAGCAAAACTGAAAAGAAAGAAGGCAAAAGTCAGAACTGGTCACGACCTAGTCGTGATGCCCATCACGGTCGTGACCTGTCAGCTGAACCAGACCCTCATAGGCAAAACCGATCACGGCCTAGCCGTGATGGTGGTCACGGTCGTGACAGACCAATCAGTGAAGAAATGACCCAGGCAGAATCCGTCACGGCCATGATGCGCATTACTTGGATCTGAAGCAATCGATTTTGATCTGAGTTTGTGTTAGATTGGGATTCAAACTTCCCTAATCTATAAATAAGGCATCTAGGCAGAGACTAAGGAGGACTTTTGGGCTGATACTCTTAGGCTAATTTTTAGGATCTCTCTTCTTCTTCTTCTTCTTCTTCTTCTTCTTCTTCTTCTTCTTCTTCTTCTTCTTCTTCTCTTCTCTTATTTTTATTTCATGTTGTTGTTAACAAAGCTTGTCATCACCATGGCAATGCTTGAGTAGTAGCCTTATTTATAGGGATTAGGGCTATGCCCAATATCTGTTTTCATGTTATGAATTGACGGTTTATCTTTGTTAATTTCGATTTTGCTTTAGATCTGATTTCTAGTGTTTTAATTACTCATAAATTCGGTGGCCGCTTGTTTGCGTGCCGTAGATACTCTATGGAGGAACCTAGCGATGAACTTAGGTGTCAGATCTATAGAATCAGACTTAGGACTTAAATCACGAGAGTTAGAAGCGGTCCTTCGAGGATTCATGAATTGTCACAAAACTTAAAGGATCCGATCTAAATTCAGCTACCAAGAGAGTAGGGGTTGGTTTAATCGGGCATGATTTTTGTAACTCGAGAGGGAGCATCAACTATTTGAGGATAAATTCTCCTTGGAGGCAACTTTGATAATTAACAAGGGATAATCAATTTAGTAACATAAACAATCTTGTTGGTAACCTAAATTCCTAGGAATCCATTTAGATCTGAAAAACCATTAATTTATTTACTTTCTGTTTTACTTGATTGAATTCCTTATCTGATTTTCTAAGTTATCTCTTATTTCAAAAATCAAAACCTTTTCAAAATCCTTCTTTACATAGTCCAGTTTTATCGATTTGATAATTAGTTGGGATTTGAGATCACGGTCTCTGTGGGATCAATATCTTTTATTACTTGGCGACGACCCGGTACACTTGCCGGAACGCACGACATCACCTTTGTATCCCGGGTGTAGTACTCATACACGGTTGTCGGCGGTGTTAATATTGGTTTGTGTGAAGGGGAGAAATGGTTGAACCGATAAAAGCTCCACCGAATTGTTGTAGTGTTGAAAGACTTGCTTCCGGAGGGCAACACATTGCCTGACCGTAACTATAAGGCCAAGAAGGTATTGTGTCCGATGGGTATGGAGTATAAGAAGATACACGCATGCCCCAATGATTGCATATTGTACACCGGTGTTTATGAAGACAATCACGATTGCCCCAAGTGTGGGTTATCACGTTACAAAGTGAAGGATGGTGATGATGGTGATGATCTTGATGATTCGATATGTGATGTGAGAAAAAAGGGTCCTCCTACGAAGGTGTTGTGGTATCTTCTAATAATTCCAAGGTTCAAGCGATTGTTTGCCAATGTGAAAGATGCGAAGAATCTTAGATGGCATCATGATGAGAGGAAACGTGATGGAAAGGTTCGCCATTCGGCTGATTCTTTGCAATGGAAGAATATTGATACTTTGTTTCCGGATTTCGCCGATAATCCAAGAAACCTAAGGTTTGGACTTGCTATGGATGGAATGAATCCATATGGTAACATGAGTAGTATTCATAGTTCATGGCCTGTTCTGTTGATAATTTACTACATGCCTCCTTGGTTGTGCATGAAGCGCAAATACATGATGTTGTCTATGATGATCAGTTAATAATGATTTGATATTTAATGTATCTATTTTCTGGTGCAAAGCAACCGGGAAATGACTTAGATGTTTATCTAAGTCTCTTGATTGAAGACTTGAAAAAACTGTGGGTGGAAGGTGTTGATGTAGCTGATGGGTATTCTCACGAGAATTTCAAGCTTCATGCCATGTTATTTTGCTCCATCGACGATTTTCCAGCATACGGGAACTTGTCTGGGTATAGTGTCAGGGGGCATAAAACATGCCCTATATGTAACAGCCTAATTTTAACTATGTTGTTCAACCGGTTAAAATATAATTAATTATATTTTAATCTGAGAGTTAGAAAGTGTTTTTGAATAAAATAAAATCTTATTCATAGTTTACTTTATGGTAGAAGGTTACGATAAAATTTTGGGTTGAAAATTCAGACGAAACCCAGTCTGCGTTTTCACTGACAGCAAAAGTTTACTGAGCAGAAAACCTAATTTTGACCCGTGAACAAAATGGTTAGTGTTTTGGTCGCGTTTCCAATGACTTTATTAAGTTTGGTAATTTTACGTTCAGAATTAAAATATAATATTTTATCCGGGCGAAATCATCGAAAACTACGACCGGAAACTTTAACCGGGTACACAGCGAAGCAGGATGGGGAGCTGAGATGACCAATGTGACTTGATGGAAAAGGAGTGCCATGTTGATTGGAGTCAAAGGTCACATCATAAAGTAACTATCATTACACTTTTTGAAATATATTGTATTTTAATCTAAAAACCTATTAATCTCTCTCCTAACCATCCAAACAACCCCTAAGCCAAACTTGGAGCCCAAGTTCTTCTCCTTCTCTCACCCACACGGTTTCCCACACCTTTTTCCTATATATACACTCATCTTCTTCACTCTTAACTTTACACACTCAAAAACTAAACTTTTCTACTTCAAAAACTCCACTACTATTTCTTTAAGAACTTCATCCTTTACACTCCTCATTCTCTTGTTCATCTAATTTTTATTCTTCTTTTCTTTTTTGAGTTATGCCATGCTCATTCATTTGAGATTCTTAGATCTAGAACTTCTAAATTTCTAGAAAATCGTAGAAAAATCATTTTAATGTGAAACCAATTTCTATGATCTTGTTATGATCTCTATTTTCATTATCTAAGAGCATGTAAGAAAAATCATTTTCCTTCCTATTATTCTTGTTGAGGCCGAAACTAGGTGATTTTGTGTAAATGAAATTTTGTTCAATTTTTTAAATTATGATACTTGATCTTAACTCCTTGAAACCTATAGTTGTTACATTTAGAAGCTTGAAATAAAAATAATTTATTAACCATATTTTCTTTAAATGGCCGAAACTTGTATGAGAAAGGGTTTGATAATTTGGTTTTTCTTTTTGAAATCTAATGCTTGATTTGAACTCTCTAGTACTTGTATTATCTAAATCCAAGAGCTTGAATCCAACTAATTTCTCTAGCCTATTTTATGGTTCAAGGCCGAAACCCTACCATAAGTGGTTGGATGATTTTTTATTTCATGCTTTCAACTTATAGCAATTTATCTAAGCTATCTAAGACTATAGGAATTAGTATCCAAAAGATTGGAATGAGAAAATGATCCTAGCCCTAATTTGAATTTAATGGCCGAACCTAGCATAAAAAGGACATATATGGGTTTTGTTTGATTTATTGTTATGTGGTGTTGATTGAAGGTTAACGGATACTCGTGGTGTAATAACAAGGATCGGGAAGTTCGTGTTTCCGGTGATAACTCAGGTGGAGGAAAAAATCAACCTATCGTCAGAATAGATAAGTAGTAGATTATATAATAATTGTGTAGGGCGACCTAAACCTTACTAGAGATCGAGTAATCGACAAGACCAAAATCACATTGGAAACCTTTTCTGTAAAACCAATGGTGATTCGGGGATTGTAGGTTTATCGATGTTAGGATTGATTTTTATGATATTGAAGATGCTTGATTTTATTATTTATTGACTTGATTGTGATGTATTGCTTTTGATGTTTGAATATTTATGTATTTGAGGATGTTTGTTGTTTGTCTTGGCCGTGAAGGTTTTCAGGGCCCGGCCATGACAGGTTCTGTTTTGGAAGGATTCTTGTAGTTGTTGTCTATCACGGCCGTGAAGGTTTTCAGGGCCAGGCCGTGACAAGTTCTGTTTTGCACAATTATTGCACTGGATTGTCTGTCATAACCGTGAAGGCTTTCAGGGCCAGGCGTGACAGAGTCTGACTTTGTTACTTACATGATTCGATTATTATGGGTTGGTTGTGATATTTTATGATATTTGGCAGTTTTGTCGATATTATGTGTTATGCATGATATGCCTGGTTTATTATTATGTTTAGTGAATTTTAAGCAAAGATATATAAGTTGTTCGAGAGATAATTGTTTGTTTGGGTGTGATTATCATGGTGATTTTGAGGTGCCTAACCTAAATGAATTATTTTAAAGAGGTGTGGTGTCATAGAGTATGAGTTGAGGCTTTGATGAAAGGTTAAGGCACTAGGATGTTGTTAAAATGGGTTGGTGAGATCCATGTGTTGGTATTGTTATTCACGATAGTGTGTTGGGAACACACGAGGTTAGTGTATCCAATCATGGATACAGTATGTCACGGGTCAGTTCTCTGATGGGAATGGGTAACTACTGTGATACCCTTATAGTTCTGGGGTGAGTTGTCCCGTATCCTAACGGGAATGAGGATACTTTTGTATTGTGTAGCTATTCCCTAGCGGGAATGAGGGAATATTTTCATCCTTTGAATAAGCATCCTAACGGGAATGAGGGTGTGTCACATTCACTAGATGAACACCTTAACGGGAATAGGGATGGAACACCCTAACGGGAATTGTGGTGTGCACTAGGTGGAACATCCTAACGGAAATGAGGGTGTGCCCCGATGCAAATGAGGGATGGTGACAGGAGTGGTAGTGGCCACGATAACGTAAAGACATGGTGACAGGATTAGAGAGGTTACGTTAATATAATGTGTTAGATTGCCTGAGAGTAAGGGTAGAGGAAGATATCATAATTTAAGGATGATTGTTACTTATGGGTGATGTTATGTCTATAACAATTACTGTCTAATTTACTATGACTCATTTCCGCTTTTGATGATAGAACTGCTTCTTATCCCCTGTACTCTTTCTGTATGTTTTATTTTATCTTTTATGGGATCGTGCTTGAAGACCCTGTGGTTGTGCTGAACGAGAAAGAATTGGATGGAACTCCCTGTGAACCGAAAGTTGGAGGTCGAGTCGTGACCCATGGTGATTAGGGTCTAAGTAGTGTTTGTCCAGTGCGTCTTGCAAGATGTTTTTAATATGTTTCCCGTTGTTTAACTTTTTGTGTAAGTATATGCCTGTGAGGGATCATACTGATAGGATATCCTCAACAGTGTTTTACAATATGCATAATATACTTATATTGTGAAATACTATTCTACATGAAGTTGTATACTTTATAAGTTAAGTTTTAATTTTTACGTATTTTCATATTAAGCGCTCGAGTAAGAAAGTAGTTAATGAAGTTTTAGTCTAATAAAACACCGGGGCACAACGGGGTGTCTCACTATATGTGAAGAAGGCACATGCTACGTTCAGTTGCATCAAGGAAAGAAGACGATTTACCTTGGGCATCGGAGATTTCTTAGATGTGATCACCCATAGCGTAAGATGAAAAAAGCTTTTAATGGATGCCAAGAGACTGAAGATGCTCCGACGGCCTTAAATGGAGAGCAAGTTTATCAAAAATTAAAGGACATCAATGTTATCTTTGGCAGGTCCAAAAAGAAGGGTAAGGCTGTTGAGAAAAACATATGGAAGAAGAGGTCGATATTCTTTGATCTTCCATACTGGCACAAGCTTGATGTCAGACATTGCATTGATGTGATGCATGTGGAGAAAAATGTGTGTGATAGTGTGATCGGGATGCTTCTCAACATTCAGGGCAAGACAAAGGATGGTGTGAATGCTCATCTCGACCTCGTTGCTATGGGTATACGACATTAGTTAGCTCCAGTTGTTGAGGATGGTAAGCGAACTTATTTGCCTCCAGCATGTCATACTTTGTCAAAAATAGAGAGACTAAGTTTTTGTGAGTGTCTTCAGGGCATCAAAGCTCCACATGGTTACTCTTCAAATATCAAGAGGCTTGTCTCTGGTGATCTCAAATTGGTTGGCTTAAAGTCTCATGATTGCCACATCTTGATGCAACAACTTCTGCCCGTTGCTATTCGTGGTATTTCTCCAAAAAATGTGAGACATGCCATTACTTGGTTGTGCTCATTATTCAATTCTATATGTAGTAAAGTCGTTGACCCCCATAAGCTGGATGAGTTGGAAGTTGAGGCTGCTACAATCATGGTTCACTTAATTGTTCATTTGGTGATGGAGATTAGATTATGTGGCCTGTTTTTCTGAGATGGATGTACCCAGTTGAGCGCTAAATGAAGATCTTGAAAGGGTATGTGAAGAATCCACATCGTCCTGAAGCATCTATTGTTGAAAGGTATGTTGTAGAAGAAGCTATTGAGTTTTGTTTAGACTACCTTCATAACACGGATCCTATAGGGTTCCTAAGCCTCGTCATGACGAGAGAAGATGTCAAGGTAAGGGTACACATGGTTTAACAATTAATAACAAGGGTCAGCAGGAAGTGCTGCAAGCACATTTGTATGTATTGAACAATATCGATTTTGTTCAACCTTACTTTTGTGAACATAAAAGAAAAGTCAAGGAAGAAAACCCTCGAATGAACGAAAGGTGGTTGTTGAACAAGCATAACAAGACTTTCTTACAATGGTTCAAGGAAGAGATGCTTAAGGATGGTAGTACTGCTTCTGACGAGGTAAGATGGCTAGAATGTGGGCCTAGCTTCAATGTCATATGTTGGAGCGGATACGACATCAATAACTTTTCCTTTTATACAAAGGAACAAGATAACAAGAGTACCTTGCAAAATAGTGGGGTTATGATCGTGACCGAAGCAATGCACTTCTCTAGTTCAAAGGACACAAAACCCGTAGCACCGATACCTTACTTTGGAGTCATCGAAGAGATTTGGGTACTCTATTACACTAGCCTTATGGTGCCAGTTTTTAAATGTAAGTGGGTTGATAGTAAAGGTGGTGTACACACCGACGAATGGGGGTTTACATTGGTAGACCTTTGCAAGTTAGGTCATACAAATGAGCCTTTCATAATGGCTTCCCAAGCAAAACAATTGTTCTACATCACTGATCCTTCTAACAAAAGGTTGTTCGTGGTTCTCTGATAAACCTCTGGCCAATCTAGTTTTATAACTGGTAAGACCATGGAGATGAAGAGCAAAAAAGGAAGGACAATGAAGCAGAAACCATCACGCCCTATCCATGATAGTGATCACGGTCGTGATGAGCCAGCCATGAAGATCATAAAGGATCACGGCCCAGCCGTGATATCCATTACGGGCGTGATGAGAAGACCCTGAAGATCAGAGAGCATCACGGCCTAGCCGTGATAGAGGTCACGGCCGTGACAGGCCAGCACCTATGGAAAGAATTGATCACGGCCAAGCCGTGATGGTGATCACGGCCGTGACAGACAAAAAAGTGAAGAAGCGCCCTTGGCAGAACCGTCACAGCCTGACCGTGATGGACATCACGGCCGTGACGCGCACTATTTAGATCCAGACTTCTTTCATCTATAAATAGGGCATCAGACTTTTACCCTAAAGGGGATCTGCACTTGAAGGCTGGCGGCTGGGGGTGATTCTAACCCTAGAAAGGGATGTTTTCCCTGCTCTGGGACTGGAAGAAGATTGGAGGATTCTTCATGGAGTTCTCTTCATCTCTTCTCTCTTTCTCTTTTGTAGTTTCCTTTAGCATGAGTAGTTAAATCCCCTTGTTGTTGGGGGTTAGATGTTTGCTTTTCTGAACTTGGTTGTCTCTTGACTTGGTTGCAATGCAAGTTTCTATTTCTTTATGAGTATTTGATTCTATGCTTAATGCTTTTCTTGGCTTGATCACCCATGGAATGATATGTTGCTTTGATAGACAATTGAAAGATTGATGTTAAGGCATGCTCATGAATCAAATGCCAAGTATTTTAAGAATCTAGACATAGGTCTTGGGGTGCTTGCAATCTTATAAGTCTTGGCTCTTTATGCAAAATCTCAGGTTAATCCACCTAAGACATTAGGGTTTAATTTGGGATTTTAGGCTCATTCCACCTAAGACATTAGGGTTTGAGTATTTAAAAAGGCTTGATTGTCATAATTGAATTAGGACTTGTGTTGGTAACCATTTCATTGAAATTAAGGGAGGATTAGTGTAGTCTAACCCTGACAATATTATCCACATTTCTTTTGCCTCCCAAGTGTTTGATAAAATACCCAAAAGACCAAAAATATTTTATAGCTTTTGTTGTTTTATGTTTTGATATCTCTTCATGCCATAGTTTAGTCTAGATAGCTATTTGTCTTGTGAATTGGTAATTGGCAACCGATCCCTGAGGACGATATCCGGTCTCTCCAAGGAAAAAGCACGCATAATGGTAATGATGAAAATCAAGTTTCAACTCTTGATATTCCCGAGACTCCTTCTTTTTTCAACAAACATGCCTACTATAATTGAGGAAACACGGGTGGACGATGTACATACCACTCGTGATGATCATCACGAAGGGATATTGATGTAGGTAATTTAAACATGATTATAGTGTGAGTTTTGTTCTTTTAAGGCAAACGTCTTATTTATCCATGTCAGTTTTGATTTATTTTTATTTATCCATCTGTAGTTGTCTTTATCTTTTTATCTTTAGGTATCCATGTATAAAAAACATTTTAATATTTACTGTCTTATATATGTTTTTTTAACTGACATTAAATTTCATTTCTTTCGTGGTCTCGATATTAGCTAGACGGTTGGTCGTGTGGATATTATGTTATGCAACATGCTGAACATAGTCTCCGCATTTATTACGGAAGGATGGAAGAGGGTAATAATACTTAATTAAACAACTTATTTAATTATATATTATATTTTTCATTTTCATTGTGTTAATAAATGTTACCGTGATTTATTTGAACGTGTGCAGGCTTTTAACAGCGACCAATCTCCTCTGAACCAAAAAGAGTTCAAAGACTTGAGGATGCTGTTTGCACAATATTTCTTCAAGTATGCTAAAGAGAAAGGATTGCCCGCAAGTATACCTCAGGAGTATATAGAAGAAGTGTATTTAGTAATTAGTATAGAAACTTATATGTAGGTGTGTAGTAATTAGTATGTTTTTTATCCCCACATTTGTTCCTTTGTATATATATACTTTTATTTTATTAATGAAATTTAAGTGAAATATTGGACTGTTACTAGACTGTTTACTAGACTGGACTGTTTACTGAATGCAGGGATAGCTGGGGGAAAGGATATATTGTAATAGATTTTTTTTTTAAAAAAGCCTTTAATGTCAGTTGTTTAGTACAACTGACGTTAAAAGTTAAGCTTTTAACGTCAGTTGAATGAAACAACTGACGTTAAAAGTGTACTTTTAACGTCAGTTTTGTAATCAACTGACGTAAAAAGTTACACTTTTAATGACTGCTCCAATAACGTCAGGATTTTTCAGACGTCAAAAATCAATTTTGACTGATGTAAAAAGCACTTCCTGCACTAGTGTATCCATAACTAGAGTATCTTGGACTCTTCCTTAGAGTATCTTGGACGCTTAGTAGCCTTGACCTTGTCATGGGTCCAGTAAGTCTTCAATGCTTGGTCCTTCGCTTTGTGAATCCATGCTCATATCAGTAAGGTGCATCGGCTATCAAGGGGTTCACCCATGGTTTGGTGAACTGCCGGTTTTGGTGCTTATTGGCCAATGTGGATATGTAACTCCGAAGTTGTCTTCTTGAGATAGTTACATATCCACATGTATAACGGAGTAGTGGAGTAGCAATGCATAGTACATCATAAGTTGTTGGATATGATATGATGTTTTAATATGTTAAGTGTTGTTGTTACATGATACATTTATATAAATGTTGTATGATCATCTTGCTAACTGTCGTATTGCCATTATGTTTATACAACGATTTCTTACTCCGATCTTATGTTGGTTTTTTGCATGTACCTTGTTTTATGCAGAGGATGGTGAGCAGTCTGTTGAGGAGTAACTCCGGGGAGTTCGCTCACTCGTAGTTTAGGACTTTGTATTTTACATAGTTATGTCCGATGCATTTCCGGATTTTGGTTTCCAGATCTGAAATGTGATATCGGGCTTTTGGGGTTTATGTTTTCTTTTGCTTATACCTTATTTATTTTCCGTAAATGTTAGTTTTTATTTCATGTAATACTCGCTACCTTGTTGACGTTTATTGTTTATATATGAATGATTTCTTTATATATTTACTTTTATATATATATATATATATATATATATATATATATATATATATATATATATATATATATGCGGGGTAGAGGGTGTCACATTTAGTGGTATCAGAGCCGACCTGTGCTACAAGCTGGGGTATGTGTGTCATTGTGTTCTCTTCTGTGTGCTCTTATATGATTGTCTATGTTTAGTATAGACGATGATATAGGATGTTAGGTGAACTTTGTAGTTGATCTTGTGTTCTTATCCCTGAAACAACTTGATGTTATTCTTGGTATGAACTTGTTATCTTTCAACCATGTTCTCCTAAACTGATTTGATAAGACCATTGTATTTTGAACTCCTGTGGAGTCTAATGATCCGAGTTTCTTTCTGCAAACCAAGTTAAGGCTTCTATGAAAGAAAAAGCCCAAGTTTACATGATGTTATCTTCCCTTGAAGTAGAGAACAAACTTGATGTTGTGAATGTGCCAATATTGAGAGAATTTCTTGAAGTGTTCCCTGGGATGTTTATAGCTTTCCACCTGAGAGGGATGTGGAGTTTACCATGGACTCAATGCTTGGAACCGAACCTATATCAATAGCACTTTATAGGATGTCTCCTCTAGAATTAGCAGAGTTGAAGCAATTGGAGGAACTGATCCAGAAACAGTTCATTAGGCCTAGCATGTCCCCATGGGGAGCGCCAGTGTTGCTAGTAAAGAAGAAGGGTGGCAGCATGAGGTTGTGTGTCGACTATCGACAACTCAACAAAGTGACCATTAAGAATAGGTACCCCCTCCCTTGGATTGATGACCTTATGGACTAGTTGATAGGAGATTGTGTTTTCTCCAAGATGGATTTGAGGTCAGGCTACCATCAAATTCAAATTAAGTTTGGGGACATTCCGAAGACCACATTTAGGACACGTTATGGCCACCATGAGTACTTGGTTATGCCCTTTGGTGTGACTAATGCTCCTGTTGTGTTCATGGATTATATGAACAAGACCTTTCACCCTTACTTGAATAAGTTTGTGGTGGTTTTTATAGATGACATCTTGGTGTACTCTAAGACTAAAGAAGAGCATGAGGAACATTTGAGGGTAGTCTTGAAAACCCATAAAGAGAAGCAATTGTATGCTAAGTGTGACACCCTCTACCCCGCATTTATATATAAAATATAAAAAACATATGCATATGTCAATAATAAACGTTAACAAAAGGTAGCAAGCACCACATGAACAAAACATAACATCTACGGAAAATGAAACATCAACAAAACATAACCCCAAAACCCCGATGTCACATATCAGAGCTGGTAACCAAATCCGTAAATACATTGGAAAAATAACTACATAAAGGTAAGGTCCTAAACTACGAGCGAGCGAGCTCCTCGGAAACAACAAAAGATTGGGAGTAAGAAACTGTTGTATAAACATAATGGCATTAGGGAAGTTAGCAAGATGATAATACAACATATCATATCCAATAACCTATGCTATGTGATGCAGTGCTACTCCACTACTCCGTTATGCATGTGGATCCATAACTATCTCAGGAAGACAGCTTCAGAGTTACATATCCACATTGGCCAATAAGCACCAATGTCGGCAGTTCACCAAACAATGGGTGAACCCCTTTGATAGACGATGCACCTTAATATTGGATGCTCCACCACGGGGGTCCACAATTCACCTACTATCAGATGAATTACAGTGGATGACCAGTTCGCCTTACTCTTAGACAAATTCCCCTATGTCGTAACTTCCACCACTAACAACTTCAATGCGTGAATGCATATGTGTCAACAAACATCAAACAATCATAACCACCACCTCCACTTTGACCAATAAGCATCAAAGTTCATCACCATCAACCTTGACCAATAAGCATCAAGGTTTATCAACAACAACACCTTGACCAATAAGCATCAAGTCAACTTTGACCAATAAACATCAAAGTTTATCAACGTGCTATAACTCTTCGTTATCGTCTTAACCATCATTAACGTCTTTATCATTAATTATATTTTTAAGGCTTATAACATTAATTATATGATTGGATTACTTCTCTTGTTTTTACTTTTAATTATTGTCTTATTTCATGATAGGGGAAATCTAGGTGAAGCCACCCAATTTCCACTTAACATCACATTCTAGCTAAGGAACATGGTCGTGCTAACTCCCAGCATGGCATGCTGACATTGAGCACGGGCGTGCTGTCCTCGGCCACGGTCATGCTTACTGGAGCGCAGTCGTACGGTCTAGGAAGAAAATTTAAAGAATCCTCGCCAAACTCCCTAAAGCACTCATAGATCAATCCTATTATGTTTAAAATAACCATTGAAAATTTATCTCGCCCCTCTTTACTAGTCTTCATGTCTTATGAACAATGGGAATTAATCCTTAATACTTGTTTTATTACTAACATCCCTACGTATTTAATTAACACGTTCATACGACAAAACGTCAGTTCATAGCATCAAAGCATCAATACACATAACCATTGCATATCATCATCATTAACGAATAACATTCAATCATGTTGTAATATATTATCATCAATCATTCATATAACAGTGACAATTAATCACGTTATTATCAATCACATTAGCAAACATACATTACAAGGAACATAGCATGCAATAGGGTCATGGGTTAACCCTCATCTTACACTATCCCAAAGCCTACATGTTCATTCTAATCCCTTCTCCCCATACCTCAATCAAATTCGCAAGCCTCGAAGGGATGAGAGTGTTGAATCAAAGTCCCCCTTCACCGATTCCTACCATTAAAAATATGAAAAGTTCACTAGGAGGACCACATCTCCCAAACCCAAGAGAGAATCGGAAAGGGAAAAAGAGTTATGGCTTAACTCGAGATTAAAATATAAAGAACAGAAACGAGAAAAGGAGAAAAGGTCCGTTTGAGTCTCGTCTCACAAACGCTTGATCACTTCCTCAAGAACGACAATGAAAACACATGGATTAAGCTTCTAATTCAAGAAACTGAAGGGGAAAAATAAGGAAAACATGACCCACAAAAATTTAAATTGTTTGCAGCCCAAAATTCCAAAAAAAATGATAAAATCGACACTAAAAGAAGCATGTGTTAGCAGTGATGTCCTTCTAGCCAAAAACGGCGATGAATGATGAATGAGAGCAACTTCCTTCAAGAATTCTTAAGAGAAACAACGGGAAAACTTAAGAGATGAAGAGAGGCAGATTATGAGTCTTGAGTAATGGGAAATAGGGTTTAGGTCAAGCCTTATGGTATAAAAACGAGTTAGGGCATAACGGGCTTCTATTTCAGTCCAAACTGCATACATATTGGTATTTTGCACATATCTTGAGCTACGTGTCCGATTGATGAGTTCTTGGTGTTGTTAGAAATACTAGAGAAATATCTAGAAATTCATGTCTCACGATTAAATTCTAAATCGAACTCTAACATGGTAAAATTTGAAATGTAAGTTTAGAGACAGATTTGGTAGTTTTTTCTAGATAGGATCCCTAGAAGATTATGATAAGATCTAAAGGGATATGTAAGGAAAAGGTTCTCCTATCTTAAGAAGAACTCAAATCTGATTGACCAAGGGACTAAAATCTAAGAGTTACACTATCTCGATTTAAATACCAAATCACATGATATCTCGTACTATCATTCTTAATCACTTATTATTAATAAAATCACATACAAAATCATATATTCATATAAGATCACACATTAATAGACACAATCTCATATTAATGTAAATAATCATATATTAATATACATATTATCATATGTAATAATATATACATATATATATATATATATGTGTGTGTGTGTGTGTGTGTGTGTGTGTGTGTGTGTGTGTGTGTGTGTGTGTCTATGCATATAAATACTACAACACTAATCACAATTACATTATCAATTATATTAATAACAATACTAACTTCATTAATAATAATAATAATAACGATAAAAATAATAATAATATTATTATTAAATAATAATAACAATAACAATAACATCTAATCATCCATAGTAACATATACCCTTATGCGAAAATCATGGTGTTACACTAAGTTGTTTAAGTGTGAGTTTTGGTTAGAAGAGGTGATCTTCTTAGGACATGTCATCTCCATTGGGAAGCACCAAAATCAGTAACAAAGATTTGGAGTTTCTTGGGTTTAGCAGGGTACTATAGGAGATTCATAAAGGGGTTCTCCAAGATAGCTTTGCCTTTGACCCACCTCAGTAAGAAAGGTCAGATCTTTGTGTGAGATGCAAAGTGTGAGGAAAGTTTTCAGATCCTAAAGGAAAGGTTGACATCTGCACCAGTGTTAGTTTTACCCAATACTAGTGAGTCTTTCGTAGTGTACTGCAATGCTTCCAAGCAAGGTTTAGGTGGTGTGTTGATGCAAAATGGTCAGGTAGTAGCTTATGCTTCTAGGCAGTTGAAAACCCATGAGAAGAACTACCCTACCCATGATTTGGAACTAGGAGTTGTAGTGTTTGCCTTAATGATCTGGAGGCATTATCTTTATGGAGCTAGATCCGAGGTCATTAGTGATCATAAGAGTTTGAAATACCTGTTTAACCAAAAGGAGCTCAATACGAGGCATCGTTGGTGGATGGAATTTCTTAAGGATTATGATTTTGAGTTGAGTTAACATCCAGGAAAAGCCAATGTAGTGGTTGATGCCTTGAGTAGGAAGACCTTACATGTTTCGGCCTTGGTGGTTAGGGAGATGGATTTGATTTAGGAGTTTAGAGATCCGAGCTTAGCGTGGGAACATGTTTTGGCTTGGAACATTGAAGATCACCAAAGATTTGATGGAACAGATTAGAGATGGCCAAAAGATAGATGTGTATGAGATACCCTAATGTCTCATTAAAGAAAATCATAATTTATTTAAAACCTAATCATGATGATAACTTTAAGCGGATAAACGTAAAACAACAAATATATAAAAACTTTAAATATAAACTAACAGCAATATATAAACATCCCACACACACATATATATAATACATCATCCCAACATATTTTGCTGTCAAACTGTAGCGGGTACCCCATCAGTAAGGTCCCATATAAGATACAAACTGTCAAAATACAAAATACATCAAAAGACTAAGAAAAGATTCCTCGTTGTCGCTCTACCCCCAGCCCATATCAAAATACATCAAAAAGTACCTCACAGCTCACACTTATATACAACCCAGAGCACGCACTGACCTGTCCGACTACAAACGACTACTACTACACTGGCTCTCTCCCCGGGCTCCTCCATGTCGCTAATGAGGTCTAGAGGGTCCTGACACTCCTCTGCTACTATTAGACATACTCCTCCTCGAACGCTGCTGAAAAAGGCATCCATATATAGCGTTGTGTCGAGAAGACTATCGAGAGGACTCCTGCCTAGCCTGTCGAACATCATGTTGAGACCTCATAAGTCTAGAACACATTCAATGTGTAAATTCTCCAAGTTTTGATGATTCCAAATAGATTAATTATGATAATATTGAACTATATCAAATTACTGATAAGTCTGTTAAGTGTGCAGAAAAATAGACTTAAGGTCACTAGTCTAGAACCTGACCCATCTAAGTTTTAGTACAACGCAGTTTTTTTAGACTCGTCTAAAAAACCACCCATCTGTTAAATAGTCAACTCAGACATAGACCAAGTCAACTCTCAATCAAGGTTCTGATCTAGTTGATGATGTGGCAAGAATCATAAGTCTGAAGAAGCTTCAATGGATCACTTGTCTAAAAATGACTTACTCACCCGTCTAAGTTTTGGCTCACATCACCCGTCCAATTTTGGACTGCATAATACACGTCTAATTTTCAAATACTGCTACACAAGTCAAAGTGTCAGACTGTCAGAAAGAAGTCCAAGTCAAACTTATTTGAAAAAGATGCCTTCCTTAATGATCTCGAAGACTTCTGGTCAATAGCACCAAGGACAAAGAATAATGAATTCATTTTTTCAAGTGTTTAAGGAATAAACACGCAACCTCTGCACCAAGTCAATTGCACTTAAAGAGGAAAGTTCTCTGTTGCAAGTACTTGAAGTCTGCTACTGCAACTCTGAAACAACAACTGCTCAGAAGCAAAGTGTACTCTTGGTATTATGTGTCAAAGTCCAACGTCCCTAAGCATTTTATGTTTACATAGAACGACTCTTTGGCATTAAGGGCGTCCGAGAAGTTCAAATCAAAGTAGCACACTTTCTAAAGTTGAGTCTAACATATTAATTGATTGAAGATGAAGATAAGAGATTGTGAACATATTCAAGAAGCATTTACTCTGCTCATTTACTCTTCATTCCTTCATTGATTATCTCTTCAATCATTTGATATTAATTCGTATTCTTTCATACCTTCATATTTATTTCAGTGAGTGTTATCTGAAATATTTGAAAGTTGTATTAATTACACAAAACCTTTATTCCTTAATGTTTTGAGCCTGAAGTGACTAGGTGTGAAAAGAATACTGGTTTGAGTGTGGAGCCTGGAGAGGCTAGGTGTGCAAAGAATACTTGTAGTGTAATTTGATCAGTTATAGTGGAAACTTGGTGTTGCCAAGAACTGGACGTAGCCTAGTGGATTTTGGGGTGAACCAGTATAAAACTTTTGAGTAATATTCCTCTTCCCTTATCTCTGGTTTGAGCACTTAACAATGTAGAGGTAAAGATCTTGGAAATGGGATGGGAGGAGAAGCCAACAGAGGCAAGAATCATGGAAGAGAAGGATCCTCAATGTCGAGACCTCCATACTTCAATGGAGAGGACTACATCTACTGGAAATAGAAGATGGAGTGGTTTTAACAATCCACTAACTCTGATCTCTAGGATATCATTGAAGAAGGTCCCTACGTTCCTAAAGATGACAAAGGAGCAGAAGTCCTTAAAGCAAACATGACCTCTGATCAAAGAACAAAATGGCAGTTAAATGCAAAAGCAAGATATGCAATCATGTGTGCTTTAAGCAGAGAAGAGTTTGAAAAAGTCTGTGCTTGTGAATCTTCAAAATAAATGTTGGATTCACTAGTTGTTGCTCATGAAGGAACCGGTAAGGTAAAAGAGACTAAAGTCAGCATGCTAGTCAGGAAATACGAGTTGTTCCAAATGGAAGAAGGAGAAACTATTGGCCAAATGTATGGGAGATTTCAAACTATAACCAATGGGTTGAAGTCTCTAGGAAAAGTTTACAAGACCGAGGAACACATTCAAAATATTCTCACAAATCTTCCAAAACAGTGGAGACCTCTTGTAACTGCTGTGTCTCAGGCCAAAGATCTGTCAATAATGAAGCTAGATGAGCTTTTTGGTACTCTTCAGATTCATGAAAAGGATCTGATTGAATGGAAAGAAGAGCAAATCCATTTCTCTCAAGGCTGACAAGAAATCATCTAAGGGATCTACCTCAAAAGCTCTCAAAGTTGATGAATCTTGAAAGAATCGAGGAATCAAATGAGGATGACTCTGATGATGAACTTTCTCTTCTTACCATAAAAATGAAAAAGCTTTGGAAGAATAGAAGCTTTAGAAAGGAAAAACCTTTCAGGCACTTCAACAAGGAAAAATACAACAAAGATGATGGATCAAATGACAGAAATGTCATTGTATGTTATGAATGCAAAAAGCCTGGTCATATCAAGGCGGAATGTCCTCAACTCAAGAAGCAACCTCCCAATAAGTTCTTTAAAAAAAATAAGAAGGGAATGATGGCCACTTGGGAAGAACTTGATGAAAGCTCACCTAAAAGTAAAAGAGAGGAGCTTGAAGCAAATATCTGTCTTATGGCAGATACTGGTTCATAATCAGAAATTGGGGTACAATCTGAACTTGAGAAATTGAGTGATGCTTATGATGAACTATTTGAGGAATCCAACTGTATATCTAAAGCTTTCAAATCCCTCAAGAGACAGTATTTTAAAATCTCAAATGAGTATACACAGAAATCCCAAGAATGTGAGAAGTTACCTGAAGAGAACAATAGGCTTATGACTGAAAAGTCTAAAGCAAAGATCTCAGTTGAAACTCTACATTATGAAGAAGTGGTCAAATTTCAACAGAAAGTAGAAGAGCTCACCTCAGATCTTGCCAAATTTGTTAATGGTAGAGACAATCTGACTAAACTTTTGGGAAGTCGGAGATAGGTTATTCCAGTCAAGAACATCATAATGGATCAACGAAGTTCTAAAAAATAACTGTCAAACTTGCGTCAATTAGTTCAAATAAACCTATATGTATCTACTGTGGAAATGCTGGACATATCACGTCCAAGTGTATCCACAAAAAGAGAAGGAAGTCTTCACAGACTCCTCACACTAAACAGAAAAGGATCCAAGAAATATAGATACCTAAGTCAACGATCATTCCTGTTGCAGGCATGCTTAAGAGGATAAAGCAAACACCTATCATGGTACCTGGACAAAGCAAACACCTATCAGGAGAAAGGTCTATGTTGCTAGACCTCCAATCGGGGAAAGGTGGACATGTAAACTTTGGTGGCAACTAGAGGAGAAAATTTGTTGATATAGGTAAAATTGGTAGTAAACCTCCCTTACCTATCATATGTGATGTTTTATATGTCAAAGGTTTAAAACATAATCTGTTTAGCATAAGTCAATTGTGTGATAGTGGATTTTCTATATCTTTTTCTAAGGATGCATGCATAGTCAATGACACAAATGGAAAGACCCTCTTTTCTGCCAAAAGGCAACACAATATGTATAAGATTGACCTGTCTGAACTTTCAGATAAAAGTGTAACATGCTTTATGTCTAAAGAGGATAAGAAGTGGCTATGGCATAAGAAATTAGGACATGTTAGTATGAAACAAATTTCTAAATTGAAAAAGAATAACCTTGTGAGAGGATTGCCTGATATTTCATTTAAGAAAGATGTTTTGTGTGATGCATGTCAAAGAGGTAAACAAGTAAAATCAAGTTTCAAATCTAAGAATGAAGTCACCTCCTCTAGACTTTTGTAACTGTTACACATGGATCTGTTTGGACCAGTCAGTGTAGCTAGCCTAGGTTGAAATAAATATGGTCTTGTCATAGTTGATGACTATTCTAGATTTACATGGGTACTCTTCTTCGTAACACCCTGCTTTTCATTAAGTCGTTTTATTAAGCTTGTTTGGTTGTTTTAATAGTTGGCTAAGGGCTTAGTGGGGTTTTTAGCTTAAAAGTTCCTTTCTGGTGCATGAGCACGCCCGTTCTCATTAGCCAGCATGCCCGTGCTTAAAGTCTGAAGCGTGTTGCAAATTTTAAGTTTACCATGCCCGTGCTCAACAGTGAGCACGCCCGTGCTCAACAGTGAGCACGCCCGTGCTCAACAGTGAGCATGCCCGTGCTCCATGTGCGGACCGCATCTTGTAAACGCTAATTCCAGCACGCCCATGCTTGTTGAGGAGCACCACCGTGCTCAACTTCAGTCTATATATGCTTGCACAAAAACCGAGGGTTTACGTGAAAACCCTATTCTAGTGGCTGCTACTACCCAGGTGTGGCCAGAGCAGTTTCATTCCCTTTTTCCATCAAACTCAATCAGTTTCTTGAGTATTGGAGACTCTTGGGAAGTGTTGTTTCGCCTGTGCACGTATATAGGTAATGTTTCTTTCCCTTGTAGTTCCTTTTCATGGTTTTGAATTGGAAACTGATGGTTTATGTTTTGTTTGGCCAAGGCTTGGAAGAGTTAGCTGAGCCGCTTGGGGAACCGTGACCAGTTTGACTGTTAAAGCAACCTTCAATCCAGGTATGGGGAGAAGGGTAGTGTAACCATAGGCAGTGGGGGTAGTGTAAGGTAAAGGGGTTCCTATGGTCCCGATTTGTCATGGATGATATATGATTAAGTGTCCTAAATGACGATGTTGATGAATATATGTTCTGATTGGTTGTTATGTCATAAAATGTACTTTATGTCTACGCTGGTTGATTTAGCATGAACATGTTGATATGCTTATTTGTGGTTGATAGTATGTTGATTGGATGGTTGTTACCATGACTGTTGCAATGATGGTTTGGTTGATAAAAATATTAATTGGCTAATTAGGCTCTAATAAGACTTGATGATTAATGGTTTTAATCCCTAAAATATTTGGTTAAGAACTTGTGTTGAACTCTGCCCATAACAGTACAGTCATGCATTGAGCATGACCGTGCTGAACAGGGAGCACACCCGTGCTGAGTTTGAATCCTGGAAAATTGCCACACAATACAGACGGCCGTGCAGCAGAGGAGCATGACTGCACAGCTGAGCACGGTCGTGCCTAAAAGGAAGCACGACCGTGCTCCACTTAAGTGGCAGCACGCCCATGCTGGGGTTAAGCACGCCCGTGCTTACCCCTTTGGACAGAAATTGAGATTAAAGGTTTAAAGGGGTTTAACCCCAATATTTCAATAACATGATGATAAAATGATGAATCAATGATAAGGGTTAGACAACTCGGTTAATGACTAATGAAGATGATTAAGATGATAAGATGATTAAATCGGTACCCGTTGGGTTACCGCACGTTGATAACCTTGGTGCTTACTGGCCAAGGTGGCCTCGATGCTTATAGGTCGAGGTGTCGATGATGTTAAGTCTTGGGTGCTTATTGGCCCAAGCACGATGGTGTTGATGATGTTAAGTCTTGGGTGCTTATTGGCCCAAACACGATAATGTTGATGATGAAGTCTTGGGAGCTTTTTGGCCCGAGCAAAGGAGGTGGTTGTTGTTGTTTGTTGTTGTGCCATGCATAGAGAATTGGAGTTGATGGTTGAGAGGGAGGTTCGACATAAGGGAGATTGCCCAAGAGTACGGTGATCTGGCCATCCACGGTAGGTCACCGAGGTTTGGGGACTGCGGCCCCCTATGATGAGGTATCCACGGTTTGATGTGTTGGCTATCCATGGGGTTCACCCAAGGTTCGATGAACTTCAAGTGTTGGTGTTTCTATGGCCAATACGGATATGTAACTCCGAAGTCGTTCATCTTGAGTTAGTTTGGATCCACATGCATAATGGAGTAGCGGAGTAATGTTGCATTGCACCGCATAGTATACTTGATTTTGATGATGTTGATGTGTGTATGTGTGTATATATATATATATATATCTATATATATATGCTGATGTATGATGTGATGTTGCCATGCTTGTTTGTTTACCTTGCTTCCTATCTCCATGCCGTATATGTTTACATGATTCTTACTCCCCATTTTCTGTTTTCTTGTTTGCCATGTTTGGTTTCATGCAGAGGATGGCGAGCAACCCGGAGAGGAGTGACTCTGAGGAGCCACCACTCATAGTTAGGGCCTTTCTTTTGTTAATCTAGTTTTCAGTTGTATTCGGAGGTGTTTCTGGAACGGTCATACCAGCTCTGTTGTGACATCAGGTTAGGGCGTTTGTTAGTGTTTTATTTGTTTAATTGTTTTAGACTTGTTTTTATATTCGCGTTTTGAGAACTCGTTCATGTGGGACCTTTCTACCCATGGACAAATGTTTTATTTATTTCAGTAAATACATGATTTATTCTTCAACTTTGTCCTTTTCTTACTTTTTGACATGTGGGGTAGCAGGGTGTCACATTCTTAACCCACAAGGATGAGTCTTACAAGGTCTTTACAGTATTTAGTAAAAGTGTATTGAATGAGCAGGGTTTTAACAAGACCAATGTGAAAAAGGAGGCGATGGCATTTTTGAAATTAAACTGAAATATTTTAACATCAGTTATAATAAAAACCGATGTGATAAAAATATTTAATATCGTTTTTTGTAAAAACCGATGTGGAAAAGTGAAACCAAAAAAAAAAATCAAACATAAGATTAGACATCGATTTTAGTATAACCGATGTGGAATAGTGAAAAACATCAATTGTAGACATCGGTTTTATGATAATCGATGTGGAAAAGCGAAAAAACATTTTTTTTGAATTAGCCATAAGATTACACATCGATTTTATTATAATCGATGTGGAAGATTGAACAAAAAAAATTGAATTTTTTTAACAACAACATTTTTAACATCGGTTTTTGTTGTTAACCGATGTGGAAAAGCAAGATAACACATCGGTTTTGGATATAACCAATGTGTATTTTCATTTTGTTTTCATTTATTCATCCCTCCAATTCCTCTCTTGCGCGCTACCACTAAATGTCTGAAACCCAATATTTTCTCTATTGCATGCGCGCTCCGTAACCCTCACACCTCCATTCTTGCTCGCTCGGCCATGTCCTCCGCTGTTACCTCAGCCTCGAAGCCCCTCCGCTTGCTCTGCTGCTTCGTGTCATGACCCTGTAGCCTCGAAGCCCACTGTCTGACGCTTGCTCCACTTGCTCCGCCGTTTGTTCTGCTTGCTCCGCCGCTTAGTCATCTCAGGTAATGCACCTCTTATACCATGTTTCTAAGGAATCTGAGCATTGGGAAAGTACAATGGAAGCTTCTTCAACCCATTTCGATTTTTTGACTAAATTTTCTCATTTCAGGGTTGTGCAAAGGGCTTGTTGTGGTACTGGTTAGTGGTCACATTTGTGATTCAAGCTTTCCCTTCAGCTGTTACCTATCTTGCCCTCATTCCTTGCAAGGTACAATATTTAGTTTGAACCTTAACTTTGGTCGGTAATGGTTTTTCCATTTTTTGGTTTTGGATAAAAGTAAATGAATTGGAAGTTGCTGATTTTTTGTTGATTGAGATTGAAGAATCATGAATGTCGAGTTATTTTTTTTATCCAATGCTCTGTGGGATTTGTTGTAAGTTTGGTGTGTGCTTAAAAACACATGTTCAAAACTACAGTGATGAGTTTTATTCATGTTATGCAAAGCTTTTTCATGAATAGTTTTGCCCTCTTTTGAGGGTGTGGTAATTATTACCTATTGCTTTGCGGTTTTTCATTATCAAGGGTGTTATTAGTCTCTTTGTTTGAATCTGACTTAGATTTGAGTCTAACTGGTGGTTGAATTTTCGATGTTCAAATTATGGAACTCTTTACTTATCCTACAACTCTTCAAAGATGACAATTAATTGTCAATGCCTTTAGACAGTATTTTGTTATTATTTTCAGTTTGTGACTTAGAAAAGCAGCGGTATATTAACTATTGCTTATTTTGATTTTTGTTTGCTTTGATTTAGGGATTGGAGTGTTTTATTAATTTTCTTAACGTTAATTAATTAGTAAAGCCTTAGTTTCCCGTTTGAGATGCAATACTAATGAGCACACGTGTATGTGCTTAAGGTACCGCTCATTGTATTGGATCTTGAATTGTCCAAAGTTGGACAGTTTGGGAAAAAACTTTTTCTTCATTCAGTTAAAATAGCTATTCATTGATTCTCATGTTATATACTTGATGAAAGCTCGGATTGATACATTTCCTTTCATTCTCCGGGTGTATACTTTATCGTGGTGGATGTCATCACGTTCAAGTCATGTACGTCGGAGACCGAAAGGAAATGCTGCCGAAATTTCATCGAGTATGAGCATGAGAGTTAAGGACTAACTGTTAACCGAATGTTGGAAAAGTTTCTTCTCGAATGGGATAGGGCCATACCCTGTTATAAGAAGTAGTTGATGAAGATCTTCTCGTTATGGTGCACGTAAGTACGTTTTATTTGTAAGTTAGGTAATTAAATTTTAAATACTATGATAACTAACATGTTTTATCAATATATTAGGTATCTGCATCGTATGTTAGTTGATCAAGGAAACCTCACCCTTTATGGGTTCATTGACCCCATGCTCATTCAGGTGATGTTCTCCTAACATCAGAAGACCCGGTCGCCACCATACGTGATATACTTACCCGAGATGATCATCAGTTCTACCTTGCACCTTATCTCAATAAGTAAGTACCAGTTATTTAATTATAATGTACTATATATGACTTATTTACTAATTGTTCCGCAAATGCAGTAAACATTGGTAATTGTTGATCTTGTGCCCTCGGTTGAATATCGTGGTCTTCTTCTGGTCGATGGGAAATAAGCCGGTGAATTAACTGAAGATCATCATGGAAACGTAAGCATTAAAATAATTTATAATCAGTAATGAAGTTGTTTTAATCATCTGAAATCTATAAGATATACTTTAATTAATGTTTATTTTCTAATGATAGTTCTATTGATGCAATACACATGCTGCGTGATGAAAGGCGTCGGGTTATTAGATGGATTATCCCTAACGTAAGATATTTACTACAAATGCTTCAAGCGCAGTGGGTATAATTATTGATTTCTATTTAATTCCTTATATTCTAATTGGGTTTCATTTGTACGTAGTCCCATAGACAACGTGGATCATGGAAATGTGGATATTATGTGATGAAGTGGATGGTCAAAATTATCTCCTCCGGTATCACTGAAAGATGGCAGGAGGTAAATGCTAATTGGCAACACAATTAGTTCTAATAGTTATAGACTCGTTATATGTTTTATTTTAGTTTAATACGTAAAAGATATAATCTTATGTCCAATTAAACTTGCAGATATTCAACAATCTGACTCCACTCTCTGATGCCGACATCAAAAACTTAAGGATGCATTGGGAAACTTTCTTTCTTGAGTACCAATTACCATAGTTTGTATGTAGTTAGTTTATAATAAATGCATCTTGTACTAGCTATAGTATAATTTTGACTGATATATGTTTTGACATGAAATCTATAATATATCATATGTAGCCTTTTGGTTTCCAATTATCTTTGTTGTTTGAATGTAATTGAATATATTTATTGTCTGTAATCTTTTAATTTAGTGTGTTTTGGTTGTACAAAAGTGATTGTGTTGAGAATATTTAGATTCTGTATTGATCTGTGAATTACTGGATTACAGAAACACGGGAAAGGACTGTCACTACTATAAAGTGGTTTTTGTTAAAAAAAACTCTTTCACATCGATTTCTGAAATTACCGATGTGATAACCCAACATTTCACATCGGTTTCTTAAAAACTGATGTGGTAACCCCATTTTACACATCGGTTAGCCATACCAAGTACTGCAATGAGTTAATCAAGAAGTTTGGCATGGAAAAAGCTAAGGAGATAACTACTCCAATGACTACCTCCTGTTATCTGGACAAGGATGACAAGGTAAACCTGTTGATGTTTCTAAATTCAGAGGTATGATAGGCTCACTAATTTATATTACTGCTAGTAGGCTAGATATCATGTTTAGTGTATGCATGTGTGTTAGGCATCAAGCAAATCCAAAAGACATGGGATTATGGTATCCCAAAGGAGCTACATGTACTTTAATTAGCTATTCAAACTCTGATTTTGCTGGTTGTAAACTAGACGAGAAAAGAGTGCGGTGGAGCTTGCTATTTACTAGGAAACTCATTAGTATCATGGTTCAAGTAGAAACAATCTCGTGTGGCTTTATCTATCGAGAGGCTGAATATGTAGCAGTTGGGTAGTCACAGTTGCCTGTGGATTTATGGATGAAACAACAATTAGTTGATTATGGTGTGCAACTAAACCAAGATCCTATTAGATGTGACAATACGAGTGCAATTAACCTAACTAAGAATCCTATAATGCACTCTAGAACTAAACACATAGAAATCTGACATCATTTCATTAGAGACCATATTCAAAGCATAGAAATTGAGATTGAATAGGTCGATACAACTAAACAACTTGCTGATATCTTTACCAAGCCCTTGAACAAGGAAAGCTTCTTTTTCATTAGAAGAGAATTGGGCATAATCGATCAATCCTATATCTAATCTCTAAAGAAACTGATTATATGACTGTATCTTTGTGTAAATATGCTCTGATTCTTGTATGATTTGATTTGGAATATCAATGAATGATCATAAGAGAGCTTTGGAACATCTATGCAAGTTGGACGCATCTTTTTGATTTGCCCCTGCACCTATCCCTCTATCATGAACAATTTTATATGCTAAGTTTGAATGTTTAAATGCTTACCTTCTCTATCGCTTTAAATGTTTCTTTTCTTTACCTTTTTGATGATGCCAAAAGGTGGAGAAAAAGTATGATATAGAGAAAGGGGATATAACAAATTATACATGAAGAAAAAGTATGATGTAGACAAAACGAATTATACATGCATATGTTGAGGGGGAGCTTAAAAGCTTACATGATTAATGGGGAGTAAATCAAATTCTGCTCTGATAATATTTTTTTTTTGCTCTGATATACTTCTGCTCTGACTGCTTTGATACCATGATATAAATCTGTCAAAAACACTTAGCGTCTGCTACACTTATACTCTAATCTTATAATTTGTCAAAAGGTTTGTCATAATCAAAAAGGGGGAGATTGTTAAACTCAATGACTTAGAAATTTTGATATATGACAAATGCAACTTAATGTGTATGCAAGTGTTTATAGTTTCAAATTGTAAAGACAGGTATCAAGCAATATTCAACAAGTTCAGTGAGCAATCAAAGGAGAATATTCAAGGAAGAACTTGGAGGAATCAAAGATCAAGGACGAAGAACAAGGAATCATCAATACAAGAGCTTAACAAAGAAATTAGTGTTAAGTCTTAGATGATTTATAAGAGATGAAATCTCTTATTCACAAATAAGATCAATTTGAAAAGATGCATGAAAGAAAATCATTTTTCATAACCTGCATTAAAAGGAATAAGTTTTCGTAAATGAAAATGATTTTTGAAATAAGATTTCAAAGTGCTCGTCCAACACTGGAATAATATAAGTGCTCGTCCAACACTGGGAATAGTAAAAAATGGCGTCCAAGAAAGTGATACAAGCGCACGTCCACTAAGGTGATACAAGTGCTCGTCTACTAAAGTGATACAAGTGCACGTCCACTAAAGTGACACAAGCGCACGTCCACGAAAGTGATAAAAGTGCTCGTCCACATAAGTCTTTGGACTTGCTAAGATCTTATTGAGAAGCTCCATCCACTGACATGGCATTTGGAGCTCATCTACTAGTTGGAGAACGTCTAATTACTTTGTGTTAGTACTCCCGTCTGCTGACGTGGCAAATGGACGCGACTATTTTCTTCAAATGGACTCTGTAATTTTTTAAAGATGGACGCGGTTATTATTTTAAGAAAGACGTAGCTATTTTCTTCAAATGGATTCGGCTATTTTTTCAAATGGACTCGGTTATTTTATGGACGTGAATTCTACAGGAACAATCAGAATCTTATTTCAAGAACGAGAATCAAGAAAACAGATTCTATTAATTAGATCCAAATCTGTTTTGATTGATCCCAACGACTATAACTTGTTTTCTATATAAAGAGGGATCAAAGGAACACTTAAACAACATATATGAATATCATAACATATCACAGTTTTACGAAATTGTTTTGAGAAATCAATTGTAAAAATCATTCATCATCTTTATTGAGCTTACTGAGAAAAGAGTTTTCAATACTCAAAGTGCTTCAATTTGTTTATCTGACTATTGAGAGTTGGGAATCAACTTTTGTTTTTACTTGATTGTAAAGAGAGAGGGAGTCTCTCTGAGTGATTAGGGTGAGGTATCCCTAAGGTTGAACATTGAGTCTCTTCACAAGAGTGTGGTATCTCGAGGTGAAGGAGTGCTCTGTGGCGTGAAGTTTTTTCAAGCTACCTGGTAAAGCTTGTGTGTTAGTGTGTGAAATCCCACAGGTGGAGTGGGGACTGGATGTAGGTCACAGTGGAGATGACTGAACCAGGATAAATCTAGATGTGTGGTATCCCTAAACTCAAACTCCTTTACTTTCTGTTTATGTTCAAGAACCTGCAACTTTGATATTTGAAGTTTAATATAATTTCTGTTCTTGATCTGTATAAACTGTATTTTGTTATTACTGAGTTATTTAACCAGAACCTATTCTGAATCTTTCTGAATTAATCTTTCTTATCCTTATCACCTTCTATTCAAGATTTTCTAAAAACCCTTCATCGATTTTGTAAAAGATCCTGAGAACACTAATCCGTAACTCTGATTTATAAAGCTTTGTGAAAAAATTTTAAGAAGGAAATATTTTTTGAAAACTCAATTCAGCCCCCCCCCCTCCTCTTGAGTCGTTAAAGCCAAAACAACAATTGGCATCAGAGTTGAACTCTGAAGTTTGGGTTAACAACTATAAGAGTATGGCTTCCAATGACTGTCTGAATGAAGGGGCTTCCCTTGCATGCCAGCCTGCCTTCAATGGATCTAAGTATATCTATTGGAAGGAAAGAATGCTAATCTTTCTTGAGGCAGCAGGTGTTGACATATAGGATGCAGTAGAGAATGGACCATTTGTCCCCTCCACTGTAGATGCTAATGGTGCTCCAAGAAATAAGCCTAAAACTGAGTGGAATGAGGATGATAAGAAAAGAATTCAATATAATGCACGTGCTAAGAATATTATAACATATGCTTTAAGCCGTGATGAGTTTTTTAGGGTTTCAAATTGCAAATCAGCCAAGGAGATGTGGGATACATTGAAAGTAACACATGAAGGAGCCACTGATGTCAAAAGAGCAAGATTTTGTAAAAACCCTTCATCGATTTTGTAAAAGATCCTGAGAACACTAATCGGCAACTCTGATTTATAAAGCTTTGTGAAAAAGTTTTAAGAGGGAAATATTTTTTGAAAACTCAATTCACCCCCCCCCCCCCCCTCTTCAGTCGTTGAAGCGAAAAGAACAAGCACCACCACTGAGCCACTCTCCTTCTCCTCTCTATGAACTCAGGAAACTCCTTAAACCCTCAAAGTTTCATTTTTTGTTTTTGTTTTTGGTGTGGGTTGAAGATGAAATGAGTTAGGGTTGCTGTGCATTTGTTGTAAATGATGATCTATGGTGTCTCCTAGTTTTGGTTGCAATGGGTTGATGATACTATTTTTATGGAGTGATATTGTGATTGATAATATTTGCAATGGTGGAGATTTTTATTGTGTGTAGTGTGTAGGTTTTGAACTGTTTTGTTGGAGGGTAGTTTTCCATTTATTTTTTAGTTGAAATGTACACTATGAAGCTAAATAAACAACTTAGAAACAAATTCTTATCATGCTTATACGGTGTTGGTGTTGCCAAAAGTTATTCAAATAACATTAGTGGTTTTGTTGGTTTCTATGAGTTTCAAGTTGGATTCTATTTATTTTAATGGGTAGGGTTTAAAATAAATGGCATTGATGAGTCTAAATTTGATGTTTATTTGGTTGAAGGGAATGAGATAGATTTGATAAGTTTGCTTCTATGAGTTTGTTAGTTGCGGGATTTATATTTAAGATCCCAACAATTTTTTCCGTGTAAATATTTGACCTAAAATTTAACTAGATTGAAAACTTCCCATGTTGTGGTCTTAGTTTCTATGTCTTAGGTAGCTTGTTGCCATTCTTAAGTAGTTGTGGATGTTTTAGCATTTGGTGGTGTTTTGTGGTTTAAGCTTCAAATTGTGTGTGGTTTTGGTTCCTTGACTTTGGAAAAGAGGGATAGAGTGTAGTGTTGTATATATATGGTTGTTAGGTTTCCAATCTCCCCTATTGTGCTTATATTGGGTATATGTGTGTATATCTACAGAACCTATCTAGCTGTGGATCGTAGTTGGATGGTTTGTAAGCGCACAAGTGATGAGTATTTGAAGAGAGTGGGAGAGTTTATAGAATTTGCTCAAAGGAATGTTCCTAATAGTAACGGAATATTCTATTGTCCTTGTGTCAAGTGTTGGAATACGAGGAAATGTACGGTGAAGGATATACGTACTCATCTGTTTTGTTTTGTGATTTGCTTGAGCTATACAAGATGGATATGGCATGGTGATGTGTTGTTAATTACTAAGGCAAGTGTCTCCCAAAGCGAGGACGTTGACGCAGATATGGAGGATGATTGAGTAGAGGACATGATCCGTGATATTGGACTAGAATCTTTTCAGCGAACACATTTGTATGATAGGTTGTGCGGTGATGCGGATAAGCCTTTGTATCCCGGGTGTACTAATCATACACGGTTGTCGGTGGTGTTAAAATTGGTTTATTTAAAGGCAAGAAATGGTTGGACCGATAAAAGCTTTACTGAATTTCTTGAAGTGTTGAAAGACTTGCTTCCGGAGGGCAACACATTGCTTGCCCGTAACTCTGAGGCCAAGAAGGTATTGTGTCCGATGGGTATGGAGTATAAGAATACACGCATGCCCCAATTATTGCATATTGTACACCGGTGTTTATGAAGACAATCACGATTGCCCCAAGTGTGGTTATCATGCTACAAAGTGAAGGATGGTGATGATCTTGATGATTCGATATGTGATGTGAGAAAAAAGGATCCTCCTACGAAGGTGTTGTGGTATCTTACAATAATTCCAAGATTCAAGCGATTGTTTGCCAATGTGAAAAATGCGAAGAATCTTAGATGGCATCATGATGAGAGGAAACGTGATGGAAAGGTTCGCCATCCAGCTGATTCTGTGCAATGGAAGAATATTGATACTTTGTTTACGGATTTCGCCGATGAACCAAGAAACCTAAGGCTTGGACATGCTACGGATGGAATGAATCCATATGGTAACATTAGTATTCATGGTTCATGGCCTGTTCTGTTGATAATTTACAACTTGCCTCCTTGGTTGTGCATGAAGCGCAAATACATGATGTTGTCTACGATGATTTCGGGCCCAAAGGAACCGGGAAAAAACTTAGATGCTTATCTAAGTCTCTTGATTGAAGAATTGAAAAAGCTGTGGGTGGAAGGTGTTGATGTAGTTGAAGGGTGTTCTCATGAGACTTTCAAGCTTCGTGCCATGTTATTTTGCACCATCAATGACTTTCCAACATACGGGAACTTGTCCGGGTATAGTGTCAAGGGGCATAAAGCATGCTCTGTATGTGAAGAATGCACATGCTACACTCAGTTGCATCATGGAAAGAAGACATTTTACCTTGGGCATCAGAGATTTCTTAGACGTGATCACCCATATCGTAAGATGAAAAAAGCTTTTAATGGATGCCAAGAGACTGAAGATGCTCTGACCGCCTTAAATGGAGAGCATGTTTATCAGAAATTAAAGGATTCAATGTTATCTTCGGCAAGTCCAAAAAGAAAGGTAAGGTTGCTGAGAAAAACATATGGAAAAAGAGGTCAATATTCTTTGACCTTCCATACTGGTCCAAACTTGATGTCAAACACTGCAATGATGTGATGCATGTGGACAAAATTGTGTGTGATAGTGTGATCGGGATGCTTCTCAACATTCAAGGCGAGACAAAGGATGGTGTGAATGCTCGTCTTGGCCTCGTTGCAATGGGTACACGAGAGCAGTTAGCTCCAGTTGTTGAGGATGGTAAGCAGACTTATTTGCCTCCAGCATGTCATACTTTGTCAAAAAAAGTGACAAAGTTTTTGTAAGTGTCTTCAGGGCATCAAAGTTCCACATGGTTACTCTTCAAATATCAACAGGCTTGTCTCTGGTGATCTCAAATTGGTTGGCTTAAAGTATCATGATTGCCACATCTTGATGCAACAACTTATGCCAGTTGCTATTCGTGGTATTGCTCCAAAAAATGTGAGACATGCCATTACTCGGTTGTGATCATTCTTCAATTCTATATGTAGCAAAGTCATTGACCCCCATAAGTTGGATGAGTTGGAAGTTGAGGCTGCTACAATCTTTTGCTAATTGGAGATGTATTTTCCTCCTTCCTTTTTCGACATCATGGTTCACTTAATTGTTCATTTGGTGAGGGAGATTAGATTATGTGGGCCTGTTTTTCTGAGATGGATGTACCCAGTTGAGTGCTACATGAAGATCTTGAAAGGGTGTGTGAAGAATCCGCATCATCCTGAAGCATCTATTATTCAAAGGTATGTTGCAGAAGAAGCTATTGAGTTTTGTTCAGACTACCTTCATAACACGAATCCTATAGGGGTTCCTAAGCCTCGTAATGATGAGAGATGTCAAGGTAAGGCTTTTAACAATTAATAACAAGGGTCGGCAGGAAGTGCTGCAAGCACATTTGTATGTATTGAACAATATCGATTTTGTTCAACCTTACTTTTGTGAACATAAAAGAAAAGTCAAGGAAGAAAACCCTCTAATGAACGAAAGGTGGTTGTTGAACAAGCATAACAAGACTTTCTTACAATGGTTCAAGGAAGAAATGCTTAAGGATGGTAGTACTGCTTCTGACGAGGTAAGATGGCTAGCATGTGGGCCTAGCTTCAATGTCATATGTTGGAGCGGATACGACATCAATAATTTTTCCTTTTATACAAAGGAACAAGATAACAAGAGTACCTTGCAAAATAGTGGGGTTATGATCGTGGCTGAAGCAATGCATTTCTCTAGCTCAAAGGACACAAAACCCGTTAAAGCACTGATACCTTACTTTGGAGTCATTGAAGAGATTTGGGTGCTCGATTACACTAAGCTTACAGTGCCGATTTTTAAATGTAAGTGGGTTGATAGTAAAGGTGGTGTACAAACCGACGAATGGGGGTTTACATTGGTAAGCAAGTTAGGTCATACAAATGAGCCTTTCATAATGGTTTACTCGGACCCACATGCACGGGAGGACACTATGGGGCCTACGCAGGACACTATGGGGACTACGCCTGATGACACTGTAAGTTTACATGTTATATGCTATATTTATTCTTTATTTATAATGTAAGTTTAAGTTCTTTGTATATTCTTTATTTATCCTTGTTATACATAACCCTCTAATTTAACATTGTTTTGTCCAAACAGACATCACAGTCTTGGAGAAAACGGGGTAGAGGAGCCACATCATTGAAGAAGTTAGAGAAGGCTAGGCAAAGTGGTCAGTCTCTTGAGGTGTCCTTTGATGCTAAACAAAATCCCAGGGGCCCCGTGCTAGAGAATTTAAATCGTGGGTAATTCTACAAACCAAGCAGCACGTTAGCATCCTATACAACCATTAGGATGATGTTCCATAGAACGTTAAGGATCAGATTTGGGAGGCTGTGACGGTATTTTACTTTTACACTCTTTTGATGTACATTATTAAATAATTATTTGAGTTCTAATTCATCCTGTTTGTTGTGTATTTAATGTGTAGATAGCTTGGACCGTGCCGGATGACAAGCATCATTGGGCGAAATAGATCTCATTGGGGGCAAGGCGCTGGAGTGGGTTCAAGCATGATCTTACTAGGCACTATGTATGTGTGAAGAAGAAGCTTGACAAGTTGTTCCTGGATTACCCCTGGATTGATAGGGAGACGTGGGATAAATTTGTTAGGATTCGACATGGGGACGAATTTCAGGTTAGTTGATGAAGTTAATTTATTTATGCTTCTTAGAGATCATTTAAGTAAAGAAATTAAATGTATTTAACTCTATTAATTATGTGTTTTTGTTTAAACAGGCTAAGGCGGAGAAGGGTAGGCAGAATCAAGCTAAGAACGTTTGTATCAGGGTGGGTATGCCATTAGGATCGACGAGATGATGGCAGAGAGGTTGAGGATGAAGCAGGAGGAGCTAGCAGCGAGGATAGCACGTGGAGAGGTGCCTAAGGGCACACCAGTTAGTAATCCGTTAGACATCCCGCGTGAGGATGTCTGGTTAGCCGACCGGATGACAAAGATAGGCTCTTTTAAAGCTGAAGCCACTCGTGATGTGGCAGATAAGATTATAAGTAACTAACTATATGCATTTATAGTTGATATTTGTATATGGTTGATATTTTTAAGGAACACCTTTCTCTTACACGTTTTTTCAATTCTTCATTGTAGATGGAGCTTAAGGAAAAATGCTCCCAGGACATATTGCTCACTGCTCTAGGCAACGACAGCCATCCTGGTCGGGTGATCGGTGTCCCAGAGACGGTGGGCATCAAAGAATATTATGGCAAGTCTACTTCACGAAGGAGGGTCATCGATGAGGATGCACTTACAGAAACCATTACACAAAAGCTCATTTTCGACTTGGCCGTTACAGACCAGCCGATGAGCCGCTTCTTATCTAACCCATATTTCAAGCAGGTTCTTGTTAGGGAGCTTGCCTCTGTGGGCTCCCAAGACATCACGGGAGCTGCCAACCCTTCAAATGTGAGCACAAAAGAGAGCTATAATAGGACACATGTGGAGGTGGATGAGTTGGTAGCGAGGGAGCGGGAGTTGGAGGTCCGACGCCATGAGCTTAAGTGTGAAGTGAAACGGTGGGAGTTTGAGCTGGCACAGTGGGAGTTCGAGTTGGAACGGAAGGTATATATTCATTATTAATGTCCAAATTTGTCAATTAATTTCTTATGTTTTTTTTAATTATCAACAACTTATATACCTTATTTATTTAATATTGAAGGGAAAGGCGGGTAAGATGTCTCTCATGACTCGATTGTTCTCGATTGGTGAGGATTATGCGCCCATGCTTTTTCAATGGGAGTTGGAGCATGATGGTTGGTTGGCACGCCTACTTCATGAGCATGAGCTTGGATTTGTATTCAGTGGTGATTATATTGGGTATCTACCGTGATTATGAGTCTTAGGTCGACGTAAGTATGCTTTATAATTTTATAATTAATTCAATTTATATATTTTAATTGAATTTTATGATTACTATATTCATATCGTAGGTATCTCCATCGACTTCAACTCGAGAGGGATGACAATATATTCGGCTTCTTAGAGCCCTACTCCCTTCAGCTTGAATACTTTGACAATCACAACGAAGTCACAGTGTACTTAATGAGATTATGGGAGGTGATGATCGCAAAGAGTTATATCTGGCACCATACATAATGAACAGGCATTGTCAGTTTCTCATAATTCATCCTGTCAGGTATACTGTCATCTTCCTATGATCTCTCCACAATAACCCACCACGGGAGATGGTGGAACCTATCAATAGGTTAGTAATTAATCTTCTATTTAATTTAAGCTTTAACATTTACTTTAATTTTATGTGACACGTGATGAATTGGTTAATTGACATGAATATTCTGTTTATGATAGTGTGCTGAAGACTTGTAGCTTGAGCTATGCCAACGGGAGGAGTAGGACTCTTAGGGCCCGTTTGGTGGTCAGGATAAGAGAGACAGGATAGGATAAGCTATCATATCCTGTTTGAAACTGTTGTTTGGTGAGCCAGCAGGATAGGATAAGGCAATCCCGTCACTTATCCTATCCTGCCCATCTGGTTAAAATTCTATGCTGAAAGGAGGGTTAGGTTAGCACTCAACAGGATATGATAAGGTATTTTTTTTCTGGTAACAAATAGGATAGAGTGATTTAAAGTATAATAAAATATAAAAATATATAATACATAAAATAATTAAAGTATAATAAAATAATAATTTAAAGTATAATAAAATTTAACATGGTTACAAAAAAAAGGTATAATAAAATATAAAATATTTAAAATAATAAAAATATTAATAATTCATTTTAAAATTTATTTTTATTTAGTAACAATGCTAATTTTGTTATTTTATATTATTTTAAAAAACTGTAAAATATAAAAAAGTATTCTAATAATTTAACTATATGTAAAGTAAAAACAAAAAATGAATATTTAAAAATATAAAAAATTAATTTTAGTTAGACAATTTTTAAAAAATTATATGTAATTTTATCACAAGGATAATTTTGTCTTTTTGTATAATTTTAAATAATGAAAATTATAAAAAAAACTAAAATCTAATAAAAGTTGAAAACATTTAGAATAAAAATGAAAAAAATTTAAATTTCATACTTAAATTATAATGCTGTCCGGTTGGTTATCTGGTGGACACCAAACGTCGGATATGATAACAGCTTATCATGCTCATATCATATCCTATTCATATCCTGTTCTTTTATCATATCCGCCTCTATCCTATCCTGACCACCAAACGAGCCCTTAAGTCTAAAGGAAATCCTGATTGGATTATCCTCAAGGTTGGTAATTTGTTAAATAGTATATAATATTAGAATTACTAATTACTAATTCCAAATATATATGTTTGTTTAACTGACATTAAATTTCATTACTTTTGTAGTCTCGCTTTCATAATGACGTTTGGTCGTGTGGATATTATGTGATGCAACATATGCTAAACATAGTCTCCGCTTCTATTACGGAAGGATGGAAGAAGGTAATAATACTTAATTAAACAAATTATTTAATTATATATTATATTTTTCATTTTCATTGCGTTAATTAATGTTACCATGATTTATTTGAACGTGTGCAGGCTTTTAACAGCAACCAATCTCCTCTTGACAAAAAAGAGTTCAAAGACTTGAGGACACGGTTTGCAGAATTTTTCTTCAAGTATGCTAAAGAGAAAGGATTACCCGTAAGTATACCTCAGGAGTATATAGAAGATGTGTAGTTAGTAATTAGTATAGAAACTTATATGTAGGTGTGTAGTAATTAGTATGTTTTTTATCCCCCCATTTGTTCCTTTGTATATATATTCTATTATTTTATTAATGAAATTTAAGTGAAATATTGGACTGTTACGAGATTGTTTACTGGATTGGACTGTTTACTGAATGCAGGGATAGCTAGGGGAAGGGATATGTTGTAACATAATTTAAAAAAAAATCTTTTAACGTCGGTTATTTAGTACAGCTGACGTTAAAAGTAATTTTTTTTAACAAAAATTGGCTTTTAACGTTAGTTGTAATAAAAATCTGACGTTAAAAGTTAAGCTTTTAACGACAGTTTAATGAAACAACTGACGTTAAAAGTTATTTTTTTAAAAAATGGCTTTTAACTTCAGTTATGTAATCAACTAACGTTAAAAGTGTACTTTTAACGTCAGTTTTGAACTAACATAAAAAGGTACACTTTTAACGACTACTCCAATAACGTTAGGATTATTCAGACGTCCAAAATCAATTTTGACTGACGTAAAAAGCACTTCATGTACTAGTGATTGCCTCTCGTGAAGAAGAGAGACAACTGGTCATGATGGCTGAGAAGCTAAAGTTCACAGCAAGGTGGAAGCCCAATCCTTTTGTCATCATGAAGCCTTGAACAGAAATAAAAGTCATTCCTAACTCTATGGTATTGAAAGGAAAGTAGAAAGTCATCAACTTGCTTGGAGAACAAAAATTCTGCCTCATCAAGCTTACTGATGACAAATGCAAGTTCAGGAAGAAGATTGTCACTATTGCCACCTCCTCCAATTACCTGAAGGTTGGAGACATCTAAGTGAGATGTGGGTCAAGCTCTGGAATGTCTGAGGAAGAGATGAAAGAAATTCCTATCAAAGGTAGCTAAGCCTATGCTCTTTATCCTTTTATCCCCTCTGTATACACTTTCCCACAATTCTTTATCATTTTGCCTTTTTTTCTGCTAAACTTCCCTCAATCTACCCCTGTAAATCCCATAAATCTCATTAAGAGATCTTATGAATTCATGCTTACATATATTGACTCACCCTTTCGCTATGAAAGGATGCAATGGTTTTTGGATACCTTCTTTCCAAACTCTGACTTTGAAACCACTCTATCAACAAGTGTCTTTCTGAATCCTAAGCCTGAGGATGACATCCAAGTTGAAGAGTTACCTCCTACCCCTCCTCATATGTAACTGGAACTTCCTTGGCTACAACAGACTCCACTAATACTGTTATAGCACATGATCCTGATGCTCATCAAAGGCTGGATGAAATGGCCACATGTTTGCAAACTGTTATACAGAAACATGATCAGGCTATGGAACAACAAGCTTCATTCCAGGCCACTATATTAGCTCAGCAAGCAGCCATGCAAAGGATGATGGAAGCTTTCTTCAAAAGTCAAGGGGGGACCTAGCTCTTAGCTTAGAGGACTTAGCTTTTTTCTCTTCTCTAAGTCATGCAATGTAATGTCAGTGATGTCCATATCACTTTTTGTAAACAATTTTTTGACTTTGAAATGAAATTAATATATATATATCACTTTTGGCTCTTTAACTATCAGTTAACTTGATGATTGATGCCGAGAGGGGGGAGGGGGGGGGGGGGGGTGGGGAGTAAAAGTAACAGCAATAAGTAAAAGTAACGAAAATATAACTTGACTTAATGCTAATCTGCTCTGATATTTGATGCTCTGATATCTATTTTCTCTCTGATACTTGTTTATATCTATTGCATAAACTAAGGGGAAGCATAGCATAATTTCACACTTATATTTGTTTGTCAATTTCTTCTATTACTTCTTGATATTCAATAAAATCAGAAAAATTATTTGTCATCATCAAAAAGGGGGAGAATGTTGAGACCTCACAAGTCTGGAACACATTCAATGTGTAAACTCTCTAAGTTTTGATGATTCCAAATAGATTAAGTATGATAATATTGAACCACATGAAATTACGGATAAGTCTGTTAAGTGTGTAGAAAAATAGACTTAATGTCACTCGCCTGAAATCTGACCCGTCTAAGTTTCAGTACAACACAGTTTTTTTAGACTCCTCTAAAAAAATCACTCGTCTGTAAAATAGTCAACTCAGACATAGATCAAGTCAACTCTCAATCAAGGTTCTGATCTAGTTGATGACGTGGCAAGAATCATAAATTTGAAGAAGCTTCAGTGGACCACCTGTCTAAAAAGGACTTGCTCACCCGTCTAAGTTTTGGCTCACATCACCCGTCTGATTTTGGACTACACAGCACCCATCTAATTTTCAAACACTGCTACACAAGACAAAGTGTCAGACTGTCGGAAGGAAGTCCAAGACAACCTTATTTGAAAAAGATGCCTTCCTTAAGGATCTCGAAGACCTCTGGAGAATAGCACCAAGGACAAAGAATAAATAATTCATTCTTTCAATTGTTTAAGGAATAAACATGCAACCTCTGCACCAAGTCAGTAGCTCTTAGCTGTTTTAGTACAAAGTAAAAGTGCTTTCCACAAAGTGAACTGTGTGTTGCACTGAAATAGGAAAGTTCTCTGCTGCAAGTACAAGAAGTCTGCTACTGCAACTCTAAAACAACAACTGCTCAAAAGCAAAGTGTACTCTTGGTCGCATTTGTCAAAGTCCAACGTCCCTAAACATTTAATGTTTACACAGAATGACTATTTGGCATTAATGGCGTCCTAGAAGTTCAAATCAAAGGAGCACACTTTCTAAAGTTGAGTCTAACGAATTAATTGATTGAAGCCTTTACATAGTGCAAGCCATGAAGATCAAGATAAGAGAGTGCGAATATATTCAAAAAGCATTTACTCTACTCATTTACTCTTCATTCCTTCATTGATTATCTCTTCAATCATTTTATATTAATTTGTAGTCTTTCATACCTTCATATTTATTTCACTCTGAGTATTATCTGAAAGATTTGCAAGTTGTATTAATTACACAAAACCTTTACTCCTTACTGTTTTGAGCCTGAAGAGGCTAGGTGTGAAAAGAATACTTGTTTGAGTGTTGAGCATGGAGAGGCTAGGTGTGCAAAGAATACTTGTACAAAGAATCGATCGATTATAATGGAAACTTGGTGCTGCCAAGAATTGGACGTAGCCTTGTGGATTTTGGGGTGAACTAGTATAAAACTCTTGAGTGATATTCCTTTTCCCTTATCTCTTTAATTTGTTTAAAAGTTATTTGTTTAAGCTTTTAACTTGGGGAGTTAATATTGTGAATAGCAAACTCTGTTTTAACCTTCTCTGTGTGCGCGTTTGTTCTATCTTAAAATTAGACGAGTCACCCGTCTAATTTTCTGTAGCTTTATTTTTACTTGTTGTTCCAACGAAAATAATTTTCAAAGTTTCCTAAAAAGTTGGTAAACACAATTCAACCCCCCCTTCTTGTGTTAACTTTGGTTATTTCACATCAAGCACCTTGGCAATCTCTGGTGCAGGAACGAGATCTATATCAGGTACCACTTGATCTAATCCCTGGTGATTTGGTGCGAGTGCGGGGACTAGTATGGGTATGTGAGATGCCCCGACATCCCATTAAAGAAAACCGATAATATTTAGGACCTAATCGTGTTATTATTGTTAAGCATATATATTAAAACGGTGGAAAAATTTAAACTTAAAATATAAACAACATATAAACACACATGCATTACATATACGCATCATATCCTGATGCAGTACAGTAGAGGGTCCCCTTCAGTAGGATCCCAATAGGTACAAACTGGTACAAACTGATATAAACAACAAAAGATAAAACACCTCAAAAAGACGCACTGGCCATAGCGTCTCTACTCAACTACTCGGGTCCACTGCTCTTCCTCCAGCATCTGGCTCATAAGGGGCTCCATCTAGTTACTCCATAGCTGGCTCCTCCACCGAGTCTTCTTATAGCGATCACATAAATAAAACATACACAACAACAAGAAGAAAAGGGATAAGAAACAATATAACGTCAAACGTGGAAAGGGTTTAGCAACATTTAATTAAATAGCAGCACACTAAACATCTGTCTCCAAGAGTATAAATATATATATATATATGACACAATCATCCTCAATCCACATCTAGGATCTTTCCTCTACCCTCCATCATGATGCAATGCAAATGTTGTATGAATCATCTCATCGGGTATCAGCCATATCCGGATATCACATCAATAAAATCGACACGTCCTAGAGTCCCCGGTGCACACCCTCGTCCGCGGATGGAGGATGCCCATGCAAAGCAATGGCACTTTGTCTGCACAATCTGGTGCACACCTCTGAACCCCGGCTAGGGTGCTCATGCAACGCATGAACTATAGCTGCAACTAAAATGAAATCATGTCTGGGACGGTTCGCCGTTAGCCTATCCCCGAGAATTCTCCCTCCGAGGCATAGACCCCACAAAACCATGTTTCAGGTCCACACGACCATGTTTCAGGTCCACCATATCACAGATCATGTTTCAGATCACCCTCTAGTGCCCTAACCGCTCATCCTAATCTCATAGGTAACCTCAATAAAATCTCATCTCATTAATCTCATTATCATCATATCTCAGGAATCATCTCAGTTAGGCACTACTAACGCATATAACATGAATTCCCCAATACATCCTCATGTCTCGATATAACTTATCATTTACTCAATCTCTAATCACAATTATAACACTCGTCACATCATACCATAACATCATCATGTGATAGCATCATCATTACTAACATGTCATAAAATCATCATTTCCAAACTAATAATCATTATCAAAATCTAATAAAATAATAATATATTATATTTATAAAATAATCACAACTCATATCATCATCCAACAGTTATCAACATCAATTTAACCAGTCAAATCATCTAAGCAGACAATCATAAAAAATAATAAAATAATATATAATAAACGTAACAATGATAAACACACAATCTAAATATCATCGCGGGTACTACTAAGTAGTCCCCAGCGTGATATGGACATTTTCTGTTACTCGCAATCATGTAGGGTTTAGGTCGCCCTACGTCATTATCGAATTAAATGTCACCGTGCAGTTTCCGACGTTAAATAATTTCTTTCCCCCACCTGAAGAATGTACGACCTCGGAAACGCTACGAGGTCATTCCTACTCGACTCTCTCAAATATGCCTCACACTGAACGAGGTCCCCGAATCTCCTATATCCCACCTAAACATCACACTTTGTAAGACACAAAGTAATACTCAAAATCTGCAGCAAACACCCCAAAATCTGCCACTGATTTGGCCTCATCTTTCATACAAATGTGAACGGTGAGATTAAAGAGCTACCTATCCTTTACCTTCTCCAAAAATTGCGGCTTGATCCAACGGTGGATAAGCCTAGGATGAACCTCTCAAGGTGACTGGTCTGGAGCTACCCGTGTTGAACTCAACTCCAACTTCTAGACAGAATAACTCTAAGTCTGGGGATGAAGGTATAATGGGGGATTTACAGAAGCCATTCCACCAGGCTTTAAGCTTTCAGCAATGGTTGTCTTGGTCTTTGGGAATTTTCCTCTCCACTCTTCTTTCTCATGCTGCGTGAAAGTGAGAAGAAAGTGAAGTCTGATCACTCTTATTTCACTTAGCTAATGTCTTGGTTTTGGTTTAGATGACTTAGGTGGCTCGATTTAGTCAAGTGCATGCATGTTTGGCTAGGTGTCATTAGGAGATTAATTTGGGTGGGTTAGTGGGTTAGGTGTCACATAGGTAGCTTGGTTAGGTGTCTCTAAGTTAGAGTAGTGGATTCCAAGTGTCTCTTGGTGGCAGACACACCCATGCAACCACCCTCTTAGTGACATGTGTCCAATTGTGACATGTGTTATCCACACATTTTACCGGGTGTTGCCCTGTCAGCACAACCGGGTATTTTCTTCTGCATTTTCCCATGTAACTTACTGTTAGGATATTCTTCTGTATTACTTTAGGTTACTCCTAAGACCTATTGTACTCAGGCCCGACATAATTTAATATTCCGACTCTCAATTAAGTAATCGATCACAAAACGCTCGATTTGTGTTTCTTTGCGTTCTGGACCCATTCGACATCCGATTGACCTCAAATTTAAGATATAGGCTCATCAAGACCTAACAAACAACCCCAAACCATCAAAAAGGCCTAATCTCATTCCTAACTCCAAATTTTTTATTTCACACTCAGATGTCTCAAAGATGTTAACTGGGAAACCCTAATTTTGTTTCTACATTCAAACTCACTCGAAAAGGTTGCGTGCTTGCCTAGCAAGGGTTTCTATGCCTCAAACCACATCCCAACTATATAATCCAAGTCCTAACCCTAACCCTCATACATTAACCTTGCATAAAATAACGGATGATACATTTCTACCCCCTTAAAAGAAATTCCGTTCTCTGAATTTACATACCTGAAAACAAATGGGGGTACTGCTGCTGAATGTCTGCCTCACGCTCCCAAGTAGCATTTCCTGTGACGCTATCCCATATGACCTTGACCAGGGGAATCTGTTTACCACGGAGTTCTGTAATCCTTCTATCTGCAATCTTAGACGGTAAAGCCTCATATTCTAGATTCTCTCGGAGTTGTACTCACTCAGGCTCAATTACATGAGAAGGATTTGGGTAATATTTTCTCAACTGGGAAATGTGAAAGACATCGTGAAGGTTGGAAAGGTTAGGCGGTAAGGCCATCTGGTAAGCTACTGGACCAATTCGTCGAAGAATATGAAATGGTCCAATGAATCGGGGAGTGAGCTTTTTAGACTTTATAGCTCTGCCAATTCCGATCTTCGGAGTGACTCTCAAGAACACGTGATCACCTTCTTGGAACTCTAAGGGTCTCCTCCTCTTGTTACTGTAGCTCATTTGCCTATTCTGCGCTTACTTCATTTTGTCTTTTATCTTCCTGACTTGTTCTGTGGTTTTTTGTACCATTTCAGGACCCAACACTTGGACTCGCCAGTCTCATACCAACACAACGGAGTCCTGCACTTTCTTCCATACAAAGCCTCATACTATTCCATCCCGATACTACTGTGGAAACTGTTATTGTATATGAACTCAATCAAAGGTAGAAATTCATCCCAACTACCGACATGTTCCAACACACAAGCTCTTAAAAGATCTTCCAATGATTGAATTGTTCTCTCGGACTGTCCATCCGTCTGAGGATGATAAGCAAAACTCATCATCAACTTTGTTCCCAAAGCATTGTGTAACTGTCTCCAAAATCTAGAAGTAAAGCTAGGATCTCGATCAGAGACAATACTTGACGGCACACAGTGCAACCTCGCTATTTCCTTGATGTAGATCTGGGTCAACTTCTCAAGACTGTAATTCTCACCAATAGGTAAGAAGTGAGCACACTTCGTTAACCTATCAATGATAACCCAGATCGCATCAAACTTCTTCGGAGTTCATGGTAATCCAACCACAAAATCCATCTCTATACTATCCCATTTCCATTCTAGAATGTCCAAAGACTGTAACAACCCTACTGGCTTTGATGCTCTATCTTAGCTTTCTAACAAACCAAACATGATAGAACATACTCCGCGACCTCTTTCTTCATCTTGGGCCACCAAAACATCTTCTTCAAATCTTGATACATCTTGGTGGCTCCTAGGTGAAAACTCAGCTCACTCTTATGTGCCTCCTCTAAGATCATCTTCCTAATCTCTAAGTCCTCGGGCATACATATCCGATATCTAAACCTTAACACACCATCAGATCCTTTGCTAAACTCTGAAACCTTTCCTTCATCTATACCTCGACTCACCTCTATCAAATATTCATCCTGAACCTGCTTAATCTTAAGATTTCTCAAAAACTCACTATTGATGGTGATCATACCTAAGCATATTCTATCCTCAGAAAAATCCATACCTAGGTTCAAATCTCTAAACTGTTCAAGAAATTCCATTTCTTTCACCATCATCATGGATACATGCAAGGATTTCTGACTTAGTGCATCCGCCACAACATTAGCCTTCCCTGGATGGTATTGAAGATCAAACTCGCAATCCTTAATGAACCCCATCCATCTACGCTGCATCATGTTCAGCTCCTTCTGGTCAAACAAACACTTAAAACTCTTGTGATCGCTGAACACATTAAACTTAGCTCCATAAAGATAGTGTCGCCATATCATCAATGCGAACACTATGGCTTCCAACTCCAGATCGTGGGTCGAGTAATTCCTTTCATGTACCCTCAACTGTCGAGAAGCATAAGCCATAACTCTTCCTACTTACATCAAAACACAACCCAATCCTTGATATGACGCGTCACAGTACACGTCAAACTATCCTAGAGGATCTGGTAACACCAGCACTGAAGATGTAGTCAACTGCTCCTTTAACCTCTGAAAGCTCTCCTCACATTTTTCCGTCCAAATGAACGTCGTATCCTTCCTCGTTAACTACGTCATAGGCAACGCAATCTTCGAGAATCCCTCGATGAACCTTCTGTAGTAAACAGCTAAACCTAGGAAACTCCTCACCTCACTCACTAACTTAGGCTTCCCCCACTTAATCACTGCCTCTACCTTAACTGGATCAACAACTATCCCTTGCTGTTTGATTATATGCGCTAGAAACTGCACTTCCTCTAACCAAAATTCACACTTGGATAGCTTCGCATGCAACTGCCTATCTCTCAACACCTATAACACCATTCTCAGATGTTCCTCGTCTTCTTCCTGACTACGGGAATAGATAAGAATATCATCTATAAACACCACAACAAACTTGTCGAGGAACGGTCTAAAGATCCTTTTCATGTAATCCATGAACACCGCTGGAACATTAGTTACACCAAATGGCATAACTAGGTACTCATAGTGTCCATACCTTGTCCTGAAAGCGGTCTTAGGTATATCCTCCTTTTTCAGCATAATCTGGTGGTATCCTGATCTTAAATCTATCTTAGAAAACACTAAAGCTCCCTTCAACTAATCCATCAGATCATTTATCCTAGGCAACAGATATTTGTTCTTAATTGTAACCTTGTTCAACTGCCGGTAATCCGTACACAACTTGGAACTTCCATCTTTCTTGCTTATAAACAAGATTGGTGCTCCCCAAGGTGACACACTCGGTCTGATGAATTCCTTCTTCATCATATCATCCAGTTGTTTCTTTAACTCTGCCAACTCCGCGGGTGACATCCGATAAGGGGCTACTGATATAGGTCCGGTCCCTGGTATGAGATCTATGGCGAACTCCACCTCCCTCTTTGGTGGCAAACCTGGAACATCAGGAGGGGAAACCTCAGGAAACTCTCTCACGATATGCAAGGAATCTATGCTCGGAGTCTCATTAGCTTCCAAAGAGAAAAGCATCACAAACTACTGAGAATCGTCACTCCTCATAGCTGCTCCTTCATTGGCAGATACTATGCCAAAAGGCTCAAGAAAAGATAAGGTCTTTCAGGCACAGTCTAACACTACATGGTTAGCCGAAAGCCAATCCATGCCAAGGATAACATCTATCTGTTGCATAGGCAAATAGATGAGATCTACAAGAAATGTCCTATTTTCAACCACTATAGGACACTGTAGGCATATAGACATATTGATCGGAGGATCACTGGTAGGGGTAGATATTGTCAAAGTATATGGTAGTTGAGAAACGGGCATATGTAAATGATCCACACACTCATGCGAAACAAATGAATGTGTAGCACCTGAGTCAAACAACACACGCGAGAGTTTGCCAGATAGTAAACATATACCTTAAATAAGATCTGCAGAATGAGAGGACTCAGATCCTCTCACCTTAAACACTCTCCCCGTGGCCCGAAGTCTGACTGTCTGTCGTCCTGCTCCTGGAATTCCTTTCCCAGCTCCTCCTCTAGAGACACTGGCTCCTCTGCCAGCAACTGGCTGCTACTGTACTGCCCTCTGTCAACAATCCCTAGCAAAATGACCTGGTTTGCCACAGATGTAGCAACTAGATCTATCTGTATAGTCTCTCAGATAATGCGGACAGTCTCTGAGATAATGTGGACCTCCGCATCTAAAACATACTAGGCCTCTTTGCTACTTGCCCTCTCTGCTAACTGGTGTTGGTGGTACATATGTCTGAGCTCTCTGCCCAGGCCTAGTGTATGGTCCTCTCCTCCACTGAGAACCTCTGTCCCCTCTCCTCTGATGACCTGTTCGTGTAGGACTCCCATTAGGCTGTTGTCTGTGCTTTGTAGCCTATCTTCGATCTATACTCCCAATAGCACTGGCCCTCTCCACCATCTTTGGAAAGCTCAAAATATCTAGGGGCACTATAACCCTCCTCAACTCGTGTCATAAAACCTCCTCAAATCACCAGCACATCCAATCCTCATCTAGAAACCTCTAAAAACACTCGGAAAACTGAATCAGGGCTTCGAATCTAGCCGCATAATCACGAACAGGCCTGTCTCCTGGCTGGAGACGCATGAACTTTCTCTCATTCTCGTGTCTGACTAATCGCAGGAAGTACTTCTTGAAGAATCACTCCCCGAACAGCTCCCAACCGATCAACCTACCCTCAGCCTCAAGCAATCTCCTATTGCCTATCCACCATGACTCATCCCCTCCGGTCAGCATGAAGGCGGCATAAGTCACCTTCCTGTCATCTCTGCATCGCATGGTGTCATCTTCTCGAGCTCTTGTATCCTCCACTATGCTCGCTCGGGATCATACACTCCTCCAAACAGTGGTGGCTTCCCTTTGAGAAAGTTAGCCAGTCCTGCATCCTCAGCCTCCGCGGCTCTTCTCCTATCCTACCGCTCCTGTAACTCTGCCTCTCTCTACACCCTCTGAGCATTCTGTTGTGCTTGTTGCAACAGAACGGATGCTAACTCGCGGATAGTATGAAGAGTCTCGATGAACTCTCCTCCATCTCCAATCCCTACCTCTGACCGATGAGCCTCATCCTCAACACCCTCAATAGCTCAACCACCATGTCTACCACGTCCGCGTACTCTACCTTGAGCCATGATTATATTAAAAGAAATCATTAGACCACATCAATATGACATATAATACAACATAAAACTGGAATATAAACACTATATGCCATAAAGATATCGGGTCAGACTCATTACCCAACTTCTAAGCATAGCTGTTATCCGATGTGGATTCAACTAAATGGCCAGTTCACCCTAATCACTGTCCGTTTCAGAACTGAACTACTCTGATACCATCAAATGAGACGCCCCGACATCCCATTAAAGAAAACCCCATAATATTTAGGACCTAATCGTGTTATTATCGTTAAGCGTATATATTAAAATGGCGGATAAATTTGAACTTAAAATGTAAACAACATATATACACACATGCATAACATATACACATCATATCCAGATGCAGTACAGTAGAGGGAATCCCTTCAGTAGGATCCCAATAGGTACAAACTGGTACAAACTGATATAAACAATAAAAGATAAAACGCCTCAAAAAGATGCATTGGCCGTAGCCTCTTGATGAGTGTGATTTCACCTCATCTTTGTCCATCATTTTGCATGCATTTTCATGTAGTTTAGGCATATTTTTATTAGATTTTAGGTTAATTTTCCTTTGGAACGGGTAAGGCGGTTTTCGTGTGTTGTTTTGCAGATATCAAGGGTAAAATGCTCAAGATCAACCATGATGAAGTTTGGATGAAAATAGAGCTTTAAAAGTGCAGAAAATGAGCCAAACAGAGCCCATCACGGCCTAGCCGTGATGCCCATCACGGCCATGATCGAGCAAAACTGAAAAAGAAGAAAGGCTGAAGTCAAAGTCTGTCACGGCCTAGCCGTGATAGCCATCACGGCCATGACCCAAAACCACCACAAGTCAGAGCCCATCACGGCCATAGCCGTGAAATTCATCACGGCCATGAACAGAGGGCTCGCGACGCGAGCATAGGCTCGCCACGCGAGAGACTGGAATTTCACAAAACTGCCAGAAACAGAGACCGTCACGGCCTGGCCGTGATGGACATCACGGCCGTGACGCGCATTACTTGGACCTGAAGAAACCGAAATAGATCAGATTTTGAGTTGGTTTGGGACTCTAACTTCCAAATTTCTATAAATATGGACCAGGCAGATGCAGGGGGGATTCATCACCCAACATCCATCATCTTAGACTTGTACACACAACTAGGACTCTAGGCATAGATCTCTCTTCTCCTCTCCTCCTCTCTTCTCTGATTTTTGTATTTCCTATTATGTTGTCAACCCAGCTTGTCATCTCTATGGCAAGACTGGAGTAGTAGTTTGTTTCTAGGGATTGGGGCTCTACCCGAGTTTTGTAAATGTTGTTGATTTGATGTAAAATCGTTGTTGATTTCGTTATTGTTTTAGATCTGATTTCTAGTGTGTTAATCACTCGTAAATTCGGCGATCGCTTATTTGCGTGACGTAGACGTTCTAAGGAGGAACCTAGCGGTGAACTTGGGTGTCAGACCTATAGAAGTCAGACTTGGGACTGAAATCACGAGAGTTAGAAGCCGTCCCTCGAGGAGCAACGAGTTGTCTTTGCGTCCAATCTGGGATCGACTACCACGAGAGTAGGGGTCGGGTCAATTGGGCACGGCTTTTGTAACCCGAGAGGGAGCTTAAGCTATCAGAGGATAAACTCGCCTTCAAGGCAATTTCGTTAATCAACAAAGGTAAATCAGATTAGCAACATAAACAGCCTCAAAGGTAACCCAAATCCCTAGGAATCCATTTAGATCCAAATCCTCATAAACATTTGTTTTCTGTTTGTTTATCATTTAAATTCAAATTCAAAATCCCTTTTCAAAAATAAATATATCCTTTAAAATTGTCCAGATTCACTCAATTCGAAATTAATTGCGATTCGGGAACACAGTCTCTGTGGGTTCGATATCTTTTATTACTTGACGGCAGTCCGGTACACTTGCCGGAATCGCACGAGCGTCGTCGCGCGTCGACTTACGCCACATCAAGTTTTTGGCGCCGTTGCCGGGGGACTGTGCCTTTTCGAATTTCAATTAGTTTTTAAATTGATTTTTTTTTCTGGACCCTTTTCTTTTTATTTGATTTTTATTTCTGATAAAAAAAAAATCAAAAATTTCTTTTCCTTCTATTGTATCCATCTCTCTGTGTGTTATATGCAAAGATCCCTAAGTCTTGGGAGCCTTAGTGAGATTGATCCGGAGATCGAGAGGACCTTCCACAGACGTAGAAGACTACAAAGAGAGGGAGAAAGGTTGAGTCCCGTTCCACTCATGGCGAATCAACCGGATACAAAACCTTTGAAGGACTACGCAGCCCCAAATGCGAGAGGCTTGCGAACTGGGATTGCAAGGCCAGAGATTGAGGCGGAGAACTACACTATATCGCCCATGCTAATCAACATGATTAGGCAACATCAATTCGTAGGATTGCCTTCGGAGGACCCGACCGATCATATAGAAACATTCTTAGAGTTCACCGATGCAATCCGGATTAATGGAGCCTCAGTCGATGTTGTGCGTTTGAGACTGTTCCCCTCATCTCTCACTGGAAAGGCGAAGGCCTGGCTTAAGCAAATCCCCGCTAACACTTTGACTACTTGGGACCAACTGGAACAGGCGTTCTTGGAGAAATTCTTCCCTCCATCCAAGACGGCCTACATAAGAACCCAGATCATCGGCTTCTTCCAGAAAGACGGAGAATCATTATCGAAAGCATGGGATCGTTACAAGGGACTACTGGAGTCATGCCCACATCATGGACTCGAGAGGTGGTTAATAGTGCACACCTTCTATAACGGATTGGACTACTCTTCGAAGGTGTCACTAGATTCTGCAGCCGGTGGAGCGTTTATGAATAGGCCTCTCACTGAGGCATTCAACATCATCGAGAATGTCGCCACCAACTACCACCAATGGGGATCCGAAAAAGGTAATAACACGAACAAGATTTCGGGGGGTAAGTTTGAAGTAAGTAGCATTGATCTGATTATGTCTAAATTTGACTCACTAAATAAATGATTAGATAAGATTGAAAGAGCTAATGTGAGTGCAATAGGTGCTACTAACACTATTTGTGAGATTTGTGGAATGCAGGGACATGACATGATGGAATGCCCTCGTGGCATCGCTCATGGATCCGGCGCTTCGGGTGAGCAAGTGAACTCTTGTCACAACTTTTACGACACGAACCCGAAGCTGCCCAACTATGCTCCCCCAAATCCCTACAACCAAAGGAAGAACAACCCTTACCTCTCCTACGGCAACTACAGCAACACGCTCAACCATGAGTTCCAAGAGGGCCAAGGTAATAAGAGAGCCGCACCGGGGTATCCTCAGGTACAAAAATCTAAGCTCGAGTCTCTCATGGAAAACTTTGTTGTCACTCAAGCTCAGCAGAATGAGGCAATAAAGGAGCTAGCATCTAAGGTAGACCACTTAACCACTCATAGCAAGATGCTAGAAACCCAGATTGCCCAACAAGCCGGCACGTACTCGAGACCTAAGGATACATTTCCGGGGCAACCCGAAGCAAATCCCAATGAGCATTGCAATGCCATACACTTAAGGGATGATAAGCGTGGGGTGGGGGTAGCTGAAATGGAGGTGGAACCGGAGGAAGACACGAGCGATAAGGAAGAGCCAGAACCGAAGTATGTTTCTCCATCTCTTGCTCGATTGAACAGGTGCAAATTGACCAAGCCTTATGTGACCTAGGGGCTAGCGCGAGCTTGATGTCCCTCACTATTATGGAAAGGTTGGGAAGCAAAGAGTTGAGACCATTCAAATTCTCCTTACAATTTGCGGATGGCTCAACTAGGACTCCTCTAGGCATACTAGAGAATGTTCCTGTAAAGGTAGGGAAATTCTTCATTCCTACCGACTTCCTGGTATTGGATATGAAAGGGAATTCTAAATTCCCCATCATTTTAGGAAGGCCATTCTTGGCAACCGCTGGAGCAGTAATAGACGTAAGGAATGGTAAACTCTCTCTAAATGTAGAGGAAGCTAGGGTCGATTTTCATTTTACTAACTCTTATAACAACCCTCCTTTTGAGAGCCATGTGTGCAGGATCGATTTAACGTCTCCAGTGGTAAAAGAAGAGCTCAACATGGAAGCGACTCCGAAGATATACATGTCTAATGATGCACCCAGCAGTGATGGAATTGGAGTTGCTGTCCATACGAAAACAAAACTTCCGCCGGGAGGAAGGAAGGCTAGGAAGCTCCAAGAGAAAAGAGCGAAGCGGAAGCGTTATTGGCCGTATGAGCAGAAACGGCTTTTTGAAGGAGCTCCTTGGAAGAGAAATGTTCCGGCACGTCTACGCCCGGCCGACCCCGGTTAACTGAAGGAAGTATGGTCAAGCTTAAGACCATAAATAAGGGCTTCTTGGGAGGCAACCCAAGTTTTTCTTTCCCTTTTCCTTTTGTTTTTGAATTCACCTCTTGAATAATTTGAGAAGATCAAGAGGCAAAAATATCATTAATAGGTTTGTCTAGTGTTTTCAGGTTGAGAAAGGGAAGAAGAGCAGAGAAAGATAAAGTCAGAGGCCATCACGCCTTGGCCGTGACAGTGGTCACGGCCGTGATGAACTAAACAAGAGCACCAGAAAGGATCACGGCCTAGCCGTGACAACCATCACGGGCGTGATGAGTAGGATGCCTAGATCAGAGAGCATCACGGCCTAGCCGTGATGTAGATCACGGCCGTGACAGGGCAACTCCTGAGGACCAGAAACGATCACGGCCTGCCCGTGAAGAGCCTCACGGCCGTGATACTATTTCCACCCAAGTTTTGACTGGAATGTGAGCCAACACCCGCTACCGATTCGGTAAGTTGTTCCATTTTTCTCCTCTCTCCGACTTGATTATTTACATTGGAGACAATGTAAGTAATCAAGCTTGGGGTAGGGGTATTTATTTTTGCATTTGCATTGTTGCATTCATATTGCATTCACATAGGCATAGATTGGTATGATCACATTCTCTAGATTGCCCCTCACTTAGAACATGCATCCGATTGTGAGAACTTGGAGCCAAATGAATTGAGATAGTGAATTTTCGAACCCAATTTTTTTATTATTCTTGTGATATGGCTAAAAATAAAAATTCTTGAGATAGTCATTTGATAGTTGATAATTAGCATGTGGTTCCTTAGATTTGTGTTCCTCACTGATTTTTGAACTACTAAATGTAAGATTTTGAGCCAAAAAGGGGTATTCACTAAATCTACCCCATTTCTTGTGATAGAGTGTTGTAATTCCTCTTGGACTGTATTTTCTAGAACTTGACTTGAAACCATTTTGAAACTTAAAAATTTCTGAAAACATTTTTTGGAAATGATTGAGGCACTATGTATTTTTCCGGCCTCCCGAGCTTTGAATGATAAATGCTACCCCTTAGTTGCCCAATTTTGAGCCTAAAGATAAAATACTTTTCTTGGTACCTTGAATTACTTTGATAAATAATGCTTGGTATGACACCTTTTAAAGTATTACAAAAAGGGTAATTGGTAGTTGGAAAAAGTATGGGATGAAAAAGCTAGAAAGTAATTTCTCTTGAGCTATAAATCTCCCCTTCTCCAAACAAATAAAAATGAAATAAACAGAAAAAAAAATTGGAGAAGGGCATGACAAAGAAAGTGAGAAAAGAAAAAAAAAATAGAAGGAAGAAAGGTGGAAAAGTAAACCAAAGCCCAAAAAGGGGTATTTTAGAAGGTGTCTTGCTTTGCAATGTTTGATGATTTGTCTAGCCTTCTTGAAATTCCCTTTCCTTGATTTTCCCACCTTACAATAAATCCCATGGCCACATTACAACCAAAGGAAAAGACCTCTTGATTATTAAGTGTTTTCATTAATAAAGTAGAGATTTGGTTAATAGTCAAGCCTATGGTAAAATACTTTCCTTGAGGAAATGGAGTGAATTGTCATATACCCTAAAACACTTGAGTGAGGTGAGACGAGAGCCCGAGTCAATGAGAATATGAATTTCATGAACCTAAGCTTCTAATTGGACTAGAAATTGATTGTCTCTTAAGTGCTTATTGAATATGCCTATCACTTGGATTAGCTTCTAGGGTTCTTGGTTCACTATCCATGCTTTGATTGATATATCTTATGGCCTGAGTAATTGCTTGAGGACAAGCAAAGTTTTAAGCTTGGGGTGATTTGATGAGTGTGATTTCACCTCATCTTTGTCCATCATTTTGCATGCATTTTCATGTAGTTTAGGCATATTTTTATTAGATTTTAGGTTAATTTTCCTTTGGAACGGGTAAGGCGGTTTTCGTGTGTTGTTTTGCAGATATCAAGGGTAAAATGCTCAAGATCAACCATGATGAAGTTTGGATGAAAATAGAGCTTTAAAGTGCAGAAAATGAGCCAAACAGAGCCCATCACGGCCTAGCCGTGATGCCCATCACGGCCATGATCGAGCAAAACTGAAAAAGAAGAAAGGCTGAAGTCAGAGTCTGTCACGGCCTAGCCGTGATAGCCATCACGGCCGTGACCCAAAACCACCACAAGTCAGAGCCCATCACGGCCATAGCCGTGAAATTCATCATGGCCATGAACAGAGGGCTCGCGACGCGATCATAGGCTCGCCACGCGAGAGACTGGAATTTCACAAAACTGCCAGAAACAGAGACCGTCATGGCCTGGCCGTGATGGACATCACGGCCTGGCCGTGATGGACATCACGGTCGTGACGCACATTACTTGGACCTGAAGAAATCGAAATAGATCAGATTTTGAGTTGGTTTGGGACTCTAACTTCCAAATTTCTATAAATATGGACCAGGCAGATGCAGGGGGGATTCATCACCCAACATCCATCATCTTAGACTTGTACACACAACTAGGACTCTAGGCATAGATCTCTCTTCTCCTCTCCTCCTCTCTTCTCTGATTTTTGTATTTCCTATTATGTTGTCAACCCAGCTTGTCATCTCTATGGCAAGACTGGAGTAGTAGTTTGTTTCTAGGGATTGGGGCTCTGCCCGAGTTTTGTAAATGTTGTTGATTTGATGTAAAATCGTTGTTGATTTCGTTATTGTTTTAGATCTGATTTCTAGTGTGTTAATCACTCGTAAATTCGGCGACCGCTTATTTGCGTGACGTAGACGTTCTAAGGAGGAACCTAGCGGTGAACTTAGGATTTCTAGGGTGTTTCACTCGTAAAGCCCGGCGGTCGCTTGTTTGTGAGATGTGGATGATCCAAGGAGGAACCTAACGGTGAACTTAGGTTATTTGCATGACCGAGACATTCTAAGGAGGAACCTAGCGGTGAACTTGGGTGTCGGACCTATAGAAGTCAGACTTGGGACTGAAATCACAAGAGTTAGAAGCCGTCCCTCGAGGAGCAACGAGTTGTCACGGAACGCAAAGGGTCCAATCTTGGATCGACTACCACGAGAGTAGGGGTCGGGTCAATTGGGCACGGCTTTTGTAACCCGAGAGGGAGCTTAAGCTATCAGAGGATAAACTCGCCTTCAAGGCAATTTCGTTAATCAACAAAGGTAAATCAGATTAGCAACATAAACAGCCTCAAAGGTAACCCAAATCCCTAGGAATCCATTTAGATCCAAATCCTCATAAACATTTGTTTTCTGTTTGTTTATCATTTAAATTCAAATTCAAAATCCCTTTTCAAAAATAAATATATCCTTTAAAACTGTCCAGATTCACTCAATTCGAAATTAATTGCGATTCGGGAACAGTCTCTGTGGGTTCGATATCTTTTATTACTTGACGGCAGTCCGGTACACTTGCCGGAATCACACGAGCGTCGTCGCGCGTCGACTTACGCCACATCACCTCTCTACTCAACTACTCGGGTCCACTGCTCGTCCTTCAGCATCTGGCTCATAAGGGGTTCCATCTAGTTCCTCCATAGCTAGCTTCTCCAGCAACGCATGAACTATAGCTTCAACTAAAATGAAATCATGTCTGGGACGGTCCGCCGTTAGCCTATCCCCGGGAATTCTCCCTCCGAGGCATAGACCCCACACGACCATGTTTCAGGTCCACACTGTAAGACTCAATGACTTAGAGATTTTAATATATGACAAATACAATTTAATGTGTGTGCAAGTGTTTTAGTGTCAAATTGCAAAGACGGGTATCAAGCAGTGATCAATAAGTTCGTTAAGCAAATTCAAGGAAAATATTCAAGGAAGAACTTGAAGGAATCAAAAGAGCAAAGTCAATGATCAAAGTATCATCAAGACCAAGCTTAACGGAGAATTTTAGATTTAAGTCTTAGATGATCTGTAAGAGAAAGAAATCTCCTAGTCACAAATAGCTCATTTGAAAAGATACAACAACAACCAAGCCTTATCCCACTAGGTGGGGTCGGCTACATGGATCATACGGCGCCATAATGTTCTATTATGAATCATGTTAACAGTTAAATCATTGGCCTCCAAATCTTTCTTAATAGTTTCTCCTATAGTTTTTCTTGGCCTACCTCTACCTCTAGCTATTGGATAGCCCTCCACTTGATCCACTCTCCTTACTACAGAATCTAAAGGTCTCCTCCATATATGCCTAAACCACCTAAGTCGAGATTCAACCATATTTTCTACAATAGGTGCTACCCCAACTCTCTCTCTAATGCTATCATTCCTAATCCTATCACGTCTCATTTTTCCGCTCATCCAGCGCAACATTCTCATCTCTGCTACATTGATTTTACTCTCGTGTTGATTTTTTACCGCCCAACACTCCGTCCCATACAACATCGCTGGTCTAATAGCTATACGGTAAAATTTTCCCTTTAGCTTAAGAGGTACCTTTTTATCACACAAAAAACCCGAAGCCTTCCTCCATTTCGACCACCCTGATTGAATCTGATGGTTTACATCTCCCTCAATTTCTCCGTCATTTTGTATAATAGACCCAAGATATTTAAACCGTGTGACTTGTGGTATGTTGTGGTCTCCAACTTTCACCTCTAAGCTAGAGGTGTTTCGCCTTTTGCTAAACTTATATTCCATATACTCCGTCTTGCTTCTACTCAAGCGAAAGCCATGTGCTTCTAAAGCTTGTCTCCAAGTCTCCAACCTTCCATTTATATCATCTCTCGACTCTCCAACTAGGACTATATCGTCTGCGAAAAGCATGCATCGCGGTGCTGGCTCTTGAATGTGCTTCGTAAATACATCCAAGACCAAGGTAAAAAGATAGGGGCTTAAAGCTGACCCCTGGTGCAGACCTATGGTTATTGGGAAATATTTTGTGGCTCCACCCTGCGTTCTCACACTAGTCGTGGCCCCCTCATACATATCCATGATAGCTCGAATATAGGCAATCCGAACACCTTTCTTTTCTAGGGCTTTCAACAAAACCTCTCTTGGCACCCTATCATACGCTTTCTCCAAATCAATGAAGGCCATGTGTAAATCTTTTTGATCCCTTCGATATTGTTCCATCACTCGTCGTAGCAAGTAAATTGCTTCCATGGTCGACCTCCCGGGCATAAAACCAAATTGGTTGTCGGTGATTTTGGTTTCTTTTCTTAGTCTCCGTTCAAGCACTCTTTCCCATAGCTTCATAGTATGACTCATAAGCTTAATCCCCCTATAATTTGCGCAATTTTGTATATCTCCCTTGTTCTTGTAAATCGGAACTAAAGTGCTTCTCCTCCATTCGTCCGGCATTTTCTTTGACCTCATAATCTCGTTAAAAAACTTCGTGGGCCAACTAATGCCTCTATTTCCTAGACTCTTCCATACCTCCACAGGTATATTGTACGGTCCAACTACCTTGCCATTATCCATCCTTCTCAAAGCTTCTTTTACCTCATGCTCTTGGATTCTACGATAAAAAGTGTAATTTTGGTCCTCCTCTCTGATGTCAAGCACCTGTGAGCGTGATAAAACTTCAAATCCTTCATTAAATAACTTGTGGAAATAATTCTTCCATCTATCTTTAATATCTTGTTCCTTAACCAAAACTTTACCTTCTTCATCCTTAATACACTTCACTTGGTCCAAGTCTCTTGTCTTTCTTTCCCTATTTTTAGCAAGCCTATAAATAGATTTCTCACCATCTTTGGTGCCTAAGGATTGGTACAACTCGTCAAAAGCTTTAGTTCTAGCTTCGCTCACTGCCTTCTTGGTCTCTTTTTTGGCCACCTTATAATTTTCCCAATTTTCAGCATTTCTACATAAAGACCAAGCTTTAAAACATTCCCTTTTAACCCGAACCTTAGCTTGCACACTTTCATCCCACCACCAGGATTCTTTACCCTTAGGTCCGAATCCTCTTGATTCACCAAGCGTCTCTATAGCTACCTTCCTAATCCCCTTGGCCATCTTTTCCCACATATCATTTGCACTTCCGTTTGCCTCCCAAAACCCTCCCTCCAAAACCTTGTGTTGGAAGATCCTTTGTTTTTCACCCTTCAGTTGCCACCACTTGATCCTTGAAACCTTTTCGTGGCCTCTTCTCTTCACACTCCTTTTAACTCTTACATCCATGACCAAGACTCTATGTTGGGTAGTCAAGCTCTCTCCAGGTATGACTTTACAGTCCAAACAAATCTTTCTATTTGATCTCCTAATAAGAAAGAAATCTATTTGAGAGCTTGTCACCCCACTTTTGTACGTGATAAGATGCTCCTCACGTTTCCTAAAACACGTATTGGCTATAGTAAGATCGAAGGCAGATGAAAAGTCCAAAATAGATTTGCCCTAACCATTTACCTCCCCTAGGCCATATCCCCCATGAAAACCGTCGTAACCTCTAGGTGCCCTCCCTACATGCCCATTTAGATCACCTCATAAGAAAATCTTTTCACCTAGCGGTATTTCCTGAATTAGGTCTTCTAAATCGTCCCAAAATTTTACCTTGAAGTGTTCTTCTAACCCTACTTGAGGTGCGTAAGCACTAATCACATTAAAGGTGCCTTGTTCCACTACAAATTTTAGGGCAATGATTCTATCTCCAACCCTTTTTACATCCACAATATCATTCTTCCAATATTTATCCACAATTATGCCCACCCCATTTCTCGATTTTACTTTGCCAGTGTACCAAAGCTTAAAACCCGAAGAGTCTAATTCCTTTGCCTTTTCTCCCACCCACTTAGTTTCTTGTAGGCACATGAAATTGATCCTCCTCCTAATCATAGTGTTAACTATTTCCATTGATTTACCTGTAAGTGTGCCTATATTCCAAGTTCCAAAGCGAATCCTACTCTCGTGATCTAGCTTCTTTACCCACACTCGTTCACAAAAATGTGGGAACCCTTGCTTATTTTTCACTACATCCAGGCGGCGATGCAGCGGCCCTTGCTCTTTTGACACTGTACTCGAGCTATACAGCGCGTTGCTTCTGGGCAACGACCTAGCATTAGCATTATTACATCGTTGATCCATGTCATAGAGATTCGACTAAGTTTTACGTTGGCTGTCGATGGCCTAACACAACCCTCTCCTTTTTCATAACCTGCATTAAAAGGAATAAGTTTTCGTTAATGAAAATGATTTTTGGAAAGAACAAATAGATTCTAATTCTCCTCGTCCAATAAAGTAATAGAAGCGTTCGCCCAACACTGAAGTGATAGAAGAGCTCGTCCAACACTCAAGTGACAAGAGTGCTCGTCCACTAAAGTGATACAAGCGTTCATCCACTAAAGTGACAGAAGCACTGATTTATCTTTCTGAACTGATTCACCTCATCACCTTCTATTCAAGATTTTATATAAACCCTTCATTGATTTTGTAAAAGATCCTGAGGTCACAAATATGAAAAGTAAAGTTTTTTTAAAAGAATTTTTAAGAGGGAAAGATTTTAATAAAACTAAATTCACCCCCCCCCCCCCCCCCCCTCCTGAGTCTGAGAAGCCAAAACAACAATTGGCATCAGAGCTAAACTCTTAAGTTTGGCTTAATAGCTATAAGAGCATGGCTTCCGATGACTGTTTGAATGAAGGGCTTCCCTTGCACGCCCTCCTGCCTTCAATGGATCTGAGTATATCTATTGGAAGGAAATAATGGTAATCTTTCTTGAGGCAGCAGGTGTTGACATATGGGATGCAGTACAGAATGGACGATTTGTCCCCTCCACTATAGATGCTAATGGTGCTCCAAGAAATAAGCCTAAAACTGAATGGAATGAGGATGATAAGAAAAGAGTTCAATAAAATGCACGTGCTAAGAATATTATAACATCTGCTTTAAGCCGTGATGAGTTTTTCAGGGTTTCAAATTGCAAATCAGCAAAGGAGATGTGGGATACATTGCAAGTAACACATGAAGGAGCCATATATGTCAAAAGAGCAAGAATGAACACCCTTACACATGAATATGAGTTATTTCACATGAATCGAGGCGAACCAATGGAGGTTATGCAAATGCGATTCTCACACATTGTGAATCAATTGGCTGTACTTGGAAAGGCAATCTCCAATGAAGATCAAGTTAACAAAGTCATGAGATGCCTAGGTAGAGAATGGCAACCTAAAGTAACTGCAATTTCAGAATCCAAAGACCTTTCAATAATGTCAATTGCAGCGCTCTTTGGAAAACTGCAAGAGAATGAATTGGAGTTGAACAGACTGAATGAGAATAAAGAAACTGACAAAAAGAAAAAGGGATTGGCTCTGAAATCACAAGTCAGAGAAGTAGAAGACAGTGATGATAATGATTCAGCACAATAGGCAGAATCTGAAGAAGAGATGGGAATGCTAGTTAGAAAATTCAATAGGTTCCTAAAGAAGAAAGGCAACTTCAAAAGAAAGCCATGCACTTCTCAAAGGAGAAATTTCAGCAAAGGTGACAACTCTTCCAACAACATCACATGCTATGAATGTGGAAAGATTGGCCACATGAAGCTTGACTGTCCAAAACTACAAAAGAAGGACAAAACAGAAAAGTTTGACTCAAAGGACAAGAAGTGGAGAAAGCCAAGAAAGGCCTACATTGCTACGGATGATAATGATGTAGATTCCACTGAAGAATCTAAATCCGAGGAGGCAAACTTTTGTTTGATGACCAGCAATCATAGTTATTCAGAAAGTGAAGTAAGTTCTAATTATCAACCTTCTTATGATGAATTGTAAAATTCTTTTGAAGAACTTCATAAAGAATCCATTAGACTTGCTAGATTGCTAATTAGGTCTAAGAAAACCATCACATGCCTAGAAGAGAAAAATTTTGTTTTAAACAAAGGGCTAGATGAATTAAAAACAGAAAATTGTACTATAAAAGAAAGATTGGCTACTGTTTTGGAACCACCTATATGCTCTAATTGTTCTAAGTGTTGTACATTGACTAAAGAAGTTGAAAAACTGAAAAATGAGTTGGCCAAATTCACAAATGGTAGAGATAACTTGAATTCTTTATTAGGACAACAAAAATATGTTTATGATAAGGCTGGAATAGGCTATAAACCTAAAATACATGAGAAATCTTTCAAGAATTTTTTTGCTGCACCTAAGACATCAAACACACCATTTTTTAAAAGTAATTTTTGTGCTAGAAAAGGTCACACAGCTTCTACATGTCAATACAAAAAATCAGCATACAATAAATCTAAGTATATATGGGTTCCTAAAGGAACTATTGCTGCAACTAACCCAAAAGGACCCAAACAAAGTGGGGTACCTATAGCACAAATATTAAATTATGTTTTGTAGGTGTGGTGGAAGGTCAAGAGCAAAAATTAGAATCATGACATAGAGCCTTCACCAAACACAAAATGGGTAATAATAAAGAAATAATATTGATTGAATATGTTTTCTAATTATCATTATTAATGTATGACTGTGAATCTTTGTGTTGACTTATATCATTATTTGATCAATATTGGAATAATCATATGGCATTTGTGTCTCAAGTAGAACCTAAGAACATAGATGATGCTATAATTGACGAACACTGGATGATGACTATGCAAGATGAGTTAAACTAGTTTGAAAGAAACCAAGTTTGGAAATTAGTGCCTAAACCCATGACCTGTCAAGCAATAGGTACAAAACGGGTTTTTAGGAATAAACTAGATGAAAATGGTATAATTATAAGAAACAAGGCTACACTGGTAGCCAAAGGGTATAACCAAGAAGAAGGCATAGATTATGATGAAACATATGCACCTGTAGCAAGATTATAAGCTATAAGAATGCTATTTGCTTATGCTTGCATAATGGGATTTAAATTGCATAAAATGGATGTTAAGAGTGCTTTCTTAAATAGATTTATGCAAGAGGAAGTGTATGTTGGTCAACCACCTGGTTTTGAGAATAATGAATTGCCTAACCATGTTTATAAACTGTCTAAAGCACTATATGGCTTAAAGCAAGCTCCTAGAGCTTGGTATGAAAGGTTAAGTAATTTTCTCATTGAAAAGGGATTTAAAAGAGGTAAAGTTGACTCAACTTTGTTCACTATGAAAAAGGCGCACAACATTTTACTTGTACAAATATATGTGGATGATATAATTTTTGGTGCCACTAATGAGCATTTGTGCAATGAGTTTGCAAGTCTTATGTAGAGTGAGTTTGAAATATCAATGATGGGTGAGCTGAACTTTTTCCTTGGACTGCAAATAAAGCAAACTGAAAATGGAATCTTTGTTAGCCAAACCAAGTACTACAATGAGTTGATCAAGAAGTTTACAATGAGTTGATCAAGAAAATCCAAAAGAATCACACTTAACAGTAGTTAAAAGGATAATTAAGTATGTTAGGAACAAAAGACATGGGATTATGGTATCCCAAGGGAGCTACATGTACTTTAATTAGATATTCAGACTCCAATTTTGCTGGTTGTAAACTAGATAGAAAGAGTACTAGTGGAACTTGCCATTTACTAGGAAACTCATTAGTATCATGGTTCATGAAGAAACAATCTAGTGTGACTTTATCCACTGCAGAGACTGAATATGTAGCAGCTGGTAGCTGTTGTGCACAGGTTTTATCGATGAAACAACAATTAGTTGATTATGGTGTGCAACAAAACCAAGTTCCTATTAGATGTGACAATACAAGTGCACTTAACCTAACTAAGAATCCCACAATGCACTCTAGAAATAAACACATAGAAATCAGACATCATTTCATTAGAGACCATATTCAAAGTAGAGAAATTGAGATTGAGTATGTTGATACAAACTAAACAACTTGCTGATATTTTTACCAAGCCCTTGAACAAGGAAAGTATCTTTTTCATTAGAAGAGAATTGAGCATAATTGATCAATCCTATATCTATTCTCTAAAGAAACAAAAGAAAATCAAAGAGGAAGAACTAGTTCAAGGAATTCATAGGAATTAGAACTTCTAATTCTGCAACCCTAACAAGGATAAATCATGAAATTGAAATGACTGCAATTGCTGAAGTGAATGAAAGGATAAAAATGGCAGAAAAAGACATTGATAAACTAAAAAATAACCCAGGAGTGGACTTTCATTTTCCTGCACCTATCCCTCTATCATGAACAATTGTATATGCTATGTTTGAATGTTTAAATGCTTGCCTTCTCTATTGCTTTGAATGTTTCTTTTCTTTACCTTCTTGATAATGCCAAAATGGGGAGGGAAAAGTATGATATAGAGAAAGCGGATAATAACAAATTATACATGCATATGTTGAGGGTGAGCTTATAAACTTACATGATTAATGGGGAGTAAATCAAATTCTGCTCTGGTAATATTTTTTTTGCTCTGGTATACTTCTGCTTTGATACCATGATATAAATCTATCAAAAACACTTAGCTTCTGCTACACTTATACTCTGATCTTATAATTTGTTAAAAGATTTGTCATAATAAAAAAGGGGAGACTGTAAGACTCAATGACTTAGATATTTTGATATATGACAAATACAATTTAATGTGTGTGCAAGTGTTTTAGTGTCAAATTGCAAAGATAAGTATCAAGCAGTGATCAACAAGTTCATTAAGTAAATTCAAGGAAAATATTCAAGGAAGAACTAGAAGGAATCAAAAGAGCAAAGTCAAAGATCAAAGGATCATCAAGACCAAGCTTAATGGAGAATTTTAGATTTAAGTCTTGGATGATCTGTAAGATAAAGAAATCTCTTAGTCACAAATAGCTCATTTGAAAAGATGCATGCAAGAAAATCAATTTTCTTAACCTGCATTAAAAGGAATAAGTTTTCGTTAATGAAAATGATTTTTGGAAAGAAGAAATAGATTCTAATTCTGCTCTTCCAATAAAGAAATAGAAGCAGTCGTCCAACACTCAAGTGACAAGAGCACTTGTCCACTAAAGTGATACAAGCACTCGTCCACTAAAGTGACAGAAGCAGTGATTTATCTTTCTGAACTGATTCACCTCATCACCTTCTATTAAAAATTTTATATAAACCCTTCATTGATTTTGTAAAAGATCATGAGGCCACAAATCTGAAAAGTAAACTTTTTGAAAAGAATTTTTAAGAGGTCCACCATATCACATACCATGTTTAAGGTCACCATCTAGTTCCCTAACCGCTCTTCCTAACCTCATAGGTAACCTCAATAAAATCTCATATCATCAATCTCATTATCATCATATCTCAGGAATCATTTCTGTTAGGCACTACTAACGCATATAACATGAATTCCCCAATACATCCTCATGTCTCGATATAACTTATCATTTAATCAATCTCTAATCACAATTATAACACTCATCACATCATACCATAATATCATCATGTCATAGCATCATCATTACTAACATGTCATAAAATAATCATTTCCAAACTAATAATCATTATCAAAATCTAATAACATAATAATATGTCATATTTATAAAATAATCACAACTCATAACATCATCATCTAGCAGTTATCAACATCATTTCAACCAGTCAAATCATCCAAGCAGACAATCATAAAAAATATAAAATAATATATAATAAACGTAACAGCGATAAATGCATAATCTCAATATCATCACGGGTACTACTAAGTAGTCCCCAGTGTGGTATGGACATTGTCCGTTACTCGCAATCATGTAGGGTTTAGGTCGCCCTACGCCATTAACGAATTAAACGTCACCGTGCTGTTTCCAACGTTAAATAATTTCTTTCCCCCACCTGAAGAACGTACGACCTCAGAAACGCTACGAGGTCACTCCTACTCGACTCTTCTCGAATCTGCCTCACACTGAACGAGGTCCCCGAATCTCCTATATCCCACCTAAACTTCACATTTTGAAAGACACAAAGTGAGAAACTCAAAATCTGCAGTAAACACCCCAAAATCTGCCACTTATTTGGCCTCATATCTCATTCTCAATATATTTGTTTACAACGGTGAACGGTGAGATTAAAGAGCTACCTATGCTTTACCTTCTCCAAAAATTACAGCTCGATCCAACGGTGGATGAGCCTAGGATGATCCTCTCAATATGACTGGTCTGGAGCTACCCGTGTTGAACTTAACTCCAACTTCTAGGCTGAATAACTCTCACTCTGGGGATGATATAGAAATTGCAACCGTTGGATATGAACTAATATCAACCTAGAAAACTGGACCTGCATATACAGCGAAACGTGTGACAAGGTCCACAGGTCACCCCTCTAGATCCAAGTACTCAAGCTCCAGGGTCGCTATCACCGAGAACCCCCCCGGCTCCGTTATCCATGGATGGTCTAGATGCGCCATGATGATCGTCCGAGTCTGATAGCGAAAAGATCGAAAACACGTACATAGAAGAAAAGAAATGTGATAAGAAACTATCTATCATCCAATATGGAAAGGGGTGCACAACATATAAACAACAACATCACACAGACATACAACATACAAATAAATACAACCATCCTCGAATTATATCGTTATACTCTACCCATCGCGCTGATGCAACTTATTCTGACGTGGCCACCACAATCCTGTCACATATCCTACATCTGATCAGGGATGTTAGTCAGTCGTCCACACGGCTCATCCCTAATCACCGGTGCACACCCCGAATCCCGGGTAGGGCGCTCATGCAAAGCAATGACACTATAGCTGCACAATACACGTCAGTGCACACCCCAGTTCCCGCTAGGGTGCTCATGCAAAGCATGACACTATATCTGCACGATCTCACTCTAAGTGGAACGATCTCGCCGGGACGTCGGATATATTACGTTAGTCTCCCTCACACTCTACGTTAGGAAACTCACCCGTGACTTCAGTATCCATAATCGGATATGCTGACCTCGTGTGTTCCACTCACACGGCTGTGATCAACATCATGCGTTCTATATGGTTCTTACCGACTCGTATCTGGTCATAACCTAGTGCCTCAACCTTCTGTCATAATCTCATATAGTACCTCAAGTATCATGAGAATAAAATATTAATTAATTATTTAGGTCAGGCACAACTTAGTCATACGTCATACACTCCCCAACATGCATCACTCTGAAATATCATATATCATTGCCTAGGAACCAATTAAGCATATTATGGCAACCAAAGTATATTATCATATTAAGCAGATTAGAAACAATAAAATAGTAATAAAATATTAATAAAATATTAAAATAACCATAATTAACCAAAATAAGCATATTACTCCAAACAGTACCCAGCAAGTAGCTTAATAATAGGCATAAACATGCAACCTCGAATATCTCAAATTTAACCTAACAGCGATAAACCTACAATCTCCATCTCATCATTGGTATCACTAAGTTGTCCCCAATGTGATATTGACATTGTCAATTATTCGCCCACTAGTAGGGTTTAGGTCGCCCTACGCCATTATTGAATAAAATGCTACTTAGCCATTCTGACGTTAGAGAGTTCCTTTCTCCCACCTAAGAAGTCGTAAGCTAGTTGAGAAGCAATGAAACGAACCTTCTCCAATCCCTCTAGCTGCTGCCACGCAAAGAACATGGGTCTCCGGACCTCCAAAAATTTACCTGAATACATCATTGTGAAGTACGTGTTAAGTGTAACCCTAATCAGAAAACGGAATTGAAAATCGATAGATTGATTAAAGGATAACCTCAAACATGTATTTTTTTTAATAATTATTTTAAATAGGGATACTGTTGACGAATCTGAGCAAGTATACCCAGTCGTGCAAGTAATACGGTGGTGAGACCGTTTAATCGTTCCCACGAGGACTGTGACAAGTACTAGCACTTACAAAACCAATTACTATCTAAGCGGATCGTTGGATTGAAGGAAGTTCTATACTATCAAAAGTTAAACTAACAAAGTAAAAAGAAGGAGTTCTTTGAGGAATTTTGTCAAACAGTTGAAGTGCAGAAAAATGGGTTTTCAAATGTGATAAAAGGAGCTGGGGTTAGGCTTCACTAAACTTCATCCTCATGCAATGAAACAACTCACAAACAGTTTATACTTCAATTATGACAATCAATCCACTAAATTACTCAAGCACCGATTCCTCGGATGACTAGAGCCTAAATCCACTAATAGACCCTAATTCCTTAGGTGGTCTAGATTAGTGAATTTTCATTAAGATTAGGGATTACACAATTGCTAATAAACCTAGTTCCATTCCTAGATACAAGGCTTACTAGGTGATTAATCTCAATTCCGGTTTTAACACGAATTTTCCAATTGCATATCAAAACACTAAACAAGTCATGGGGGTGCTAGCCACAACAACCATTAAGTACAGAAATCAACCACTCAATAACAAAGCAGAAACTGTATTGCAAGATTAAATCAAATACATGAGAATTCAGAAATAGCTACCCTAACCCCAACAATGGAGGTTTAGCTACTCATAATAATAGCCACAACCAAAGAAACATGGATGAAGGAGAGAAGGAATTCCATGGGAGCAATCCTCCAGAAGCTGCCTCTGATTCAGAGAGCCTTCTGGGTTTCCAAACTCGTAGCCTCTAATGTCTCCAAGGTGCCCCTTCCAATTCTGCCCTAAACAGCTTATAACAGGGGTTCTGGGTTTCGCGCACTCGCGGGGCGATATGTATCTCGCGAGGTGAATATTAAACTTCTGGTCTTCAGTGATTGGATATCTCGCGAGGCGAGACACTGTTCGCGTGGCGAGATAGAACAGGTTGCATTTTCTGGCACAGTCATCAGTCAGGCTCGCGAGGCGAGGTGTGATCCGCGGAGCGAGACAGAAAGGATGACATTCTGCTGTTTCTGGCTGTCTGCAGGCTCGCGGGGCGAGTAGCCTCTCGCGGGGCGAGCATTCCCAGAATTGCATTCTCCACTGTTTCTTCATTCCCTTGGCTCTAAGTTAACCAGATTTTTCAGTGATTTCTGCAAAACAACATCAAGAAACCGCTTCACCCGTTCCAAGGGAAAATCTAATAAAATCAAATAGATAATGCCTAATCTATATGAAAAATGCATGCAAAAGTATACAGGAAACATGATATAAAATCACACTATCAAATCACCCCAAGCTTATTCAATTGCTTGTCCTCAAGCAATCACTAAGGCCAGTAGAAAAAACAGAACATGGATAGTGAACTAAGAACCCGAGTAAATGATCCAAGCAATAGGTACTTTAAACAATTCAGCAAGAGACAATCAATTCAAGTCCAATTAGAGACTTAGGTTTCTTAGACTCATGTTCTCGCTGATTTGGGCACTCTTTCTCACCTGAAGCTCACCCCAAGCTTGTTCATTTGCTTGGATCTCTTTTCTCCCTCACTAAAGTGTTTAGGGAAATAAGACAATTCACTCAATTTTCCTCAAGGAATGACATCTACCATAGGCTTGACTATCAACCAATTCTCTACTTTATTAATGAAAGCAATTTAGAATCAAGAGGTCTTGCACTTGGTTGTAACGGGACCATGGGATTAATCGTTAGGTGGGGAAATCAGGAAAAGGATATTTCCAAAGGGGCTAACAAAATATAGCATTGCACACATGACCTTCTAAAATACCCTTATGGGTTTTGATTCCTTTTTCCACCTTTCTTTTCTTTCTTTTTCTTTTATTTCTCATTTCTTTTTGTCATCCCCTTCTCTACTTTATTTTTCTTTTTCTTTTTTTTTTCTTTTTTTTTTCTTTTGCTTGGAGAAGGGGAGATTTTTCAACTCGAGAGAAATATTTTTCTAATTCTTTCATCGCAAACTTTTTTCAACTACCTTTTTTACCCTTTTGTAATACTTTAAAAGGTCCTATCAAACATCATTCAACAATATATTTCAAGGTACCAAGAAAAGTATTTCATTCTTTCAAGCTCAAAATTGGGCAACTAAGGGGTAGCATTTAGTCATTCAAAGCTATGAAGGCCAGAAAAAATACCTATTGCCTCACTCATTTTCAAAAATGTTTTAAAAATTTTTAAGCTTCAAAATGGTTTCAAGTCAAGTTCTAGAGAAAACAAACCAAGAGGAATAACACTATAACACAAAGAATGGGGTAAAATTTAGTGAGTACCCCTTTTGGCTCAAAATCTCACATTTTAGTAGTTCAACCATCAATGAGAAACACAAATCTATAGAACCATATGCTAATTATCAACTATCCAAGATTATCTCAAACATTTTCATTTGCAGTCTTATCACAAGAATGAAGAAAATTGGGTTCCACAATTCACTATCACAGATTATTGGGCACTTAGTTCTCACAATTTGATGCAAAATTCAGGCAAGGGAAATCTAATTGTATGATCATGCAAATATATCATGAAAAACTATATGAATGCAATATGAACAAATGCAAAAATACCCCTACCCCAAGCTTTAAAATTTACATTGTCCCCAATGTAAACAATCAAGATGGAGAGGGGATAAAAAAATTGGAACGACTTACCGCGGCGGTGACGGGTGCTGATTTTGCTTTTTCTTATCTTCTTGCTCTTCCCTCCTTCCTTCTTACCCTGCAAACACTTGGTAATTCTCAATTTATTATTTTTCCTCTTGAGCTTCTCAAATTATTCAAGAGGTTAAAATCAAAAACAAAACTATTAAGAAAATGAAAACAACTAAAGAGAAGGGTTAAGAAACATGTGTTGCCTCCCAATAAGTGCTTCTTTAACGTCACTAGCTTGACGGGCTTCTTTCAATTAACCGGGGTTGGTTGGGCATAGAAGTGCAAGAGCACTTTTCTTCCATGGAACTCCTTTAAAGAGCTGATTTTGCTTATAAGGCCAACATTTGTGCTTCCTCTTTGCCCTTTTCACTCTGAGCCTCTTGCCCTTTTTCTTACTCCTTCCCGGCGGAGGTTCTGTTTTCACAAGATGAGCATATCCAACTTCATCACCAACTGATACATCATTTGTCTTGCAGAGCTTCAGATTTTCTTTCATGTTGAGCTTTTCCTTCTTCTCAGGAGTAGAGGGGTGGTGCTGATGTGCGACGACTTCTTTAGCCACTGTATCCACAATGTCAATGCGGAAACAATCCTCTTCATCACTCGGGTGATGCATAGCTTCAAATACATTGAAAGTGACTTCTTCATCTTGCACTCTGAATCGCAGCTGGCCTTTTTGTACGTCTATCAAAGAGCGACCAGTCGCTAGAAAAGGTCTCCCCAGTATGAGCGGAACTTCTGCATCCTCCTCCATGTCTAAAATCACAAAGTCCGCTGGGAAGATAAACTTATCCACCTTTACCAGAACATCTTCCAAGATACCATAAGGATGCTTGATTGATCTGTCAGCTAGTTGCAATGCCATCCTTGTTGGTTTCACCTCCCCACCTCCAAGCTTATTCAAAATTGAAAGCAGTATCAAATTGATACTCGCTCCCAAGTCACATAAGGCCTTCCTGATAGCAACACTCCCAATAGTGCAAGGGATTGTAAAACTACCAGGATCTTTCAGCTTCAGAGGTAGTTTCCTTTGAAGTATCGCACTGCACTCTTCAGTTAAGGCAACAGTCTCACCTTCTTTAAACTTTGTTTTCTTTGTGAGCAGTTCCTTCATGAATTTTGCATAATTGGGCATCTGCTCTAGTGCTTCAGCAAAGGGTATGTTGATCTGTAGCCTCTTGAAAATGTCAAGGAACTTGGCAAACTGCTCTTCCTTCTCTTTTTTCTTGCTCAAATGAGGATAGGGCAACTTCACATAAGAGGGGATCACTTGAGGCTTGTCTCCATCTTTTAAAATTTGACTTTTAGTCCTCCTCAGAATTGAATTTTCATCCACTAGCTTCTCCCTCTTGTCTTTTTCATTGTCTTTTTCCTCTTCCTCAACTACAACCTCCTTGCCTTCTTCCTCTTTTTCCTCAGCACTCACTTCTGTTTTTTCATCAACTCTCTGATTCTTTACCAAAGGCTCACCGCCCACATTCTCAAGACTTTTACCACTCCTCAAAACAATAGCATTGCAATGCTCCTTAGGATTAGTTTGAGTGTTACCTGAAAAACCGCTGCTAGATTGCTCCGCTAGGTGCTTTGCAATTTGGCCAACTTGAACCTCTAAATTTTTTATAGAAGCATCGGTATTTTTCTGGTTTGCCATGGTCAATTGCATGAACTGATTGAGGGTGTTCTCCAAGATAGAAACCCGGTCTTGAAGCGGTTGTGTAGGAGGAGGCTTGCTTGTTTGTCCGGCATCTTGCTTCCAACCAAAATTTGGTTGATTCCTCCACCCTTGGTTGTAGTCTTGCCGCCCATAGTTCCCCATATAATTAGCTTCCTCATGGGAACTAGGTGGCGCCTCACATCTTCCATTCTCATGATCACCTCCACAAAACACATCTCATTACCTGTTGTGGTGGCATGGTTGTCCCTTGAACAGTTTGGAGTTGTTGTGGGAGTTGAGCTAGTTGCTTGGTAAGCGACTACAGTTGTTGTGTCATGAGCTTGTTCCAAGCCAACAATGCAGTTTGTGAATCTAACTCCAATACTCCCCTTCTTTGTGTGGTACCCCGATCATGATGCATCAAGTAGTCATTTGACGCCATAGCTTCTATCAAAACCAATGCTTCCTCTGTTGTCTTTGTATTCATGGAACCTCCAGTTGAGGCATCCAACATGTACCTGGTTGACGGCCTCAATCCATTACAGAATGTTTGCATCTGAGTAAGATCATCAAAACCATGATTTGGACATCTTCGGAATAATTCCTTGAACCTTTCCCAGGCATCATGCAGAGTCTCACCTTCTTGTTGAGCAAAGCTTATGATGTCACTCCTTGCCTTTACAAATCTTGAGGTGGGGAAGAACCTTGCCAGAAATTTTGCCTCTAAGTTGTCCCATGTAGTGAAGCTCCCCCTTGGGTGTGATTGGAGCCAAGACTTAGCTCTATCTCTTAAAGAAAAAGGGAACAACCTCAGGTGAATTGCATCATCGGAGGCACCATTTATCTTCACTGTATCACACAACTCTAGGAAAGTGGAAACATGACTGTTAGGATCTTCCTTCTCCAACCCAGCAAACTGATTTTGTGAAACCATATTGGTGAGATTTGGCTTGATTTCAAAATTGTTGGAGTTCACTGGAGGCCTCACTATGCTAGTGACATGCCGGTTGACATTTGTATTGGCATAGTCACCAAGTGTCCTCCGTGGTGGATCATCTTCACCATTGCCTGCCATCTTGAGTTCTTCTTGACAAACTTGAGAGGTGGAAGTCTCTTGTTCTTCTCCTTGTTGTTCTAACAAATTCTGCTGTCTTGCTTGTCTCCTATTCACCCTAGCTGTTCTTTCAATTTCTGGGTCGTAGAGGAGTTGGTCAGCTGGGATAGTACCTCGCATACAAAAACAGTCTAGCAAGCAAGAGTGTTAGCAGTAAAGGTTAGCATACAACAGCAAACACACCAAAAAAAATGACAGCAAAAACAAAACAGATTATAACAGAAAATTTTTATTTTTTGTTTTTATTTTTATTTTTGCTTAAATTAGTAACCGAAATAGATATGCTAATATTGAAACACGATCCCCGGCAACGGCGCCAAAAACTTGTTGACGAATCTGAGCAAGTATACCCAGTCGTGCAAGTAATACGGTGGTGAGACCGTTTAATCCTTCCCACGAGGACTGTGACAAGTACTAGCACTTACCAAACCGATTACTATCTAAGCGGATCGTTGGATTGAAGGAAGTTCTATACTTTCAAAAGTTAAACTAACAAAGTAAAAAGAAGGAGTTCTTTGAAGAATTTTGTCAAACAGTTGAAGTGCAGAAAAATGGGTTTTCAAATATGATAAAAGGAGCTGGGGTTAGGTGAGACACCCCGATGTGCCCCATCGTATTATTACATTAAAACCTTAATATTTATTTACTTAATCGCTCGCTTATCGTTGAAAATACGTAAAAATTAAAACTTAATTAATAATTATATAACTTATACAGATATAAAACATACCAAAACTATATTACATAAATACACACCTGTTTATTTATTACATTACCAAAACACTGTTGAGGGTATTGATAAGCCTCTGGCTCATCTAGTTTTATGGCTAGTATGACCAGGGTTTTGTGCAAATTATATCCTACTTTCACCCAAATTAGATTAGATTGTCCTCAAGCAAGGTTTTGAGTCGTTTGCATAGTTTTAGGATAATTTAGCTAGTTTTGAATAAAATAAAGCTTATGGCTATTTTGTTGTTTCAGGATAATAAGAAGAGCAAGTAAGGAAGTGTATCTGAAGCAGAGGCTATCACGCCCAGGCCGTGACACTGGTCACGGCCGTGATGAGAAGATCATGAAAAGTCAGAAGCGATCACGACCCAGCCGTGATACACATCACGGGCGTGATAAAGAAATGTAAAAAGTCAGAAAGGATCACGACCTGACCGTGATGAAGGTCACGGCCGTGACAAGAGAGAAACCAAAAGTCAGAATGTATCACGGCCTGCCCGTGATAGCCATCACGGCCGTAACGTACCAGAATGCGAAAGGTCACCCTTGGCAGAAACGATCACGGCCTGGCCGTGACAGCCATCACGGCCGTGATGCGCAGCCTCTTATAAAAGCAGAAACGCTGCAGACAGAAATCATCTAGTTTTTCACTACTTTACATTACACTTTTGAGTTTTCCTTCTGTCTGTAATGGAGAACTAAATTCTTAGGATTGATCTATTGTAATTGATTTCCTATATACTTGAGGTTATGTAATCCCTATTTTAATTGCTTTTCCCTTTTCAATACCATATTTCATATTTCTGTTTGTTATTTCAGGAGTGTGTAATATTGTATTGATTTGTTTCAGTGATGTTAATTTCCTATACATAATCGCGTTTGTTAATTCGCGTGTGTTCATTCATGATCGTTTGATCATGAGCGCTTAATCCCGTTTGTTATTTCGGGAATAGGAATTTGCATCTATAGTAGCAATTACGTTGTTAGTTGTTACTGTAACTGAAAGGGGATTAGAATCTGCTTAGGGCTTGGGTTTACATTAACCAAGGATAGTTGGGAATTCTTGACAGTAGATTAATCGTTGTTTGATAATTGATAATCCCTTTTTAACTGCCCTGTTTTTGATTGCTCTGTTTTGTTTGTTTCTTAATTGCATTCCAATCCAACCCCCCCCCCCCCCCCCCCAAAACTGATTTTTTTTTTTTTGTGAAAGATAATATTCTCAGAGTCCTTGAGAGACGACATCCGAGTTGTCGCACTATACTATACTTTTAAACCCGCTCGTCCTTTTTGGCGCGTCTGCGACAATAATGTGACCAAAAATTGGCGCCGTTGCCGGGGACTCTGAGTTGTTATTTTTCTCAATTTGTTTTTATTTTATTTTCTTTTCTTTCTTTTATTTTCTGTTCTGTTTTGAATTGGTCTGGCTACTAGGTCTCATTGCCCTGAACTGTGTGATTTTGACCCGGAAATTGAAAGAACATTGCACACACTCCGTAGGGAATTTCGGGCTAGCACTAGTAGTAATTCCAATTTTAAAACTGCTTTTGAAAACATGGGAGACCAGAGGACATTAAGGCAGCTTGCTGCCCCTGATGTCAACTATAATGGATTATGTATTTCTTATCCTGGTGCTGACACCCCTTTTGAACTAAAATCTGGTTTTATTCACCTGTTGCCCAAGTTTAATGGTCTTGCAGGTGAGGATCCACACAAGCACTTAAAAGAATTCCAAGTTGTATGCTCCACAACCTCGAGAGCAGAGGGAGTCACTGAGGACAGTATCAAGCTGAAGGCCTTTCCATTTTCACTCCAAGGAGCTGCAAAGGATTGGCTATTGTACCTTGAGCCTAACTCCATCACAACTTGGAATGATCTGAAGAGGGTGTTCCTAGAAAGGTATTTTCCTGCTTCAAGAGCTGCTTCAATAAGGAAAGAGATATGTGGCATAAGGCAAGGGAACGAGTCACTAGCTGAATACTGGGAAAGGTTCAAACATTTGGTATCTAGTTGCCCCCAGCATCAAATATCTGAGCAACTCCTGATCCAATACTTTTATGAAGGATTGTTGCCTATGGATAGAAATCCATTGGATGCTGCTAATGGGGGAGCATTAGTTGATAAGACCCCAGCTGCTGCTAAGCAACTTATTGAGAATATGTCGTTAAATTCCCAGCAGTTTTCTACAAGAAGAAACTCAGTTGAGCCAAGAGGTGTGCATGAGATTCATAGTTCATCTTCCAACCAGACCGCCCTTGAGAATAGATTGGATGAGCTAACTTCCTTTGTAAGACAATTGGCAATAGACAAGGTTCAGCCGGCAAAGTTATGTAGCATGTGCAATGCACCTGAGCATCCATTTGATCCATGCCCGATCCAGAGGGAAGAGTTTGTCAGTGAAGTACCTCAGGCTTATGCAGTGAACCCCTATAATCAAGGAGGCAGTCAGAATCGGTACAGCATTCCAGATCTCTCTACTAATAGGTACCATCCTAGCTGGAGAAATCACCCTAATCTGCGGTATGGGAATTCTTCCCAACAACAGCCGATGGCACCTCAAAATCATCCTCCAGTGACCACTTCTGCACCTTCTGGACCATCATTAGAAGACTTGGTAAAGCAAATGGCTGCATCCAATTGTACGATTCAGCAGAGGACGGATGCGAGTATTCAGGCATTGCATACACAGATTGGACAGATGGCCGCAGACATAAATAATATAAAGCAAGGTCAAAGAACAACCCAGCTGCCAGCACAGCCAGTGATCAATCCTAATGCCTCCAACCCTAATATGAGTGTCATCTCTCTGAGATCGGGAAAGGTTGTTGAGGCCACTTCTGGAAAGGATGAAGAAACTGTTAAGGCTACTCCTGAGCCTACTGATGAGGTTACTCCTGAACCTGTGGTTGAAGTTGAAACTGAGAGAGTGTATAGACCACCCATTCCATTCCCACACAGAATTCAGAAAAATTTGAAGATGGGTGGTGAGAATAAAGAGAAGGAGATTCTTGATGTTTTCAGAAAAGTAGCTGTTAATATTCCACTGTTGGATGTGATCAAGCAAGTGCCCAGATATGCTAAATTTCTGAAGGACCTATGCACTAACAAGAGGAAGATGAAGACTAATGAGAGGGTTGACTTGGGAATGAATGTCTCAGCGCTTATCCAGTCAAAGATAGAGAGAGTTGCTTCTATAGGCCCTAATCAAATCTCGCCACAAAAGTGCAAGGATCCAGGCACCTTCACTATCCCATGCACTATTGGGGACAAGAAGTTTGAAAACTGTATGTTGGACTTGGGAGCATCAATCAATGTCATGCCTACCTCCATCTTTAATAACCTTGATCTGGGGCCATTGCAGTATACAGGTCTTACCATTCGATTTGGCTAACAGGACCGATGCCGACCCTATGGGGATGGTAGAGGATGTCCTAGTGCAAGTTGATGATTTGATATTCCCTGCAGACTTCTATATCCTAGACATGGCAGGAGAGACTCAGTCAAGTAGATCACCCATAATCTTGGGGAGACCGTTCATGATGACATCCAAGACCAAGATTGATGTTTATGATGGGACTATGTCGATGGAGTTTGGGGGTATTGTGGCCAAATTCAAGATTTTTGATGCTATGAAGCACCCAGTAGAGGAGCACTCTGTATTCCACTTAGAGTTGCTGTCTGAACTCATTGAGGACACTCATGATGACCTTATTTCTGATTTTCCTGTTATTTCTGGTTTTGATGATGTATATACTTGTACTAACTGCACTAACACTAACCCATGTTCTGTTTGTTCTGAGTTTTTGGATTTAACATTGCAGGGTGAGGATGATAGTGAAAGTGATAATGAGAGTGAAGTCACTTACTCAAAGAAAAGTCCTTGACCCTATGGCTGCTCCCAATGCTCCATCTCGAGAGCAGCCACCTCCTTTGGAACTCAAACCACTTCCTGAGAACTTAAAGTATGCCTACTTGGGGAGGGATGCAACATTGCCAGTCATCATTTCCTCCAGCCTCAATTCTGATCAGGAAGCCAAGCTTTTAGAAGTTCTGAGGAAGAACAAGAAGGCCATTGGGTGGACATTGGCCGATATTCCAGGAATTAGCCCCTCCAGATGCATGCACAGAATTTTCTTGGAGGATGGGGCTAAACCAGTCGAGAGCAGCCCAAAGGCGACTTAACCCACTGATTCTGGATGTGGTAAAGAAAGAGGTGACCAAGCTTCTACAGTGTGTATTATCTATCCCATCTCTGATAGTTCTTGGGTAAGTCCGGTTCAAGTTGTACCAAAGAAATCTGGTTTAACAGTAGTTAGGAATGAAAATAATGAACTTGTGCCTACCAGAGTCCAGAATAGCTGGAGAGTTTGTATAGACTATAGGAAGCTGAACCAGGCCACCCGAAAGGATCATTTTCCTTTGCCGTTCATAGATCAGATGCTAGATCGGCTGGCTGGTCGGTCCCATTATTGTTTTCTAGATGGCTTTTCCGGGTATTTCCAGATTCATATTGCCCCTGAGGATCAGGAAAAGACCACCTTCACGTGCCCCCTTCGATGCGTTTGCTTATAGGAGGATGCCATTTGGCCTCTGCAGAATGCTCCTGGCACCTTTCAAAGATGCATGCTTAGTATTTTCTCTGATTTTATTGAAAACTGCATAGAGGTGTTTATGGATGATTTTACTGTGTATGGCTCCTCTTTTGATGCTTGTTTGCATAGTCTAGATCTAGTTCTTCAGAGATGCATTGATACTGATTTGATTCTGAATTATGAGAAATGTCATTTCATGGTAGAACAGGGGATAGTATTGGGTCATGTAATTTCCAAAGAGGGTATTTTTGTGGATCCCTGCAAAAATAAATGTAATTGCTTCATTGCCTTACCCATCTTGCGTCACGCGAGATACGTTCCTTTCTTGGACATGCAGGTTTCTACAAGCGCTTTATAAAGGACTTCAACAAGATAGCACCGCCATTGTCAAATCTGCTGAAAAATGATGCCTGTTCGGTTTGATGAAAAGTGCAAAGAGTCATTTGACTATCCGAAGAAGGCGTTGACTTCTACCCCCGTCATCCAGCCCCCAAACTGGACACTACCTTTTGAACTGATGTGTGATGCCTCAAATTTTCTTTGTGGGGGCAGTTCGGCACAAAGGGTGGGCAAGGTTGCCCATGTAATTCACTATGCTTCTAGGACCCTAGATGCCGCATGAGCAAATTACACAACCACTGAGAAAGAGCTGCTAGCTATTGTATTTGCACTTGACAAGTTTAGGTCTTATTTGCTAGGTTCTAGGGTAACTGTTTTTACTGACCATGCAGCTTTGAAATATCTGTTGAAGAAGCGGAAGCTAAGCCCGATCGATCGGTGGATGCTTTTGCTTCGGGAATTCAATGTGGAGATAAAGGATAAAACTGGAGTTGAAAATCTGGTAGCAGATCATTTGAGTAGGATAGCAAGGGATGAGGATACATTTCCCATCCAAGATGATTTCCCTGATGAGAGATTGTTACATATGTATGGGGTAACCCCCTGGTTTGCTGACATTGTAAATTTTCTAGTTCTTTGGTGTTGTTCCCGCAGTACAAGTAGACAAAAGTTCCACAAGCTGAAGAGCGATGCAAAGTATTATGTGTGGGATGACCCCTATCTGTGGAAGTTTTGCAGTGACCAAGTCATTCGGAGGTGTGTACCCGATCATGAGACGGAGTCCATCCTGCATTTCTCACATGCCTCTCCCGGTTGGAGGACACTTTGGACCTCAAAGGACAGCAAGAAAAAGTCCTGGACTCAGGGTTCTCTCTTGGCCCACACTTTTTAGGGATTCATATGAGGTATATAAGAGTTGTAAAGAATGTCAAATAACAGGCCGGCAATCACTCGTAGGAGTGAGATGCCCCAACAGCCCATGCTCTTTTGTGAAGTTTTTGATGTGTGGGGATGGACTTCATGGGTCCCTTCCTCCTTCTTTTGGTTTTGTATATATTTTGTTGGCTGTAGATTATGTTTCAAAGTGGGTGGAAGCAATCCCCACTAGGACTAACGATGCTCAGATTGTTTCAAAATTTGTTAGGTCCAACATTTTTTGCAGGTTTGGTATACCCAAGGCCATCATCGGTGACCGTGGCACGCATTTTTGCAATGTAACCATGGAGGCCCTACTCAGAAAATATGGGGTTGTACATAGAGTGTCCACTGCTTACCACCCCCAAACCAATGGTCAAGCTGAAATATCCAACAGAGAGATCAAGCAAATTCTGGAGAAGATGGTGCAGCCTAATAGAAAGAAATGGAGCCGCCGTCTGGAAGACGCACTGTGGGCACAAAGGACTGCTTTCAAGACCCCTATAGGGATGTCCCCATTTCGGCTAGTTTTTGGTAAGGCATGTCACCTCCCGGTGGAGGTTGAGCATAGAGCATATTGGGCAGTAAAGTGTTGTAATATGGATATGAATAAATCTGGTGTTGAAAGAAAGCTGCAGATGCAGCAACTTGAGGAGCTTAGGCTTGAAGCCTATGAAAGCTCCAAGATTTATAAAGAAAAGACAAAACAATTTCATGATAGAATGATTGTTAGGAAAGAATTTTTTGTGGGCCAGCTAGTATTATTGTTTAACTCCCCTTTGGCGATGGTCAGGAAACTTAGGTCCAAATGGGATGGCCCCTTTGTCATTACTAATGTGTTTCCTTATGGTGCAGTAGAGATTACACGTGCAGGTACACACAAGCCTTTCAAGGTTAATGGGCAGAGGTTGAAGCCATTCCATGGTGTGGATGCTGTTGTTCCTATGGATGCCAATGTTGAGGAGCTATCTTTGGATGCTCCAACCTACACTCATGCTTGATCAGGGAGTTTTCTTTTCCTTTCCCTCACTCTGATTGTAAAGTCTGTTGTTGTTCATTGGGGACAATGCATGTTTTAAGTGTGGGGGAGGGAACTAGTTGTAGATTTCTTTTCTTTGAATAAAGTTTTCTTTGCTTTGAATAAAGCTCCTGAATAATTTGAGAAGCTCAGGAGCATTTGTGTGTTAAGTTCTTAGTTGGCAAGTTTGCTAGATTTTGATTGATGTTGCACAGATTGCTTGCATGATTGATATGTAATGATTTCCCCTAGGCTGAAAATTTTTTGTTTTTTTGAAAAGTGATTCCCATGTGAAATTGAAAACTGAACTTTGGGATTTTGTTATGATAGCATGATGAATGATAAGTTTGGGGTGATAGGAAGCACACACTAGGGATAGTATCTCTTTCAAACAGTTTGCATGAATGTCCAGGTGAGGTTTTGAGCCTCCAACATGTTTCAAAATGTGTGAAAATCACTTTCAAGTTGCACTTCCCTGGATTTGATTGAATCTCTTTTTGGTTTGCATGATTATATGTGTGTAGCAAATGATTTAGGCAGTTTCTTTGTAAATAGCTACTTGGCCTGAATAAACTAATTCCTATTGCATGTTCCCTAGTTAGCCCTTTTGAGCCTATTAGCCTATTAGTTCTTGATAACCTAATGTTATAAGCCCAAAAATCTGGAAAACCATGTTAACCCGATCTTAGGATTAGGAGAGCATGTAATCTTAGAATGGGTGCAAGAACTAAAGTTTGGGGTGGCTGCAAGGTGTAATATGTTGTTGGGATTGAAAAAAAAAAAAAAAAGAAACAGAAAAAAAAAGAGTTGGAGACAAAAAGCTTGTGAAAAAAAAAAGTGTACAAATGTTGAAAAAAAAAAAAGAAAAAAAATACAAAAATACAAAAAATACCAAAAAGAAATAAAAAGAGCTGTAGCCACCCAGAAGTGTAAAGAAAAAAATAAAGAAAGGAACTTGAGTGAAATTCAAAGTGTAAATATAGTTCATGCTCTCTTAGTTCCTAGGGTCTTCAGCTTAGTTCCTTTGTATATCCTACCCTTAGCCAGGCCCCATTACAACCCAATAAAGACCTTTTGATGTTGCTTGCATATTTTCTGTGGGAGCCATTTTGAGGTGAAAAGCAAATTTTTGGGAAGTGTACTTGAAAAGTGAAACTGAGTGCAAGTTGTTAGCCTGACATAAACTGAGTGACTGAGTGAACAAATAATGCCCTTGTGAGGAAGGCAGTTGTTTGGATTTGGTGATCTCCCTCTTGTGTGTGACTTAGATTCCCTGCTTAGATTTCTGATTGTTTTCATGATGAAACTCTCAATTGTTTAGAATAAATGAATTTGGGGATTGCTCTGTTTGAAAAGGGGGAAACAATGAAGAATAATGTTTTGATGAAGTTGCTTGAATTTGTGCAATGTTGGTTGAATCTTTTAAGCTTGCCAGGTCTTGAGTCCTTTTGATTTTTGAGTCTTAGTTTGCTTGGGGACAAGCAAAGTTTAAGTTTGGGGTATTTTGATAAGCCTCTGGCTCATCTAGTTTTATGGCTAGTATGACCAGGGTTTTGTGCAAATTATATCCTACTTTCACCCAAATTAGATTAGATTGTCCTCAAGCAAGGTTTTGAGTCGTTTGCATAGTTTTAGGATAATTTAGCTAGTTTTGAATAAAATAAAGCTTATGGCTATTTTGTTGTTTCAGGATAATAATAAGAGCAAGTAAGGAAGTGTATCTGAAGCAGAGGCTATCACGCCCAGGACGTGACACTGGTCACGGCCGTGATGAGAAGATCATGAAAAGTCAGAAGCGATCACGGCCTAGCCGTGATACACATCACGGGCGTGATAAAGAAATGCAAAAAGTCAGAAAGGATCACGACCTGACCGTGATGAAGGTCACGGCCGTGACAAGAGAGAAACCAAAAGTCAGAATGTATCACGGCCTGCCCGTGATAGCCATCACGGCCATAACGTACCAGAATGCGAAAGGTCACCCTTGGCAGAGACGATCACGGCCTGGCCGTGACAGCCATCACGGCCGTGATGCGCAGCCTCTTATAAAAGCGGCAAACGCACTGGACAGAAATCATCTAGTTTTTCACTACTTTACATTACACTTTTGAGTTTTCCTTCTGTCTGTAATGGAGAACTAAATTCTTAGGATTGATCTATTGTAATTGATTTCCTATATACTTGAGGTTATGTAATCCCTATTTTAATTGCTTTTCCCTTTTCAATACCATATTTCATATTTCTGTTTGTTATTTCAGGAGTGTGTAATATTGTATTGATTTGTTTCAGTGATGTTAATTTCCTATACATAATCGCGTTTGTTAATTCGCGTGTTTTCATTCATGATCGTTTGATCATGAGCGCTTAATCCCGTTTGTTATTTCGGGAATAGGAATTTGCATCTATAGTAGCAATTATGTTGTTAGTTGTTACTGTAACTGAAAGGGGATTAGAATCTGCTTAGGGCTTGGATTTACATTAACCAAGGATAGTTGGGAATTCTTGACAGTAGATTAATCGTTGTTTGATAATTGATAATCCCTTTTTAACTGCCCTGTTTTTGATTGCTCTGTTTTGTTTGTTTCTTAATTGCATTCCAATCCAACCCCCCCCCCCCCCCCCAAAACTGATTTTTTTTTGTGAAAGATAATATTCTCAGAGTCCTTGAGAGACGACATCCGAGTTGTCGCACTATACTATACTTTTAAACCCGCTCGTCCTTTTTGGCGCGTGCGCGACAGCGCGACCAGTATCCTCTCAGTAGGATCCCTCACAGGTATAAACTTCACTACAGACATACTTAGTGGAATTATGAATACTCCTTAGACACACTGGCCACACTGTCTATACTCTAATCGCCTTGAATCACAGCTCGACCTCCAGCATTTGGTTCGTAAGGAGTTCCATCTAACCCCTCAGCAATTGGTTCCTCCATCGGGTCTTCTCGTACGATCACATCAGAAATAAAACACAACACACAGAAAGATATAGGGAATAAGAAACAGTTCTATCATCAAAAAACGGAAAAGAGTAATAGTAAATTATACAGTAATTGTCACAGACACGCATCAATCAAAATCAGCAATCATCCTCAATTCACTATATCATCATCTACCCTCAGCCACTGAAACTAAACCCTAATACTGATGTGGCCATCTTCACTCTCGTCACATTAGTCGGTGAGTCCGAACGGTCCAAATTACCAATAACTTTCGAACGCATCAAAGACTAAACACTTATTAGTCTAAAATGGTCCAAAGGCCAAGATCATACGAACTCGTCAAGGAATATCATTCCATAACGGTCCAGATTGCCAAGAACATACGAACTCGTCAAGGAACATCCTTCCATAACGGTCCGAGTGCCAAGAACATACGAACTCGTCAAGGAATATCAATCCAAAACGGTCCAAAGGTTAAGAACATACGAACTCGTCAAGGAATATCATTCCATAACGGTCCAGTGCCAAGAACATGCGAACTCGTCAAGAACTAAAGAGTATTACGGTAGTCTACCTCGGCATCCCCATCCGTAGGGCACTCACCCGTAATATCCAATATCCCCAAAATAGGATATCCTGACCTCGTGTGTTCCACTCACACGGCTGTGACTAACAATACCTCGATAAATGAATCTCCCTAATTTAAATCAATAACAACCTAGTGCCTCAACCTTCCATCAAAGTCTCAACACCTTTTTCCTCTTAGATAAAACCACTTAATTAGGCTAGGCACCTCTAAATCACCTTTATTCTCTCACCCAAACAATTATCTCCCGAACAACACATATCCTTACTTAAAAATCAACTAAGCACAATATTAAAAACCAGGCAGATCATCTCTAACCATATATCAGAATATTGTTGAACCAAGCAATTCAATTATCATCAAGCTATAATACATTCTCACATAAACATATTAATCATCATAAAATATCATTCAACAGAATAAAAAATCACCAAATTTAAGAACTACGAATAGTATACCGGATAACTTCCTAGGAAAAAGAGGTGGTGATAAACACGCTTAAATACCAACTTTTTCCTTAGCCAGAAATTACTCAGACATATACCATTCCAACCTCAAAACAGCATATTAACATCCATATCATAAAGTATCAATTCGATATAAATAATAAAAGCAAATCATCCATCAACGGTTAATAAATATCAACATAATATCAATAAAATAATCAAACACCATAAAATATCACTTAAAACAAATTATCACAGCCAGCATATCACAATCAAATCAAATAATAAATAAATCTAAACATCCTCAACATCATAAAATCAACCTTAATGTCGATAAACCAACAATCCCCGAATCACCATTGGTTTTACAGAAAAGGTTTCCAATGAGATTTTGGTCTTGTCGATTACTCAACTACTAGTAGGGTTTAGGTCGCCCTACACAATTATCATATAATCTACTACTTATTGATTCCAACGATAGGTTGATTCTTTTCCCCACCTGAGTTTTCACCGGAAACACGTACACGACGATCCTCGTTATCCTGCCACGAGTTAACACAAACACCTTCAACCAAACAACATAACTATAATTAATCAACTAACAACCATCTATGACACTTTAGGGCTAGGTTCGGTCAAGACTTATAAAATAGGTTTAGGATTATCTTCTTAATGCTATCTTTTGGATCCTAGTTACTAGAGTCTTAACTAACATAGATTACTTATTACAAGACTAAAATTTGAAACAAAATCCTCTAACCTTTAGGGTTAGGGTTTCGGCCCATATTAGGAAAATAGGCTAGGAAATTTAGTTGGATTCAAGCTCTTGGATAATGAAAGTGGAAGACATCACAAGATCATAGAAATTGGTTTCACATTAAAAGGATTTTTCTACAATTTTCTAGAATTATTTGAAGTTCTAGATCTAGGAATGGAAAAATATGATTCATGGCATAAACATGATAAATACATGAATATGAAAGCTTATATGATGAAGGAGATGAGCTTTTACCTCTTGAAGATTGAAGAAATGAAGAAAATGATCAACCTTCACTATGTTGAAAACTGGACAGCTTGAGGGTGTGATGGTATTGTGAGTGTATCTCACAATATACTCATCCAAAAATTACGAACTTTGGCTTGATAGAAATATAAGAAGAAAAGTAACAACTTTGGTGTTTAAGGTTTCATTTGTTTCGGATCATAACAGGGGTGAAAAGGGCCTTCTTTATGCTGTTTCGTGGGTTGCTGGGAATTCTGGGCAGTTTCTGTATTTTGAGCCTTTCTCCCAATCCACTTATCCGTTTTTGATGATATTTAGCTTGTTGGAAAGAAGAGAGAAAGAGGAACAACTTTTATGTTGAGTGTTTTCCGAGTTTCAGAAAGTAAGAGGGTCATATGTTTGGTGGGAATTCGGTGTTCTTAGGGTTTTGTAACTTAGTTGGTGGGGAAGATGAAGAGAATGAAGAAGATGAGTGAAATGGTGAGGGAGGCCACGGTTTTGGGGTATTTATAGGAGTAATCTTATGCCTTGTTTGGTTAAAAGGAATTGGTTTAATGGGTTTTGTGATTATTAAATTAATATAAGCTTAACTAAGGTTATAATTAACTTAACTAAGGTTATAATTAACTTAACTACGGTTATTTTGGCTAACCATGGTTAATAATATGTGGCTCACATTTGATGGAGGTGTGGCTGATTTTGGGCCACACAAAATGACTCACCAATGAGTCATCGATCTTATCCATTAGCGGTTCCCTAAATTCGTGACGCAGCCTCAATCGTTTACCCGATTTCGGTTTTTGAGAGGAAAATAATGAAACGAAAGCAAAATGAAATAGGTAAGATTTATTGGAGGTGGATGCACGAAATTGGAGAGATGTGGGAGGTTTTCAACCACGTAAAATGAGTGGTTAAGAGTGTGTAGATGCGTCTTGTTAATACCCGCGAAAGCTTGGGGGTATTTTGGTCTTTTTACCTAAATGTCATGATTACTTGCATTTAATGCTCATAAATGCTTGGTGACTCATCCTCCATGAGTCATCATGTATGACTCGTTGTCCCGATCCCTTGACGGGTCTCTGCAGTCCCGTTTTCGACTCCGTCGGCTCCCGATTAGGGTTTTACGCCCGTATAAAAGCGTAATATTTCGTTTTCGACTGAAAATTTTCAAACTAATCAAACTCGTTGGAAATATGATTTAAATATAAACCATTTCGTTCATGAGTCAAAATTAGGTTTTCTGATCATTAAAATCTTCATCCGGTGAAAACACCGATCGCTTTTCCGTCCAGAACTTTTACCAAAATTCGTCCGAATAAACATAATATTTTATTTCGATCGGAAATTTGGAAAGTAGACTTCCTCATGGACAAAATATAAAAAATCTACAAATTTCATTTTTCGGTCAAATTAGGGTTTTTGTCGGTATAAAATTATACTTTCGCTTAAAAAATGCGAGGCCAGGACTCTGTCTGAATTTTCAACCCAAAATTTCACCGTAACCTTCTACCATAAGAGAGACTATGAATATGATTTTAACTTATTTAAAATCACTTTCTAACTCTCAGATTAAAATATAATTAATTATATTTTAACCGATTAAACAACGTAATTAAAAATCAGGCTGTTACATTAGGCTTCACTAAACTTCATCCTCATGCAATGAAACAACTCACAAACAGTTTCTACTTCAATTATGACAATCAATCCACTAAATTACTCAAGCCCCGATTCCTCGGATGACAAGAGCCTAAATCCACTAATAGACCCTAATTCCTTAGGTAGTCTAGATTAGTGAATTTGCATTAAGATTAGGGATTACACAATTGCTAATAAACCTAGTTTCATTCCTAGATACAAGGCTTACTAGGTGATTAATCTCAATTCCGGTTTTAACACGAGTTTTCCAATTGCATATCAAAACACTAAACAAGTCATGGGGGTGCTAGCCACAACAAGCATTAAGTACAGAAATCAACCAATCAATAACAAAGCAGAAACTGTATTGCAAGATTAAATCAAATACATGAGAATTCAGAAATAGCTACCCTAACCCCAACAATGGAGGTTTAGCTACTCATAATAATAGCCACAACCAAAGAAACATGGATGAAGGAGAGAAGGAATTCCATGGGAGCAATCCTCCAGAAGCTGCCTCTGATTCAGAGAGCCTTTTGGGTTTCCAAACTCGTAGCCTCTAATATCTCCAAGGTGCCCCTTCCAATTCTGCCCTAAACAGCTTATAACAGGGGTTCTGGGTTTCGCGCACTCGCGGGGCGATATGTATCTCATGAGGCGAATATTAAACTTCTGGTCTTCAGTGATTGGATATCTCGCGAGGCGAGACACTGTTCGCATGGCGAGACAGAACAGGTTGCATTTTCTGGCACAGTCATCAGTCAGGCTCGCGAGGCGAGGTGTGATCCGCGGGGCGAGTAGCCTCTCGTGGGGCGAGCATTCCCAGAATTGCAGTCTCCACTGTTTCTTCATTCCCTTGGCTCTAAGTTAACCAGATTTTTCGGTGATTTCTGCAAAACAACATCAAGAAACCGCTTCACCCGTTCCAAGGGAAAATCTAATAAAATCAAATAGATAATGCCTAATCTATATGAAAAATGCATGCAAAAGTATACAGGAAACATGATGTAAAATAACACTATCAAATCACCCCAAGCTTATTCAATTGCTTGTCCTCAAGCAATCACTAAGGCCAGTAGAAAAAACAGAACATGGATAGTGAACTAAGAACCCGAGTAAATGATCCAAGCAATAGGCACTTTAAACAATTCAGCAAGAGACAATCAATTCAAGTCCAATTAGAGACTTAGGTTCCTTAGACTCATGTTCTCACTGATTTGGGCACTCTTTCTCACCTGAAGCTCACCCCAAGCTTGTTCATTTGCTTGGCTCTCTTTTCTCCCTCACTCAAGTGTTTAGGGAAATAAGACAATTCGCTCAATTTTCCTCAAGGAATGACATCTACCATAGGCTTGACTATCAACCAATTCTCTACTTTATTAATGAAAACAATTTAGAATCAAGTGGTCTTTCACTTGGTTGTAACGGGGCCATGGGATTAATCGTTAGGTGGGTAAATCAGGAAAAGGATATTTCCAAAAGGGCTAACAAAATATAGCATTGCACACATGACCTTCTAAAATACCCTTATGGGTTTTGATTCTTTTTTCCACCTTTCTTTTCTTTCTTTTTCTTTTATTTCTCATTTCTTTTTGTCATCCCCTTCTCTACTTTCTTTTTCTTTTTCTTTTTTTATTCTTTTATTTTTCTTTTGCATGGAGAAGGGGAGATTTTTCAACTCAAGAGAAATATTTTTCTGATTCTTTCATCCCAAACTTTTTTGAACTACCTTTTTTTACCCTTTTGTAATACTTTAGAAGGTCCTATCAAACATCATTCAACAATATATTTCAAGGTACCAAAAAAAGTATTTCATTCTTTCAAGCTCAAAATTGGGCAACTAAGGGGTAGCATTTAGTCATTCAAAGCTCAGAAGGCTAGAAAAAATACCTATTGCCTCAATCATTTTCAAAAATGTTTTCAAAATTTTTTAAGCTTCAAAATGGTTTCAACTCAAGTTCTAGAGAAAACAAACCAAGAGGAATAACACTCTAACACAAAGAATGGGGTAAAATTTAGTGAGTACCCCTTTTGGCTCAAAATCTCACATTTTAGTAGTTCGACCATCAATGAGAAACACAAATCATAAGAACCATATGCTAATTATCAACTATCCAAGATTATCTCAAACATTTTCATTTGCAGCCTTATCACAAGAATGAAGAAAATTGGGTTCCACAATTCACTATCACAGATTATTGGGCACTTAGTTCTCACAATTAGATGCAAAATTCAGGCAAGGGAAATCTAATTGTATGATCATGCAAAGCTATCATGCAAAACTATATGAATGCAATATGAACAAATGCAAAAATACCCCTACCCCAAGCTTTAAAATTTACATTGTCCCCAATGTAAACAATCAAGATGGAGAGGGGAGAGAAAAATTGGAACGACTTACCGCGGCGGTGACGGGTGCTGATTTTGCTTTTTCTTATCTTCTTGCTCTTCCCTCCTTCCTTCTTACCCTGCAAACACTTGGTAATTCTCAATTTATTATTTTTCCTCTTGAGCTTCTCAAATTATTCAAGAGGTTAAAATCAAAAACAAAACTATTAAGAAAATGAAAACAACTAAAGAGAAGGGTTAAGAAACTTGGGTTGCCTCCCAATAAGCGCTTCTTTAACGTCACTAGCTTGACGGGCTTCTTTCAATTAACCGGGGTTGGCTGGGCATAGAAGTGCAAGAGCACTTTTCTTCCATGGAACTCCTTTAAAGAGATGATTTTGCTTATAAGGCAAACATTTGTGCTTCCTCTTTGCCCTTTTCACTCTGAGCCTCTTGTCCTTTTTCTTACTCCTTCCCGGCGGAGGTTCTGTTTTCACAAGATGATCATATCCAACTTCATCACCAACTGATACATCATTTGTCTTGCAGAGCTTCAGATTTTCTTTCATGTTGAGCTTTTCCTTCTTCTCAGGAGTAGAGGGGTGGTGCTGATGTGCGACGACTTCTTTAGCCACTGTATCCACAATGTCAATGCGGAAACAATCCTCTTCATCGCTCGGGCGATGCATAGCTTCAAATACATTGAAAGTGACTTCTTCATCTTGCACTCTGAATCGCAGCTGGCCTTTTTGTACGTCTATCAAAGAGCGACCAGTCGCTAGAAAAGGTCTCCCCAGTATGAGCGGAACTTCAGCATCCTCCTCCATGTCTAAAATCACAAAGTCCGCTGGGAAGATAAACTTATCCACCTTTACCAGAACATCTTCCAAGATACCATAAGGATGCTTGATTGATCTGTCAGCTAGTTGCAATGCCATCCTTGTTGGTTTCACCTCCCCACCTCCAAGCTTATTCAAAATTGAAAGCGGCATCAAATTGATACTCCCTCCCAAGTCACATAAGGCCTTCCTGATAGCAACACTCCCAATAGTGCAAGGGATTGTAAAACTACCAGGATCTTTCAGCTTCGGAGGTAGTTTCCTTTGAAGTATCGCACTGCACTCTTCAGTTAAGGCAACAGTCTCACCTTCTTTAAACTTTGTTTTCTTTGTGAGCGGTTCCTTCATGAATTTTGCATAATTGGGCATCTGCTCTAGTGCTTCAGCAAAGGGTATGTTGATCTGTAGCCTCTTGAAAATGTCAAGGAACTTGGCAAACTGCTCTTCCTTCTCTTTTTTCTTGCTCAAATGAGGATAGGGCAACTTCACATAAGAGGGGATCACTTGAGGCTTGTCTCCATCTTTTAAAATTTGACTTTTAGTCCTCCTCAGAATTGAATTTTCATCCACTAGCTTCTCCCTCTTGTCTTTTTCATTGTCTTTTTCCTCTTCCTCAACTACAACCTCCTTGCCTTCTTCCTCTTTTTCCTCAGCACTCACTTCTGTTTTTCATCAACTCTCTGATTCTTTACCAAAGGCTCACCGCCCACATTCTCAAGACTTTTACCACTCCTCAAAACAATAGCATTGCAATGCTCCTTAGGATTAGTTTGAGTGTTACCTGAAAAACCGCTGCTAGATTGCTCCGCTAGGTGCTTTGCAATTTGGCCAACTTGAACCTCTAAATTTTTTATAGAAGCATCGGTATTTTTCTGGTTTGCCATGGTCAATTGCATGAACTGATTGAGGGTGTTCTCCAAGATAGAAACCCGGTCTTGAAGCGGGTGTGTAGGAGGAGGCTTGCTTGTTTGTCCCAAGATCTTGCTTCCAACCAAAATTTGGTTGATTCCTCCACCCTTGGTTGTAGTCTTGCCGCCCATAGTTCCCCATATAATTAGCTTCCTCATGGGAACTAGGCGGCGCCTCACATCTTCCATTCTCATGATCACCTCCACAAAACACATCTCATTACCTGTTGTGGTGGCACGGTTGTCCCTTGAACAGTTTGGAGTTGTTGTGGGAGTTGAGCTAGTTGCTTGGTAAGCGACTCCAGTTGTTGTGTCTTGAGCTTGTTCCGAGCCAACAATGCAGTTTGTGAATCTAACTCCAATACTCCCCTTCTTTGTGTGGTACCCCGATCATGATGCATCAAGTAGTCATTTGATGCCATAGCTTCTATCAAAACCAATGCTTCCTCTGTTGTCTTTGTATTCATGGAACCTCCAGCTGAGGCATCCAACATGTACCTGGTTGACGGCCTCAATCCATTACAGAATGTTTGCATCTGAGTAAGATCATCAAAACCATGATTTGGACATCTTCGGAGCAATTCCTTGAACCTTTCCCAGGCATCATGCAGAGTCTCACCTTCTTGTTGAGCAAAGCTTATGATGTCACTCCTTGCCTTTACAAATCTTGAGGTGGGGAAGAACCTTGCCAAAAATTTTGCCTCTAAGTTGTCCCATGTAGTGAAACTCCACCTTGGTTATGATTGGAGCCAAGACTTAGCTCTATCTCTTAAAGAAAAAGGGAACAACCTCAGGCGAATTGCATCATCGGAGGCACCATTTATCTTTACTGTATCACACAACTCTAGGAAAGTGGAAACATGACTGTTAGGATCTTCCTTCTCCAACCCAGCAAACTGATTTTGTGAAACCATATTGATTAGATTTGGCTTGATTTCAAAATTGTTGGAGTTCACTGGAGGCCTCACTATGCTAGTGACATGCCGGTTGACATTTGTATTGGCATAGTCACCAAGTGTCCTCCGTGGTGGATCATCTTCACCATTGCCTGCCATCTTGAGTTCTTCTTGACAAACTTGAGAGGTGGAAGTCTCTTGTTCTTCTCCTTGTTGTTCTAACAAATTCTGCTGTCTTGCTTGTCTCCTATTCGCCCTAGCTGTTCTTTCAATTTCTGGGTCGTAGAGGAGTTGGTCAGCTGGGATAGTACCTCGCATACAAAAACAGTCTAGCAAGCAAGAGTGTTAGCAGTAAAGGTTAGCATACAACAACAAACACACCAAAAAAAAAATGACAGCAAAAACAAAACAGATTATAACAGAAAATTTTTATTTTTTTTGTTTTATTTTTATTTTTGCTTAAATTAGTAACCTAAATAGATATGCTAATATTGAAACACAGTCCCCGGCAACGGCGTCAAAAACTTGTTGATGAATCTGAGCAAGTATACCCAGTCGTGCAAGTAATACGGTGGTGAGACCGTTTAATCCTTCCCACGAGGACCGTGACAAGTACTAGCACTTACCAAACCAATTACTATCTAAGCGGATCGTTGGATTGAAGGAAGTTCTATACTATCAAAAGTTAAACTAACAAAGTAAAAAGAAGGAGTTCTTTGAGGAATTTTGTCAAACAGTTGAAGTGCAGAAAAATGGGTTTTCAAATATGATAAAAGGAGTCAAGGTTAGGCTTCACTAAACTTCATCCTCATGCAATGAAACAACTCACAAACAGTTTCTACTTCAATTATGACAATCAATCCACTAAATTACTCAAGCCCCGATTCCTCGGATGACAAGAGCCTAAATCCACTAATAGACCCTAATTCCTTAGGTGGTCTAGATTAGTGAATTTGCATTAAGATTAGGGATTACACAATTGCTAATAAACCTAGTTACATTCCTAGATACAAGGCTTACTAGGTGATTAATCTCAATTCCGTTTTTAACACGAATTTTCCAATTGCATATCAAAACACTAAACAAGTCATGGGGGTGCTAGCCACAACAAGCATTAAGTACAGGAATCAACCACTCAATAACAAAGCAAAAACTGTATTGCAAGATTAAATCAAATACATGAGAATTCAGAAATATCTACCCTAACCCCAACAATGGAGGTTTAGCTACTCATAATAATAGCCACAACCAAAGAAACATGGATGAAGGAGAGAAGGAATTCCATGGGAGCAATCCTCCAGAAGCTGCCTCTGATTCAGAGAGCCTTTTGGGTTTCCAAACTCGTAGCCTCTAATGTCTCCAAGGTGCCCCTTCCAATTCTGCCCTAAACAGCTTATAACAGGGGTTCTGGGTTTCGCGCACTCGCGGGGCGATATGTATCTCGCGAGGCGAATATTAAACTTCTGGTCTTCAGTGATTGGATATCTCGCGAGGCGAGACACTGTTCGCGTGGCGAGACAGAACATGTTGCATTTTATGGCACAGTCATCAGTCAGGCTCGCGAGGCGAGGTGTGATCCGCGGGGCGAGTAGCCTCTCGCGGGGCGAGCATTCCCAGAATTGCATTCTCCACTGTTTCTTCATTCCCTTGGCTCTAAGTTAACCATATTTTTCAGTGATTTCTGCAAAACAACATCAAGAAATCACTTCACCCGTTCCAAGGGAAAATCTAATAAAATCAAATAGATAATGCCTAATCTATATGAAAAATGCATGCAAAAGTATACAGGAAACATGATGTAAAATCACACTATCAGATACTCTTTATTTATTTCGTTTGTATATCCTTCACTTATTATTGTCCACTGTCTTTTTACTTGTGTATTATATTTTTGTTGTAAGTGAATGGCAACATCAAGCAAGTTGGGAGATTCTGGTTGTTAGTGCTGAAAAGGATGTAGGTAGTTCAAATCTTGGACTTTGTAAATTTCGGTATATTTCATGGACTATATGTCTTTTTTTTGCATTATCATATCCGTATTTAGGAACCAAGGTTTGATTGTGATCGATTCTACCAATTGCGTTATGGATATTATTGGTGTTTGAGACACCCCGTCGTGCCATTAATTATTTATTAAACTTAATTGTGTACTTAATGCTAAATGCCACCCGAAATTATGAAGATATTAAAAACTTATTTATAACATATCCAACTTTTGAAAGTTAACACACCACACCATGATTATATTACACATAAGTTTATCCCACATAAAACAGAACACTATTTAGGGTATCCTATCAGTAGGATCCTTGCAGGTGCATACTTACACAAACTATTATAATCAGCGGAAAATAAAACATCTTATAAGACTCACTGACCCTAGACACTAAACTACATCGCTGGAATCCACAACTCGTCCTCCCGCATTCGGTTCATATGGAATCCCATCCAGCTCCTCAGTAGCTAGTTCCTCCACCTGATATTCTCATACATCACATGATAAAATATATACCAAATACAGAAAATAGGGGATGAGAAATAGTTCTAACATAAAAAGCGGAAAAGAATCATAGTATATAATGTAACAACAGTCACAGACACACATCACACATAACTAACAATCATCCTCAAACTACGATATCTTCCTCTACCCTCAATCTCATGCAACCAAACCTTTATGCTGATGTGGCCACTACCAATCCTGTCACCATCCTCCATTACCATTAAGGATGACAGTCAATCGTCTTAGCGACATGACCCATTCATACAGTGCACACCCGTATTACCGTTAGAGTGCTCATTCAAAGAATGATACTATTTCCCCCATTACCGTTAGAGAATAGTTGCACAATATAAAAGTATCCCCATTACTGTTAGGATACCCATAGCAGATCGGCAAGGACTTCGAGAGTATCACGGTAGTTTCCCCCATTACCGTTATGGCACTGACCTGTGATATCTGATATCCGTAATCGGATAGTCTGACCTCGTGTGTTCCCAACACACGGTCATGAACAACAATGCATATATATAAATCTCACTAACTTGCATCAATAACAACCTAGTGCCTCAAGCTTCCATCAAAGCCTCAACTCGCATTCTATGTCGCATCCCATCCATAAAATAATAAATTTAGGCTGGGCACCTCTAAGTCACATTCAATCTCTCAACCAGACAAAATATCTTCGAACAACACATATCTTTACTTAAAAACCAACTAAGCATATTATCAAACTAGGCAGGTCATGCATAATACAATACTCATAAAATATTCAAACAACAAAATAAAACGTCACATGCAGTAGAATACCTCAACCAGCGTACCACAAACAATTTAATAATAAACAAGTCAGATATCCTCCAATATTATAACATTATCCTAATGGCGATAAACCTACAATCCCCAAATCATCATTGGTATTACGGAAAAGTTTCCAGTGTGATTTTGGTCTTGTCGATTACTCAACCACTAGTAGGGTTTAGGTCGCCCTACACCATTATTATAAAATATACTACTTATCCATTACAACGGTAGGATGATTCTTTTCCCCACCTGAACTAACACCGGAATCACGTGATTTAAGATCCTCGGTACTACACCACAGTTACTAGATTAACCTTCAACCAAAACAACATAACAACAAATTAATCAAATGAAATTCATCCTTGACAACAGACGGCTAGGTTCGGTCAACACTCGAAAATAGGGCTAGGGTTATTTTCTCAATTCCATCTTTTGGATCGTAGTTACTAGAGTATTAAGTAACATAGATCAAGTGTTACTAGTTAAAAAAATTCGAAACAAAATCCTCTAACCAAGTAGGTTAGGGTTTTCGCCAAGCAAAGTGAAATTGGCTAGAAATTCCATTTTCTCACATGCTCTTGGATCTAGAACCTAAACACCTTAGATAGTTTATACAAGTAATCATCCAAGTAAAGATTGAAGAAAACTCATTTTATCTACACCTATAGAGATACGGCCAAGGCTAGAAAAATTAGTTAGAAATTTCTTTTGACTCTAATCTCTTGGATTTATAATATAGAAACCCTAGATAGCTTATAATCAACCTCATCTAAGTTAAAAAATAAACAAAATCTCCTTTCCCTACATAACCATAGATTCGGTCAAGAGGAAGAATTTGGGCTAGAAATGTATTTTGATCTCAAGCTTCTAGATCTAGCAACTAGAGGTAGTAGAGAGATAAGATCAAGTGGTATAACACTCAAAACATTTTTCTATGATTTTTGGTGAATTTTTGAAAAACTAGATCTTGGAATTGAAATTTGTGAAAACTTGATGAAAATGGAAGTTTGATGGATGATTAATGAAGCTAAGAGGATTACAAACATGATCCTCGCCTTGGAATGAATAAGTTTGTTGAAGAATTTGAGAAGAAATGAAGAACTTATCAAGAACACTATGAAGGTTCTTTGTGTTTTGTGAAGAACTTGCTTAGATTCTGTAATAGGAAGAAAATGAAATTGCCTAAGTGTGGGAAGAAGGGGTTTGGGCCTTGTATTGAGTGAATGAGTGAGAGGAAAATGTTTGTTAATTGTTTAAGAGTGAACAATAATTGATAGTAACCAAAGCTTTGTTAAGAAAATACAATATAATAACTTAACAATAGTTAATGGTAATTATGAGTAGGAAAAATGTGTGGTGAACGGGTGAACGGGGTGGTATCGCTGCGGTTTGAACCACATGGGAGGAAGAAGAGATCAATTTGTTCATGACTTTCCTTAACCATGGTTAACATTTAAATAGGATATGTTACGTTAAGGGTATTTTGGTCATCTCACCTAAAAGACATGATTACTTGCATTAAATGCTTCATAAATGCTTGGTGAGTCATGGTGGTGACTCACCCCATCTCTCAGGTGACTCACCCCATCTCTCAGCTCCTCTGATGTCCGGTTCTATCTATGCAGTTCCGTTTCCGACTCTGTCGGTTTCCCGATTAGGGTTTCCGTCCGCTTTTTGCCAAAATTCGCCCGAATAAAATCTAATATTTTATTTTCGGGCAACACTCTGGAAAATAGACTTCCTCACAGACATAATATAAAAATCTACAATTTTTCAGTTTCGAGTCAAATTAGGTTTTTCTGCCGGTATAAAATTATACAGTCAGTAAAAACGTAGACTGGTTTCCGGCTGAGTTTTAAACCTAAATTTCACCGTAATCCTCTACCATAAGATAGAGTATGAATATGATTTTGTTTTATCCAAAATCATTTTCTTGGTCTCAGATAAAAATATAATTAAATATATTTTCACCGGTAATATAGCGTAATTAAAAACAGGTTGTTACAGTGTTGATTGCTTAATGCTATGTTGTGAATGCCAATTCCCGATTTTGAATGCTGAATGCTGTTTTTATTTTATTTTATTGGTGGATGTTGTTTTTGTATTGCTGAAAGCAAGGGGATGTGCAAAAAGCAACGATTTTTTTTATTTTATTTTTAAAAAAGGTGGACAATAGACCACGCTTCTTTGATAATATGCTATTTTAGTTAAATCTATGATAGCGCTTTATATAAGAAGCGTTGTTATTTATTGGTAACTAAGATAGAACATATTTAAGGTTGCGCTATCTTTATTATGAGTCCACATCAGCATAGCTTTCAGGCTGCACATTTTCGTGACCACTATTAGAGTGTTTCGTATGACAAACGGTATTGTAGTTAAATATATGATAGCGCATTAGAAGCGCTATCGATGTCAATGACTTACGACAGCGGCAAGATAGTTAGTGCCTGAAAGAGCTATGAAATGTCAAAAATATGCATTATTAAATCCCGAATCTGTTGTAGTGTCGGTGGAAAAGGTAACAATGTTAGTGTTTCTGCCAATATAGAAAACTAACTTACCATGAATAGAAGTTAGGGAGCCAAGTTGATTAAAACAATTAAGATAAGGTCAAAAAACTAATTTTATATAAATGATGTTTTACAGATATTTATATATAGTATATTAATTCAATTTTTTGCACAAAATATGATAACATTTAGTTATGGTCACATAAAACAAGATGTCCAACACAAATATTATAATTAAAATATTGATAATATATTCCTTAAATTTTACCGCTGTGATATTTATGTCTTAGTGTTAATACATAGAGAAAACTTGTTCACGAAATAAATAAACCAAGTCATTTTATTAATAATTCTATAAAAGAAACTTTTTCTATCTTGTATCATTTTTAATTCAACTTTATTATTTGAATAGTGAGATTTTAAGTTAACATTTTTCTCACATCTATATATAGCATATGTACTTCACTTTAAAATTTAATATATTTAATGCAAAATTATACATCTGGTCCCTTATTTTTATTTTAGATTTCAATTTGGTCCTTTTTTGTTTTTTGTTCCGTTTTAGTATCTTATCTTTATTTTAGGTTTCAATGTGATCATTTCTATTTAAATTATGGTACATATAGGATCACATTGGTATAACTTTTGTAAAAAAAAATATCATTTTCAAACAAAAAATAAAAGAGGGGTCATTTTAGAACAAAAAATGGACCACATTGGTATAATTTTATCAAAATAAGGGACCGTTTCGGGACAAAAAATAAAAGAGGAACCACTTTGCAAAATAAGGAACCATTTTGAAATAAAAAATAAAAGAGAGACCAAAATAAAACTTAAAATAAATATCAGAGATAAAAATATAATTTAGCCTATATTTAATATCCACTCAAAATAGTGGTTGCCTTTAGCTAAATTTGGTAGGCCCCAAAAAAAAACCTTCTTATATCTTAAGTTTTAGTTATTGTTAATTTTTTTATCACAAATTTTAGTTATTATTATTACGATTTTCTTTAAATCTTTTAGATTTCTTATCTCGCCTTTTAAATTAATTTACTGCCAACAGTATAAATTTTATTAATTTTAAAATTTATCTCTAAATTATTGTTATAATTTCTCAAATCAATTCAATCCTTTAAAAATTATATTGATTACCATTAGCGGTGAATTGAATTTTTTTACCTATTACCCCAGAAATTCTAGAAAAATGTTGTTTTAATTTTTATTTTTGGTAAACAAGGGAAAGAACAAAAACGCTAAAGCCTAGGAACAGCTATGGAAAGAGAATCAGCCAAAATAATGTTGGCGAGTGATACGGTTCCTGGGAGTAACGAAGAGCACCACTCCAATAGTGGGCCAAGTAAGTTAATCAGGCCCAATGAAATCAAGCCATGCTGGAAAGGAAGAAGCTTAGATTGTTGAACGATTATGCTAGTCATCAGTTCACGTTTTTATCAATACCTCTTAGATTCTTTTTCTGTTTTATACAACAATATGTTAGCTTTGTTGTCATGAGCACCCTCCATTTGGCAAGGGATGCGTAAAGTTAGGGATGACAACTTCGCTATATAGGTGATTAGTTGAGCATTGAATAATCAATGAATAGAATTGAGTCTTTTCTTTGTTTGCAAATCCCTTTCTTCCTCTCAAACTTCTGGAGCTTTATCCTTGGTCGAAAAGGATCATATCATTGGTGTTTTCATTAGCTTCTTCATGCCTCCTCCAATTTTTTCCACCTTCACCCCCATCCCCACTCCATCACCCAACCACAGTTTTGGCCATGGCAACAAACCACCATTGTTAGACTCCACTCACCAATATGCTCTGAGGCAGCTTCGACAAACTGGATCGGTTTCTGATTTTTAACTTCAATTTGAAACCCTTTCTCATCGTGTTATCGCCATGTCCACCAGAGATCACCTTGACTACTTCATTACCGGCCTCCGAGAGAACATCAGCCGTGAACTGCAGTTGTTGTGACCATATTGCTTGTCTCAAGCCATTGGGTTAGCAAAGCAAATTGAAGCAAAATTACTTGCCTCCAAACCCTCATATGCATCCAAGCCCAGATACAAGAGCTTTCACTCCACTGTTGAACCCAAATCCCACGCCATGAAACCCTCCGATGTGCACTCTCGACCTTGCCCGGACAACAGTATAGTGGAACCCCGTGGTGAAGTCAAATGCGCATGTCAAAACTAGGTCCTCCTCGTACAGCCACCATGTGTTCATCAAAATGCCCCTCATAACCACTTTCTCTTGGCACACCATTCTCTTTCAAGCCCTTGAGATATTTGGCTTGCTGCAGAGCACTAATTGCAAAACTGTTGTTTGGCCAATGAACATCATCAGTGTTTTTGGTAATATGGGTGAGATTGTTATGATGGAGAATTGGCAAAAAAATTCCGTAATTGTGTGGTGGAACCCGAAACATGTACTTTTAATATTTTGCTTGGTGCCTATGGAAAAAAAAAAAAGAATGTATGACAACGTGTCATCCGTTATGAAGTATAAATCATTAACTAATTCCTTTATAGAGTTCTCTAATCCTGTTGTTGGAGATAGTGCTACTGGCAGTGTCCTTAATGGCCCTACTTTTTGTAAAGATGATTCTCCTGTTTGCATTGTCCATCTTGCACTTGCCTCAATCTCCTCTTCATTATGTGCCAATTCTCGATTTTTATCTGTGGTTGTGTACTCTTTTCCACATTGAAGATATCAATATTAGATGTGGGTTCTTGACTACAAGTCCTGTCTGACATTGATCCCCTTCCCACAAGTGTTGCTCGTTTTGCTTTCGAAATTGCTTCTAGTATAGCATCATGGCCTCACCGGAAGGAATATGCCAAGCTTTGGTGGCACTTGAAATTCAATAAACTGATGAAGGAGTGTGTTTTTGGTGATCACAGTGTTGATCACGACGTTGATCACCTTGATGGTTATATTCCTCTTCTGTGTGTATCAGAAGGCCCTTCACAGTTTCTCTATACTTACAGGCCAGGTAGTTTTGCCATAAGTTCTTCTTCAGTCAAAGTCCTAGCCAAGGTTTTCTATTCAGGCATACAAAGGTATTCTTATATCAATGGAAGTGAAGCCTGGGTAGACTCTTGCATAACAGAATCAGGTGTTGGATTCACTTATGTATCTGGTTTTCATCAACAGGATTTGAGGGGAATTATCATTGGTTTATTGGCTAGACTTCTATGGCAAACCATTCTACTTGGATTCGGCCTCTTAACCTTCCTTCTGACAGCAAACAGAATTGCAATTATTGGTAAATTGTCAAAGGGCCTTAATTCACCGTCATCAAACATGCTACACAACAATGGTCCTTATTTGGCTATTGTTATCAAAATTGGACTTGTCATATGGAAACTTATTTCTCACTGAAGGAATTGTAGTAGGAAGAATATTTGTTGCACTTAAGAACTACCAGGTGGATGGTAACAAAGAAATGATGGCTATTGGTCTTTGTTTACTAGACTCTGATCAGAAAATTTATGCTTTGATATGCAAGACTAGCTTGAATACTGACGCATGCATAGAAAGTACTCTAATTGACATACATGCTAAATATGGCAATATGATAGGGGCACATGCACTGCAAAGTCTTATTGTCAAGGCAAGATTTTTGCTTTGGAAAGATACCATTGCGTTTGTTGAAGTTTTTCTCCATGTCAACCTTGAGGACAAGGTTGTTCCGGACGAGTGGAGTAATGATACGATTCCTGGGAGTAACTAAGAGCACCACACCAATAGTGGTTCACTCTCTTCCAACCAAGAGCTACGTCTAGTCCCTTTTACTTGAAGGATTTTCTCCACTATTTTCCAAATAGATTACAGCCAAGTATTCAACATCTCTCCAAGTTATAAGTATTTCTTTCTTACCAAGCCTTTTCATGCTCTAACTCTAACAAAGAGATTTAATGTTTGATCTTCTTAACTCACTATGTGTGAGGATATGATAGTTTAAGATCAGATGAATATTTTCACAATATTCAAACTAAGAAATACTGACTCTTTCTCTCTAAAGAATTATGAGTATGAGGGATTGTAGTTTTACAAAAGTTGAGCTCGTAAGGTTGTGTAATCAAGAGTATCATTATTTAGTATCTCAGGTCTTCTATTTATAGTGACCTTCTTCTTCACTAGTATTTCTTCAACGGTTACTTTGAATAATCCCGTTTAGAGATAGTATTTAATGCATGATATCCGTTGTGACTGATAGCTTGATTGTGACAATGGTGAATAGTATTCTTGGTTATCGAGGTAGCATGAAATAGGAGGTTCACTTTTGAGTATTACAGCTTGAGAACTTCTTGTTCCTCCTTTGTGAACAATCCAGCTTTTTTAGCCACAAAGTTGCCATCGTATAGATCGTTTTGCAGTATCTTATTGTACGATTCTGCTTTTTACATTTCTTGATGGTACTATGTTTCTTTTACAACAAGGTAAAATATTAAAGCAGATAGGGCAATAATGAAGAACAAATATTCTATTGAAATAAATATCAATCATTTGAAATAAATTCAAGGGATTTGGATTGCATTTAATTCATTCAAAGATGGAGCTCGTCTAAAAAAAACTCAGTTTACTTAGTTATATGAGAGACTAAGTCTGTTCAATATTTAATTTTGTTCATCTGATGATGTGGCATATCCTCTTGTCTATCAAGTCTTTGGACTTGCTATTTCTCAAAGATCTCCGTCTAGTGACATGGTAGTTAGAGCTCATCTACTAGATTACTTTATTTTTCAGTTTATTTACTTCTACTAATTACTTCCGTTTGCTTACGTGTCAAGATGGACCCGCTTATTATCAAGTCTTTGGACTTGCTTATCTAACACGTTATTTTGGTATTCGTCTGGCAAACACTCAGAGCCTCGTCTACTTAAGTAAACTAGTTTGCTCAATTAAATAAATAAGTAACATTCCCAAAATAATTGAGCAGCCCGTTTACAAGGGTGGACGCGTATTTTTCAATGAGAACTTATCCCATGTTTCGTTTACTTTCTATGTAAATATTCCCGCATAGCCGAAAGCACATGTTAGATCTCAACTAATACTTTGTCAAGTAAATTTAATCCTTTTGTTAGCATCAAAATGTAGAGATTATATAATCCAAAACCACTTTGGTTCCAACAATCTCCCCCCTTTTGATGATGACAAAACTAATTAAATTTGAAAACAAAGTCTAAGAGAGCCTGCAGGGCTCCCCCTAATACAAAGCATTCAAATAATTAAGCAGAAAAAGCATATGAAAAACAACTGTATATAAGCTAAGAGATAGGTGTAACAGCTTATCATACTTAGAGTAAATATAAAGGAATAAATAAGCATAGTCAACAGATATCAAAGCAAATAAGCAAACATAAGTATCAGAGTAGTTAGCAAGTAGAAAAGAACATGCATATGCGATAAACTACGATCTTTTCAAAACTGACTTTTTTATATAAATATAAACAAATCTCTTTTCTTTCCTTTCTCCCCCTTTTTGTCATCAGCCAAAAAGGTAAAAGGAGAGGACCATCATTGTCAGTATAGGAGAAAAAAGATAAAATGTAAAGGTTAAGTAGGAAGAGGTGGAGGGTTCTGAGTCTGACTTTTCTTGAAGTCCATGAGGAATTCCAGCATTTTATTGACAACCACTAAGGTTGGAGCCATTGAATTTTGAACTTGTTGTTGGACGTCCTCCTTTATTTTTTTAGTCATCTTCTCAACCTTCTCATCAACTATCTTGCCAACTCTGTCATCAACTATTTTTCCAAGAACCTCTTCAAGATTAGGTGGCAGAACCTGTTGCCTTGAGCTTTCAGCTGACTCTTGAAATATGCTTAGTGTTCTTGAATGATCTGAAGGGTGCATCACAACTAGATCTAATGGTTGAGAAGATTGTTTTTCTGATGAGCTCTGACTGTGAATGGATTCAGCTGTATCTTCTAAGCCAACATCAGTGGCATTTTGATTAGGTTCTTCAACAATAGATTCATCTGCGATAGGCTCTGAAGTAGGTGGAGGGATCACTGAGACTTCTTTTGCCCATCTGATGGGGTAGATGAATTCTAAATTTTTACTATTTATAGGAAGTCCCCAAAGGTCTTTATAGATCATATATCTAAAATTTGAAAGACCACACTTCCCTCTGACCTTAGGAATTTCCTTCTTCTCTTCATCAGTCAGTCTAGAGGAAGGCGCCTCTCTGGTGCAGTGAGTAATCTGAGATTTCCATAATTCTGCAGCTCGATGTTCATTGATCAACTCAATGGATTTAGTATGCAAAAAGAAATCCAGCATTGAGTAGTCAAAATTTTCTTGGTTCTGATCAAGCATTGCTGATTTAGTTTCAGGCATGACTCCTTTGAATCTTCTGTTTTTCTTGTCTTTGTCCTTATTCAGATCTACCATTGGCAGTCTTGGACAGATCCTATAAGGCATGTGTCCCTTGGCATGATCATCGGAACATGCTTTGAGGATCTTGCTCTTCACTCAGGGATGGTAGGAAGATTTTTTCTATTGGGGTCAGTCTCCCAAACAGGAATGATATGTCTCTCAACTCCATCAACGAGGGGTATGAAAGGAGGATTTTTGACAAGGTTGGGGTAAGTTTTTCTGGTAGGGTGTTTAGGGGTAGGTGAGTGACTAACGGTCCTAAGTTGTTGTGCATTTGTGAAGGCACATTTTTGATTGATTTACAGTCAGGATGAGGTAGGTAAAGGGGTTCAACAGGTGGGCTAATTTCTTCCTCATGCTCAGGTAGAGGATACCATTTGTAACACCCTAGTTTTTACACATATGATTAATTATTTTATTTGGATGTTTATGTTTATTTTGTTATGTGGTTTAGTTTGAGTAATTAAATTACTCTCTTCAAATCATTTTATCGGGTGCGTTAGACCGACTTATTTGTTGAATGCACGCTTACTAGACAATAAATTACATTATTGTCACTATTATTACCAGGACAGAAAAATATTTTGAATAATATGATTAAGAGAAAATAATTTTCATATTTTTATTCTATTTAATTTTAGATTTGAAAATAAACTGGTTAGACATTAATCGAAGATTAAATTTTGGACCGAGTATTTTCATAGTTGATCAGTTCAACTATTAATCTTTACTCTAATTTGAATTTCGAAATCATATCTTTATCAACCTTTATTTTTAGATTCCAAAAAGTAAAAACATGTTTATTTTAGGCCTAATATTTATCACTCATTTTGTACCCACTAGTACAAAAATAAGAAAATTCTCTCTCCTCTCTTTCTAAGTAACCCGTAAACCCACCCCTACCCCTCACTTTCTCTTTTCTTTCTCTGCTGTCTTCTTTATTTTCACCTTCTTTCTTCATCAAACCCACACACTTCCTTCTCTTCACCTCCATCTTCTTCCTCCTTCCTCTCACCATAGCAGCGCCGCCCACATCGTCAGGAAGCTCGTCGGTCGCCGCTCGACGTAGGGAGGAGAAGACGCGATGGCGCCACCGCCTGCATGTGTTGCTGCCGCGTGAAAACGCGTCCTCCGTCGTGCGATCGTCGCTCCACCGCGGTAAGCACCGCGCGCCGCCGCCTCCATGGTGGTTCCCACTATGTGAGTCATCCTAATCTCTTCCTTCTTCCTTGGTCTTACTCTATCTCTCTTGTTGGAACAGAACCACCACGAACCGCCACTGGCCACCGCGTCGCTGCCGTCCGCCGCCATGTCGCCGCATCACAACACCACCACAACTTATTCTTCTTCCTTGGGTGAGTCAAAACCCTCTCTTGTGTCTCAGATTCAAAACCCCCAAATTGATTTTGAAACCCTAACCCTAACCCTTTGATTTCAGATTTTAATATTGAAATTTAACCTTGTTTTATGAAATTGGGACTGTGAATTAGTGTTTCCCTAAACCAATTTCATTATTCTTTAGTTAAATTGAGTTTTCCCCAAATTGCATTTAGGAGCCCTGAACCCCAATTTGATTTTATTTGAATTTGATTATGTTTTTGTGAAATTAATTATGATTTAGTGCAATTAGGACTCTTAATTGATGATTCCTAAGTTCTTTTTCATGGTCCTTTAATCAAAACAAAGTTTCCTCAAAGAGTATTGTGAAGGGTAAGCTCCAAACGTGATTTTCTTTGAAAATAACCTTGTTTGGTAATAAGATTAAGTGTTTAGATCAAATTAGAATGTGTGTTTGATCATGTGTAATTGATTTCTTGATTTTTGGTTGTTGCGCGTTGTTGGATTCCCTCTCTGAGACGTTTGACACGGCTATGCTTGCTTGATGGAGTAGATATGAGCTAACGTGAGCATTAAGACGATGATCATTTACTTGTCTTCAAAGGTAAGAGCAGCTTATATGAGGGATTTTCTCAATAACTATTTGCTTTTAGTGTGGTTTATATGATTTTTATGTGGTTGTGGTTATTTGTTTATGTTGTTACGTTGTGTTGTTTATCTGTGTATCGGTGTTTGATCTGCTTTTAATTTATTTAATTATCTGCAGTTGTATATTATATTGCTATGATCCATGATCCGCCTGGTTATATAATTCTAATAATTGTTGTCGAATGTTGTTTGTGAGTGTTGTTTGAGAAGCCTGATGTAGGGTCGATTGCACAACCGATTAGTCAGATAAAAGCTTTAATAAGTTGTGAAAAGATTATATTCAATGTTTTATGGGAAATGTTGAAATATAATAGTGGTGGAAAATATTGTTTTGAAAAAATAATGAGTTTTGAGAGATATTATTATTTCAATGATTTAGTAATAAAAAATGAATTGAGTCACAATGAGAGAGAAATCGTGAAAATATTTTATGAAATTAATAGGTGAAAATAAGTTAATTATGATTTTAGAAAATTGTTTAAGCGGAAAAAGCTAAATTTTGGCTTAAAAAGCTTTCAAAATGATAATTGACGGCAAATTTGGAAAAGTGTCGATGGCAAGAATCTTGAAACGGCAATCGTATTTTAAGTAAGTTTAAAACCTCAAGTGACTCACCTTTGTAAAAACTATGTTTTATTATTTAAAGATTTTATTGAAGAATTTCCCATTTTAAAAGATTTCTCGAAAGCAAAATTAATTCAACCGTGTTGAAAGTGGTGTGGAACTTAGTAACCGAGACGTCGTGGTACTAAGGTTCTTTGTTGTTATGGACTTGGGGTCCTTTGGACTTTGAGGTCCTGTAGACTTGGTGTCTACTGTATATGTGGTGTATACTGTATTTAAACATTTAAGATGTTTTCTATTACCAGGAACCTATGACTGGTGCATCGGTCGAGAGGTGTCGTGATTGAGCACTCGGACAGTGAGGTCCTATGTTGTAATGAAAGTTTTAAAGATGTTAAAACTGTGTGAGTCGTAAGACATTTTGAGTTTCGGCAAAAAAAAAAGATTGAACACAAAGAAAAGGGTTATGAGAAAAGTGTTTTCTTGCATGCATTTGGCAGACGTGCCATGATCAAACGAGTGATTACCTTGCGGCGTCAGGGTAGATCATACCAACGATGTTCTCAATTTGCCTAGAATTGGACAATGAGGCCCCACAACATTGTTAGCACTTGTGCCTCGAGGTTGGACATTGTCAGATAGGTTTTGGCTGTGTGCCTGTGACTGCGTGTCTGTGGCTGTGTGCCTGTAACTATCGAGTCTGATCAACTCATCACGATGTTGGAGATATCTCATGAGATTAGGTATGAATGTTTAGATGATGTTTTGAAGTATTCATGCATAGGTTTCCAACGATGATGTTTGGGGTGTGAAGCCCATTGATAAACGATGTGATATAATGTGAATGAGTACGTTGTTATAAATATGTATATGTTCATGTGCCTTCTTTAGTGTCGCGCGTTTAGCTATTGTGTTAAATCCATATATTGGTGTCTCACCCTTACAGATATATCATGTTTTTTCTGGTTCGCTATCGTACCCTGGGTACTTTAGTACAGATGGTGCAAATGAGTCTTCCTAAGTCCCTCAGAGACTTGGATCTAGTTGTTTGATGAAGTATTTGATTATGGAATGATCACGTGAGTTTTCCTCAGGAATAACTTTTAGGACGCCAGCTTAGGGGTGAGACTTAGATTATTTTTAATAGTATGTATGAGTATGGCTCAGAAAGCCTTTATTTTAAAATGGAATGTTTATGGCTCGGAGAGCATATCTTTTGAATGAAAACTTAAACTTTTCCTTTTGGTCATGTATAGCTAATTGATATAACTATTTTTAGCATATTACTGCCTGGTGGTATTTGGTGTAACTGGAATTCTGGAATGAAAATGTAATCATTTTAGCAGGTGTTCTTTTACCTGGGATGTCCGAATTACATAGGAGACTCTGTCGAAATTTTTGTAAAAATACTAGCTTTTATTCAAGTATATTCTTTAAATTAAATAGGCTTGCCAGGCTATGATAGTAAGTCTGTGTGCCGATCAAGGCTTAGGTGTGGAGTCGTGACAAAATTTTTATACCCAATTTCAGACAGTTACGTACTTATATAAATTATTTTCCGAAAGCACCAGCAAATTATCTTTTAATTTAAATTCCGCATGCTATGTAAGTAATACCCAGGGGGGGGGGGTGTTACAAGGTGATATCAGAGCTGGTCGAGTCTTTCGGGATCTTTGGGGAATAGGTCCGTTAAGTTTTTGTTGTGTGATCTCTAGTTGGTTTTTGTTTGAATTGTTTCTTGTTGATGTAATGTGTGTTGACGCACAAATATATGTTTCTTGATGGGTTTCCAAGGTTTTTATGTCCTGGGAGACCTTAGATCTTGAATGGTACTTGGGTTCGAATATGACATTCGGTTATCCTTGCGAATCGTGTCAGACATTCGAAACAAGGTGCTTGTGTAAAGGGTTTTCCAGGAGTATTCCCTGACAATATTTTAGGTTTATGGTTAGCAAAGGACATTGATTTTAGATTGATCTAGTTTCTGGATTCGGTCAAATCTCTATCGCTTTGTGTAGGATGTTGCCTACAAAGTTAAAACAAGTTAGACGACTCGATTCAACTAAAAGATTGGTGGTCTGAACCGTTTGTTAGACCGAGTGTTTTTCTTGTGAAGCACCAACGTTGTGTGAGGGCTCGTGTCACCGTGTGGATTTCTGACAACTAAGTAAAAGGACGAATTATGAACAAGTATTTTCTGACTTGCCTAGTTGATTTGGTAAATCAATTGCGAGGAGTTGTCATTTACTCAAAGATCGACTTGAAGACGAGTTATTACCGGATTGGAGTGATGACCTATCTAAGGTTTTGCGTCGTCAATTCAGTTTATGAAGAAAGATCAACTCTTTGCATGTTTGATCGATTGATTAAGTTGTTCGGGATTGTACCCAATTCATGGTGGTCATACTAAGCTTGGCTAGAAAGACGTGTATGTTGGTTGGAACCAAGGCCAATCGAGTGGATTTTCGATCTTGGGTGAGTGTCTTGTGATTAAGGAACTCTTCACCTGCACTTTGATTCTCTTGTGTTTGTCAGTTGACATTTATTTCTCAAATCCTATGATTGTATTAGATAATCACAACGGTGAATTTGGTATGTGTCAGACATATTTTCTGATTTTAATTTGCAGTCTGTCAGGACTTATGAATTCGTTATGCCGATTCATAAATTTCTAGTTATTCGTTTCTTTGTTTGTGAGAAGTCGTACTCACACTTCTAAAAAAATCCTCGATGTATTATACATTTGAGTGAATTGATTTAACGGAATCCATTGGTCTGGATACTTTCACATTTTGTTGAGAAAAGTGGTTATGACTATTTCTTGAGTTATAACACAAATAATTTCGTGATAGCAGAAGTTTCTTGGTGAAACTTAGTTTCGTTGCTTCTATTTTTGGTAGAGGTGAAAGTCATTATTTTGTAAATTCTCTATACTAAGAATAAGAATTAATCCTCTTTGGATTAGAAATTATTCACCTTTTGATTCCTTAAATCCGCTGGAAGATTCTTGTGGAAGAATGAACTTTATTAGATTCATGTTTGTAAATGTGTATTGATCATGCATTTTTACACCCACGAACCTGATGGAAGGATCTTTTTCCATACTGGATGTTCCTGTATCCTTCAATTAGTGAAATTCTTTTCTATGCTTATGTGAAAGTGAAATCAAGAAAAAATTCTTTTCTTGAGAAATTCTTTTATGATCACCAAGGTCATGTCTTATTGCGTTTCGAACATACTTGTCGTCGTTGATCATCTTAGTTCTACGTATTCTCCAAATGTCGTCGATGTGTGACCTATCTCATCAGTCATGAGTTGGTTATCTCCACATCAAGATATCAGAGTTAGTTGAGTACAGTGAAAAAGGGATAGTTTAACAATTGAGACCTTCCTTGTTAAGATATTGGCATCGCCATGAATCTCTGTTATGAGTTTTCTGAAGACCTACATGCGTCTTGTTTGAATTCAAGTGATCGTTGATCGACTGGTGAAGTCTACACCCTTCTTACAAGTTAAGATCCACTATGCAGTGTTAGTGAACTGAATAATGTATCAGAGGATTGTTCAAACTTCATGGAGTATCTTCAAGTGTTGTCTCAGAGGAAAAACAGAAGTTTATCAACTTGTGTCTGTTAAGTTTGCTTTAAGTGTTGAGAACTAAGTTGAGGCTAAGTCCAACCGATCATCCTCAACAGGATGGATAAGTAATGAGATGACCTATCCTTAGCAGATTAGTTGGGAGATAGTGTGGTACTTAATTTTTGTCATCTCTATGGTAGGACGAACCAGAGTTGATAGGAACTTCGTTAATGTATAGATGTGAGTGGTACTATGAGAACCCTTAAGTTCAACATCATCGAGTAAGATGACTACAATGGACCTTATCATGATCGAGGCAGATATATCATTAAAGGAATTTATAGTAGTGATCAACGTTTATCGTTAATGTTGACTTAGTGAGTCTGAGGATTAACAGAAAAATATCTATAGTAGTTTTCCTTAAGCTGAACGGAAATAGTAAAGAGGAGTTCTTGAGTGAAACTAAGTTGTTAGAAAAGTTTAAGAATTATGATTTTGGATAATTCAAACTGAAGTGATTCCTTTTGGTTGTAGTTGCATGAATGAATGTAATCGTATTCTTTAAGATTGAATGAATGACTATGATATAATTTGGAGTGGTGGAATATGTTCAAAGGAAACTAAGACAACAATTGTATACTTTGAGTTGAAGGTTGATGTATGATGGGGTAAAGTTAGTGTTGAACTTGATGTTCGGCCGTGAGGATAAGGTGTTGAAGAAGTTTTTCAGCGCACAAATTTTGAGGCAAGAAGTGATTAAGTTTTGATTGTGTCTTTCGAGTGTAATAAGCTATGGTGAAATGTTTATAATCTTTGAGGCCTTATTCTGGTAAATATGTGGTTGATGATCCATAGTGGAAACTGGACATTTTAAATCCAAGATTGCCATTGGGGAGTGTCCACCTGGATTTCTTGGCTTTGCTTTGGTGCAACTCTTAGGGGTAATGACCTCAGAGAAACTCTGTTTTATAATCTCTTTTCTCGGCTGCAGATATATAAGATAAGCGCTTATGAAAATTCAGTTTCTGAAGAAGTTCAAAGTTGATGAGTTAGATAATCCTAGCAGTTTACCTTCAGGAATGTCATGACGTTTTGATTGGAGACTTGAAAAGTGTGAATTTGATATGACTAGAAGAGTAGACTAAGCCCAAATGGACTAAGACTATGATTGCATCTCTTGAGTAGAAGGTTAATTGATGTTATGGTAAAGTTAGTGTTGGTTTTGATGTTAGCTGTGAAAGTTAGATATTGGAGAAAGTTTTCTAATGGATCTATATTGAGAAGTGAAGAGATTAAGCGTTGATTTTGTTCTTTAAAGTGTAATAGACTAAGGTGAAATATTGAAGGTAGTGGGGATAATGCGGTAGTGAAAAGTCTCGAGGATAAATAGAATGACATAAGAATCGATCTTGTTATAGAGTTGTAGATGAAAGGAATGAAGCGACGAGAATACAAAGTAAGATTTTAGGGTTAAGGTGTGATTACAAAATCCTGTTTAGTTTTGAGCTACGAAATTTCGAGGACGAATTTTTTTTAAGAGGGCTAGTAATGTAACACCCTAGTTTTTACACATATCATTAATTATTTTATTTGGATGTTTATGTTTATTTTGTTATGTGGTTTAGTTTGAGTAATTAAATTACTCTCTTCAAATTATTTTATCGGGTGCGTTAGCAGTGACTTATTTCAGTGAATGCACACTTACTAGACAATAAATTACATTATTTTCACTATTATTACCAGTACAGAAAAATATTTTGAATAATATGATTAAGAGAAAAGCATTTTCATATTTTTATTCTATTTAATTTTAGATTTGAAAATAAACTGGTTTGACATTAATCGGAGATTAAATTTTGGACCGAGTATTTTCTTAGTTGATCAGTTCAACTATTAATCTTTACTCTAATTTGAATTTCGAAATCATATCTTTATCAACCTTTATTTTTAGATTCCAAAAAGTAAAAACATGTTTATTTTAGGCCTAATATTTATCACTCATTTTGTACCCACTAGTACAAAAATAAGAAAATTCTCTCTCCTCTCTTTCTAAGTAACCCGTAAACCCACCCCTACCCCTCACTTTCTCTTTTCTTTCTCTCGTCTTCTTCTTTTCTCTTATTTATTTTCACCTTCTTTCTTCATCAAACCTACACACTTCCTTCTCTTCACCTCCATCTTCTTCCTCCTTCCTCTCACCATAGCAGGCCGCCCACACCGCTCGGCCACCGCCGACGTAGGGAGGAGAAGACGCGACGGTGCCACCGCCCGCATGTGTTGCTACCGCGTGAAAATGCATCCGCCATCGCTGCTATCGCCGCTCCACCGTGGTAAGCACCACCGCCGCCTCCATGGTGGTTCCCACTATATGTGAGTCATCTTAATCTCTTCCTTCTTCCTTGGTCTTACTCTATCTCTCTTGTTGGAACAGAACCACCACGAACCGCCATTGGCCGCCACGTCGCTGCCGTCCGCCGTCGTGTTGCCGCATCACAAGACCACCACAACTTCTTCTTCTTCCTTGGGTGAGTCAAAACCCTCTCTTGTGTCTCAGATTCAAAACCCCCCAAATTGATTTTGAAACCCTAACCCTAACCCTTTGATTCCAGATTTTAATCTTGAAATTTAACCTTGTTTTATGAAATTGGGACTGTGAATTAGTGTTTCCCTAAACCAATTTCATTATTCTTTAGTTAAATTGAGTTTTCCCCAAATTGCATTTAGGATCCCTAAACCCCAATTTGATTTTATTTGAATTTGATTATGTTTTTGTGAAATTAATTATGATTTAGTGCAATTAGGACTCTTAATTAATGATTCCTAAGTTCTTTTTCATGATCCTTTAATCAAAACAAAGTTTCCTCAAAGAGTATTGTGAAGCGTAAGCTCCAAACGTGATTTTCTTTGAAAATAACCTTGTTTGGTAATAAGATTAAGTGTTTAGATCAAATTAGAATGTGTGTTTGATCATGTGTAATTGATTTCTTGATTTTTTGTTGCGCGTTGTTGGATTCCCTCTCTGAGACGTTTGACACGGCTATGCTTGCTTGATGGAGTAGATATGAGCTAACGTGAGCATTAAGACGATGATCCTTTACTTGTCTTCAAAGGTAAGGGGTGCTTACCTGAGGGATTTTCTCAATAACTATTTGCTTTTAGTGTGGTTTATATGATTCTTATGTGGTTGTGGTTATTTGTTTATGTTGTTACGTTGTGTTGTTTATCTGTGTATCGGTGTTTGATCTGCTTTTAATTTATTTAATTATCTGCAGTTGTATATTATATTGCTATGATCCATGATCTGCCTGGTTATATAATTCTAATAATTGTTGTCGAATGTTGTTTGTGAGTGTTGTTTGAGAAGCCTGACAGTGCTTAGTGCACAACCGATTAGTCAAATAAAAGCTTTAATAAGTTGTGAAAAGATTATATTCAATGTTTTATGGGAAATGTAGAAATATAATAGTGGTGGAAAATATTGTTTTGAAAAAATAATGAGTTTTGTGAAATATTATTATTTTAATGATTTAGTAATAAAAAATGAATTGAGTCACAATGAGAACGAAATCATGAAAATATTTAATGAAATTAATCGGTGAAAATAAGTTAATTATGATTTTAGAAAATTGTTTAAGTGGAAAAAGCTAAATTTTGGCTTAAAAAGCTTTAAAAATGATAATTGACGGCAAATTTGGAAAAGTGTCGATGGCAAGAATCTTGAAACGGCAATTCGTATTTTAATTAAGTTTAAAACCTCAAGTGACTCACCTTTGTGAAAACTAAGTTTTATTATTTAAATATTTTATTGAAGAATTTCCCATTTGAAAAGATTTCGAAAGCAAAATAAATTCAACCGTGTTGAAAGTGGTGTGGAACTTAGTAACCGAGACGTCGGGGTACTAAGGTTCTTTGTTGTTATGGACTTGGGGTCCTTTGGACTTTGAGGTCCTGTAATCTTGGTGTCTACTGTATACGTGGTGTATACTGTGTTTAAACATTTAAGATGTTTTCTATTACCACGAACCTATAACTCGTGCATCGATCTAGAGGTGTCGTGATTGAGCACTCGGACTGTGAGGTCCTATGTTGTAATGAAAGTTTTAAAGATGTTAAAACTATGTGAGTCGTAAGCCATTTTGAGATTCGGCAAAAAAAGATTGAACACAAAGAAAAGGGTTATGAGAAAAGTGTTTTCTTGCATGCATTTGGCAGACGTGCCATGATCAAACGAGTGATTACCTTGCGGCGTCAGGGTAGATCATACCAATGATGTTCTCAATTTGCCTGGAATTGGACAATGTGGCCCCACCAACGTTGTTAGCACTTGTGCCTCGAGGTTGGACAGTGTGAGATGGGTTTTGGCTGTGTGCCTGTGGATCGCGTGTCTCGTGGTTGTGTGCCCGTAACTATCGAGTCTGATCAACTCATCACGATGTTGGAGATATCTCATGAGATTAGTTATGAATGTTTAGATGATGTTTTGAAGTGTTCATGCATAGTTTTCCAACGATGATGTTTGGGGTGTGAAGCCCATTGATAAACAATATGATATAATGTGAATGAGTACGTTGTTATAAATATGTATATGTGCATATGCCTTCTTTTGTGTCGCGTATTTAGATATTGTGTTAAATCCATATATTGGCGTCTCACCCTTACAGATATATCAGGTTTCTTATGGTTCGCTATCGTACCCTGGGTACTTTAGTACAGATGGTGCAGAGGAGTCTTCCTAAGTCCCTCAGAGACTTGGATCTGGTTGTTTGATGAAGTATTTGATTGTGGAATGATCATGTGAGTTTTCCTCAGGAATAACTTTTAGGACGACCAGCTTAGGGTTGAGACTTAGATTATTTTTAATAGTATGTATGAGTATGGCTCAGAGAGCCTTTATTTTAAAATGGATTGTTTATGGCTCGGAGAGCATATCTTTTGAATGAAAACTTAAACTTTTCCTTTTGGTCATGTATAGCTAATTGATATAACTATTTTTAGCATATTACTGCCTGGTGGTATTTGGTGTAACTGGAATTCTGGAATGAAAATGTAATTATTTTAGTAGGTGTTCTTTTACCTGGGATGTCCGAATTACGAGGAGACTCATCTTAAATTTTCGTAAAAATACTAGCTTTTAGTCAAGTATATTCTTTAAATTAAATAGGCTTGCAAAGCTATGATAGTAAGTCCGTGGCCGATCAAGGCTTAGGTGTGGAGTCGTGACAAAATTTTTATACCCAATTTGTATACACTTATGTACTTATATAAATTATTTTCCGAAAGCACCAAAGAAATTATGTTTTAATCTAAATTCCGCATGTGTTACGTAAGTAATGCCCAAGGGGGGTGTTACACCATATGTTGGGAATATGTTCGGTTCAGATTGGTGAGAGAGAAACAAAACTTTCCATTCTCTTTTTACCTTGGCCCAATCCTCGATTTGCCGTTATAAAGAAATGTGTCAGGGTGAAGGGAAATAAGGTTCTCAAGGGTTTGGGGGAAAGAAGCACTGGGAAAATGCCATCATCTGGTTGATTGAACCAGGGATCATCGCCTGGGATAATAGGTTGAAATTGTGGAGTGGCTATTTGTGTTGGTCAGGGGTAAAAGGGGTGTGGGAATGTACACATTATCCGGAGTTGAGATAGCAATGTTATTATCAACAGCACATAGTTACTCTTTTTACTCCTAAGACTTCAGCATTGTTTTGTTCCACCATTTTTTCTTTAGTTTTCATCAACTCCCCAGTCTTGGACATTGCAGCAGCAACATGGGTATTGAGGTTCAATATAGCTATATTCATTTTACCAAAGTTTGCAGCCGACATTGGTTTTTCGGTTAAGATCCTAGCTTGCTCCACCGGAGTCCTTGTAGTAAGAATCTCATGAATTCCTCGAGCCTTGAAAATATTTGAAAGAAGATGGCAAAAAGGAAATGTTAAGAGTCTTTTCTTGTTCATCACAGTATCTCTAAATCTTCCGTACATAATTCTTGGAAGATTGATCTTCGTTTTGGTGAGAAGATGGCAGAGGTAGAATTTGTGCAGGGAGGAGAGGTTGTCTTTGGATCCAACCTTATGAAGAACCACCTTATCAAGGAGCTGATGAAGGATGCGGACAATGTCCTTCATTTAACCAGGTTTCCAGGTGTGAGTTCTGACTGTATCTTCTTTCATGAGACAGACTTCAATGGTCTTAGAGCCACCCAAATCCTTTTACCATGACTCAGTAAAAATCAAACCCTCATGAGCACAGAAAATAGCATCAGCGATAGTCTTTTCCGAGACTACAATTTTCTTTCTTAACATCGTAGAGCAGAAGTCAGTAGCAGCCACTTAAACATTTCTCCAGAAATCCCTAATCAGGTTAGGAAAGACGGAGACCTTCTCTGTGAAGAGTCCTTCCCATCCAGCTGCATTAACCTATTTGCTTATGTCTAAGTTGTAGTCTTGCAGCATTCCAAGGTTGAAATGATGCTCAATTGCCAAGTTGAGCTTGTCCACGTTAAAGGTTGAAGAATAAGCCATTTTAGGTGATCAAAGAGCTTAAGGTTTGAAAGTAGAGAGAGAGAGATAGCTCGAGAGGTTAGAGAAGTGTAAATTTTTTCTCAGAGGGAAAATATTACTTATAAAGGAATTTTGAATCTCAAAGGTTAAAAAAAAACTTTTGACATGACATGTCATTATGATAAAATGGCGTTGGTAACTTGGAACTATAAAAAGGTCTTGATGGGATTGATGGAAGTACTGACTCAGCAAAGAGAATAAAGGATAAATTTGTCTTGATACAAAATAAATGCATTTATTAACACATAAAAAAAATATGCTTAAACATAGGCAGATGTGGACTCGTCTGAAACTATACAATGGACGCGATAACCAGTATCAGTGGACGCGTCATATGGACGTACAATACGATATGCAATAGATTCACAACTTTTAATAGGTATTAGACGAGCATAGGTAATGGACTCAAAACAAATTTATCTCAAGGTTGGACGCCTAAATTAATCCACACATATCATATTAAGATGCTTCCTAATAAAGATAAATGTGTCATCTGCAAGAGGTTTAGTAAAGATATCTGCCCATTGATAGTCAAGATTTACAAATTGAATATCGACACACCTTTTGCCCATAATCCCTGATAAAATGGTGTTTAATCTCTATGTGCTTAGCTCTATAATGTAAAATTGGTTTTTTAGATAGATTTATTGCAGCAGTATTATCACACATAAGAGGAATACCACTTACAAATACATTGTAGTCCTCCAATTGATGTTTGATCCAGAGAAGTTGTGAGCAGCAACTTGCAACTGATATATACTCAGCTTCAAGAATTGATAAGGCAATGGTACTTTGTCTTTTGCTTGACCATGAGACAAGATTTGCTCCAAGGAAGTGACATCCTCCACCGGTGCTTTTTCTTTCAATTCTATCTCCAAAGATAGTCGCATCATAGAAACCAACTAATCTATAATCTTCGTTTTTCTTAAAGCACAAACCAAGATTAGTAGTACCTTTTAAATATCTAAAAATCCTCTCATCTCGTTGATAAGTGAGATTCTCTAGGATCGGATTGAAATCGAGCACATAAACATACACCGAACATAATATCGTGCCTAGACGCAGTAAGATATAAGAGATATCCTATCATACCTCTGTATACCTTTTGGTCTACCTTTTTCTCTTTATCATCTTTGTTCAAGATGGAAGTGGGGTGCATAGGAGTATTCATTGGTTTACAATCATCCATCTTAAACTTCTTCTGAATCTCTTTTGTATACTTGGCTTGGTGGATGAGTACCTCATCCATGGTTTGTTTTACTTGAAGTCCAAGGAAGAATTTGAGTTCTCCGATCATGCCCACTTCAAACTCTTTTCGCATTAACTTAGAGAATTGTTTTCATAGAGGCTCATTAGTACCACAAAAAATAATATCATCAACATATATCTCTGGACAACTATGAAATTAGAATTTATGGTTTTTCAAAATAAGTATGTGTCAACCTTTCCTCTATTGAATCCATTTTCCATAAGAAAGGAACTTAGTCTGTCATGCCAAGCTCTAGGAGCTTGCTTAAGACCGCATAAAAGCTTTCTTAAGCTTATATACATGTTCGTGGATGGGTTTCACACTCAAAACCCTGGAGGTTGCATAACATAGACTTCATCATTAATAAAGCCATTTAGAAAAGCACTTTTAACATCCATCCGAAAAAAGCATAATACTATGATGTGCAACGAATGAAAGTAGAATTCTAATAGCTTCTAACTAGCAACAGGTGCAAAAGTTTCAAGATAATCTATACCTTCTTCTTGAGAGAAACCTTGAGCAACAAGTCTTGCTTTGTTTCTTATTACCTTACCATTTTCATCAAGTTTGTTTCTCGTAAACCCACTTTGTTCCAATCACTGATTGGTCTTCGTGAAGGGGAACCGTGAGTCCAAACATCACTTCTTTCAAATTGATTGAGTTCTTCTTGCATGGCTAGAATCCAACCATCATTTAGCAGAGCCTCGTCTACTGACTTTGGTTCCAACTCAGACTAGTGCAAAATTGTCTTGTTCTCTGAAGGTTGATCTGGTTCTTAGCTTGTCATTGGGGTTTCCAATGATCTGATCTTGTGGATGATAATTCTTGAAGTACCAAGATTTGTGAACTATACCATGTTGAGAAGTGGAAGTTTCTGATTGTTGAGTGGGGCCATCTTCTTTATCATCAACTTTTATTTCAGGTGAGTCTCCTGGAATGCTTAGATCAAGATCTTCAAAAGCTTCATCTAGCTTTGATAATTTCTTATCAGGCTGTTTTTCACTAAACTTGACATGAATACTTTCCTCTACTATTAGAGTCCTAGAATTTTAAACTCTAAATCCTTTAGATGTTTCAGAATATCCTAATAGTATTCCACTATCTATTTTAGCATAAAACTTACCAAGTTGATCTTTAGTATTCAGTATATAGCATTTACAACCAAAAGGGTAAAAATAAGATATGTTGGGTTTTCGTCCTTTCCACAGATCATAAGGAGTCTTATTCAGGATAGGTCTAATGTATATTCTGCTTCGAATGTAGCAGGCAAGATAATGGCTTCACGCCCGGTATGTTTAGGGATAGAGTTGTCATTGAGCATAGTTCTAGACATCTCTTGAAGAGATCTGTTCTTTCTCTCTACCACAACGTTTTGATGTGGTGTTCTAGGTATTGAGAAGTTGTGAAGGATACCACTTTCTACATAGAACTTATGAAATAGCTCATTTTCAAACTCTCCCCCATGGTCACTTCGATTGAAGTGATACAAATGACTTTTTGATTCTGTACACGCTTGTAGAATATAGAAAAGACCTTAAAAGACCCATCCTTATGAGTTAGGAACATAACCCATGTCCATCTAGTGTAATCGTCTACTATGACAAGACCATATTTCTTATCACTTGGTAGAGGCGTCTTTGTTGGACCAAAAAGATCAAGATGTAGCAACTCTAGTGGTCTATTGGTACTAACAACATTCTTAGATTCAAAAGAACCTTTAACTTGTTTTCCTTTTGACATGCATCACAAAGAGCATCATATTTGAACTTAAGGTTTGGTAGTCCTCTCACGAGGTTATGCTTGTTTAGCTTTGAAATTAATTTCAAGCTTGCATGACCTAGCTTTTTGTGCCAAATCCATTGCTCATCTTCAATGAACACTAGACATGAGACACTTTGACTTGAGAGGTCCTCCAAGTCAATCTTATAGAGATTGTTTTACCTTTTACAGTGAATAAAAGTGATCCATCATCTTTGTTGACAATACACATGTTCTTACCAAACGCAACTGCATATCCACTATCACATAATTGACTTATGCTCAGTAGATTGTGCTTCAAGCCATTTACTAAAAGAACATTATCAATGGAGGGAAAATGATGTTTACCAATTTTACCTATACCAATGATTTTCCCTTTATGATTTCCTCCAAATATGACCCAGCCACCATCTTTGGGCTTAAGGTTTTGGAACATAGACCTTTCTCCTAGTCATGTGTCATGAGCAGCTAGTGTCCAAGTACCAAGACATCTGTTTTCTTCATGTTGTTAAGCAGATTTGTAACATGTATTATCTTATCTTTAGGTACCCAAACTGACTTGGGTCCTTTCTTGTTAGTTGTCACTGGACGAGTATGCTTAGCATGTTTATTGTATATGCATCTAGATGTACCATGCCCACTTTTTTTTCACACACTTTGCAAAAAGGTGTTGGACGAGCTAGTCTTAGCTTTGGTATATTTATTTGGAACTTTTGAAGCTCTATGTTGTTTAAGTGGTTTTGACTTTTTGTGAGATGCGTCTTGCTTCTCTTTGTCATAACCAAGACCAGACTTATCATAATGTGACCTAGAGTACCTTAAAATGAGACTAAGCTTATCCGAGCCACCTACAAGCTTTGACAGAGAATCAGTTAGATATGTTACATCTTGTTTCAGTTTTGCAACTTCACAAGAAGCATCAGGTTCACACACCATTTTGTCATCTAGATTGACATTCACTGATTTTAGTATGTCGTTTTCATTTTTGAGGTTTTGTTTCTCAATGAAGACCCTATCATATTCTCTAGTCAGTTTAGAAAACTTCTTTTTGAGACTCTTATATTCTCCTGATAGTATAGACGACACATGCAACAGTTCATCAAAAGCATTTTGAAGAGTGGATGGGCCAGAATCCATTACCTCAGCATCAGTGTATTCACTTTCTGAAGCAGTGTCTGCCATGAGACATATATTTGCCTCTTCCTTAGCTTCCTTTTCTTCATATGATGAAGACAGATCAAGATCCTCCCATGTAGCCATTAAGCCTTTCTTCTTTTTGAAGAATTTCTTTTATTCTTTAGCTCAGGAGGGCCGCTTTGAAATGACTTGGGTTCTGGCATTCAAAGCACAAGGGTGGACCTTTTTCCTTGGAGTCTGACTTCTCCTTGGGAAACTTTTTGTTGAGTTACTTCCTTCTGAAACCATCTTTCTTTCTCCACATATGTTGAATCTTCCTGGTTATAAAGGACAATTCATCCCCGTCCGATCCTTCATCATTACCAAAAGATTCAGACTCATCTAATGAATCAACAGCTTTGAGAACTTTTGATGAACTTGCTTTCTTTGCCTTTAGGGCAATAGATTTTCCTTTTCTGAAATTTTCTTCTTCATTAAGTTCAAGTTCATGAACCTTGAGAGATCCAATAAGCTCTTCCATAGAGAGTGTATTCAGGTTTTTGGCTTCCTGAATAGCAGTTACTTTGGGTCTCCATTGCTTTGGATAGACTTCTCAGGATTTTTCTGACATGATCTCTATTTTCATAAACTTTTCCAAGAGATCTGAGACTTTTGGTGATGGTTTGGAGTGTTCCAAATATTTGGTCTATTTTTTCATGTTCACCCATCTTGAATAGCTCATACTGATGAACCAGCATGATGATCTTTGATTCCTTAACTTGTGCGTAACCCTCATGAGCTAGGGCAAGAGTATCCCGGATTTCTTTAGTCGTATTGCAGCTGTGAATTTTGTCATGTTCTGATCTAGTTATAGCACACATGAGATAGTGCTTAGCCTTCAGATTCAACTGATGTTGGTTTTTTTGCTCTTGTGTCCATTGGCCTCTAGGAACAGCAGCTCCAGGTTCATCTCATGGTTCAGTGTAGCCGATTTCAATCAGCTCCCAAATATCTACATTCTGTGCATCTAAGACATCCATCATTCTCTTCTTTCAATAGTCATAAGATGTTCTATCAAAGAGAGGAGGTCTTTTGTTAGCTAGGCCTTCTGTATCGATGGTTGTTGGATCGTTCTCCCTCAACACTTTAGATGCTCAACCCTTTCGAGGCCGAGCTCGATACCAACCAAGTTGACACAGTGCAAACACAAGAAGGGGGGGGGTTGAATTGTGTTTGTTAATAATTTTCAAAAACAACCTTTCAAAACAATTTTTGCACACAAGGATATTAGAAACAGACACGCACAAAAATATCCTTTTTTTTAAAAGACTTTAACAAAAGCAATATCAAAACCCCTAGCTAGAAAGAAACAAATAAAGTCAGAAGAAATAAGAGATAAGAGATGGAAGAATCACGCAAGATGTTTTATCCTGGTTCACTCTCTTCCAACCAAGAGCTACGTCCAGTCCCTTCTACTTGAAATATTTTCTCCACTATTTTCCAAATAGATTACAGCCAAGTATTCAACACCTCTCCGTGCTACAAGTATTTCTTTTTCTTACCAAGCCTCTTCAGCTCTAACTTTAACAAAGAGATTTAATGTTCGATCTTCTTAACTCACTATGTATGAGGATATGACAGTTTAAGATTAGATGAATATATTCACAATATTCAAACTAAGAAATACTGACTCTTGCTCCCTAAAGAATTACGAGTATGAGTGATTGTAGTTTTACAAAAGTTGAGCTCGTAAGGTTGTGTAATCGAGAGTATCATTCTTCAAGATCTAAAGTCTTCTATTTATAGTGACCTTCTTCTTCACTTGTATTTCTTCAACAAGTTACTTTGAATAATCCCGTTTAGAGATAGCATTTAATGCATATATCCATTGTGACCGATAGCTTGATTGTGGGCAATGCTGAATAGTATTCTTGGTTATAGAGGTAGCATGAAATAGGAGGTTCACTTCTTTTGAGTATTGCAGCTTGAGAACTTGTTGTTCCTCCTTTGTGAACAATCCAGCTTTTTCAAGCCATAAAGTTTTCATCGGACATATCGCTTTTGTAGTTTCTTATTGTATGATTATGCTTTTTGCATTTCTTGATGGTACTATGTTTCTTTTACAACAAGGTAAAATATTAAAGCAAATAGAACAATAGTGAAGGACAAATATTCTATTGAAATAAATATCAATCATTTGAAATAAATTCAAGGGATTTGGATTGCATTTAATTCATTCAAAGATGGAGCTCGCCTAAAAAAACCTCCGTCTACTTAGTTATATAAGAAACTAACTCCGCTCAATATTTAATTTTGCTCATCTGATGACGTGGCATATCCCTTGTCTATCAAGTCTTTGGACTTGCTCTTTCTCAAAGATTTCCATCTAGTGACGGGTAGTTAGAGCTCGCCTACTAGATTACTTTATTTTTCAGTTCATTTACTTCTACTAATTACTTTCATCCGCTTTATGTGCCAAGATGGATGCGCTTATTATCAAGCCTTTGGACTTGTTGTGTCTAATGCGTTATTTTGGTATTCGCCTAGCAAACACTTAGAGCCTCGTCTACTTAACTAACTAGTCTACTCAATTAAATAAATAAGTAACTTTACCAAAATATTTGAGTAACCCGCTTACAAGGGTGGACGTGATATTTTTCAATGAGAACTTATCCCATGTTTCTTTTATTTATATGTAAATATTCCTGCATAGCTGAAAGCACATGTTAGATCTCAACTAACACTTTGCCAAGTAAATTTAATCCTTTTGTTAGCATCAAAACTTAGAGATTATTTAATCCAAAATCACTTTGGTTCTAACATGCTAGTCACCAGTTCACGCTTTATCAATACCTCTTAGATTCTTTTTGCTTTATGCAATTGCAACTGTTAGCTTTGTTGTCATGAGCACACTCTATTTGGCAAGGATACGAAAGTTGGGGTGGGATGACAACTTCACTATATATGTGATTAGTTGAGCATGGAATAATCAATGAATAGAATCGACTCTTTTCTTTGTTTGCAAATCCCTTTCTTCCTCTCTATCTTCCTCGGACCTTCATCCTTGCTCGAAAAGGATCGTATGCACGAGCTCCTTAGATTGAAATTCATATTAGCCTTTTGAATCAATTCCACAGCCTCAAGTGAGTCGACTCACAGGATACCTTTCGTGAGCCCTTCGCCAAAAAATCCAAAGCCCATTTTTCAAGACTTGAAGCTCATCTAGTAAGTTCTAACCTAATACCACTCGATCCAAGGAAACCCAACATCCAATTACCAAGGTGGTCTCTCATAATTCCTCCGAGCCAGCCTCGCCTGGCTACTTCCATGCTACTCCCATCAACATTGACTTTTAGGCTATGTTTGGGAGTTTTGAAGGAGATGGAGTGGAGTGGTCGGGAAAGGAGTGGTTTAGGGTGGTATGGGAGTGGAGAGGTAAACATATACCACTCCATTGTTTGGAAGTTTTAAAGGGAGTATGGAGAGATATCACCTCATTGTTTGGAAGTCACAATTGTAAGTAAATGGAGTGGAATGAATAATAAGTTTTACTTCCAATTTTACCCTTTTTAATCTCCATTGGCCACATTGATATGAACCAGTTAAAAAGCAAGCACAAGATGACCAAGTAGAGAAGCATAGTTTACTTTCTTAACCGAGAATGGGTTCATGCTTCAGGAGAGGCAATGAACTGTATCTTTTGTGCATTATCCAAATTTTTATTTAAAAAAATCCACCATGAAAGGAGAATGAAAATAACGAGAGTTGAAAATATCTTGAAGAGTGCCTCTATTAGGTGAATAATTTGCCTTGAAATTTTAATTGCACTGATATTATATTTACAATGGATGCTTTTTTTTGACAATTTCACCAAATAAATAACGGAGTACTTTCAACTTAAATAGAAGATTGATCTTCTCGCTAAACCATCTCTTGAAAAAATGATAATAGGGACATTACCATGGAAAATAGCCATTGGAGAGAGGTGAAGAGTGTCACCACAAAGACAACAACGAGAACAAATGAATGAAAGTGGTAATCTGAAAAGTTTTGTTTTATTTTGTTTTTAAGTAGGGATAAAAATGTAAATGGGCATCTAAAAGAAAAAACTTGGGAGGTGTTCCTCCCAAACCCCCCAAATTGAGGGTATAAAAAAATTGAGGGAGATAGTGGTGGGAGTGGTTTGGATTCCCACCCTTACCCACTCCACTCTATTACTTAAACAACTCCCAAACAATGGCTTAAGCCCCTCTTACCATCCCACTCCATTACTAACCACCCCACCCCATCCTCCCAAACATAACCTTATAGTGTCTTCATTAGGGAGGAGTCCATCTGATCCATCTAACTTCTTTCACAGAACCGAGTCATGCAAATTTGAAAACCAGAGAAGAGGTTGAAATTAAAGCCTAAATTTTTCCAAATAACCTCATGAATGCTATTCTTCTTTCTCTCTCAGGATTTCCCATACGCGCGATCTCTAGAGCCACCATAACGTGCAAGCAAAGGAGACCAAATGGGACCCTATGTTGCGAGTTAGACACTCTAGATCGCAAATTGGACTTTACAAAAGTCTTCAAGTCTTGTAGACACGCTGCTTGCAATCATACATCAAAGCAAATGTCAAAACAACATTTTCATTTTGCATTTCTGTTTGGGATTGTGTGGTACTATCTAACGATAAAATATAATGAAAATGAAAATAATGCAAGTAATTGTCCAAAAAGGTCCTCGTGACACCTGCTACCCCGCATGTTATTAAGCAATATAAAGATAGAGAAATAAACAAAACATGCATTTATCGGATAAAATAAAACATTTGTCCATGAGTAGAAAGGTCCCACATGAACGAAGTTCTCAAAACGAGGGAAATAAAACAAGTTTAAAACAAATAAACCAAAAGTTAAACAACATAACCCATCCCGATGTCGCAACATAGCTGGTATAACCATTTCGAAAACAACACTAATACAACTAAACTAACTAAAATATAAGGAAAAGTCCTAACTATGAGTGGTGGCTCCTCGTAGTAACTCTTCTCCCGATCGCTTGCCATCTTCTAAGGTGCCAATCAGGCCAAACAAACAAACAACAAACGAGGAGTAAGAATCATGTAAACATATTCAGCAAGGAGGTAGGTAGTAAAGTAAACAAACAAGCATAGCAACAACTAGCATACCATAGCATAAAACATTCCAACATCCATCATCAACATGATAACAAGTATGCTATGCGGTGCAATATAAGACTACTCCCAGACTCCAACAATATATGTGGATCCAACTAACTCAGGATGAACGACTTCGGAGTTAAATATCCATATTGAGAATCTACTCAACACCGAAGAATCTACTCCTCGATAGCCAACGATCAAACCAACGAATGCTTCGCACGGGGCACACGGTCACCAAACCTTGGGTAACCTACTTCGATGATCGGATCGCTGTACTTTCGCGACTTCCCCATGTTGAACATCCCCCAACAACAAGAATGCCAATGCGATGCATAAGCATAACAACAAAGCTAGCTTCCCAAACCTCTGTTAAACAAGACAAAACCATTAGTTTCCAATTCAAGACCATGAAAAGGGAAACTAGAAGGGAAAGAAACATTACCTATACACTTGACACCGATAGCAAAGGTCTCCGAAGTCGAAAAACCGACTGAGTTAGTGGGAAGAGGGAAAGAAATGTTATGGGCAGCAATAGGGTGGTCACGCTACTGTAAAATAGGGTTAACTCGTAACCCTGGGTCCCGTGCCAATTATAAAGCAGCTGCACCTGAGCACGGGCCGTGCTCAACTTAGCTGCCACCGAGACGCGGTCAGCACATTGATCATAGGTGTGCTCACTATTCAAAGACGGGCGTGCTCAACTTAAACTTGGCAACACAAACCTGGTTTTAAGCACGGCGTGCTCATGTACCGAAAATGGACTTTAAGCCAAAAATCCCACCAAGCCCTTAGCCAACAATTCTAGCTTAACAAAACAAGCTTAAGGAAACCACTTACTAAAAATAGGGTGTTACAATTCCACCCCCTTATAAAAATTCCATCCTCAAAATTTCTACGCACTGGGCGAAAAAGGTGTGGGTACGCTCCATTATCTTGCTTTCCGATCCCGTAGCACTTTCCTTAGTTGCCCCACTCCAAACCACTTTGACCAAATGAATTTCCTCGCCTTAGTCGCTTCACCCTCCTATCCTCGACTGGAAGGGGTAACACCTCCAACTTCAAGTTCTCTTTTTCAAATGTATAGCTGGGAACTATCATGTGAATAGGGGTCATGGATATACTTTATGAGTTGAGACACATGAAAAACATTATGGAGGTTTGACAAGAACGGGGCAAAGTTATTTGGTAGCGACTCACGACTCTTTTATGGATCCGGTAAGGACCAATGAACCTCGGAGTAAGTTTCCTCACCTTCATCACTCTACCAACACAAGTCATTGGAGTAACTCCAATAATACATGATCGCCTTCCCGGAATTCGATCACCTTCCTCCTTTTATCATGATAGCCCTTTGCCTACTCTCAGGTAACTTTTATCTTTTCCCGAATCAACTCGATCTTTTCTTGTTTCCCGGACTATCTCTAGCCCTAAAACCACACTGTCACTAGGTTCACTCCATCACAAAGGTGTCCTACATCTCCTCCCATACAGAGCCTCGTAAGGTGCCATCCCAATGCTGAAATGGAAACTGTTGTTATAGGTGAACTCTATCAGGGGCAAAAACTTGTCCCAACTACCAGTTTGTTCTAACACACAAGCCCTCAACAAGTCTTCCAACGATTGGATGGTCCGCTCCGACTACCCATTAGTCTGTGGGTGATAAGCTGAACTAAGCCTAAGCTTTGTCCCTAAAGCATTCCTCAAACTATCCTGCAATCTTAGAGGTAAACCTCGGGTCTCATCTCGATACTATGCTGTGAGGGTACACCAAGAAGCCTAACTATCTCTTCGATGTATAGCTTGGCTAACTTTCTAAAGGGATACTTCATGTTCATCGGGATGAAATGAGCAGACTTAATCAATCTATCCACAACAACTCATATAGCCTCGAAAGCAGCTGGGGTGCTAGGGAGTCCAGACACAAAATCCATGGAGATGCTATCCCATTTCCATTCTGGGATACTCAAAGGTTGCAACTTACCTGATGGCTTTTGGTGTTCTATCTCGGCCTTCTGACAAACTAGGCACGCATACACAAACTCAGGTACATCCTTTTTCATCCTAGGCTACCAAAACATCCTCTTAAGGTCTTGATACATCTTGGTGGCACTGGTGCACACTCAACCCACTCCTATGTCCTTCCTCAAAGATCAACTTCCTAAGCTCAGAACATCCGTATGCACACTCTATCCTTAAACCTCAAGACTCCATCACTTGCACCCTCGAAACTAAGGTCTCTTCCCGAGCGAGCAATTTCACCGGTCCAAGAGAAACTTGTCTAACTTCGACCTCTCTAATATGATCCATCAAGCTTACCTGTAACCTTCAAGGCACCAAGCCTAATACTCTTATGGGAAAACTCACAAGCTCGACTAAGGTCTCTAAAATCCTCAATTAGATCCATCTCCCTAATCATCAAAGCGAGGCGTGCAAGATTTTCCTACTCAAGGCATCACCACCACATTGTCCTTCCCTCGGGTGATAGGTGAGATCAAGTCATAATCCTTTAAGAACTCCATCCACCTATGCTGCCTCATACTCAACTCCTTTTGATCAAAGAGATACCTCAAACTCTTGTGATCACTAAAGACCTCAAACCTCGAATTCGCAGAGGTAATGCCTCCGGGATCTTTAAGGCAAAACCACAACCTCCTAACTCATAGGTCGCGGTGGGAGGGTAGTTCTTCTTATGGGGTTTCAACTGACTAGAAGCATAACTACCTTTACCATTCTGCATCAACACACCACCTAACCCTTGTTTAGAAGCATCACAAAGAAACTACAAAGGGTTCACTATGATCTGCAAAACTAACACCGTGCCGATGTCAACCTATTCTTAAGGGTTTGAAACTCTCTTCACACTTAGAGTCCCACACAAACAACTGTCCCTTCTGTGAGACGGGTTAAGGGTAAAGCTATCTTAGAGAAACCTTTTATGAACCGCCTATAGTACTCCTACTAACCTCAAGAAACTCCTAATCTCGGTTATAGACTTTGGCGCTTCCACCGGAGCACCGTCTCTACTTTAGCCGGGTCTACTACTATGCCACCTAGGAGATGAACATATCCTAAGAAGCTCACTTCCTCCAAACCAACTCACACTTGGACAACTTAGCGACAACCGCTTTTCCCTAAGGGTCTCAAGAGAACCCTCAGTGTTCTTAGTGTTCCTCCATGCTCTTGGAGTACACTAAGATGTCATCTATAAACACCACCACAAACTTATCCAGTAAGGTTGAAAGGTCATATTCATGTAGTCCATGAACACCGCTGAGCACCGTCACCCCGGCGGCATAACCAAGTACTGTAGTGACCATATCGCATCTCGACCGCTGCCTTCGGATGTCCTCGGACTTAACCCGAATTTGATGGCACCCCGACCTCAAATCTATCTTTTGAAAAGAGGCAAGCACCCATAAATCGATCCATGAGATCATCAATCCTAGGGAGAGATACCGATTCTTTAGGTCACCTTTGTGAGGTTGCCGATAGTCGACACACAACCTCATACTACCATCCTTCTTCTTCAACAACACAAGTGCTCCCCACGAGACACATCGCTCCTAAGGAACTGCTTCTTCATCAGTCCTTCAACTCGCCTTTAACTTAGCAAGCTCTAGAGAGACATTCAATAGGGTGCTATGGAGATTGGCTCGTGCCGGGCACTATGTCTATGGTGAACTCAACATCTTCTCTAGGGGTAAGTTATAAGCATCCTCCTGAACACTTTTAGGAAAATCTCATCAACTCGGCACACCGCGACATCGAGGGCTGCTCTCTACTTCGCAGGCTATCATCATATACACTTGGGCTTCGGCTTTCATCAAGCTTGAACTTGGCTGGTAGATATAAGGTCCTCAATTCTTAGACTCCATTGAGTTCCGAAACCAAGGTTTTATCAAAGTAGTTCGGATGGATGTGTCGGAAGATAACCACCCATGCCACGTAATGATATTAAGATCTTCCAGGGTAAACATACAAGATCGACAACAAAAGTTTTACCATCAATGACAATATGACAGTTCTGGCATGCATAAGAGGTGAAACAGTTTATTTGTGGGTGTAGACACAAGCAAATCAAACTCAAGAAAGGTAATGGGCAATTTAAGACTCTTGACCCTATCATGAGATATGAATGAGTGAGTAGCACCCGAATCATACAATACAGTTAGTTGAGTTCCATCAATAAAACATACCTTGGATCAAGTCGCTGACTCGAGGCTTCGTCCACTAAGAGTAATGAATCTTCCAGGGGTCTCCTGGCCTCGTTGGCCTGGGGCCTCGAGAGCACTCGGGAGGCCTTGATGGCTCCTTCACACTCACGACGATATGACCGACGTTACACCTGAAGCAAACACAATCGGTTCTTGCACTGAGATGAGTAGGATCTCGGGCACCGCGATTTGCACACTCATAGCCTAGGGGCATTAGAGAACCCGCCCTAAACCTATCCTGCTGAAATCGTGGTTTCCCGCCACTCGCTAAGTCCTCTGTCGTTGAGCATACCGCCGCTTACCCTGTCTTCCGACGTCCCACTGCTCGACCATCCGATCCTTTGAACTGTCAACTTAAACTCGACCTGCATCTCTCATACTTCTCGCACTTGTTTACCATAATCGGAAGATCCTAATC